>CM059569.1:5254116-6454116 GCA_030386875.1 Morinoia aosen
AGGTGGTTTCCTAGGTCGAATGCGGTGAAAATGGGCGTTCTTTTCCGTTTGCCCAGGCGACAGAGGTGAAAAGTGTATATTTAGCCGACTCCACGGTCGACAGAGCTAAAAAGCGAGATTTATGACTTTCCTCGGTCGAATGCGGTGAAAATCGCGTCTTTCCTTGTTTCCTAGGTCGAATACAGTGACAATCACGTCCTTTGCTGTTTGCTCAATCGACGGAGGTGATAGTGCATATGTAGCCGATTCCACGGTCGACATAGCTAAAAAGCGCGTTATGGGCCTTTCCTAGGTCGAAAGCGGTGGAGCAGCGTCTAATGTTGTTTCCTAGGTCGATTGCGGTGAAAATCGCAACTTATCTTGTAGCCAAGGTCAAATGCGGTAAAAATTGCATTATTTTCCGATTGCCCTGTCGACAGAGGTCAAAACTGCATATATAGCCGATTCCACGGTCGACAGAGCTGAAATGCACGTTTTGGGCAATTCCTAGGACGAAATGCGCTGAAAATCGCGTCTTATATTGTTTCCTAGGTCGAATACAGTGAAAACCACGTCCTTTGCTGTTTGCCAAGGCTACTGAGAGTGAAAAAAGCATCTTGAGCAGATATCACGGTCCGACAGAGCTAAAATGCGCATTTTAGGCCATTCCTATGTCAAATGCGGGTAAAATAGCCCCTTAGGTTGTTTTCTAGGTCGAATGCGGTGAAAATCGCGTTCTTTTCCGATTGCCCAGTCGACAGAAGTGAAAAAGCATATTAAGGCGATTTCACGGTCGACAGCGCTAAAAAGCGCATGTTATGCCCTTCCTCGGTCGAATGCGGTGAAAATTGTGCCTTATCGTGTTTCCTAGGTCGAATACAGTGAAAATCACGTCCTTTGCTGTTTTCCCAGGCGACAGAGGTGAAAAAAGCATCTTGAGCAGATTCCACGGTCGACAGATCTAAAATGCGCGTTTATGGGCCATTCCTAGGTGAAATGCGGTGAAAGTCTTACTTAGGTTGTTTCCTAGGTCGAATGCGGTGAAAATCGCGTTCTTTTCCGATTGCCCACTCGACAGAGGTGAAAAGTGCATATTCAGGCCGATTCCACGGTCGACAGAGCTAAAAAGCGCGTTGGGGGCCTTACCTAGTTCGAATGCGGTCAAATCGCACCTTACGGTGTTTCCTAGGTCGAATGCGGTGAAAATCGCGTCTTAGGTTGTTTCCTAGGTCGAATGCAGTGAAATCGCGTTCTTTTCCCTTTGCCCGGTCAACAGAGGTGAAAAGTGCATATATGGCTGATTCCACGATCGTCAGAGCTAAAAAGCGCGTTTTGGGGCTTTCATAGGTCGAATGCGGTGAAACAGCGTCATATGGTGTTTCCTAGGTCGAAGTTGGCGAAAATTGCGTCTTACCTTGTTTCCTAGGTCGAATGCAGTGAAAATCGTTTTCTTTTCCGTTTGCCCAGTTGACAGAGGTGAAAAGTGCATATTCAGCCGATTCCACGGTCGATAGAGCTAACATGCGCCGTTTCCTGCCTTTCCTCGGTCGAATGCGGTGAAAACCGCATCTATCTTGTTTCCTAGGACGAAAACAGTGAAAATCACGTCTTTAATAATTGCCGAGGCGACAGATGTGGTAAGTGCTTCTTGAGACGATTCCGCTCTCGACAGAGCTCAAAAACGCGTTATGGGCCATACCTGTGTCGAATGCGGTGATAATCGCGTTTTATTTTGTTTTCCTAGTTCGAATGCAGTGAAAAATCGCGTTCTTTTTCGTTGCCCAGTCGACAGAGGTGAAAAAAGTATGTATAGCGTATTTCACGATCGTCAGAGCTAAAAGCGCGTTTTATACCTTTCTGCGATCGAATACGGCGAAAATAGCGCCTTATCTTGTTTCCTACGTCGAAACCAGTGAAAATCACGTCCCCTGCAGTTTGCCCTGGCGACAGGGGTGAAAAGTGCATCATGAACCGATTCCTCGGTCGACAGAGCTAAAATCCGCGTTTTGGCCATTCCTAGGTCGAATGCGGGTGAAACCGCGTCCAAGCGTGTTTCCTAGGTCGAAAGCGATGAATATCGAGTCCTATGTTAATTGCCGAGGCTACTGATGTCGAAAAGTGCATTTTGAGCCGATTCCACGGTCGACAGAGCTGAAATACGAGTTTCGGGCCATTCCTGAGGTCGAATGTGGTGAAAAATACGTCGTATCTAGTTTCCTCGGCCGAACGCGGTGAAATCGCGTTCTTTTCCGTTTCCCAATCGACTGAGGTGAAAAGTACACATTCACCCGATTCCACGGTAGACAGAGCTGAAAAGCGCGTTTTCGGCCTTTCCTAGGTCGAATGCGGTGACACAGCGTACATAGTGTGTTTCCTAGGTCGAATGCGGTGAAAAATCGCGTCCTTTGGTAATTTTCAATGCCACTGATGTCGAAAGTGCATCTTAAGCCGATTCCACGGTCGACAGAGCTAAAATACGAACAATGGGCCATCCCCGGGTCGAATGTGGTGAAAATCGCGTCTTATCTTGTATCCTATGTCGAAGGCGGTGAAAATCGCGTTCGTTTCCGTTTTGCCCATCGACAGAGGTGAATAGTACATATTCACCCGATTCCACGGTAGACAGAGCTAATAAGCGCGTTTTGGGCCTTTCCTAGGTCGCATGCGGTGAAACCGCGTTTTAGGGTGTTTCCTAGTCGAATGCGGTGAAAATCGCGTCTTATGATAAATTGCCGAGGCCACTGATGTCGAAAGTGCCATCTTGAGCCGATTCCACGGTCGACAGAGCTGAAATACGAGTTTTGGGCCATTCCTGGAATCAAACGTTGTGAAAATCGCGTCTTATCATGCTTCCTAGGTGGGGAAGGCGGTGAAGAACTCGCTTTCTTTTCCTTTTGCCCAGTCGACAGAGGAGAAAAATGCATATCTAGCCGATTCCACGTTCGAAGGCGCTAAAAAGCGCGTTTTATGCTTTTCCTCGGTCGAATGCGGTGAAAATCTCGCCTCATCTTCTCTCCTAGGACGAATACAGTGAAAATCACGTCCTTTGCTGTTCGACCAGGCGACAGAGGTGAAAAAGGCGTCTTGAGCTGATTCCACGGTCGAAGGCGCTAATAAGCACGTAGTATGCCCTTCCTGGGTCGAATGCGGTGAAAATCGCGCCTTACCTTGTATCCTAGGTCGAATACAGTGAAAATCACGTCTTTGCTGTTTCGACAAGGCGACAGAGGTGAAAAAAGCATCTTGAGCAGATTCCACGGTCGACAGAGCTAAAAAGCTCGTTAGTGGCCTTTTCCTAGGTCGAATGCGGTGAAACCGCGTCTTAGGGTGTTTCTAGGTCGAATGCGGGTAAATCGTGTCTTATCTTGTTTCCTATGTCGAATGCGGTGAAAAATCGCGTTTTTTTTCGTTTGCCCAGTCGACTGAGGTGAAAAATGCATATTTAGCCGATTCCACGGAACGACAGAGCTAAAATCCGCGTTTTGGGTCATTCCTTGGTCAAATACGGTGAAAATCGCGTCATAGGTTGTTTCCTAGGCCGAATGCGGAGAAAACCTGGTTTCTTTTCCGTTTGCCCCGCCGACAGAGGTGAAAAAAAAAACATATTTAGCCGATTCCACGGTCGACTGAGCCAGAAAGAGCGTATATACCTTTACCGGTCGAATGCGGTGAAAATTGCGTCATATCGTGTTGCCTAGGTTGATTGCAATGAAAATCACGTCTTTTGCTGTTTATCCAGGCGACAGAGGCGAAAAGTGCATCTTGAGCAGATTCCACGGTCGACAGAGGTAAAATGCGCGTTTTGGGTCATTCGTAGGTCAAATGCGATGAAAATCGCGTCTTAGGTTGATTCATAGGTCGAATGCGTTGAAAATCGCGTCTTATTTTGTTTCCTAGGTCGAATGCGGTGAAAATCGCGTTTTTCCGTTTCCCTCAGTCGACAGAGGTGAAAAGTGCATATTTAGCCGATTACACGGTCGACAGAGCTAAAAAGAGCGTTTTGGGCTATTCCTAGGCCGAATGCGGTTGAAACCGCGTCTTAGTGTGTTTCCGAGGTCAAATGCCGAGAAAATCGCGTCTTATCTTGTTTCCTATGTCGAATGCGGTGAAAATCGCGTTCTTTTCCGTTTGCAGTAGACAGAGGTGGAAAGTTCAAATATAGCCGATTCCACGGTCGACAGGGCTGAAATGCGAGATTTATGATTTTCCTTGCTCGAATGCTGTGAAAATCGCGTCTTATATTGTTTCCTAGGTCGAATACAGTGAAAATCACGTCCTTTGCTGTTTTGCTCAGTCCACAGAGGTGAAAAGTGCATATTTAGCCGATTCCACGGTCGAAATACTTAAAAAGCGCGTTTTTTGGGCCTTTTTCTAGGTCGAATGCAGTGAAACAGCGTCTTCGGGTGTTCCCTAGGTCGAATGCGGTGAAAATCGCGTTCTTTTCCGTTTGCCCAGGTCGACAGAGGTGAAAAGTGCATATATAGCCGATTCCACCTCGACAGAGCTAAAAAGCGTGTTTTATGCCTTTCTTCGGTCGAATGCTGTGAAAATTGCGTTCTTATTTTGTTTCCCAGGTCCAATGCAGTTGAAATCACGTACTTTGCGAATTACCGAGGCGAAAGATGTGAAAAGTGCATCGTGGGCGTATTCCACGGTCGACAGAGCTAAAATGCTCGTTTTGGGCCATTCCTGGGTCGAATTCGGTGAAAATCGGCGTCCTATCTTGTTTCCAAAGTCGAATACAGTGAAAATAACGTCGTTTGCTGTTTGCCCACGCGACAGAGGTGAAAAGCATCTTGAGCAGATTCCACGGTCGACAGAGCTAAAATGCGCGTTATGGGCCATTCCTTGGTCAAATGCGGTGAAAATCGCGTCTTAGGTTGTTTCCTAGGTCGAATGCGGTGAAAATCGCGTTCTTTTCCGACTGCCCAGTCGACAAAGTGGATAAGTGGCATATTTAGCCGATTCCACGGTCGACAGAGCTAAAAAGCGCGTTTCGGGCCTTTCCTTGGTCGAATGCGGTTGAACAGCGTCTTAGGGTTTTTCCTAGGTCAAATGCGGTGAAAATCGTATCTTTTCTTGTTTTCTATGTCGAATGCGGTGAAAATCGCGTTCTTTTCCGTTTGCCCAGTCGACATAGGTGAAAAGTGCATACATAGCCGATAAACGGTCGACAGAGCAAAAAGCGCGTTGGGGGCCTTTCCTAGGTCGAATGCGGTTGTGAAACCGTATCCTACGGTGTTTTCTAGGTCGAATGCGGTAAAAATCGCATCTTATCTTGTATCCTAGGTTGAATGAGGTGAAAATCGCGTTCTTCTCCGCTTGTCCAGGTGACACAGGTGAAAAGTGCATGTATAGCCGATTCCACGGTCGACAGTGCTAAAAACCTCGTTTTGGGCCTTTCCTAGGTCGAATTCGGAGAAACCGCGTCTAAGGGTATTTCCTAGGTCGAATAAGGTGAAAATCGCGTCTTATCTTGTTTCCAAGGTCGAATACGGTGGAAAATCGCGTTCTCTTCCGTTTTGCCCAGTCGACAGAGGTATAAAAACATATTTAGCCGATTCCATGGTCGACAGAGCTAAAAAGTGCGTTTTTATGCCTTTTCATGGTCGATTGGGGTGAAAATCGCGTCCTACCCTTGTTTCCTAGGTCGAATACAGTGAAATCACGTCCTTTGCTAATTGCGAAGGCGACAGATGAGGAAAGTGCATCTTGAGCCGATTCCACGGCCGACAGAGCTAAAATGGGCATTTCGGGCCATTCTTAGGTCGAATGCTCTGAAAATCGAGTCTTATCTTGGTTCCTAGCTCGAATGCAGTGAAAATCGGGCTCTTTTCCGTTTATCCAGCCAACATAGGTGAAAAAACATATTAAGCCGATTCTGCGTTCGACACAGCCAGAAAGAGCGTTTTTTACATCTTCAATCGGTCGAACGCGATGAAAATCGCGTCATATCGTGTTTCATAGATTGAAAAGAGTGAAAATCATGTCTTTTGCTGTTTGCCCCAGGCGACAGAGGTGAATAGTGCATATTTAGCCAATTCCACGGCCGACAGAGCTAAAATACGCGTTTTATGCCTTTCCTCTGTCGAATGCGGTGGAAATCGCACCTTATCTTGTTTCCTAGGTAGAATTACAGTGAAAAATCACGTCCGTTGCTGTTTGCCCAGGCGACAGAGGTGAAAAAAGCATCTTGAGCAGATTCCACGGTCGACAGAGCTAAAATGCGCGTTATGTTCCATTCCTTGGTCAAATGCGGTGGAAATCGCGTCTTAGGTTGTTTCCTAGGTCGAATACAGTGAAAACCACGTCCTTTGCTGTTTGCTCAGTCGACAGAGGTGAAAAGTGAATATTTAGCCAATTTACGGTCGAGATAGCTAAAAAGCGCGTTTTGGGCCTTTCCTAGACGAATGCAGTGAAACAGCGTCTTAGGGTGTTTCCTAGGTCGAATGCGGTGAAAATTGCAACTCATCTTGTTTCCTAGGTCGAATGCGGTGAAAATCGCGTTCTCTTCCGTTTGCCCTGGACGACAGATGTGAAATGGACATATAAAGCCGACTCCACGGTCGACAGAGCTAAAAATGCGTGTTTTGGGCAATTCCTAGGCCGAATGCGGTGAAAATCGCGTCTTATCTTGTTTCCCTAGGTCGAAAGCGGTGAAAATCGCGGGTGCTTTTTCCGTTTGCCCAATCAACAGAAATGAAAGTGCATATATAGCCGATTCCACGGTTCGACCTAGCGAAAATCCGCGTTTTGGGCCATTCCTAGGTCAAATGCGGTGAAAATCGCGTTTTAGGACGTTTATTAGGTCGAATGCGGTAAACTTGCGTTATTTTCCTATTGCCCAGTCAACAGAGGTGAAAAGTGCATATATAGCCAATTCCACGGTCGACAGAGCTAAAAAGCGCGTTTTGGGATTTGCCTAGATCGAATGCGGTGAAACCGCGTCTTAGGGTGTTTCCTAGGTTGAATGCGGGGAAAATCACGATCTTTTCAGTTTGCCCAATCGACAGAGGTGAACAGTACATATTCACCCGATTCCACGGTAAACAGAGCTAAAAAGCGCGTTTTTGGGCCCTTTCCTAGGTCGAATGCGGTGAAACCGCGTCTTTGGGTGTTTCCTAGGTCGAATGCGGTGAAAAATCGCTTCCTATGTTAATTGTCGAGGCCACTGATGTCGAAAGTGCATCTTGAGCCGATTCCACGGTCGACACAGCTAAAATGCGCGTTTTTGGCCATTCCTAGGTCAAATGCGATGAAAATCACGTCTTAGGTTGTTTCCTAGGTAGAATGCGGTTAAAATCGCGTTCTTTTCCGTTTGCCCAGCCGACAGAGGTGTAAAAAGTATATTTAGCCCAACCCACGGTCGAAGGCGCTAAAAAGTGCGTTGCATGCCTTTCCTCGGTCGAATGCGGTGAAAATCGCGCCTTATCTTATTCCCTATGTCGAATACAGTGAAAACCACGTCCATTGCTGTTCGACCAGGCAACAGAGGTTAAAAAAGCATCTTGAGCAGATTCTACGGTCGACATAGCTGAAATGCGCGTTATGGGCCATTCATTTGTCAAATGAGGTGAAAATCGCGTCTTAGGTTGTTTCCTAGGTCGAATGCGGTGAATATCGCGTTCTTTTCCGTTTGCCCAGTCGACATAGGTGAAAAGTGCATATTTTGAAGATTCCACAGTCGACAGAGCTAAAAAGCGTGTTGGGGGCCTTTCCTAGGTCGAATGCGGTGAAGCCGCGTCCTTACGGTGTTTGCTGGGTCGAATGCGGTGAAAATTGTATCTTATCTTGTATCCTAGGTCGAATGCATTGAAAATCGCGTTCTTTTCCGTTTGCCCAGGCGACAGAGGTGAAAAGTGCATATATAGCCAATTCCACGGTCGACAGTGCTAAAAAGCTCGTTTTGGGCCATTCCTGGGGTCGAATGCGGTGAAACCGCGTCCTAGGGTGTTTCCTAGGTCGAATGCGGGGAAAGTCGCGTCTTATCTTGCTTCCTAGGTCGAATGCGGGGAAAATCGCGTTCTTCTCCGTTTGCCCAGTCGACAGAGGTGAAAAGTGCATATTTAGCTGATTCCACGGTCGACAGAGCTAAAATCCGCATTTTGAGCCATTCCTAGGTCAAATACGGTGAAAAATCGCGTCTTAGGTAGTTTCCTAAGTCGAATGCGGTGGAAAATCGCGTTCTTTTCCGTTTGCGTAGTCGACAGAGGTGAAAAGTGCATATTTAGCAGATTCCACGGTCGACAGAGCTAAAAACCGCGTTTTGGGCCATTCCTGGGTCGAATGCGGCGATAATAGCGTCATATCTTGTTTCCCTTGTCGAATGCGGTGAAAATCGCGTTCATTTCATTTTGCCCAGTCTACAAATGAGGAAAGTGCTCTGGAGCCGATTCCACGGCCGCCAGAGCTAAAATAGGCGTTTTGGGCCATTCCTAGGTCGAATGCGGTGAAAATCGCTTCATATCTTGTTTCCTAGCTCGAATGCAATGAAAATCGGGTTCTTTTCCGTTTGCCCAGCCGACAGAGGTGAAAAAAAGCCAATTTAGCCGATTTCACGGTCGACAGAGGCAATAAGAGCGTATATAACTTTTACCGGTCGAATGCAATGAAAATCGCGTCAAATCGTGTTTCCTAGGTTGATTACAATGAAAATCACGTCCTTCGCTCCTTAACCAGGTGACAGAGGCGAAAAGAGCATCTTGAGCAGGTTCCACGGTCGCAAGAGCTAAAATGCGCGTTTTGGGCCATTCCTAGGTCAAATGCGATGAGAAGAGCGTCTTAGGTTGTTTCCTAGGTCGAATGCGGTTAAAATCGCGTCTTATTTTGTTTACTAGGTCGAATGCGTTGAAAATCTTGTTTATTACGTTTCCCCAGCCGACAGAGGTGAAAAGTGCATATTTAGCCGATTCCACGGCGACAGCGCTAAAAAGCGCGTTTTATGCCCTTCCTCGGTCGAATGCGGTGAAAATCGCGCCTTATCTTCTTTTCTAGGTCTAATACAGTGAAAATCACGTCCTTTGCTGTTTGCCCAGGCGACAGCAGTGAAAAAAGCATCTTGCGCTGATTCTACGGTCGACAGAGGTAAAATGCGCGTCATGAGCCATTCCTTGGTCAAACTCGGTCAAAATCGCGTCTTAGGTTGTTTCCCAGGTCGAATGCGGTGAAAATCGCGTTCTTTTCCGATTGCCCAGTCGACAGAGGTGATAAGTGCATATTTAAAAGTGAATGCGGAGAAAATCTTGTTCTTTTCCGTTTTCCCAGTCGACAAAGGTGAAAAGTGCATATATAGCCGATTCCACGGTCGACAGAGCTGAAAAGCGAGATTTATGACTTTCCTCTGTCGAATGCGGTGAAAATCGGGTCTTATCTTGTTTCCTAGGTCGAATACAGTGAAAATCACGTCCTTTGCTGTTTTCTCAGTCGATAGAGGTGAAAAGCGCATGTATGCCGATTCCACGGTCGACATAGCTAAAAAGCGCGTTTTGGTCCTTTCCTAGGTCGAATGCGGCGAAACAGCGTCTTAGGGTGTTTCCTAGGTCGATTGCGGTGAAAATCGCAACTTATCTTGTTTCCTAGGTCGAATGCGGTGATAATCGCGTTCTTTTCCGTTTGCCCTGTCGACAGAGGTGAAAAGAGCATATATAGCCGATTCCACGGTCGACAGAGCTGAAATGCGCGTTTTGGGCCATTCCTAGGTCGAATGCGGCGAAAATCGCGTCTTATCTTGTTTCCTAGGTCGAATACAGTGAAAATCACGTCGTTTGCTGTTTGCCCAGGTGACAGAAGGAATAGTGCATCTTGAGCAGATTCCACGGTCGACAGAGCTAAAATGCGTGTTTTAGGCCATTCATAGGTCGAAGGCGGTGAAAATCGCGTCTTATATTGTTTCCTAGGTCGAATGCCGTGAAAATCGCATTCTCTTCCATTTGCCCATTCGATAGAGGTGAAAAGTGCATATTTATCCGATTCCACGGGCGACAGCGCTAAAAAGCGCGTTAATAGTCCCTAGTGAAAATTAATCTATTTTGCGTCTGTGGTTTTCTTCCGAATAATATTTTCATTCGTTTATATTTCTTCTATAAAGTATTCCTTGATCAATTTTTTGTACTTGCGCAAGTAAGTTGTTTTTATTCTGCTCAGCTCTTTAATTTCGCCTGTGATCCCTGCTTTTTTGGTGATGTAACGTGCACATCCTTTGAGAGCAGCAATTCAATTTTCATTGTAATCCGAGTTGGTTTTTGAACATTTGGGATAGGTTTAGTTTATATAATAGTTTACTTAGCTGATGATTTTTATTCGTCAAGTCAACGTTAAAATCCTAATGCAAATAATGAATTTTTCGTGGGTAGAATTTCTTTCATAGTTTTCTCAATGAACTCAAGTGTAGGACGTGAGAGAGACGATGGGTGTAGGTAAATGCTTGCGATGATGATGGACTTATGCTTAGGTATTTGTAATTTTAACAAACCGATTTCTATACCTTCGCAAGCTTCACTTGCTACTTTTATAGTCATCAGAGTGGTACAACACGCAATAGGAGATATTGAAAATGAACTTTGGATTCGTGAATCAAACGCCTAAACTGTCAATTTTTCAATGTAAAATTTCTCATAATTTCTCAATGTAAAATGTCAATGCATTTTCGGAAACGCATCTAATGTCAATTTTTCCAGTGACCAATGTCATCCTCTGATGACATTGAACTCTGATGTCATCCAGTTCATCATTCAGACTACGAGCATTGATATGTTGTATTTTGATATTATCTTTATTAGGGCGTTTATTAGAAGCAGCAAAGTTGCTAGTTCATGGGAATCGTTTCGTGAATTCATCAATCTTGTCGTACATATTAGAGACTACTATTTAACAGGGCAACAGTATTTTGTCATGAAGATGTTGTGACTCCAGTTTGATTTATGCCACGTGCAACAAAAACACTATAGTGATCGTTTTTATGATGAATCATTAGTTGAGGATTATTAATCGATAATTTTGATGAGGGATCGACTGTTGTCTTTCAAATACCAAGATCTCTTTCACCGAAGATGAGAAGAGAATTTCTGTAGTCAATGTGTTATTTATGAGCTTTGGCAGGTCACCACTGGTTTTACCGACAAACTTAGCGTGTGTTTTTTTTTTTTGTTTGCTAAGCTCTCTGTTTGGATTGCAATCATTAACGAATGGTAATTCCATTTTGCAGTTGGTGGTGTGGTAAGCAACCAACTCGTGAGCTAGCTGAAGAACAATGTGGTTGTTAAGAAATAGGTTATGAACTATTCCATTACGAACTATTCATTTTCCGAAATATGTAACGGGCTAAAACATTTTTAGAAGTTAATAGGTAAATAGTTTTTTTTTCTTTGAAAATTATTGTAAGTCGTAGTTGGTTTTCAGCATTTACTAAGATTCTTTTGTGCAAAAAAATGTGTCGCTTAATAGAAACTTTCAACGTTGTGTTCTTATGTGTGTGGTTTTGTGTATTTGGTCCCATGAGCTGTGTGTTGTGTCAAGCGGTGAGAAGGGTGAAAAGGCTGATATTCGAAGGGCCCTAGAACACGAGAGCAAAGGTTGAATTTGGGTGCTTGAGACCCTCGCTGTATGTTTGGGGCAGCGATAAGCGGAGCTCACACTACGAAGCATAAACTTCTACTAGAAATACACCGAGAAAAAAATATTGGTCGTAAATGTTTTCAGCAATAGAAAAAGGGTCTGAAGTCTAAAGTCTAGGGGAGGAGAATTCGAGCACCAGGGTCACCAGTAAGACAGCCACATTGTGACGTAGTAGGAGTTTCGACGATCACTTCTGAACAAAACTGAAAGCATCATTGGTCGGATAAGAAATAGAGAAATAGAGGGCATCCCTCAAGAAACACTTAAGGATAACTCTTAGGGGAAAAGACTGTTGCACGTTGAGCACCGTCGGAGGTAGAAGTGCAGAAGAAACAGGTTGTTAAAATAAGATTGTGCTGAAAAATGTGTAGATAAATATGGCGAGCGTATAATTCGTTTACTAAGTGTGCAAATGAGCATGAAGAAAAATTTTCTGTTTCCAAGGGATATGAAGCAACTAATATCAATTTTTTATTTCATTTTCAGAGAATACTTTCAAATAAGAAAAACCAAGAAACATACGGCCATAAAAGAGGCAAAAATTTATACGTACGAATTACTCCTGTAGAAAGGGGTGAGTTGTACGAGAGCATTCAGTCACTAGGAAATTGCTTAGAAACTTGCTTATCAAAATTAGTGTTTTATATACATATACATATATTCTTCAATATAACGCAAAAAATGCTAATTAGATCTGGCTGTAAAAAATGAATTGAGTGAAGCAAAATTTGATATTTACAGATGGTGGGAAGAGATAAGAAAGCCCCAGATCAAGTCTACGTAGCAGAGTAACCGCACAGTAATGTCGACCCGCAATATGAACTGAAGTCTTGTTAAAATGAACTGCATCTCGTCAATACAGAGTGCACTCATGAAGCTCGGCCCCTGGAAATGCCGCGGAGTGCACGGTGATGTGTGCTTGTGAAGTGTAATTATTCCATGCAGCAGGGATGGCCATGATAGTCAACGTGCATTATTGGCGTCCATTATTGTTCACATGTATTATTGGTGTCTAATTTAATGATACAGGGTTGGCCGACCAGTCAGTAGGATAGGGTTGTCATGAGAGTTAAATCACGTTAGCGTGCCAATAAGTATCAATCATACACCATCATGTTCAAATTATCCCCAATTTTTATCAATCTCTTTTAATAGGGTTGTGTTTCGAGGTAGTTGTTGGTGTACCAATTGTCAAACAAATGGTATTTGCCCTTTGATTATAGGTTGAAATTGTACGGTAGCCTCATAAAACGTGTGATAGGATGTCCTTCAGTAATCATAAATTTTGCAACGAAATCTAAGTATTCAACCTGAAGACAAAAGCATTTTCTCATCAAGGCGGATGCGCACGGAAAATAGCGCTGTTTTAAGTGGGTCTCTGCACTCGGTGAATACCGTCATGATTTATGTTCTTGTAATCTGTAATTATTGAATTTTAATATTTTCGTGTATTAGGGTCGCTTATAATTCTCTTGTGTATTTTTTCATGGAGGTATGCGAATCCCTCTAATCCGAGAATTTGGTCTCTCATGTTAATGCAAATTACCGAAGGGCGCCAAATTTGTCTCGTGACATGGTTTTAGAAGTGGAAGAGGTTGTGTGGATAAAATATTTGCTGTGAAGCAGGTGAATGAGAAATACTTGGTGTAAGGAAAGATGTGTATTGGGCATTTATGGATCTGGAGAAGGCTTGCCGAAAATGTGCCATTTTTATTTGTCTGGATATATGGGAGCAAAGCTTTATAATTGATTATGAGTACTTCAATAGCTACAGCTTACAGTCATGTTATGCTTACATACGGCATAGCGACTTTCACTGTCGACATTTTCTTCTTTGCCACCGAACTTTCCTCCGAGCTATTCGTCAGATTCAACGTCAGATCTCGGGCGCCCATAATCTTGAGACCATCTTCAGCCCTCACCAATAGCACTTCAAGTTCAGACTCTCCGCTACCTCACCATCCGGTACGGCGTCGCTTCTTCCGCCGTCCGTCGATTTCTTGTACCCGTGCCTTGTTGAGGCACCACTGTCGGCATGAGGGGAGGCTACTAAAGGCCCCGATACACTGGCGTTCATGACTCGAGAAATTGCGGCAGTGGATCCGTCCGCCAGTTGAAGTGAGAACTGGCGACATGATACACTCAACACGCAAGATGAAGCTCCGCGGAATGCAATGCAAGGCGTCAGTCTGCCTCAGCGTGTCGGACGGGTAGGTGCGCGATTGCGACCAGCCGTATAGAGCGCAGGATTAAACCAAAGCGCACGTTGCGCTGTGCTTTAGCCTTCTGTAAGCGTTGCTCATCACATTCTGCAAGCAGTCGAATTAGTTAAATGCGTCTATAGAATTCAGCGTTCGAGTTTTGTCAACTCAATTGCGAAGCAAGACATGGCTGTGCACCTCTCCCGTCAACGTTCAAAACTGTACTGCTCGTAGCAGTGACGACCGTCCTAACAGGGTTTCCACGCGAGGCGACTCTAATTACCCCAGCTGAAGGGTGTTGATTACCCCAGATTACCCTAAAACAGCTAATCCTGACCTATGATCAATTAATTAACTAAAAGGTAAATGGACTGGTTTCCAGAGCTCTGTCAGTATGAATAAGTCCTGTGTTACATACTGCATGAGCGTCAGGAGGGAAATCCAGTCGAACGACGTTAGAATGCTGGTTTGATATCCTTACGATATCACGTACAATTGATGTTTGCCAAAAACCTGACGAATTAATTTTGATGCCCGCTGTTTTCCAAGGCGCCCTTTTTTTCTGCGACTCCTGATCTGGGAACATAGTTTTCATCAAACTAAACGAGGCTCACACAATGAGATAGGTGGTGTTTAGCTAAAAATGCACAAACTTGCAGTTCCGCTTTACGAGCACGATTTTCGAGAGGATCATTGGATAGCACGTAGCTGGCAATTGATGTTTTTTTGCCATCATGGATCGTTGTTTGTGTCGCTGAGAGCATGTGACGCCTGATCTTCGATTTCTCACAAGAAATATAGGTTCGATAAACCTTGCAATATTCCTCATCCTTTGCTCTGTTGATTTTGAGAACTTGGCGAACAATCCCTCAAACCCAGGTTCCGATGTCAACGAATCTTTAAACTTCTGCTGGTTGTTTCTAGCTTTCAAGTGGAGCTTTTCTTTTTTCGAGGTGGTGTCGTTGGCTCTTCCTAACTCGGTGCGCGATCATCTGCTATGCTGCAAGAAATGCAATAATATGTGTACCTATCCCTAGTACAATTATTTATTTTTTATCTAATTTTCCATCCATTCACGCACTTCAGCCATTCTTTCCACTTGCTCAATCTAACTTAACACTTGGATCCACTCTCTGTGATGACTTTCTGGCTTCCTTCACACATGACCTTCGTCATATCTTTTCATAGCGTATCTTATCCAACCTTGTTACACCACATATGCTTCTCAGAGACTTCGTTGCAATCACTTTCTCTTGTCAACTCATAAAGTTGATCGTAAAGTTATCAAATTTCTTCATTTCCTGAAGGGCGGGTGAGGAAATTCAGAGGTTTTTGGAGAAAACTTCCTTGCCTTTATTAATATGCATAAACTTTCCTCAACACTCAGTTGTAGAACCCCTAGTGCTTCAATTTTGGTTGACGGAATTCTAGGCATGATCGCAGCTATATCAAATTCTACGTCCGTGCTAATACGCATATGAAAGACAGTGAGAATACAAACATATATTGCAAGTTTTAAGTCGATAACTGTTCTCTTATATTTATACGAATTTTTGTAACTAATTTTACAACTTCTTTCTTTCGCTTATAGCACCTTTTGTAACTCGAAGTGTCAAAGAACCCTCTCTAAATTTTTTTGTTTGCATCGCTACAGTAACATGCTTCTTTGGCGTGCAACATGGCTAAGATATAGGACCCCTTCCATCTAATTAGCTGGCAAAACACTGGCGCTGTGAGGTAACTCTGCTGTTAATTAAATGACTATCACAAGAATGAACCTAATAATTATTTCTACGATGAAATATATTAGCTGTAGAATTTAACAATACAACAAACATACCTGTCAATATTCTGTTGAAGCTTATAACCACTAGCGCAATCAGAATAGGACAGTGACTTTCGTCAACTGGCTGTTGCTGACACCGGTCGAGTTTTATTAGCAAAATGCAACTCAGAATCATTTGTCAAAACGAAGTGGACAAAAGATATTATCGCTTCGTATCTTGACGCCGTCTTTCGTGAGCGATACCTGATGACATTCAAATATGCGACACTAACCACAGCAGCAGTGCAGTTTTGTGAACACTAAATTCTGACCCGTTTCAGTACATTTCGTTCAAGTGGTACCCAGTAGGGTGCTTGCATATTGGCTTTCAATTTTCTATTTTTCGTAGATTAGGCGGTCACTTCCTTCACGGAGCTCTGATTACCCTAGATTTGCCCATATTTTTCATTACCCTAAACATTACCCTAGGGTACCCCTGATTACCCTAAACTGGGGTAATTACCCTGCTCGTGGAAACACTGCGTCCTAATCCAGACATGCTCGGATCGCTGAAAGCTCGGTGGCCACTCTGCCAACTGGCTGGTGTGCAGGGCTGGGAAGCACATTGAGAGGCGTGCTGGCGGTTATCACCGCGATTTTTGCGCAGTGTATCGGGGCCTTAAGCACCCTGTGAGCATGAGTGTGCACCCGTCATCGTCACCTCACCACCGCCAGGAGGTACTTCGCATCGCTATCAGAGCAGTAAGTAGCAGTGTTTGTCTTATTGTCGTACGTAAGCATTAAAGATTGTTCGGCTGAAGCTCATTGAAGTGTTCCGCTCCCTCCTGTTAAATAATTGCACCTAGGGTGTATCGAAAATTATTGTAGACTAGTTGTCTTTTTAGAGTTGGAGATCAGATCCGGTGTGTTATTTTCGGTATTTAGTTAGAAATCAGATCGGTTGTGTTAGTTTCGGTGTTTTGGTGGAGGTCAGATCGGGTGTGTTAATTTCGGTGTTCAGTTGGAAATAAGATCGGGTGTGTTAATTTCGGTGTTTGGGTGTAGGGCAGATCGGTGGGTGTTAATTTCTGGCTTTAGTTGTAAATTATATCGGGGTTAGTTATGGGTGTGTTCAACTAATTTATTACCAAGCAATTCAGATCATTATACTTCTCATTTACTGCCTATCTTTAATTTTGCTTCTTGTTTAACGGAAGGCGCGGGCTTTGCGCTTGGAGTCACGACAGTGGCTCCGATACTTCGGGCCGAGTCTCCGGCGCTACTTTCTCTTGGACGAAAACTGTCGTTCATCACTACCCACTTTATTTTCTTAGGATCAGCAAATTTTCTCCACCGACCGTGTCAAATATTTGATCTTCTCATTAAACTTTAATATACTGTCCTAAATTTCAATTCCCCCCCGTTCGCCTTTTTCGTTAAGGCGTAGGACAGGGTGGACCGTGAGGCATTATGTCAGGGTGTCGGCT
This sequence comes from Morinoia aosen, assembly GCA_030386875.1. Classification (NCBI taxonomy): domain Eukaryota; kingdom Metazoa; phylum Arthropoda; class Malacostraca; order Amphipoda; family Talitridae; genus Morinoia; species Morinoia aosen. Next base: position 5,271,162 of record CM059569.1, read on the forward strand.
TGTATGGAATGAGTGGGAGGCTGTTGAACGCGATCAACAGTTTTTACATTGATAGCAGAGCATTTGTGAGATTAGGGAATTAGATAAGTGATTGGTTCCCAGTTGTGACAGGTGTGAGACAGAGATGTGTGATGTCACCGTGGTTGTTCAATTTGTTCATGGATGGTGTAGTGAGAAAAGTGAATGCGAGAGTGTTGAGGAAAAACTGCAGAGACTAGTTGCAGAGTTTGGTAGAGTGTGCGAAAGGGGAAGTTGAGCGCGAATGAAAATAAAAGCAAGGTGATGAAATGTTCAAGAGGTGGCGTGTTTGGAACATTGGATATGAGGATGAATGGTGAAGTGTTAGAGGAGGTAGATCATTTTAGGTAACTCGGGTCACTGTGAATGATAGTATGGAAGTAGAAGTGAGACATCGAGACAAGACATTGGGTGAAATGAGGAAAGTTTTTAAATGCAGGGGTATGAGTTTGAGTGCTAAAAGGGGACTGTTTGAAAGTTTAATCGTGCCAATTTTGCTGTATGGAGCAGAGGCTTGGATTTTGAGAGCAGCTGAAAAGAAGAAGCTGGATATGTTTGGAATGAAGTGTTTGAGGAGCATGTTTGGAGTAACAAAGCGAGATAGGATTAGAAATTAGTTGGTTAGGGAGCAGACAGGTGTTGTCAAAAAAATGAGCAGGCGAGGGGATGAAAGAGTGCGTGAATGGTTTTGGCATGTTGAAAGAATGAATAAATGTAGAGCGGCTGCTAAAACAGAATTATATGTCGGAGGTGAGTGGTACTGGAGCACGAGGAAGGCCACGGATGAGTTGGATAGATGGGGCAAACGTGCATTATATGAGATGGATCTGACTGTGGACGTGGCGAGAGGGATGTCTGCGGACAGAAATGAGTGGAAGCAGTATATAAATAGGTTATTATTTTGACGCGGTCACCGGAAGTCTGTTCGCATATGATATGGTATATTTGTGTCCTGTCATCTGCAGGGGGAGGCTGCACACAAATGAAGCAGTTGGAGTAAACCAGCCATGACTGTCGGGCGTGACTTTGAAAAAGGTTTGTGCTAGCCTGCTATTGATCCGGGCAGTTCTGGTGCGGCCTGTGCTGCCTCTCTCGTCTCCTAGTGACCAAGGATGAAGGTTTTTGGCTTGCTGTCGGCTCCCCTCCCGGAAGGAGGGCAAAGCCTGGTGTATGTATATATATGGGAAGTCAGGACGTGAACAAGAACTTTTCTGGATTTTCGTTCTCCGGGCTTTAAATTTTCCTGGCCGAGGTGAATTTCGGTAGAGGGATCGACAGGGAAGTGAGGGATATTCTTGTCATTCCTACTTTTTTGGTGATGATTGCGCATGCGGTTGGATGGAGGATTTTCCACCGAATTTCGATTGAAATTTGCAATAATTTTTCTCTTCCTATTGATTCTTTTACTGCCAACGATTCGTGGTTGGATGTTGATGATTTGTATTCGTAAATGAGGATGACATCTTACACTCTGTGTTTTTAGAGTCAGATAAGAATAAAACCCAAATTTTTGCAGGTACTGTGCAATAGTCCGAGGTAGAGGGAGGAAAGTGTTGATCATCAGTAGGTCAGCAATGATTTATTTTGCTAAAGTCTTTGATTGAAAAATGCTGTCGATCTGGTGGAATTAATCAATTCATTTTGCGGTTTTGCTTCATCGTTAGAGTATTAATTCATCATTCAGATCATGGGAGTTTTTGATACAAGAGCTAAATTGTAAAGTGAACAGCTAAAACAGAATTAGTTTTAAGAAAACTGTTAAAACAGAAAACAGCAGAATTAGTTGAAGACCATTTCTTGCACAAATTTGACGCCTTGTACAATTCCTGACTATTGCAGGTATTTACTACATAAATGCGAGAAAAGGTATACTTGGTCATGATAAGTTTTCTGATGTGAGTGAGGCCAAAGAAAGAGAGGCTTATATCTTTGAAGCAGATGGTATAATTTTTATATATATTTAGGCATTAGGTCAATTGTGTCAAAAAAGTCATCGAAACGTCTAGAAGTTATGGTTTGAATTTTACATGAAGCATCAATATCATTTTTTTACCAGCTGTGAGAATGTTATCTCCGACAAGAAAAGTGCCAAGATGTTCTTTGAGATTTGATTTGATATATTGAGTTGTTATAACCGGGATCTCTGGTGAGAGATCAAAAAACTACATGCAAATCAATTTGAAAAGTTGTTCTATTCGTGTGGAGCTTAATATTTGAAGCTTGACATTTGAAGCAGCGGAAAATATCGGGAGTGAACTTATAGGTATCTGCTGCTTTGACATATTAATTAAGTAGAAAGTAGTGAGGGACAAGTTATTGTTAACCTGAAGAATAATTTGTGATACTGAAATTTCACTGGGGAAAGTAAAATTAGTTAGAGAACATCTTTAATTGATTGCCTTGGACAGCATGTTCCCTCTTATATAGAGACACGCTTATTAATGAGTGTGCACGAAATTTCGTGTTCAAATTTCTTTTGATAGCTTTCCTTAATTACAAAATCATTGATTAAAAGCCCAAGTGGACGCGCGCGCTATTACCTTGGAATATTGTTAAGCTAAAGCGTGTTGCAAGAGTGAGTGTAAGAAGTGTGGGGACGAAGGAAAATTCGGCGCTTTTCTAAAGTGCTTGATGTCATTGCCTTCCTCCTTCTTCTTGAAGGTCTTCTGACACTGAGAAAAATAATTATAATTTGTGCTCGTACGTCAACACGTGTATATTAGGGAGTTCGTAGTTTACAAGATATTTGCTTCATGATGTGAAAAAGCAAGGTTAGTTAAAGAAATTAATTTAATTTTATACATTTTGGAAACTTTTAACCTCTCAGTGATGTTTTTGTTCACTTCCTACGCAGCTGAGGTGGCAAATGTGCGGGAAAGAAGCATTGTGTTTCGTACCTCCGTTCCCTACCGACACCGATATTTTAAAGTGAGCTACGTATTTCAAAAAAAATAAGGGGTGAACGAGGAGTTAAAAACATTTCACATTCACCTAGGAAAATAGGATAAAAAGTGCAACTTATCTTGAATTGTAATTAATATATGCTCTCACTCAAAGTGCTAGTCATCCTACAGACGATATGTATCTGCTGACCCAACAAAATTACTGCAGCGAAAGGAAGCCCATCCGGACGAAGGAAAAGACTGAAGATGTGACTGCACACTGCGATACCCTCCCCTCTAAAGTCAATGAGACAAAAATTTAATAAATATGTTGTCCCTCAATATTTCATATCACATTTTGCACTTTATCTCATTCTGTTCAATAATTAAAACGTTCTTCAAACAGGAAGAAACTCTCGGTTGAACTAAAGATAATCACGACTCGTGTCGGAGACTGTGACCTGGTTGTTCAAAATGTAAAATTAGGTACAACCAATTTCGATAAACAGACGTCTTGAACTCAGAACACCACTAAGCGTGACCAACCTTCATTGTGAAGATGTCATTGTTCACGGCCGACCCCTGCCCTCCCTGTTCCTCGCCTCCTTCCTCCAGTATTAAAGAGCAACCCTATCATCACTCAACTGTAAGCTAAAATACCTCGATGAACGGCTTGAATTTACTTCACTTTTCATTAAATACTAACAGAATGAGGTAAAAATTAGCAAATCAGTATCACCGATAAATACACAGAAGCTACTTCGTTCTCAAAATTCAGTTATAGCTTTGCACAAATAACGCACAAAGAATCCTTACGGGACTCGCTTCGCAGCTCAGAAAGTGACATTATCTGAACAAACGTTGCCCCCAAAGACATCCCAAATAAATGGTTCTCTCAAAGGCAAAAATACGGCCTTACCAAGCCCAATGCCTGCAATTGGGAGACCTTCACCCTCACACCCAGTGGATCCTAGTGCTCAAATGACAGGAGATTCGCATACACCCACCAGTACTACCGTCAGAGGATGTGTGTCACCTTCCGAAGCAACGTCAGCGAAGACTATACAACCACTATCACCCGATGAGAGAAAACATAGCTGCCAAACCTCCAGCAATCATTTGAAGGTTCCGAGCAGTCAAATCTCAGCCGCAGCACCACAACCACCTGCTGCGCCTCATCTCTACGAGCAAAACAAAGCGCGTCAGCTCCCCAGCTCTACGTCACCAACAACGCACCGAATTGTCCACCAGCGACAGGGACACCAACGTCATCCTTATCAGTTGTACAGGACTGAGTAGGTGTTATAAATAAGAAATCCTGTTCAGACAGTCCAAGCGTGGTAGACTCTTTCCATTCTCCAGATGTTCGATGATATTCGTGCACTGGCAGTAAAATGACCCAGGCTCTGGCAGTAAAATACCCCAGAGCGTAAGCTGCTAGAACAAAGGAAACTTTTCGGTACGGAGCAATACAAAAACACTGTTACTTCTTTTAATAGGTACTTGCACCCGCTTCAAATAACAATCTCTCAAAAAATCATGAAATTATTCACAACCTGTCTCTAACGGCAACGTTTTCAATAAATCACTAAGACAACGTGAGCCTCCCAGCCAATAGACGATTTTCTCTACAGTATCAAGCATTCAGATCTTAACCGAGCCACTTTTTTTTGCTTTAAGTTCATAGATAAGTTCTCAAGACCTTGCACCTGTGGTGCCTGCCCGTATTTTTTCTGAAGTCGACTCTAGTTATCAAGAATCTTATGATACTTTGCTGCTAGGTGACAATATCTTATGCATAATCGGAAGGAAAGACATTGATCGTTCGTGTTGTATCCAAACTGTTCCCTCTGAACGCATTGATGACCTTCTCCATACTATAAATCGCACGCCTAGATTCAATAATTAGATACTAAGTTTTGATGGTCTCTGCTACTCGCATTCAGACCTAGTTCGAATCAAAAAACTAATAGTAAGGAAGTACGCACTTTCTCGTATTGATATTGCTAATGCTTGCAGTGCGCAAGAATTCAACAGAGCGTTTAATTTTTGTAAAATCCTTGGTTTAAACTTGGTTCAATTTCAAACTTACCCAGAAAATAAAAATTCTGACCCACTCATTAACTTCCAAAGGCCTCGCACCCAGGAAGAAAACATTCGTTTTCTTGGACAACTCACAATGAAATAAACTTTACGAATCACCGTGCCACATTGTTCATATTTCCACAAATGTCAGGCAATAAGTGGAATTGTGGATCAGTCCAGTGAATCGAAGACTTCACGGAATGAAACATATATTCTCTTCTGACTTTAAACTCTGAAAAAAAATCAGCCCATACACATCAATGCACATGGCACACAAAATCCTTCGAAATTGAAAGCGTCATCAAGCAGAGCTTTGAGCAACTCACCTACCCACAGTGTGAGGAATGTGAATGAACGTGAGCCTTTCCCTCGATCTCAGACCACTATAATGTATGTTCGAACAATAAATTTGCGCTGCTTGCAACAGACACAAATAGTGACTGTGACATGCCCTCCTTTTCAACCAATCCTCTACTTTCCAATACGTACGTAGGAACAGGGGAAAATCAGGCAAATAACGATATTCAAAACCATTCCAAAGAAAATCAAATAACTAGGAAAAATTTATTACTCATCAAGCCTCTTTACGGAAATCAAAATCCCGTGCGCAGTCACGTAGAGAACCCTTGGACTGAAAAACGACACCTGAAAAAATCTTCTGCCTCTGCAAGGCTCCCAACGTACGACCAAACTGAAACTGATGCCGAAAAATTAGCAGTGAACCAAATTTTTGACACGCGATGCAGACACAATGGATGACTTGAAGCGATCGCTCAAAATGAAGCCTGCTTACACTTTAGGTGACGCTCACTGTCTCCTGCATGCAGTAACGACACATCTTGCATCGCAGGAAACCTCGCATTGAAATTATATATCTCTGAAAGAAAACATCAAAACTGAGAGCTCCAGATACAGAGACCAGTACGCAAAATTCGTTGAGAAGAAAAGCGGTAGTTTCGAACTACTTATCGATAAATACATCGATAGAAAGGTCTTCGATCACGCAGTTGGGGACTTCATACCCCAAATATTTTCTAATGTAGCCAGAACACTAATTCACATATTTGATGGAACAGACATTATGATTTGGAAGACAACAATCTCTCCTACATCAAATGCTCTCTCCTACATCAAATTTTCTTCCGGTTAGCATACACCGGAAATAGGACCGGAAAATTTGGTGCCCTCCTAAAAATGCGTGATGAAAATCGTGCCGCTCCCGCCCCCATTTTGTGACTAAATAACTTTGATCAAAGTGAATTTTATCCTAAAACTGAAATCACAACCAGTGAACGCGGCAATAATGACCTAGAGGCTAATGCCAAATGCCCTATCAGACCTAGCAAATATAATAACTCAACTAAAGATCTGCCTATGGAGATAAATAATATTGAAATATTGCACATAAACTTTCGCAGTCTAAATGGTAAAATGGATGACACATGGAAATGTCGATCCCTTGCGTTATTGATATTTTATGCATATCTGAAACATGTTTCGATTCACGAGTCGAAAGTTCATATTTCGGCATTGTCGGCTACACATTGCACCGTTATGGTGGAGTCAAGAGTAAGAAATGTAGCGGTTCATACATTTAATTTACATCAAAGATGTCTACTTAACATCCTTATTTCCGACAAATGAAAATAGTGAAGACACAGAAATGGTTTGACTCAATGTTCAAGTAAACAAACACAAGTTTTTCATTATCGGCAGTTTTTACAGACACCCGTCAATAACTCTGCGTCCAACATTAAATTTCATTGAAAATACGCTTCAATAAATTTCTGCAGCCAAAAAGTCTTTCTACGTTTTCGGAGATTTTAACGTAGATCTGACAAATAAAAATAATCAGCTGAACAAGATGCTGCACGGACTTAATCTTTCGCAAATGGTTCAAGAACCAACACGCATTACTAAGACTTTCAAAACTCTTCTTGACCTAGCAATTACAAACAATTCCGAAGCAATACTCAGCACAGAGATCTTACCGTCCTTTTCTGATCACCATTCAGTAGAATGTCTAATCAATATTGCAAAATGAAACTGAAATTTTGTTACATTATGTATCGCATGAAAAACCACTACTCAGTGAAATATTCCAAGAAAAGTTATTCGACAGATGGAGTGAATTTCAAGGAATGGAAAACACTGATGATGTCAATCTACAAGTTTCGATTTTCAATGAAAATTTCGGATCAGCTCTTAACGAATGCGCACCTTTCACTACGAAGAAACCTAAGCCAAGAATTTCTAAATGGATAACAGACGAGATAAAACAGTTGAGCATAGCTAAAAAAATTCGCAGCGTAAGTACATACTGAAAAATAAGACGGTGCACTTAGAAAGCTATAGAAAAATCATGAGAAATCCTGCGAAGAAAAGGTAAGGAAGCAAAACGAGACTACTTCTACAAAGAACTGTTGGCGGTAAAACAAAACCCAGCAAGAACTTGGAAAATCATTAGAGAAGTTGCTCAGTATAAAAAATCAGACTGCAACAGCACTTTTGACAACCTCTCACAAACGGCGAATGACTTAAACACCTTCTTTTCGAAAGTTGGTGAAGATGTTTTCAATAAAGTGTCTAGGACAGTTTCAAACACATCTACTGGTGCAAATCTGAGCGATGTTTCATCCCCAAAAACTAGAAACAAATGGAGACTGCTGTCGGTTAGCATAACAGAGATAAAAATACTAAGGCTACGGGACATGATGGCATTAACCTCCAATATATAAAAGACTGCTTCCCTGTCACAGGACGCCTGGTTTGTTTGATGATATAATAAATACATCGATAACCAAAAACAAGTTTCCCGATCAAAGGAAACTATCCATTATTCAGCCGTTGCAAAAATCTGGTGATATCGATATATCGTCAAACTACAGACCAATCAGTCTCCTGCCTGTAATGTCCAAAATATAAAAAAAAGTAATAACAAACCAGCTCTCGTCTTACTTAGACGAGTCCCATCTACTTCACCGCAATCAATATTCTTACAGAAGAAACATCAGTGCTCAAGACACCCTGCTTAACATAACAGAAAAATTTACAATGATATGAGCCCAAAAAAATTAACTCTTCTACTTTTGCTTGATCTCTCCAAAGCTTTCGACAGTGTTGAGCAAAAAAAAATTTCTACGGAAAATTTCAAACCTCAAAATAGTGTTACGATCCTCCTTTTCAGGATCGAACGAAGTGATTAAATTTTCTCTTTTAGGATAAATCGTTCAATGAAATAAATCTCTTTTCTCAATCTCAGTGAAATCTCATGGTCGGCATTCTAATTTAAGGCGCAGCTATAGCAGGCATTGAAACACATGTTATGCATGGCCACACAATTTACTGTTATAAACGGATATCACCAATATGCCGGGGACTGATTAAAGCCCGCAAACGTAATGGCCACAAAAAGGTAATCTTACGCACACTGGTGTGAAGCGCTGGTACGGGTTTCGTTATATTCGAAGTAGCCTCGTTTACTTTATTTAATTAATCAGTTGATTGAAGCGTGAAGTCACAAGTGGAAAATTTATACAATAGCTATGTCCAGTAGACCGAGCTGGACTCTATCTCAAAGATTCAAACAGAGGCGGCGATTACGAGGACCTTCAGCTACAATGACGCGTGCGAGAATGCCCCCTCCTATAAAACGTACCACCTTTTATCGAAGCATTTACTGCAGCTACTCTCTAAGGCGGTTGGCATCCTAACCGCCGTGAGGTCCACTTTTCGTGACTTTTCTGGTATGGCCCCTCGTTGCTGCCAGGCAGGCACCGTCTAGACGCTGAGGTGGTTTTTGCTGAGATATGCAGAGATATGTGCACTAGCGACGGTTGCAACCGTCGCTAGTGCACTGAGTACGAAGCTCCCTTGCTGGCGCAAACGTTGTTCGTGTATGGCGTGTCGTTACATAGAGGGTACATAACAATCCTCCCCACGTCGTTTTTAGTAATATCCTCCTGGATATTGTCGCAGTTGGAAGTATCCGTCTACTTGAAGTTTTGAGAAATCTCATCCTTCATTGCAAGGGAAGATTCAGACAAGCCAACGAGATTTGTGCTTCTGACGCACGCTGAAACGAAGATCTTAAACAAGCAATGACGAAAAGTTGATATCGGGATATCCTTATCCTACTCCATCATCGAAGACCTTCTCCCGCGACTGATGATATTCCTTGGAGGCCAATCCGAGGATATCTGGAGGTGAATACCGCCCAAAATATAAATATGTCGAGTGTAAACTCGATTTTGTCATTACTTCCGCATGCATGTAGTTATTTTGAACGTATTAGTGTTCAACGGTATCTTCTTAATTTTTTTTCGCCTTAGCCGAATCCATGCTTTGGCGTATATCGAAATGGGGGGGAAGCTTCACCCTTGTTGTGATGTCACGCCACTCTCCAAACTGTAGTTCCGTCGATAGTAGATTGCGCCACGTTCTCGTAGTCGAGGTAACCCTCACGCGTTGCACTCAGTCGTTCAGCCCTTTAACTCGAGTCGACCCTGTTGGTCGCAATATTTACGCCCGAGTGAGTGCGTCGTCTAGCCGTGCCATATCAATGGAGCTCGGTGTTGCCAGATTTCTCGTAGACTGCGCGAACAGTGCGGCCCTGCTAGACCAGTGCCTTGCACACGTCCAGCCTGAGCGTGGCGCTTGCCCGCAGCAGTCGCTGTGAGCCTGCCATGACCTTGAGTCAGAGCAGCTGGGATGCTGGAGCAGCCACTGCTGTGTTCAAGCACGCCTCTGTAGTGCTGGTGTCGCTGTGCAGCCGTGTCACAACAGCCTTACGTATAGCTGCAGCAACCGTATTGAATTAGTTTCTGGACATGGTAATTATCTCCCATGGATTCCTTTCAAGATTGCCCTCTTTGCAGCACGTCTACTTGCTTTAATTTCATCCACCGGCATGTACAATCGGTATATCATTTTATTCCTAACTCAAAAGGAATCCATTCGGAGAGTTTAATACGTAACGAAATAAATCCAAGGTAAATGAAAATGATTAGAAACACACAAAATGACATACAATATTTCAGATAGCCAGTGAGCTTTAAAGGAAGATTCCTACGTATTAACACGCATTCCTGTGAAAGAGCTATGAAAAGACATACGAACGGGTTACAAATTTTACATCAAATAAAATTTCTATCTAATTAATGAACATCATCAAGGTAAATACATAAATTGGTTTATGAAATCGACATTAATCCTGTAATACATCCCACTCGCATTTCGCTGGAGAAATCAGTTAATTCTAAGTCGAAGCACTTATCCTAAATTTGAAATATGAAAGAAATGTTAAACACGAGGGAAATGATTAGGAAATATCCTTAATATTAAACATAGTACATTTGAGAATGAAATGAGGTAATCAGGTCAAAGTTTTGGGACGTCCTTGCCAGACACAAGCAATTACACATAGTTCGGACGCCTAGTCCGATTCCTCAGAGAATACCTAGGGATCATTCCTTCATTTCTCTGGCTCGTGCTCGGCACTGTAGGAATGTCGTTCGTCTCTGCCCCTTGCAGTTCGTCTTCTTCGTCAGCGTTGTTGAAAGGGAAGGCCATGGCGTCGTCCAAGTAGGCTCGTTTGACTCGGTTGAGGTGAACGGTTTGTTCTTTTCTGTCTGAGTACAGACCTTTGATAGTGATGTTATTTCCATGTCTGCAAATGATTCTGTATGGCCCTCTGAATCGCGATGGGTAGGCTCTGCCCTCTGCGTGTCCAGTTTCGTTCCTAAGCATGATTAGCTCTCCTGCTTGAATATCACATTCTTTGGCCGTTCGATTATAGATCTTCGCCGCAGCTTGCCTGGCCGCCTCAGAATTTTTTCTGACTGCAGCAAATGCTTTGGACAGTCGGAGCGAAACTTCTGTTGAATAATCTTTGTCACATGCGTAGTTTATAGGCTGCTCCTTGAAGATGTCGTGAAAGGGAAGGTTTGCGTCTCGGCCGTAGAACAAGAAGAACGGCGTGTCTTTAATCGCAGTTTGTTGGGAAGTATTTACCGCGAGAGTCGCAAAAGCCACGCTCTCGTCCCAGCTAAATTTATCTTCCGCGGCCAGGTGAGAAATTGCAGTTTTCAGGATGCCATTGAGTCTCTCAAAGCATCCATTTGCCATTGGGTGGTAAGCAGTAGTAGTCTGTGACCTCGCTTTGAGATTTTTGCAGACATCCTGAAATAGCTTATTAGTGAACTCACTACCTCTGTCGCTGACAATAGTATTTGGGGCTGAAAATTTTCCTACGTACTGGACGAAAGCTCTGGTGACAGTATCGGCAGATTTATCTGTAAGGGGGTAAGCATCGACATACCTCGTAAAATGATCAACAATGGTCAAGAGGTATTTGTTACCTTCGTAACTAACGGGTAATTCAACAAGGTCAACAGCAACTCTTTCAAGGGGAAAAGAGGTCTCGGGGAATTTACCTAAGGGGACTTTAAACTGGCCCTGCCATTTCATTCGCTGGCACTGTAAACATTTCTTCACATGGTCTTTCACGTCACGAATTTGATTAATCCAGAAGAACTTATCTCTGGCACGTTTAAGAGTTCTCAGGAAGCCCATGTGAGCGGACAAATCATTATCATGGCTTAATTTTAAAGCAACCTTAACTAGAGACTTAGGAATGACTATTTGTACATTACTTCTACCGTTTCTGCGTTTCTTTCTCGACAACCTACATAGGACATTGTTATCATCAATAAAGTATTCGTCAATGTTTGAGATCTTAGCATCACCCAAATCGTTTCCAGTTAACAAGTTTCTTACACTAGACCAAAGAGAGTCTTTTTCTTGCTCTGAGACGATATCATCTAAGCTCAATTGTTTTGCCTCGATGGCAACACTTTTATCACATTCACTGGACACATGTGGAGGGCACACGTCGTCGACAGGAACATCTGTCGCATCATTATCAGAACAAGGCTTAATTCTAGAAGGAACGTTAGTATTAATTTTAGGATCATTCTTATTACTACAGTTTGATTCAGCAGTGCCAACAACAGCATTGACAATTCTCTCAGATCTAGACAGGTAGTCGGGCAAGTGGTGTTGCGCCCCAGGCTTGTACCGAACAGAGAAGTTATATTCTTGTAGAAGCAAAGCCCATCTCGAAATGCGGTGGTTACCTGTTTTATTTCGCAAAGATAAAAGTTAAGGGGCGGTGATCCGTCACCACGACGAACTCATTTAAGTACAGGTACGCATCATAATGTTTGATTGAATCATGGATGGCAAGCGCTTCGAGTTCTGTTGCAGAGTACTTAAGTTCGTTTCCTTTTAATTTTCGACTATAGTACGCTACAGGTAATTCGATGCCGTCGTGCATCTGAAGCAATGCTCCACCGATTGCAATGCCCGAGGCATCAGTGTGCAACACAAACTCTCTCTGAAAGTCAGGAAATTTAAGTATAGGCGCGGACACAAGTTTATCTTTCAAGTTATCGAAAGCTCGCTGATGAACGTCAGTCCATTTGAATGCGTTCGTCTTTTTGGTCAACTCGGTTAGCGGGGCAGCGATATGAGCATAATTTTTAATGAACTTTCTAAAGAATCCCGTGGAGCCTAAGAATCTTTTCACTTCCTTAACACTTCTGGGTCTCAAAGCATCTGCTGAAGCTCGCACCTTGTCAGGTCGGGGTTTTAGTCCCTCTGAACTGACTTTGATACCAAGGAAAGTCACGCTACTTGCTGCAAATTGGCATTTTTTTAGACTAAGTTTGAAGCCTGAAGCAGCTGTTTGAAGCAACGCCTTATCCAAATGTTCGACATGAGTCTCGAAATTTTTAGAATAGATGATGATGTCATCAACGTAACAGAACAGAAACTTTGAAATGAATGGGGAAAAAGCCATATTAACTGCTCTTTGAAGTGCAGCCGCAGAAGTGATGAGACCTTGAGGTGAACGGCAATATCTATAACTACCTGTCGACGTTCTGAAAGCGGTAATATCACGGCTCTCTGGGGACAATTCGATCTGATGATAGGAACTTCGCATGTCTAGAGTGGTGAACAAGTTCGAGCCCTTAAGACTTTCTAAGGTGTCCGTCATGTTCGGAATTGGGAAAGTGTCTTTCCTGCAAATTTTATTGATAAGACGGACGTCAACTACGATTCGATGTGAGCCGTCACTCTTACGTACAGCTAAGATTGGGGAAGACCAAGGCGAGAAACTTGGTTCAATAACCTTTTGCCTAAGCATCTCTTGGACATGCTCTTCAACCAATTGCTTTGTAGCATGAGGAACTCGATACTGGGGCGTATTGATAGGATTGTTTCCCTGAACGTCTAACCTATGCACAGCATTTCGTGCGAGACCTATCTCGTCTCCAACCGCGAACGCATTCCGGTGTTTGTTAATCAAATTTACAAGGGTCATTTTCTGATCATGCTCTAAATAAGATAGGTCGACATTGTCAATCATTTGGTTGAATTCAGGTTCATTGCGTTTCTCTGCGACACGTATGAGTCTGCTATTCCCAACCTCAGCTTGCCGGTCAGAGCGGCACCGAGTAGCCTCACTCTTTTGTTCACGATCATGGTGCACTGCTGCCACAGCAACGTAGGCCTCGTGTTGTGGCTGTGCTCTAGCATCACTCTCACTTTCATTTGGGTCTGACTCTAGCGGCTCCTCAACAGCAACATCTAACGTAGCACAAATTTTATTCCTAGGTACAAGAACATTCTTATCATTATAATTTACAAAGACTATTGGCACGGTGCCATCACGGACTGTGGCGAGGGTACGAGGAATAGCTACTCCTTTGCAAGCAGAACTTTGTTGGATTACAACCTCCTTGTCGTTCATGTGTTTTGGTACTCTAAGATATGAGTGACACAGAGTTCCGCCCTCAACAGTCAGATCATGTGACATTCTTGCGACACTGAATGATGCATCCTCAGATTGTTTCACAAAATTTACTGAATTAGAAGCAGCAACTGATTGAAATGGGTAAATTTTATCATTAATTCTCACGTGACCTTTCTCATGCTGACTGTATTTTATTTCAATACCGAATCTCTTAAGGAAATCTCGGCCTATCAAGACAGCTCCAGGGAAGTATGAATCTTCCACAATAATAGCGGAATGGCAATACTCAACATCACCTAGTTTAAATTTCAAGTCAATCGTACCTCGAGTGTGGAGATTATCTCCATTAACAGAACAAAGAACTTTAGTGCATCGTTTAATTCGGGGTGGGGTTTTGAATAATTTGCTAATTATACAAGATTTTACAAGAGTCACGGAAGAGCCTGAATCAACGAAAGTGGAGCACTTTCTCTGTTCAATATTCAACGAAATCACGGGGGAAAAGCTTTTCGGCTGCTGTGAAAGTTTTTTGACTTTACAGCGGCGATGTCACCATTCTGGCTTGGATAACCATTGAATTTACGTTGATAATTATTAAAGGGGCGAGCATTTTTGTGTGAAGCACTTTGCCACTTATATGGGTTTCTAGACTAGTACGCTCGCTTTTGTGGTGAATTGTATTGACATTTCTCCACCATTACATCACTCTCGTGAATTCGTCTCTTCCGGCTCAACATAGTTCTTTCTTCGATCAAGGACTCCTCAATTGACCTCGCTTTGTCTAGGAGTTTTGTCACACTCTCAGGGTCAAAATCATGTGATAATTTTTCACTGATCTTGGGATTCATATTCTTAATGATAGTAGGTATGAGAATTTTTTGTGCTTTGCTATCCTCATAGTGCCATTCTGGACCGAATACGTCCTTCCAGCCAGCCAGAACGCCAGTTGCAAATGCATTGACTGTCTCATCATTCTCTTGATGCAAATTAAATAAAATTTTGTGGACTGTCTTCCTATAATTCATGGCTCCCTTGTAAACAGAAACAAGCCAAGTTTTGACATCGTCCAGTGTGAAAAGTTGATCTGACTTGAGAACATACGAATCCCAAGCCTTACCAGTAAGTGCATTCTTCAAATAACGACATTGCAAGTCTACATCGTTAGTGTAAATGTCAACTCGAGTCTGGAAGTGCTTTAAAAATGAAGTTACACAGCCTTCACCATTAAATTTAGGCAGTTCAATTGCATGATTTAAAGTGACAAAGCTACTTTGACTATTCTCACCATTGTTACTTTGATCACTTTCATTATCGTTCCCAGCCATGGTTTCAACAGATAATTAGGGCAAATTGGCGAAGCAAAATAGGTTCACAATGAACACTGATAGCAATTAGAGCTTCAAATTAGAAATTTAAATGCAATATTTCGTGCAACGTGTTTCCAAATACACCGACATAATTGAATGTTTCGAGAAATTTAAATGCAATGTTTCGTACAATAAGTTTCCAAATACACAGAAATAAATGAGTCAGCGATAACATCAATAACAGTAATGTAAAATAGGGTCAAAATAGGCACAAAATAGGGTTTGAATAGGCATAATAATCTTACTAGAAAGGTAAAATGGGTTAAATTGGGTAATGCAAATGAGACAACAAATGGGTAAGCATCAAAATAGTAAACATAGCATGAGTTCACCCAAAATTTTAGAAATAAATCAATACGAAAGGCGAATAACGACACAGAAAATACACAAATATATCAAAATAAATCAATGGAATGGCTTAAATTACAAAATAGAATGGGAAAATAGAGTGGGTACAATGATGAGCGAAATAAATTTCCTAATGAACAATCATTTTTGGCCATTTATATTATACGTTAAGTTTTTATTTGAAATTGGTAGCGTGGCGAGAAACGGTCTCTCACAGAGGCATGGAACCGGCAAGACCAAATTAAATTATATCAAATTCAATATTCAATCCTACGCCGCTGCCAACCAATTGTTACGATCCTCCTTTTCAGGATCGAACGAAGTGATTAAATTTTCTCTTTTAGGATAAATCGTTCAATGAAATAAATCTCTTTTCTCAATCTCAGTGAAATCTCATGGTCGGCATTCTAATTTAAGGCGCAGCTATAGCAGGTATTGAAACACATGTTATGCATGGCCACACAATTTACTGTTATAAACGGATATCACCAATATGCCGGGGACTGATTAAAGCCCGCAAACGTAATGGCCACAAAAAGGTAATCTTACGCACACTGGTGTGAAGCGCTGGTACGGGTTTCGTTATATTCGAAGTAGCCTCGTTTACTTTATTTAATTAATCAGTTGATTGAAGCGTGAAGTCACAAGTGGAAAATTTATACAATAGCTGTGTCCAGTACGCCGAGCTGGACTCTATCTCAAAGATTCAAACAAAGGCGGCGATTACGAGGACCTTCAGCTACAATGACGCGTGCGAGAATGCCCCCTCCTATAAAACGTACCACCTTTTATCGAAGCATTTACTGCAGCTACTCTCTAAGGCGGTTGGCATCCTAACCGCCGTGAGGTCCACTTTTCGTGACTTTTCTGGTATGGCTCCTCGTTGCTGCCAGGCAGGCACCGTCTAGACGCTGAGGTGGTTTTTGCTGAGATATGCAGAACCATGCAACCGTCGCTAGTGCACTGAGTACGAAGCTCCCTTGCTGGCGCAAACGTTGTTCGTGTATGGCGTGTCGTTACATAGAGGGTACATAACAAATAGACAGTGGTTTGAAAGCTACCTTCTAAACCGCTTTCACATGCAGTGTGCTTGAATAACAAAATGTCATCATTCATACTAAATAATTTTAGCGTTCCCCAAGGATCAATCCTTCGCCCGCTTCTATTTTCAATTTTCATCAATGATTTCCCCACCATGCCGGCAAACACAAAAATTTCAAAGTATAGTGATGAAGTACAAATCGCCGTGACAAGTTCGACAGCATATATGAAAGAAACGCAAGCCAATGCTAAAAACCTTCGAAGAAATTGAAATTGAAATTGTGGTATGACCATAATTAATGGCCTCAAACTTAGCGCAAGTAAAACGAAATGCGTTATTTTGGAATCACAGAATGCGACTAGAAATTTACCACCATCTACGCTAACATTTGGAGACGATAAAATTGAAAAAGTATGTAATGTAAAAACATTTGGTGTTTGGTTCGACAAAAATAGGACTTTCAATTCATGCGTAGAAACAGTGTGCAATAAAACCAACGGAACCTTAATGTTCTTTCATCGCTTTAAGAACACACTTGGCGAAAAATCCAGGTTATTAGTGATTTAGTCTTCAGTGCTATCGCATCTGGACTACTCCAGTCTAGTGTAGGGAGATTTACCCCAATGTCGTTCAAAAAATTTGCAAAAATGTATTAACTACGCAGCCAAAGTGGTATGCAAAGAAAATTTCCCGAAACACGAATTTTCATTTTACCCCTCTTTTGAGAATAATTGACTGGACCCCAAAACCGAACAGATTCATGACCCAAAAAGCTCAACGAGCGTTCTCATTTCTGTACCTCCCTCAGAGTAATGCTGATTTGGTAAAAAAATTTCCACCTAATATCCAAAACGAAAAACCAAATCGGAGGAATGATGTCTTGATCAGTTACCGTTCATCTAACGTGGGACAAAAAGCTTTTAGTTTCTGGAGCTCTTTTGTGAAGCAAGCTTCCCCAGCATATCAAAAACTCTAAAACTGTAAAAGAATTTAGAGTAATTGTGTAACGTCATTTTGCATCTCTGTCATAGGGCCTGCAGCACTTCGGTGTAAATTTCCCACTCACCTGAAATTTTGATTTTCCGGAAATTTTTAGTAGAAAATTATCAAATATTTCTTTTTTACGTTCGCTAAGTCATTCTAATATTTATGTTAATTATTTCAGTCGACTAAAATGAGCAACATAACCGTCAGCTCAATACAGCGGAATGGAGGTCGTTTTTTTTCTTAATTATTAGTTGTATTCTCTCATACTTTCACATCTTCGTTTTATTATTATTTTTTCTATTTTCTTTATTTATATTTAACATCCGTATAATAAACCAACTCCGAAATACATTTTTTTGTGTACATCAGTTTACAGGTTTATAGATGTGAGGGTTGTGCTATGTTCTTAATAATTTAATTTCTGACTAACGTTGTCTCACTATTTCAAAATCATTCATGAAGGTGTTTCAATCGATTTCAGCTGAGCTGGGGGGGGGAGAGAAGGGAAATTTATCATTTTTTTAAATTTTCTTTTTTTTTGTGCGTTCAGCGCACACTAGCACTGAACTTTCAAATCAGAAACAACTCTAAATTTCAGTAAATAAAATTATTACTCTGGACCACTGTTTAAAATACCTCTACGAACCAAATTTTGTGAATATTTGCCACTCAGAAGTGATTTCATATTTTCCCTGATGTGCCGCCATAGCCATGTGCTAGAGGGTTCTGCCGCCGTTTGGGAGACCCGGGATCGAATCTCGGCGCTGGCAGTGGCGATTTTCTCTGTTGGGTATAGGAGAAAAATTCCAAGCACAATACCCCACTCTACCCAGGTGTCTGAAATGTATACCGGTCTCGACCGGGGGAAAGCGTCATGGCGTCCTGGCGTTAGTTATAAGGCATTTGAAAATCCAATGTACAAGGTGATATGTATCAGGCTTGATTGGAAATAAAGCATCCGTAGATGCCTTCATTATTATTATCATAATTTCCGGCCACAATAGTATTCCATTTATCCTATTTTTTTCTGATATGAATCCTTTATAGGACATTATTGTTTTCTTTCTTATTCACGTCCCACAATCGTTTTCATGCTTCAGACTTGGGTAGACTGTTTTGTACCACAATTTTTAGTACGAAATTTTATAAAATTCATGCCATAATAAGACATATTTTCTCCGTTTCCCTCGACTGGAATATCTGGTTTATATTGACTAGTTCACGCTGATATTTGCGCACATGCTTACTTGTGTATATGTGTACGTGTGCACGCTATGCGTATGACACTCTATAGAATGCGAATGTATTGCCTCGAGGCATTGAAATGAATTTGTGTATCCTTACGAGTTTGGTGTAAGTATGTGCGTGGGTATGTGTGTGCATGTGTATGTGTATATATTTACATGTATATGTGCACATATGTGTGTACTAGACTGACAACTAGCATTTCAACTAGAGGTAATGGTCTTTTTTCTGTTCACTCTCAACTTGTAATATTACCTAACTCGTCATCTCTTTATTATTGTAAAGCATTCATGTAAAAACTATACATTTGTTGTGCGATCATCCATTTTTTGTTTAAATGAAATGCTTATTAACTAATGACCGCTATATTAAAATTGTTGGATTAGAAATACAAAACTTATCATCTTCTTGGTCCTCATGCTTATGTGTACGTGTATGCATGTATATGTATATATGTATATATACATGTATATATATATGTATATACATGTATATATACATATATACATATACATGCATATGTGTATGTATATGTATATGTATATATGTATATATACATGTATATATACGTATGAATACATATGTGTATATATACTGTATATACGGATATATATTTATATGTATTTTTTTTTATGCTTCCTTAAAATGACACTTTTGAACATTGGCCGAAACAAGCGATTCATGTATTATTTCCTGGCGTCCAGAATTGCGAAGTTTTATGTCATGTACATGTAAACTGTCAAAAGTGTTTTCACCTCACAATGAAAATGCATCGTCCATGAAATTGTGTAATCTCTTAAAATTATCATTACATGTACTTTCAAATGACGATTAAGCAAGATTAGGAGTGCATTGCCCTCAATCATTTCTTTTCGACTAGTGACACGAGTTTTACAATACTCGTGTGTGTGTATCATCTAAGTGTAATAATTTTAAGATATTTTAAAAACCAATGATGGTACTTTTGTACCATCTATATTGGAAATATACTGTTTTTTCTTTTATTTCTGTGTACCCATGTCAGCATAATGCTGCTGAAGAGGATACCGATAGGATGTGAAACTCGAGATCTTTTTTGCGTTATTTTTGTTGTCGTTGTTCCTTGACCGTAACCTGAGCTTTCTTAAAAATTTCTATTGTGAAATTAAAAACCAGTTCAGTTATACGTTTTTTGAAGTTTTTTCTTTTTAGTTATTTTTCCAAACCATCTCTTACGATTACAGTGATCTCGACTGTCATTTTCGATGTAGTAGGGAATAAGTTGTTTTTTATCTTTTTATTTGTTATATTTTTTCCCTTATGATCATTTTCAATAGTTATACATATTAATATGTGTGCGTGTGTGGGTACATACATATGTACGCACGCACATGTATGGATATATATGTGCATACGTACGTAGGTATATGTATATCTACATAACTATTGAAACAAGTTTCTATCTCTATTTTTTTTCTCGGAAATAATCCGAATAATTAATTTTATTGCTCATGCAAAATGATTCAAACAAAGATCTATTTCTACCCCAGAGTGCGTTTCTGGGAATAGGAAAAATGAAAAATACAATTATACGAATGAAATAGAGTGCAATTTTGAACATAAGAATTCTGGATCTCCCCGTGTGTTGAACAAGCTATGAATTTTAATATTTTCGTATATGTTTTTTTACGCGTTTCTGCCAAAATTTTGTAGATATTTGCTACTCATAAGTGATATCCGGCTTACACTGCGTCTCCATTTTATCCCATGTGCTCATGTCTGCATGATGTTGCAGAGAACACAGAGAGGATATGAAATCCGAGATTTTTGTTGTTGCTGTTGTTGTTGTTCCTCGACTGTAACTTGAGTTTCCTTAAAATTTATGCTAGGAAATTAAAAAACATTTCATTTTTACGTTTTCGAAGTTTTTTCCATTTACTTTTTTCTTTCAGGTTGTTACGACATAGATACGTATGTTGCGACATAGATACGTAGAGAGGATAGGCAAGCAACCGGCTCCAGAGTCGGCGCAGCGCAGCATACCGAGAGGCATTGGAAGGTGTGACGTACGTACGTACATCAGGAGCAAGGAGGAGTACGTATAGGGGGTAGAGGCTGGATTGAAAAGCTAGTGCGCTAAATTGCATACAGAATAAGACGAGGGCAACTTAAATACATAGCACAGGAAATAGTGGGTTTAAAATTTAAGTGCCTACGTGTCAGGAAATCAAAGGTTTTCTGGGTTTATTTTAGAGATATATGCGTAGCAATATTGTGAGGTAAGGGACACGTCAGTATAGTGAGGTGACGCTTGAGGGTTAGCCAATCGCGAAACGCTACGTTACTTTCAGTTTTCGCGGGTGTAGCAAAGCCCACGGAGCGCATTCTTTGTTCGAGGGGACTATAAATACGCAGGGAGTAGGATAGCCGGCCTATTTTTGCGTGCTCCTGACTAAGTGATGATGTAGGGTTCCAAGTTCTTCGAGGGGGAGGTGAGATATTGTTCTTTGTTCTTTGTAAGAAAAGTGAAGGGAATCCTAACCTCATGCAGCTTATTAGATTTGTGTTCATAAAAAGAGTGGAGTGATTCAAGTAGATATGGTTGACAATTTTTATTGCAATTGAAATTGTTGTCTAGGTGGGGCGCAGTGATTTTCATTGTTAACATTGAAATTGGTTCTTTGGGTTTTCATTTTAGATTATTCTCGAATTGTTCTCGTGTTTAGAGTTTCACTTTAATGTGGGGAATGAAGGAATCATTACATTATTTCTTAAAGGTAAATCAGAATATTCGTGTCTTATTGAACTATTGAAGTGCAGGCTAAATGGTTTTGGGGATTAACGGGGAGTAAAATTAGATCAAGTCTATTTGAAGTAGGTGTATCACAGGGAATAAAGACTTGAACGAAACTAGTCACTTAAGATGCTCCTTGTTCCCAGGAGGGATTGGGTGAATTCAGCGGCTTGGAATTCTCAACGATGTGGGCTAAGCAACTCCGGGCTGCAGCGCAGCCTTACAAAATTGGCGGTCACCCAGCTGAGGCGTCATGGCCCACCGCCAACTCTTCACACTGTAAGGGAAGTTGGCAGGCTACAAGAAGTTTAGGAAGAACTCGGGGTTATTCCATCGTCATGCTTGGAACTGTATGGTTGAGAGGAACCATGGGAAATAGGCCATGGGTGACTCTTGCCTTTTCGCGCGCGCTGCGATCGCCTAGGATTGTGTAGGATATGTTTCTTGCTAGTGTGTTGTGTTGGCGTTACAAGTTACGCGCGCCAGTAACTTTCTCTAATATTGTGTGTCGCAAATTTCTTTGCTTGCTGAGAATGCCTCATGCCAATCACGTGTTCATTAGCTAACCTGAAATAAAGTAATCAATAATGTACCATTAACTGAGTGTTTCATTTTCTCGTGTTGAACTGAGGTGTTGGTGTGGGTGAGCAGATCAGTAGTTACTTTCTCTATTTTTCCAACTGTTCTACCATCTCCTCTTTCTGTGTTTTCGGCTCTATATTTTCATCTTCCCCCTCTTACTAAGGAGGTTTCGAGTCCTCCATTCGAACTAACACAGTGGAGGCGCCTGATCAGCGCCATGCGCAACACTGTGCTTAGTTTCGTGACACCTCAAACTGAATTAAATTATTTTACTGTTCTGCTTACCACCCGGTACTTCGGTTAACATGGGAATTTTTTTTTTTGTGTGGTAATTCTTTCTGTTTGATAAAAATTTAATAATAATTCAAAGTGATTCTTCAAATAAAGTGATTCTAATTCAAAGTAATTCTTCAAAGCCAGTCGAGCACTCTAAAACTGCAGCAAGTGCTTAGACTAAAGTACAGTAAAGCAGCGGCCAAAGCTCGCGGTTGGGGTCTTCCTGTTGGAATGGGCTGTATGGTCAGTGAGCGCATTCCATAGCTGGCTCCATAAAATTCAAGTTTGAAGTGTAGAGGCCTCTACAGCGCGCACCTAACATAGGTTTGAAGTGGCATCAGTTTGCAATGGCTCAGTGAATAATGCTAAGTGAGAGCATGTGTAGAGTAGCGTGTTTCAGTGTGATCCGTGCTTTGCAATTTCAGTGTTTTTTTTATCTTTTAAATGTTGGAAAACAGAAATTGAATTTTGCTCTCTCTAAATGTTGAAAAACAGAAATTGAATTTTGCTCAAGTGATATCATGAGTCTGGCGAGTGGCGAATAACATGTGCACGTTAAACTATTTTATAGGAAATGATACCATATTTTGAGCTTGATGGCGAGTCTCATTTGATGCATTACAAAGTGTAAAATATTCGTGAATGTGCTTTCTAGGTAGGGTTTGTTTATGAAATCTCATGCTGGTGAAGTCAATTATTTCATGGTTTTTGTATTTCAACTCTTCCTTGAAGTTCTCAAGACATGAGCAGTAGGTGCTTTATCTGACTGCTGTGATAACTGAGTAATTAATAACCTAGGATATAAGATAAATTACAGTGTACATGATTTTATAAATATTTCATTACAATGCACTTTACAAATTTGTGGGTAACGTAACTTTCCTGAATTTACGCAAGCGTCTGTTTTAAAACATTCTGTTGTAAGATGCTCTGTGCTATCTATGGTCGAGTTTTGCGAGCATGAGAGTTAGGAAAATTCCTGAGCAATATAACAAACCGCAGACGACGGGTCTCAGAGATCAGGAGCGTGGGTCGAGCAGTCATAGCCAGTGGAAGCCTTGCACAAGTAGATAAATTATGTTGAACATTTTAATAGCTGCTAAAATCGTATTGCACATCATGTCTAAAGTGAACATCCTTCTCTGCTTTTTCCAGTAATATTTGAAGATTTTTTTTATGTGCTTGTTGAAATGAGTGTCTTTTGAATAAAATGATGGGATTGCTTAGCACTTGGGCGCTGAAATGGAAAGAGATCGTCTATTGACCATTCGATTTATGAGCTGTTTGCAATATTTCAATTATATCTTAGACAGTAATATTTCATGATCTACTATTAGGGGTAGGCGGCATTTGGCTGCAGAAGTATTGAAATAGACACGGAAAATAGACCTAAGTAGGAGCGCGCGAATCAGTGACATTGGAACGTAAATTTTCACAAGTCATATGACAGCATTTTAGAATGTTGCTCGTGCTGCTCAAAGCTTAATTTTAGTGCCTTAGTGTAGGTTAACGGCTATTGCACGGTTGACAACTTGTGAAATTGTCATTTGGTTTCATGAATCATACAAAATTTCCTTTAAGGCCTAATAATTCCAAAGCGTTAGTATAGAAAACGAGATGCTGATTATTCATTTTGAGAAGAATAACAAGTTTAACTAGTCATTAAAAATTATCAAAAGTTATTTTAGCTGTAGACATTGAGTGTTAAACTTATTTAATTTTGTAACGATAAAAATTTGAGAGCTATCTGGAAGGTGGATGGAGAAACTACGCACTTCTTGCTAATCCGCAAATTACAAAGTGAATTGCAGTAGAAGTAATGCTCCTTCACAGAAAATTATAAATTAAAATTACGTTAAAAGAAAATAAAACTTTAACAAGAATGTCTACCATGCATTGGCGAGTAAGTGTAGGATTTTTCTTGTCTCATTGATTTACCTCGAGATGAGGAAGGAGTCTTAATTACATTTAGTGCTTATTTTAATGAAGAACACGTGAGAGGTATGTTGCAATTTTTATCAACATTGAAAAATTTAGTGGAATCTAAATTTGACGGGAAAACTATTAGGAAGATAAGTTCATGCCCTGTATTTGTGTTATACTGTTTTAAAGTGACCATTTCTATACATGTAGTGTAATGTGTCCATGTAGTGTTTCATATCAGCTTGGGCAGGCAAAAATATTTTACAGCGATATCTTTGTTTCTGTGAGGCTGATAGAGTGTAACTGAGTGTGTGTAACGGCGAGCGAAGCTGAGGATGTGTTCGAATTTTACAACTTGTTCTACGCAAGGGTCATAAAAAATGCTCTCGGGCACTAGGGTACTCGTTGTCTGTGTCAGTAGGCCAAGAGTGAGGTAGCGTCCGAGCTGTAGAGAATGTGGTAGAGCAATAGGTTATAAAAGTAACATTGATGATCAGTAAAATTTGAAAATGTGTATGTAAGAAAAAAAAATGTGTATTTCCAAGTTGTCACATGAGATACATGCCAACATATTGGCTTTTAAAAGTTTCTTAATATAGGACATCCTAAAACAAATGTTTCATACGAGGAGTACTAATTGACAAACCATCCGAGGTGTACAAGTAGATAAGCCATATGAGGCATAATAATAGACAAACTATACGAGGTGTACTAATAGACAAACTATTAGAGGTGTACAAGTAGATAGACCATACGAGGCATATTAATTGACAAAATATACGAGGCGTACTAATAGACAAACCATTCGTGGTGTGCCAGTAGTCTAACAAAAGTTCTATACTAGGAGTACTAATTGACAAACCATCCAAGGTGTACAAATAGATGAGCCATACGAGGCATAATAACAGGCAAACTATACGAGGTGTACTAATAGACAAGCTATCAGAGGTGTACATATCGATAGGCCATACGAGGCAGATTAATAGACAAAATATACGCGGCGTACTAATAGACAAACCATACGTGGCGTGCCAATAGTCTATCTCTGTCAAGGGTAGTTGAATGAGAAATGAAAAATATGCCCTAAAAATATGCAAAGCCCAATCACCACCAAAAACATATTTCATATCTTCTCGATATTCACCACAATATCATGTGGACATGGGTACATGGGATAAAATAGAGATACAGTGTAAGCCGGTTACTACTCATGATTGACAAATATCTACAAAATATTGTTAGAAATGGGTAAACAAATACATACTCAATATCAAAATTCATAGCTTGTACAACATACGGACAGAAAGATAATTTTACTACGATTCATATGCTCAAATTGCACTTTATTTAATTAATTATATTTGACATTAATCCGATTCACAGAAACGCCCTCTGGGGAAGTGATAGATCTATTTTTTAATCATTTCGCTAGTGCAATAAAATTTATTAACCGGATGGTTTTTGCGTAAAGAAATGAAATAGAAACATGTATATCTATATATGTAGATACATATATATACCTACACACGTACACACACATATTAATATGTATACTTATTGAGAATGAAATATTAGAAAAAAATAGATATATAAAATAAAAGATAGAAGCAACCTACCATCTACTACACAGAAAATGACAGTTGAGCTCACTGTAATCCTTAGAAATTTTTCGCAAAAAAAATAACTAAAAGGAAAAGAAGACTTCGAAAGACATAAAAATGAACTTGTTTTTAATTTCTTCACATAAATTTTTTAAGAAAAATCAGGTTATAGTCAAGAAGCAACACAACTCTTCAGCATTATACGGACATGTGTACGTGGGATAAAATGGAGTAACATTGAGGCCGGACATCACATCTGAGTGGTGAATATTCACAAAATTTGGCACGTATAGGTAGATTAGGCTTTGATCCAAAGTGATAAATTTAATTACAGAAATTTAGAGTTTTTTCCGATCTGAAAGTTCAGTGCTAGTGTGCGCTGAACGCACGGAAAAAAAATAAAAACACTAAATGCAATGCTTAAATTACCCCTTTCCCCCCAGCTCAGCCGAAAATCGATTGAAAACTTCTTCGAGAATGATTTTGAAATAGCGAGACAACGTTAGCCAAAAATTTAATTCATTATAAACTTTGCACAGCCCTCACATCTATAAACCTGTTTATTGGTGTACCCACAAAATGTATTTCATGGTATATTTGTCATACGGACGTTAAATATTAATACAGAAAAGAGAAAGAAATAACAAAACACAGATGAGGAAATACTCCTAATTATGGAAAGAACGTTCGTTCTGCTCCGCAGAACTGACGGCTGTGGTGCTCATTGTTGTCGACAGAAATAAGTAAGATGAATATACGAATCGCTTAGCAAACGTAAAATGAAATAGTTTCTAAATTTCTAACAGAAATTTCAGGAAAAATTAAATTTTCTGATAGACGGGAAGTTCACACCGAGATGCTGCAGGCCCTATGACAGAGATGCAAAATGACGTGACACATTTACTCTAAATTCTTTTCCAGTTTTAGAGTTTTTGATATGCTGGGGAAGCTTGTTCCACAAAAAAGCTCCAGAAACTGAGAGAGCTTTTTGTCCCACGTTAGATGAACGGTAACTGACTAAAACATCGTTCCTCCGGTTTGGTCTTTCGTTTGGGATATTAGATGGAAAAAATTTTACCACCTCTGCATTACTTTGGGGGAGGTACAGAGAGGAGAATACTCGTCGAGCTTTCTGGATCATGAATCTGTTCGGTATTGGGATCCAGTCGAGTTTTCTTAAAAGAGGGGTGACATGATCGTATTTATTGAAATTTCCTTTGCATACCACTTTGACGGCGAAGTTTACACATTTTTGCAACTCTTCCTGACGGCATTTAGGTAAGTCTCCCCACACAAGACTGCAGTAGTCCAGACGCGATAAAACTAAAGACTGAATCACTAATAATCTAGATTTTTCGTCAAGTGTGTTCTTTATACGATGAAAGAACATTAAGGTTCCGTTAATTTTGTTGCACTTTGTTTCGACGTGTGAATTGAAAGTCATATTTTTGTCAAACCAAACACCCAGATTTTTAACCTTATCGACTGGTTTAATTGTATCGTCTCCAAATGTTAGGTTGAATGGTGGTAAATTTTCAGTCGCATTCTGTGATCCAAAAATAATGCATTGCGTTTTACTTGCGTTAAGTTTGAGGCCATTATGGTCATACCACAATTTCAGATTTCTCAGAAGGTTTTCAGCGTTGGCTTGTGTTTCTGTTAAATCCGCTGCTGAGCTTGTCATGGCAATTTGTACGTCATCAGCATACATTGAGATTTTTGTGTTTGCCGGCATGGTGGGAAAATCGTTGATGAAAATTGAAAATAGGAGTGGGCCGATGATTGAACCTTGAGGAACGCCAAAGTTATTTGGTATGAATGATGACATTTTGTTATTCAAGCACACTGCATGAGAGCGGTTTCGTAGGTAGCTTTCAAACCACTGAATGTCTATTCTGAGGTTTGAAATTTTTTGTAGAAGTTTCTTATGCTCAACACTGTCGAAAGCTTTGGAGAGATCAAGCAATAGTAAGAGAGTTAATTTTTTTTGGTCAATATCATTGTAAATTTTTTCTGTTATGTTTAACAGGGCGTCCAGAGTACTGGTATTCCTCCTGTAAGCATATTGATTGCGATGCAGTAGATGTGACTCGTCTATGTAAGACGAGAGCTGGTTTGTTATTACTTTTTCTAATATTTTGGGCATAACAGGCAGGAGACTGATTGGTCTGTAGTTTGACGCTATGTCGATATCACCAGATTTATGTAATGGCTTAATTATGGATAGTTTCCATTGATCGGGAAACTTGTTTGTGACAATAGATGTATTTATTATCAAGCGAATAAAGGGTGCTGTGACAGGGAAGCTGTCTTTTATATGTTGGAGGCTTATGCCATCATGTCCAGTCGCTTTAGTATTCTTTAGTGAGTATAAGATTTTTCGTATCTCTATGACGCCAACTGGCATTGGTCTCCACTTGTTGCTACTATTTGGGGATGAAACATCGCTTAGATTTGCCTCTGTAGATGTGTCTGAAACTGTCCTGGATACTTCATTGAAAACATCTTCGCCAACTTTTGAGAAGAAAGTGTTAAAGTCAATCGCCTTTTCTGAGGGGTTGTCGAAAGTGCTTTTGCAGTCTGAATTTTTATACTGAGCAGCTTCTCTAATGATTTCCCAAGTTCTTTTAGGGTTTTGTTTTGCCGCCAAAAGTTCTTTGTGGAAGTAGTCCCGTTTTGCTTCCTTAACTTTTCTTCGTAGGATCTTCTCATGATCTTTATATAATTTTCGACGCGTACTGTCTGATTTATTCAGTTTGTACTCACGCTGCAAATTTCTTTTAGCTCTGCTCAAATGTTTTATCTCATCTGTTATCCATTTAGAAATTCTTGGCTTAACTTTCTTCGTAGTGAAAGGTGAGCATTCGTTAAGAGCTGATACGAAATTTTCGTTGAAAAGCGAAACTTGTAGATTGACATCATCGGTGTTTTCCATGCCTTAAAATTCACTCCATCTGTCTAATAGCTTTTCTTGAAATATTTCAGGGGAGTAGTGGTTTTTCATGCGATATGTAATGTAACTAGATTTCTGTTTCTCTTTTGCAATATTGATTTGGCATTCTACCGAATGGTGATCAGAAAAGGACGGTAAGATTTCTGTGCTGAGTACTGCTTGGGGATTGTTGGTAATTGCTAGGTCAAGAAGAGTTTTAGAAGTGTTGGTAATTCGCGTTGGTTCTTGGACCATTTGAGAAAGATAAAGTCTGTGCAGCATCTTGCTTAGCTGATTGTTTTTATTTGTCAGATCCACGTTAAAATCTCCGAAAACATAGAAAGACTTTTTGGCTGCAGAGATTGATCTAAGCGTATTTTCAATGAAATCTAATGTTGGACGAAGAGATGCTGACGGATGTCTGTAAAGACTGCCGGTAATGAAAGACTTGTGTTTGTTTACTTGAACATTGAGCCAAACCATTTCTATGTCTTCGCATTTTTCTTTTATCGGAACTAAGGATGTAGAGTAGACATCTTTGATGAAAATGCATGAACCGCTACCTCTCTTACTCTTGACTCCGTCATAACGGTACAATTTGTACCCGGTAATGCTGAGATATGAGCTTTCGACTCGTGAATCGAACCATGTTTCAGATACGCATAAAATATCGATATCGTTAGTGATCAACATTACTCGTACGTCATCCATTTTACCATTGAGGCTGCGAGCATTTATGTGCAATATTTTGATATTATTTACCTCAATAGGCAGATCTTTAGTGGAGTTATTGCATTTTTTAGGTCTAGCAGGGCATTTAGTATTCGTCTCTAGGTCTTTATTGCCGCATTCATTGTTTGTGATTTCAGCTTCATATTCAATTTGATCACTGTTATTTAGTCACAAAATGGGGGAGGGAGCAACACGATTTTCATCACGCATTTTCAAGAGGGCGCTATAGTGGTCCTGTTTCCGGTGTATGTTTACCGGAGGACAGTTTATCAGAGCATTTGATGTAGGGGAGATTGTCGTCTTCCAAATCCCATTGTCTCTTTCATCAAGTACGTGAATTGGTGTTCTCGTTACATTAGAAAGTATTTGGGGTATGAGGTCTCCAACTGCGTGAGCGAAGACTTTTCTATCGATGTATTTATCGATGAGTTGTTCGAAACTGCCACTGTTCTTGTCCACGAATTTTGCATACTGGGCCTTGTTTCTGGAGCTCTCAGTTTTGATTGCTTTTTTCAGAGATATATAATTCCATTTCGATTTTTGTTGTGAAGCAAGCTGCGTCGTTACGGCGTGGAGGAGACAGTGTCCGTCACCTACAGTGTAAGCAGGCTCCAATTTGAGCGATCGTTTCAAGTCGTCCAGTGTGTGTGCAACGCGTGTGCAGATTTGATTCACTGTTGATTTTTCGGTAGCAGTATTAGTTTGGTCGTTCGACGGAGGCCCGGCAGAGGCATCAGATTTTTTTCGAATAATTTGATTTTCTTTGGAATAGTTTTGAATATCGGTATTCGCTTGACTTTCCTTGGTCCCTGCGTACTCACTGGAAAGTTGAGAATTGGTTGAAAAGGAGGGCATGTCGCAATCACTATTTGTGTCTGTTGCAAGTAACGCAAATATATTTTTCGTACTGACATTATATTTGTCTGAGATCGAATCAGGTAAAGGCTCAGGCTTATTTACGTTCCTCATGCTGTGGGTGAGTGAGTTACTCAGACCTCTGCTTGATGACGCAATCAATTTTGAAGGATTTGGTGTACCATGTGCAGTGATGTGCATAGGCTTATATTCTTTTTGAAAGTCTAATGTGAGACTATTTGTCTCATTCCGTGAATTTTTCGATTCATTGGAATGATCTACAATTCCATTTATTGCTTGACATTTGTTGAAACGAGGACAATATGGCACGGTGATTCGCAATGTTGATTTCATTGCAAGTTGTTAAAGAAAACAGAAGTTCTCTTCCTGGGTCCGAGGCCATTGAAAGTTATTGAGTGCGTCACCATTTTCATTTTCTGGGTGAGTTTGAAATTGAATCAAGTTTAAACCCAGGTTTTTGCAAAAATGCCTCGCTTTGTTGAATTCGTTTGCACCGCAAGCATTGGCAATATAAATACGAGAAAGTGCGTACTTTCTTACAATTTGTTGTTTGATTCGAGCAAGGTCTGAGGGCGAGTGGCAGAGACCATCAAAACTTAGTATATAATTTTCAAATCTAGGCATGCAATTTACAGTATGGAGAAGGTCATCGAAGCGCCTTGATGGAACAGTTTTGATCCAGCACGAGCGATCGATGTCCTTTCTTCTGATCGTGCTTAGGATATTATCACCTAGCAGCAAAGTGTCGTAAGGTTCTCGACAATTGGAGTCGATTTCCCAAGAGATACTAGCAGGTACCCCAGGTGCAAGGTCTTGAGAACTTATATGTGAATTTAAAGCAAAAAGCTGTTCGGTTAGGTTCTGAATGTTTGATACTGTAGAGAAAATCGACGACGGGCTAGGAGGCTCACGTTGTCTTAGGGATTTATTGAAAAACGCTGCTGTTAGAGACAAATTGTGAATAATTTCATGAATTTTTGAGAGCTTGTTATTTGAAGCGGGTGCAAGTAGCCATTAAAAGAAGCAACAGTGTTATTTTTATTGCTCTGTACTGGAAATTTTATTTTGTTTTCACAGCTTGCGCTCTGGGGTAATTTACTGCCAGTATCGGTTTGTGCGCGAAAATTATCGAACATATTATCTGGAGAATGAGAAAAGTCTACCACGCTTGAAATGTCCTTATTAGTAAAAACTATTTTTTCTTGTACCACTGATGAGGATGGTGTTTGTGTCCCCGCCGCTGGCGGACAGTTCGGAGCGTTGTTGTTGACGCAGAGCTGGGGAGCTGGCACGCTGTTTTGCTTGTTCAGATGAGGAGCAGGTGGTTGTGGTGCTGCGGCTGAGACTTCCCTGCTTCGAACCTTCAAATGATTGCTGGAGGTTTGGCAGATATTTTTTCCCTCATCCGGCGATATTGGTTGCATAGTCTTCACTGACGTTGCTTCGGAAGGTGACACACATTCTTTGACGGGGTCACTGGCAGCTGTTAACAAGTCTCCCGTCTTTTGAGCATTAGAATCTTGTGCGTGAGAGGATGTAGGTCCCCTACTTGCAGGCACTTTGCTTGGTAAGGTCGTATTTTTGCCCCTGAGAGAACCATTTTTTCGGGATGTTGTGTAGGGCAACATTTGTGCAGAGAACGGCACTTTCCGGCCTGCGAGGCGAGTCTCGTAGTGATGCATCGTGCGTTGTAATTGTATAGCTATGATGTTTCAAACTATTCGGTGTCAGTAGGGAAACGGAGGTACGAAACACAATAATTCTTCCGTGCACATTTTTCGTCTTGGCCACGTAGGAAGTGAACAAAAACTTCACTGAGATGTTAGACATTACCAAAAATTTATCAGATCAAACGTAATTTCTCTGGTTGCTTGGAGCGAAAAAGTTCATCAGGATTTGCCATGCTCTGAAACAGTCAGAGAGACGGGAGGCAGGGGTACGGGAAGAGGGGGGGGGGGAGTGAACGGGTTCGGTGAGGGGTGATTGAGGGGACAAGGACACTTCAGACAGACAGGCCTATAGGTCGAGACTGGGCTGAGCACACCATTCCCTTCGTGTTGCTAGCACTGCTTTGTTAGGTTCGTATTTAAATTGCACTGTTTTAAGCAGAAATAAGACAAAAGTTATTGTTTTTTTCTTTTCGCAGTTCCACAGGTAGCGTCATAGACACTCAACATGATTTTATTTTTGCAATAACAGATGAGAGAAACCGAAGATGAAAAAGTTTTTTATCCTTCTCAGGTTTTACGTCACTAGTTAACCGACATTTTCCATAAAAAAAAAAAACAAGATAATAATGTAAGCCAATTTGGTGAATCAGAAATTGATTGTGTGCGTTAGAGATTTTTCAACATTCATGCTCTATTGTAACATAGAAATAGTTCACGAATGATGGTCACTGTTATTTTCCCAAAAGATACGAAATTAACAGAGTACACTTTCTATTTTTTTCTATTTTTTTTTTAACATGGCAAATTATTTCCGAAAGTTGCTGGATCAAGTTTTTTCAATTTTTAAATTTGAAAGTTCCTTCAGAGAAGAAGTTTTTTTTACCCTTCTCACATTTAACGTCACTAGTTAACCAAAATTGTCCATCAAAAGAATATGATAATAATGTAAGCTAATTTGGTGAATCAATAATTGATTGTGTACATTAGAAATTTTTCAACATCCATGTTCTATTGTAACAAAAAATAGGTACGAAACACAATAATTCTTTCGTGCACATTTGCCGTCTCGGCCACGTAGGAAGTGAACAAAAACTGAAACTGAGAGGTTTGACATTGCCAAAAATTGATCAAAACAAACGTAATTTCTTTGGTTGCTCGAAGCGGAGAAAGTTCAGGATTTGCCATGCTATGCTCTGAACGGTCAGAAGACGGGAAGCAGGTGTACGGGAAAGGGGGGGGGGAGGTGCGGGCTCGGAAAAGGGGGGGGGTGCGGGCTCGGCGAGGGGAGACTGAGGGAACAAGGCCACTTCACACTTCACTCAGGCCTATCGTTCGAGACCAGGCTGAGCACACCATATCACAACCCTTGCCAGCACTGCTTTGTTGGCTTTTCATTTAATTAAAGTGCACTGATTTAAGCAGAAATAAGACAAAAGTTATTTTTTCCCTTTCTCAGTTCCACAGGTAGCAAACACATTCACTGATAGTATAATTTTTACGCATGGCTAGGTTATTTCCCCCTTGCATTTTCAACAATTACCGCCCCATTTCCCCGCACGTCCGACCGCGACCGAGTCTAACGGAGAAGTTGAATGAAAACGAAAAGAAAAAAAGAAAAACAGTATATTTCCAATATAGATGGTACAAAAGTACCATCATTGGTTTTTAAAATCTCTTAAAATTAATACACTTAGATGATACACACACACGAGTATTGTAAAACTCGTGTCACTAGTCGAAAATAAATGATTGAGGGCAATGTACTCCTAATCTTGCTTAATCTACATATGATAATACATGTAATGATAATTATAAGAGACAACACAATTTCATGGACGATGCATTTTCATTGTGAGGTGAAAACACTTTTGACAGTTTACATGTACATGACATAAAACTTCGCAATTCCTGATGCCAGGAGATAATACATGAATCGCTTGTTTCGGCCAATGTTCAAAAGTGTCATTTTGAGGAAGCATGAAAAAAAAAATATATATATATAAATATACATCCGTATGCATATACACACACATATATATATTCATACATATATATACATGTACATATACACACACACATATACATGTATACACGTACACATAAGCATGAGGACCAAGAAGATAATAAGTTTTGTATTTCTAATCCAACAATTTTAACATAGCGGTCATTAGTTGATAAGCATTTTATTTAAACAAAAAGTGGATGATCGCACAACAAATGTATAGTTTTTACATGAATGCTTTACAATAATAAAGAGATGACGAGTTAGGTAATGTTACAAGTTGAGAGTGAACAGAAAAAAGACCATTATCTCTAGTAAAATTCTAATTGTCAGTCTAGTACACACATGTGTGCACATATACACGCAAATATATACACATACACATGCACGCACATAATTACACCAAACTCGTAAGGATACACAATTGCATTTCTATGCATCGAGGCAATACATACGCATTCTATTTAGTGTCATACGCACAGCGTGCACACGTACAGATATCTACAAGTAAGCATGTGCGCGAATATCAGCGTAAACCAGTCAGTATAAACCAGAAATTCCAATCGAGGGAAACGGAGAAAATATCTTTTATTATCGCATGAATTTTATAAAATTTCGTACTACAAATAGTGGCACAAAACAGTCTACCTAAGTCTGAAACATGAAAACGGTTGTGGGACGTGAATAAGAAAGAAAACATTAATGTCCTATAAAGGTTTCATATTAGAAAAAAAAATCACATTATCTTTGAAATATGGCGCAAATTGTCGGCAATTGATAAACAGACATAGGTATCACATTATTATAAGCATATAACTATAACCGTAATACTGCAGTATAAATGGGTGATCACACAACGAATTTATTGCTTTTTTTACATGGTTGCTTTACAATTTCATATTAGAAAGAAAATCACATTATCTTTGTAATATGGTGCAGAATGTCTGCAATTGATAAACACACACACACACGTAGGTACCATGACGGTCTAGTTTGATGCTTGCACAGAAATGGAGAGGAATGACATAAAATGCAACCTTCGACTGGTTTATCTACTCTAGTGCACACAGGTGTACGTGCACATATGCACACCCATATGCCCACATACACCTATATACGTACACACATATTCAAGTAAGCATGTTTGCAAACGGCAGCGTATAGGCGATCAAATCACACTACCTACGCATACTCTAAAACTGTTTTGTGATATCTTGTATTATAAAACAATAAGCGAGGGAGGTTATTGAGCAATGGAGATACCAGGCAAATGAGATTCGACAGTACTTATTTTGTGTGTTCTGTAACTAAAAATTATTCCTGAGACACTAGATGACGAGTTATTTTGGCTTTAAATTCTCTCGGTCTTTGAGGGACTTCAATACTCAGGGGAAGTTTGTTCCACAGTAAAGCGCCTGATATGGACAGAGGCTTCTGCCCTAAGTGAGATGAACGATAGTTGACTAAGACATTATTGTTTCTATTCGGTTTTTGATTGGTTACAGTGGGTGGATGGAAACACACTATCTCAGCATTGCTCTGAGGAAGATATAACGAGGAGAATACGTATTGGGCCTTCTGCATGAGGAGCCTTTCTTGGATAGGAATCCAGCCGAGTTTATTGAGGAGAGGGGTTACGTGGTCACTTCTTTTGAAATTACCGTTGCATACCACCTTCGCTGCAAAATTCATGCACTTTTGTAAGTCCCTTTGAAGGTATTTAGGTAAGTCTCCCCATACTAGGCTGCAGTAGTCAATGCGCGATAACACAAGGTGTAGTGGGCCGTATTCTTAAGTCTGACAAAGTAGATTAAGCGACTAGGAGAATCCTAGTTCAAGCCATGGTATCATTCCCTTGTATCTTGTCCTCCCGTGCCACATCGGAACGCCCTTCAGAGGTGTGTATGATACTTGAAACTTGAACGTGGGTTAGGTCAGATAATAGGAAAATGTCTTGTCATTTGTTCATATTTTGCGACAGCTTAGTCTGATTGTGTTTTCTTCTGTTTGTCCTAGGTTGCGTGAAGGGACTGTGCTGACGTTCTCTCTCCCTAACTCTCTATAGTATATTTAGGTTAATGTTATAATTACTCTGCAATCGTGTAGCCCATTACCTCTGATACGTGGATGTTCAATAAACTAGTTATCGGTTACCTTTCTTTTGGCCTTGTGGGACTAGTGGGGTGAAGGCGGCTTTATACAAGATCAGATCTTGTTGCATATGGGGGCTCGTCCGGGATCTTTTTTCCGCTTCATCTCCTTATTCTACCTTTGGGGTCTACCAAGAATAGGAATCTATACGTATCATTCTATTCATCGTAGACATCTGGGCGCCTCTTAAATTATTCTAAATGGACACTCAATACATTACTAATGGTAGGGACTTGGGATATGAGGGCGATGAGTTACGTAAATATGTGCTACAGAGTAAGGAGGAACATAAGCAGTCAGAGGAGAGGGAGAGAGAACGGAGAAAGCAGGAGGAGGATCTCCAGAGAGAAGCGAGAGCCCACGAGCGAGAGATGAAGAGGATGGAGACGGAAGTAGAGATGGCGAGGATTAATGCCGCCAGAGTCGAAGCAGCAACTGGCCGTGAGGAGCTGAGTGGAGCTGGTATATTTCCACCACAGCGGAACCTAATTAAGCTGTCTACGTACAACGACGGGGAAGACGTGGCAGTATATCTGCAGACTTTCGAGAAAGTGAGGGATGCCAACTGCTGGTCTCCGCCGGTTGCTATTTCAGCACTTCAGAACGGCTTCGTAAATTCAAGAGTAGGCACCTTCATAAACTCTATTCCGTCTGGTGAAGACTATGACAGTGTGAAAAGGAAGGTAATAAGTGCTTTCGGTTTGTCAGTGTACGATTACCAACGCAAGTTCCGGTCTGCCAATCAGGGTTCAGAGTCTTTCTGTCAGTATTCGTTGAGGGTTCGCCAGTATTTAGACAAATTTTGTGAATTGGCGGGTGTTGAGAGGTCTTACGAGTCTGTCGTGGAGCTGATGATTAGGGATCAGCTAGTGTCAGCCGCGGATAGGAACTTATCTGAATATCTCCGAGAAAACGATTTATTTCAGGTGCCTATGGAGAAAGTAGTTAAGTTAGCTGATAACTTCCAAGCGATTCATGGTAGGAATGATCAGAAAACTATAGGTAAAATTCCGCCAGAGTTTGGGTATCCTAAAGTAATCGCCCGTTACAAGTGTGGCAAGGTAGGGCATATGGCACGTCAATGTAATGTGAAAATTAGCAATTTTGTCGAGGCTGTAAACCAAAATGGTGAGGTAGGAAATAGGAATAGTGTGAAATGTTACCGCTGCAACCAGTTAGGCCACATTGCTAGAAATTGCAGAGTTCAGAAATTCGAAATTCCTGATCAGAAAGCTAGATTAGAACCCCTGATCATTAACTCTATCGTTAAGCCAAAATCGCAGTTGATCTTTGATAAAACCTTGCCGGTTACTTTTGGTGTGTGTAATGGTAAGGAGGTGAAAATCTTGCGCGATACCGGAGCTACCACAGTTTTGGTAAGAGATTCATTGGTGAATGCATCGCAGCTGACCGGTGGTAAGACATCCCTGAGATTAGCGGATAATCGCAAAATTGAGGTACCTATTGCGCGTGTGATGTTAGATTGTAAATTCTTTAAAGGTGATGTTGAAGTAGCTTGTATGGCAGACTTGCCTTTCGATGTTCTCTTGGGAAATATTCCTGGAGCTATTTGTGCATGTAAGTTAGACAAGGACGGTGATGATGCTCTTGCTGTACAGACTAGGGGCCAACGTGCCGCCGAAGATGTACCGTTACCCGTTACTCGGTTGTCTGATAATAAAATATTGTTTGATTTGACGAAGGTTAATGCCCAGGATTTAAAAGCTTTGCAAGAACGGGATGAAACTCTTCAGAAATGTTTATCTATGGCTGAAACTACGTCAGCTAGCTACCCTAAGTACGTAAAAGAGAATGGTATCCTTGTCAGGTACGCATTGACGAATAAACAATCTTGCGAGATTGTAAAGCAGATAGTCTTACCAAAGGAGCTAAGAGCTAGATTGATTGAATTGGGTCATGATAGTTTAGCCGCGGGTCATCTTGGTATTAAGAAGACTACGGATCGAATTTTGACTCATTTTTTTGGCCAGGCTGCTTGTCGGAGATTCGACGTTATTGCCTATCATGCGAGCTGTGCCAGAAATGCATGTCCAATCGTCCTCCTAAGGTTCCTTTGGTAAAAATGCCCGTTATTGGTAAACCATTCAGTAGGGTTGCAGTTGATATCATTGGTCCTCCACCAAAAAGTACTAAAGGCCATAGATTTGCCTTGGTCATGATTGATTTGGCAACAAAATACCCAGACGTTGTAGCATTAAAGCGGATAGACAGTGAAACCGTAGCAGAGGCATTGCTAGAAATTTTTTGCAGAGTAGGTTTGCCAGCTGAAATATTGCATGATCAAGGAACTCAATTCATGTCTGCGGTAATGAAAAAATTCTGTAACCTATTGAGGATAAAAGGTATAAACACAACTCCATACAATCCCAGATGTAATGGGACTTGCGAAAATTTTAACAAAGTGCTCAAAAGTATGCTTAAGAAAATATGTTCAGACGAACCTGGCGTGTGGGATAGGTATTTACAGCCTCTCTTATTTGCCTATAGGGAAGTACCTCAGAGTTCAACCGGATTCTCCCCGTTTGAACTGTTGTTTGGTTATGAAGTTAGAGGACCATTATTTTTGATAAAAGAGAGTTTATTGGAGCCTGGTAGTGAGGAAGACATCTCAGTAACGGAGTACGTGATAGCTATGAGAGAGCGCATAAGAACTTTTTTGGAAATATCGAATGAAACTGAAACTGTGAGTAAGAGGAAAGAAAAAGTGTATTATGATGAACGCTCGCGTGCTCGTAGGTTCAAAATCGGGGAAAAGGTCCTTCTGTTGCTGCCAACCAGTTCTAGTAAATTGCTTTCAGAGTGGAAGGGACCGTATGAGGTTGTGAGACGTCTTAATAAAGTAGACTATGTGATAAGGGTGGGTGAACAGGAGAGAACTTACCATGTCAATATGCTTAAGGTATTTCGGGAGCGCTTGCGAGAACCGGATTTGGAATCGGTGAACCTGGTGCAGGCACAGAACTGTCATGTCGAGGATTCTTCAAAAGTTGATTTCGATATAAATGACGAATTAAGTACTGAAGCTAGAAAGCAGGTAGAGGAAGTATTACGCGAAAACGTGAAGTCATTTGATGATTTACCCGGAAGAGTGAATTTTATGCAGTACGAGATTGTCATTCCAGATTCTGTGAAGCCGGTGAGGAGTGCTCCCTACCGTATTCCTTTTCACATGAAGGACGCGGTTAAGCTGCAAATTGACCAATGGCTTCAGTGCGGGATCATAAAAAAATCGAATAGCCAATGGGCATCACCTGTGGTGAATGTGAAAAATTCGGACGGATCGTTAAGAATAACGGTTGACTATAGGAAACTTAATAAATATGTGAACGTCGATAACTTTCCCATGCCCAATACCGAGAGTGTCATAGAATCTTTATACGGTGCAACGTACCTAACGAAGTTAGACTTGACGAAAGCCTTTTTGCAGATTCCCTTGTCGGAAGACTCGACTAAGTATACGTCATTTGTGTTGGACTTCGGTCAATTTGAATTTAATGTTGTTCCGTTTGGTATTAAATTTGCTAGTGGAGTGTGTAATCGGGTTATAAATGAAGTTCTGACTGAGTGTCGGTCCTTTGTTACGAGTTTTGTTGATGACTTGTTGGTCTTCAGTTCTAGCTTTAAGGAACATCTATGTCATGTAAATGTAGTTCTTACAAAATTGAGGAATGCTGGATTAACTGTGAATTTGAAGAAATGTA
This sequence comes from Morinoia aosen, assembly GCA_030386875.1. NCBI lineage: Eukaryota > Metazoa > Arthropoda > Malacostraca > Amphipoda > Talitridae > Morinoia > Morinoia aosen. The sequence continues at coordinate 5,311,194 of CM059569.1, forward strand.
AGTTTGCTTGTGAACAAGTAAGATTCTTAGGTGTTCTGGTAGGATGTAATAAAATTTCAGTTGATCCCGAAAAGATAAAGGCCATAAGGAATTTTCCTATGCCAATTAGTAAGAGGGACATGCGTTCGTTTTTAGGCTTAGTGAACTTCTATCGTAGGTTTGTTCCAAACTTGGCAATGACTATATCCCCTTTGAATGAAACTTTGACGAAGGGTTGCCCTGATCAGATTAAGTGGACTACAGATCTGCAGGGCAGCTTCAAGAAGGCTATAAAACTTTTAGAAGAAAGCGTGGCTCTTTACATACCGGGACCTGAAGCAGACTTCGTGGTACAAACGGACGCGTCAACCACGGGGATCGGAGCGGTGCTGTGGCAGCGATGTGAAGGACAAGACCGACCCATTGCTTTCATCAGCCGAAAACTTCAAGCAGCTGAGCGAAACTACGCCATAATAGAATTGGAATGCTTGGCTATCAAATGGGCCATTGAGAAGCTTCACGACTTCTTATACGGCCGGAAATTTACGATAAAGACGGATCACGCACCATTAAAATGGTTGAACGAAAATAAAGATTTGAAAAGTCGGCGGATGCGTTGGGCTATGTCATTGCAAAATTACTCTTTCAACATCGAATACATTAAGGGCAAGGAAAACTTTCTGGCCGATGTGTTGTCGCGTTATCCTTGTTCTTAGAAGAACTTCGCCTAAGAGGAGGGGATATGTAGTGGGCCGTATTCTTAAGTCTGACAAAGTAGATTAAGCGACTAGGAGAATCCTAGTTCAAGCCATGGTATCATTCCCTTGTATCTTGTCCTCCCGTGCCACATCGGAACGCCCTTCAGAGGTGTGTATGATACTTGAAACTTGAACGTGGGTTAGGTCAGATAATAGGAAAATGTCTTGTCATTTGTTCATATTTTGCGACAGCTTAGTCTGATTGTGTTTTCTTCTGTTTGTCCTAGGTTGCGTGAAAGGACTGTGCTGACGTTCTCTCTCCCTAACTCTCTATAGTATATTTAGGTTAATGTTATAATTACTCTACAATCGTGTAGCCCATTACCTCTGATACGTGGATGTTCAATAAACTAGTTATCGGTTACCTTTCTTTTGGCCTTGTGGGACTAGTGGGGTGAAGGCGGCTTTATACAAGATCAGATCTTGTTGCACAAGGGATTGAATTGCTAATAATCTTGATTTTTCGTCTAGCATACTTTTTATACGATGAAAAAACATTAAAGTTCCGTAGATTTTGTTGCAAGTAGTCTCAACGTGAGATTTGAAGGACATATTTCTATCGAACCAGATCCCTAGATTTTTAACTTTTTCTGATGCATTTATTTTATCATTTCCAACTTCAAGAGTAAGATCTGAAGTTTTTTTAATTGCATCTTTGGATCCAAAAATAATGCATTGTGTTTTATTAGCATTTAATTTAAGACCATTTCGGTCGTACCATGATTTCAGGCTAGTCAGTAAAGTTTCGGCTTTAATTTGCGTCTGTGGTATTTCCGATACAGAACTTGTTATTGCAATTTGAACATCATCTGCGTACATCGAGATCCGCGTGTTAGAAGGCATTGGAGGGAAATCATTAATGAAAATAGAAAACAGTAGCGGACCAAGAATGGATCCTTGGGGAACACCAAAATTGTTGTGAATGAATGGGGACAATTTGTTTTCTATGCGGACTGCATGAGATCGATTTGACAAGTAACTTTCAAACCATTGCGTGTCTATTCCCAAGTTCAGTATTTTACGTAGAAGTCTATCATGTTCGACGCTATCGAACGCCTTAGAGAGATCGAGCAGCAAGAGTGTTACATTCTTTTGATCGATGTCACTGTATATTTTTTCAGAGATATTGAGCAGAGCGTCTTGAGTGCTAGTATTTCTTCTATAGGCATATTGATTTTGGTGGAGTAGATTTGACTCGTCCAGGTGAAACGACAGTTGATTCGTCACCACTTTCTCTAATAGTTTTGACATGACAGGCAAAAGACTGATGGGCCTGTAGTTTGATGCTGTATTTAGGTCACCACTTTTATGCAACGGTCTAATAATGGAGTGTTTCCATTGGTTTCGAATGGCCGGGATTTTACTTGAAATAATTGTGACTCGTTTTTTTTTTGCTTTGCCCTTTACGAGTTATAAAATTCGAAAAGTGTTCCCCGTGCCATACCCTGTGTATCAATTTTTTTTTTAAAAAAGGAGCAGAGAAAATAATAAAATTGTGTTACCATGATCGTTCTCGTCGATAGATCAGACATCGAGTGGGGCGACTAGGCAGCATATAGAAAATATAAATTCTCGGGACAACGCATGAATATTTGTAAATAATTCAAAAACATATTGAGTAGTGATTCAAGTTTAAAAATAAAAATTGTTTCCTGGTCGCTGAAATTCATGGGGGTCCGCTCGGTTTCTTTTGCCTCATGTTCTGGCTGAGCTGATCCCGCGAGTTAGATGTGCAAGGTTATTTTCATTAGTTCTAAGTGTTATAGTGTAAGAATGGTTCCTAATTCCCTAATCATCAGGAATTTTCTGTGTCATCAGGAATTTTCTTGCTTTTCGCCTGGTGAGCATTGACTGTGGGGGTTAACATAGAAACTGTGATTTAATTACCGAATGTGACTTTTTGTTTTTGCCTACTCATAACTAACATACTTGTGCATATCCAAGCAAATGGTTGTGGGTGGTAAACTTACCGATTGTGTTTCAAGGACTGTCCACTGGCGAAGGGAACGTGTATCAATGTCTGGGTTTTCTGCAAGCGCGACACAACTTCCATCTTTTAAAAGAAAACAATAGGCAGTTGATACTATGCCCGGGTTTCATAATTGGAGCTTTGACTTTAGTACTTAAAACGATCTGGTGTGAACTTAAATTTGCTGACTCTCCGCACCGGTCGTGATTGAAGAAACTGAATGTTTAAATACTCCAAACTGAAGGATATGCAAATCACACGTAGCTTCTAAGACACAAACATTGCCGTTAAATCAACGGATTCCATATAATTCTGCTAGCCCGAACGTTGTATATACAGAAAATTGGTTGATTAGGGGAATACGGAGTACCTCTCATCTAGAGAGATGAATGAAGATGAAGAGTACAGTCTCGGGGCTGGGATCAGGTTGATGTTTACAATGCATATACTTAACACTTTAGGATTATTTTTTTTGTGTGTGTTGGTCGGATTGTCGGAAATGATGTGTACAGCAGAGTATGACGCACGTCTAATCAACGTCAAAGTCTGAAAGGCTGTATGCAGCAGAGTATGACACACGTCTGATCAACGTCACTATATTACATGTATTTGTGTGCTTGTTCTCAGGTAAAGGATTTCGGCCCAGTGGGTAGATCTCTTGGTAAACCACAAGCACCTATGTATGTGAAATTAAATATGTTTTGTTTTTCATTTTTTAGTGGTCCTGTGATCGAAAGGCATCGGATAAAAACGGGCCATTCGCAATGTTGCGGGAAAACTTAAAGGATTTACTTGTATTACGAAATATATTGTAGGTGAAATAGCAACTTGTCAGGCGACACTATTGAAAAATATTTTTTTTAACTTGTCGCTGATTGATACCAAGTTATTGCTACACTTAGGAAATCTCATGAGTAAATTTTGCTCCAATAGGGTAGATTTTTATCGTCAATGGAGATTCAATATATGCGAACCACAGGGGTCTTAACTGCAATCCCAGCCGGCGGGAAATGAGTTGTCCTAACCTGATGGCTTTGTAGATAATTATAAATGATCAACTTTCATCGAGGAGACAGGCTGACGAGCCCACCCAAAGGAACTATATAGGCGTATAAACGCGAATCGCTGATAATACCACAGGAGTGATGGACTACACGAGGGATGAAAATTTTGGAGCATTGCTATATTTCGATCACCTGAGACCCAGGGGTACCCCCCCGAAAGACTTGTGCAGAAATAACTTGGAAGTTATCAATTGAGATTGATCGAGATTAAAATGTTTCAAGTGTTGACTTTATTTCACTTTGAGATCTTTTACGTGAATGCCAAGTGATAGGATGATTTACCATGTCTATTTCCTTGTGTAAAGTTAGCTGTATTAATTGATCGCATTGTGTTTTCTTTTCTATGCTTATGTGACCGAATTTATGAAGACAAATCAAGCGGATAATGTTCGATTTTTTATCGATTTCGTTGTACGTCGATTATAGTGTATCAGATGCCAGTGTTTTCGTTTTGCACATGGAAGATTATACATAGCGGATGCGAGTTTTTTTCGTTTTGAGTATGTAAGAGTATATGAAACAGATGCGGTTCTCAAGAGCATTATGTTCTTTGTTAGGGTGCCCTAATAATATGATGTCATGTGCGTTTTCATTCCTTTTGTGTGTCCATGTATGTTTTCAATGTACGAATGATATTTTACGGCTTGTGTGATATGCGATGTCAAGACCAGAGTTTGATGTAATCAATTGTTTAGAACTGAAAAACAATTTAAAATTTTGAACCAACTTCATTGGCTCAAATTTTCCGATGGGCGAGGGGATGTGTTACGACATAGATACGTATGTTACGACATAGATACGTAGAGAGGATAGGCAAGCAACCGGCTCCAGAGTCGGCGCAGCGCAGCATACCGAGAGGCATAGGAAGGTGTGACGTACGTACGTACGTACATCAGGAGCAAGGAGGAGTACGTATAGGGGGTAGAGGCTAGATTGAAAAGCTAGTGCGCTAAATTGCATACAGAATAAGACGAGGGCAACTTAAATACATAGCACAGGAAATAGTGGGTTTAAAATTTAAGTGCCTACGTGTCAGGAAATCAAAGGTTTTCTTGGTTTATTTTAGAGATATATGCGTAGCAATATTGTGAGGTAAGGGACACGTCAGTATGGTGAGGTGACGCTTGAGGGTTAGCCAATCGCGAAACGCTACGTTAGGGTGCGTTCACAATACAAGCGGAGCGGCAATAATGCTTGTACATGTTTGAATGCAGAAACGCTCGGCTGTTCACACCAAAAGCGGAGCTGAGCGGCACGGCGCGGCGCGGCGCGGAGCGGAGCGGCACGCTCGGGAAATTCGTTGGGATTTTTTGACGCTCGCGGCGAGCGTTTCTCCTCGGCTCCGCCTTTGGATCGTCATAACTTAGAGGGGTAGAATTTTCGTTTGAGTTTAAAAAATCTAGTATATAACTGGTAATTTGTACAACTAATCATATAACAATTATAACTGATAGTGTAACATGTAATATTTTAGTGTAATTTTGCCCTATTGAGTTCATTATTCAATTATTTCTATTTTCTTCTGCTTTCTCTGATACGTTACTTTATTATTGTTTCAGTTTAAGGAATTTTATTCTATTTTTCTCGTTATGGAGTTTCATCTCTCTTGTGATGCTGTGTGTTTTATTTTATGATCTTGCTTAAAGAATAATTATGTACGATTTTTTAATAAAGTTTTCATTTTTCCCGTAAAATGGGAGGAAAAGGAAGCTGTTTGATGATGAGGAAGATTCAACGAGTGTCAAATACACAATAAGCTGCAAAATTTTATGAGCTTGGGTGATTTTTTCCAATACTAACGGAAAACATGTCAGTATTTCGAGAACTTTTTGGTCAGGACAAGTCAGTATTTGTCAGTATATTTCACTTAGCTTTCTCTGGAACAACCCTGAATTTCTGAAGGGAATTACTTTACTTGCACTCACGTTAAAGTTACCACGAGACGTTTTTTTGTTCGTACTGGCCTAGTAATATCAAGTGATACAGCCTATTTGAAAAGATTTTAATTTTGCTTAAACTACTTTGCTTTACATGTATCCTCAATAAAAATTTGTGAATTATTACTGAACAGCAAATTTATCTTATCTCGTTGGAAGTTTTTCCTTCTATAAGGGATTGTAGCTCATCAAAAGTTGCCAGTTTCATCCGTAAATACTCGTAGAATTGCGATTCATCTCTCCTCAGTGTTTCGAAGAGATAGTGGTATTCTCCATAGCGATCTCTCCTCATGTTGATGGGATGGATCCAGTGTTTCCGTTCCTGTTTCTTGCCGTCGAGCAACAGAAGCGAACTCACGGCACGCTCCATAGCGACTGATGCTTGTGTAGGTCGCTCTGCTTAGCTCACATGTGAAAACACGCGCCGCGCCGCTCCGCTCCGCTCGCTCCGCTCGTAGTGTGAACGCACCCTTACTTTCAGTTTTCGCGGGTGTAGCAAAGCCAACGGAGCGCATTCTTTGTTCGAGGGGACTATAAATACGCAGGGAGTAGGATAGCCGGCCTATTTCTGCGTGCTCCTGACTAAGTGAAGATGTAGGGTTCCAAGTTCTTCGAGGGGAGGTGAGATATTGTTCTTTGTTCTTTGTAAGAAAAGTGAAGGGAATCCTAATCTCATGCAGCTTATTAGATTTGTGTTCATAAAAAGAGTGGAGTGATTCAAGTAGATATGGTTGACAATTTTTATTGCAATTGAAGTTGTTGTCTAGGTGGGGCGCAGTGATTTTCATTGTTAACATTGAAATTGGTTCATTGGGTTTTCATTTCAGATTATTCTCGAATTGTTCTCGTGTTTAGAGTTTCACTTTAATGTGGGGAATGAAGGAATCATTACAATATTTCTTAAAGGTAAATCAGAATATTCGTGTCTTATTGAACTATTGAAGTGCAGGCTAAATGGTTTTGGGGATTAACGGGGAGTAAAATTAGATCAAGTCTATTTGAAGTAGGTGTATCACAGGGAATAAAGACTTAAACGAAACTACTAGTCACTTAAGATGCTCCTTGTTCCCAGGAGGGATTGGGTGAATTCAGCGGCTTGGAATTCTCAACGATGTGGGCTAAGCAACTCCGGGCTACAGCGCAGCCTTACAAAAATGGCGGTCACCCAGCTGAGGCGTCATGGCCCACCGCCAACTCTTCACACTGAAAGGGAAGTTGGCAGGCCACAAGAAGTTTAGGAAGAACTCGGGGTTATTCCATCGTCATGCTTGGAACTGCATGGTTGAGAGGAACCATGGGAAATAGGCCATGGGTGACTCTTGCCTTTTCGCGCGCGCTGCGATCGCCTAGGATTGTGTAGGATATGTTTCTTGCTAGTGTGTTGTGTTGGCGTTACAAGGTACGCGCGCCAGTAACTTTCTCTAATATTGTGTGTCGCAAATTTTTTTGCTTGCTGAGAATGCCTCATGCCAATCACGTGTTCATTAGCTAACCTGAAATAAAGTAATCAATAATGTACCATTAACTGAGTGTTTCATTTTCCCGTGTTGAACTGAGGTGTTGGTGTGGGTGAGCAGATCAGTGGTTACTTTCTCTATTTTTCCAGCTGTTCTACCATCTTCTCTTTCTGTGTTTTCGGCTCTATATTTTCATCTTTCCCCTCTTACTAAGGAGGTTTCGAGTCCTCCATTCGAACTAACACAGTGGAGGCGCCTGATCAGCGCCATGCGCAACACTGTGCTTAGTTTCATGACACCACAAGGTCATCCCTTACGATTATACTGAGCTTGTCTGTCATTTGTTTATTATTATTTTATATTCATTTTCAATACGTATGTATATGAATATGTGTGTGTAAGTGAGTGCGTGCATGTCTGTGCACACGCATACATGTATGCTTATATGTGTGTGTGTACATATACATGTTTTATACACACAAATTTACAAATATACAAATATATACACACAAAATACACAAATTCAAATCTTCACAAATTCATATATATGCTTCTATTTCGATTTTCTGCGTGAAACAAAACCTCAAGACACTTAACATTTTACCTAAAGCTCTGCGACCAGTAAACACTGAACCATATTTCGGAAATAAACATTTATTGCACTTGCTTAATGACTCAAAAATAGATCTAACACTACCCAGAGGGTGCATTTGTGAATAGAAGAAATGAAAACTATAAACAGACGAATGAAATAAAGCGCTGGTGATAAAATTATCTCTCCGTGCGTATACTGAACAAGTCATGAATTTCATTTTGTGTGTAAGTTTGTTTATGCATTTCTAAATGCCCGTGCTGTGTTGCGTGATATTCTTTATAAATTACTTTGCGACTAACCTTTTCTCAATACTTGATAGTCATTTTCAACGGTGTTTCAATCTGCTTCAGTTTCACGTTTTTTACTTTTCCTACTTCGATTCAACTAATAATTTAGAAATTCCGAAGAATTCTCCAGTTGTAATTAAATTATTTATAAATTGTCAACTATCTGTTGGAATGTAAAATATCCTAAAAATGATATTTTTTATTTAACTAGCTCATGACAGAATTATTCTATTTCCATCGCTATGTATGGTTTGTCTATTTGTACACCTCGGATAGTTTGTCTATTAGTACACCTCGTATGGTTTGTCTATTAAAACACCTCGTATAACATGTCTATTAGTACACCTCGTATGATTTGTCTATTAGTACACCTCTTATGATTTGTCTATTAGTAAGCTACGTATAGTTTATCTATTAGTACTCCTCGTATGGTACGTTTGTCTAAGGACGTATTATATTAAGAAATTTTTAAAAGCCAATACGTTGTCATCTATCTCATGTGTAAACGTTTTGGAAATAAACGGTTTTTATTTCCTTTCTTTCTTTTTCTGCAACTCCACATCATCTGACGGCCCTCCAAGACGTCTCTTAATTGCTGCGTTACCACGTGACTGTAATCTTTTCCTCGAGTATCATCACTGTCAGCGATATTCATAATAGAACGGCATTTATTACAGTTGTGTTTTCTTACCCTGTCGGGTTGATAGGGATATCACGCCCTCGTTTCGGGCATTGATGTTCAAAGTGCTTAGATATACATGGTCTGCTCGGAGCGTAGAGTAGCCTTAGGAAGAATACCACAACATTAACCGGATGTGGGGCATATAAACAGATGTAGGGACATTACCGAATGTGGTACATACCCGGAAGTGGAGCAAAATGCAGTCAGACGAGGAAGCGGAGTTTTAAATTTTGAAATTAATGATTTATTTTCGAAAATAACAGGCTTTATTTCCGGGAACCGCAACGTATAGTAGCTCAGCCAGTAGCTTCTCTCTATTTTGACTCTAAACACAGTATGGATCTCTTCATTAAGTCCCGAGCTACTGCTTTTCAACATCATTTCGCCTCGATAAGCTCGTAAGTCAGCGTATGAAGTATTTTTGAAATAAAAATAATTGTAAGCCCTAAAAACATATGACAAAATACGATTCATATTTACCTTACAGGTTTTTAACAACTAAACGTTTTTAAGCCTCGTTCAACTTTTGAACATTTCTTCACAGTCTTTGCCTTCGTAGGTTCAATCTTTGTGGTTTATATATTGAACAATGTATTATTTTCACTCCATACTTTCAGCAATATGATTTACTATTGTAGAATTAAAAAATAATGTTTCAACAAAAAATACACCACATTCTTTAAAGAGTTTTGATCAATTTTCACCGTCTTTCTTTTGTGAGCATTATTTAGAAACGTCTAAACGAGGGGTAAACAAACTATTGTGAGCATTATCTAGAAACGTCTAAACAAGGGGTAAACAAACTTTTGTGAGCATTATCTACAAACGTCTAAACAAGGGGTAAACAAACTTTTGTGAGCATTATCTAAAAACGTCTAAACAAGGGGTAAACAAACTTTTGTGAGCATTATCTAGAAGCGTCTAAACAAGGGGTAAACCAACTTTTGTGAGCATTATCTAAAAACGTCTAAACAAGGGGTAAACAAACTTTTGTGAGCATTATCTAGAAGCGTCTAAAAAAGGGGTAAACAAACTTTTGTGAGCATTATCTAGAAACGTCTAAACAACGGGTAAACAAACTTTTGTGAGCATTATCTTGAAACGTCTAAACAAGGGGTAAACAAACTTTTGTGAGCATTATCTAGAAACGTCTAAACAAGGGGTTAACAAACTTTTGTGAGCATTATCTAGAAGCGTCTAAACAAGGGGTAAACCAACTTTTGTGAGCATTATCTAGAAACGTCTAAACAAGGGGTAAACAAACTTTTGTGAGCATTATCTAGAAGCGTCTAAACAAGGGGTAAACAAACTTTTGTGAGCATTTTCTAGAAACGTCTAAACAAGGGGTAAACAAACTTTTGTGAGCATTATCTTGAAACGTCTAAACAAGGGGTAAACAAACTTTTGTGAGCATTATCTAAAAACGTCTAAACAAGGGGTAAACAAACTTTTGTGAGTATTATCTAGAAGCGTCTAAACAAGGGGTAAACAAACTTTTGTGAGCATTTTCTAGAAACGTCTAAACAAGGGGTAAACAAACTTTTGTGAGCATTATCTTGAAACGTCTAAACAAGGGGTAAACAAACTTTTGTGAGCATTATCTAAAAACGTCTAAACAAGGGGTAAACAAACTTTTGTGAGTATTATCTAGAAGCGTCTAAACAAGGGGTAAACAAACTTTTGTGAGCATTATCTTGAAACGTCTAAACAAGGGGTAGACAAACTTTTGTGAGCATTATCTAGAAACGTCTAAACAAGGGGTAAACAAACTTTTGTGAGCATTATCTAGAAACGTCTGAACAAGGGGTAAACAAACTTTTGTGAGCATTATCTAGAAACGTCTAAACAAGGGGTAAACATACTTTTGTGAGCATTATCTAGAAACGTCTAAACAAGGGTTAAACAAACTTTTGTGAGCATTATCTAGAAACGTCTAAACAAGGGGTAAACAAACTTTTGTGAGCATTATCTAGAAGCGTCTAAACAAGGGGTAAACCAACTTTTGTGAGCATTATCTAGAAACGTCTAAACAAGGGGTAAACAAACTTTTGTGAGCATTATCTTGAAACGTCTAAACAAGGGGTAAACAAACTTTTGTGAGCATTATCTTGAAACGTCTAAACAAGGGGTAAACAAACTTTTGTGAGCATTATCTAGAAACGTCTAAACAAGGGGTAAACAAACTTTTGTGAGCATTATCTAGAAACGTCTAAACAAGGGGTAAACAAACTTTTGTGAGCATTATCTAGAAACGTCTAAACAAGGGGTAAACAAACTTTTTTGAGCATTATCTAGAAACGTCTAAACAAGGGGTAAACAAACAGAGGAGTTACATTTATGTTTAAATTTTATCCCATTTCTTCAACCATTGACGTCGCTTCAATAATTCCTATAATGTCTTCAACATCCATTAATGACGTTCATGTTAAGAATGATAAAAAAAAGTTGGCACTAACTAGAATCATCAACTTCATTGAAAATAAAATGTTTTTCTTTCTTTTTGCCACAAATGACGATGCCATTATTAATGAAAGAACGGCATGAAAATGAAAAACAGTATAAACCAACAACCGTATTTTTGCTGTGTATTGGATCGCCCAAAAAAATGAATCGCGTCAGTGTTGAATAGAGAGCTGTGCGAGAAAAAATAAAATTGAAAAGATCATATATTTCCAATAAAGTTTATGCATGAAATATATAAAATTGTTTTTTAAAATACCTCAACATTTATATCCTTTGTTGATGTATAAATAAATAATTTTGTGACACTAGTATCGTAATACCCATGTCAATTGTAGAAACAAGTGACTCAGAGAAAAGCATGAAAAAATGCATTCCCTTTGTTGCATTAATGTAAGTTTGATAATGCTCAAAAATACAAATAACAAAGAACACATGATGCTAGTGACGTATTGTTAGAAATCCTTTTGTTAGCGCGCACTTACGGTAGCTACATCGAAGTGCAAGTTTGGGGATTTGCAATACCTGGTATTAATGTTGAAGGTAAAATGGTTGTTTTCAAATTATGTTGCGTCTAACACTATGAGGTCGACATTCTGAACTATCTTTTCACTCATGTATATCAATTAGTACGTTAAATAACGAGTTCAATGAAAATAAAACATCCACCTGGGTAAATTGATTGAGAAGCACGTAAACACAAGAAAATTTTCAAACAATTAAGGTTAGCATCAACGCACACGATTTTCTCAATGCTCAAAGTTCGAAAAGCAACCCCAAGTTTACTGAAATTATTTATAGTAGCCCTTTTGACTCCCTCGACTTTCGCAGTAAGCTATAGTCTTTTCGAAAACATTCAGGTAATGAGAACAGCCGTGCGTAGTTATCAAAGAAGTACCCTCAAACATGTAGGAACATGCTTTGCGTTTGATTGGCACCAAATTGCAATTGCAATTTTTTTGTCATTTCTATAACTTATTAACACGTTCACTTCTGAGACCGCCAATAAGAGCCTCTGACATTTTTTGAAACGTAAGGTTGTTAGTAGTAAAGTTAAAAAAGAAGACTTTACTGCTCGGAAAAATTATATCTTTCCTAAAGAAGTGTAAAAATGTAGTAGCATGATAATATTTTGCCTCATACGCTTAAATCTCTTTTAAAAATGATGTTGAAATCATCTAAATATCGTTCATTCACACCGATACGCAAATAAGCAATTTACCCAGCAGTACTCTTATGGCTCAATAGGCAGTCAACGTGCTAAGCAACTTTTATGTACAAAAGTTCACGATTCAATTGACACGAAGGAGCATTCACAAAGACTGAAAACTAGTACAAATTAGCTTTAATAAATTTGATGTATGACAAAATTTACCATCAAACTGATCCAGTAAATGTGAACTGAGTTACGGTTGTTTCATTTTATGCAGTTTCTTTGCCTGTTTCCTATAGTTGATTTTTTTACAGTTTTCCTTCCATGCGCTGGTTTTCTTTAGGGCCTGACTGAGAAAGGCTGAGTGGCTGCCCCGCCTGAAGCTGTTGCCATACGTTGTAATTTCCCTGAAACAAGAAATTTTCGCCCAGCTTCATAATTCACGGTTTTTTTTAACAACATTCTACCAAGAGCGCCAGTCCCAATAGCGTAAGATATACACTCAACTTAGTTCTATTTTTTTAAACCCACTAGAAAAAATATTTCAGTATTTATACCGTCTCTACGTGTTAGTTATGAATATAAATTATTAACAAACACGTTCAACCCTGATGACACGAAAGATAAAGCTCATAGGTATGGGTGAAGAGAAAAACGTTTCACGCAACTGAATTCATCTTTATATTTCTTATATAACATTCATTAATAAACAGTATCAAAGTTAAAATCTCTTGCTAAGGGATAAATTTTTATGTTCGTTTTTCAGTCGGATGTGCAAGCAGTGACATGGGCTGCCATGGCACCCTTATACGTTTGTCAGCTAAGAACCTTTCCATTAAAACAATTTAAAAAACAATATAATTTATAACGTATTGAATTTACAGGAGATTAGTGTTTCTTTTCATTTACATGTCCTAAAAAATTTTTGTGGGACTTGTGTGGCAATTTGTTGTTTATTTCGCTCTCGTGTACATTATGGCACCATGATTTAGGTAGCCAATTTCACGTTTTGTTCTCGTTATGTTGCAAATGTTATGGTTAGTATTGTACAACAATCCTTCCCATGTTTTTAATCCAGTGAACTCTTATGTGTCGATAATATTAGTGAAGTTAATACCATAAATTTGTGTCATAGTAAATTATTTTATGTTCTTCGAGCTTCTTAATTGGCATACTAGTTGACAAGTAGGAGTGAAAAGATTGTTCCAAATTTAGACGTCGAATTATTCAAACTCGCCCATTTTACTTTTAACATTAATTTCTAATATCGTGGGTCCCTAAGCTTGTATATCAATGTAAGTGCGCACTAATGAGTGTTTTCAACAGTGCATCGTAACTGGTTCAATGTTTTTTTAAACTAGTATTTATTTGCATTTTCAGGCCTAGATTATCCAACAAAGGGAATACATTTCTCAATACTTTTCTCTCGATAATTAGTTTCGATTATTCACATGGATATTACGATACCATCATGGCTGTATCGACTAAGGATCTACAGGATCTGTATTTTAAGACATTTTAAAAATCAATGATTATTTTTGTCTCATCTTTATTGGCAATAAACTGTTTTCTTTCTTTTATTTTTTCTCACGATATATCCACGAGCATAACGGCCGAAAAATTGCCACACAAAGCAAACAACGTCATTATACGACATGAATAAAAGAGAAAGCACATAATGTCCTATTACCTTGATACGTAAGATGAATTACATTGCATTTTAAAATGATTCAATATAAAGGTCCTTCAATGTTAAATTTATATGATTGAAATAACAGCCCATTTCAATGTTTGCACAGGAGACAGAGAAAAACGTAAAAAAGTATTTCCATAGCAAGTTGTTCTTAGTTTGAAGATGTCCATAAATGAGTACTTTTAAAGAAATATATGATTAATACAGTGGGGTAAAACGTTTTTGACAGTGTCCTCGTACGTTGACAAATAAGCTATGGCTTTTGTGACATTAAGGAACCATGTAACGGCAACAAAATTGTTTTTGAACCTTACTGATACTGTAACAGCGTGCTCTCCGTGGCACAGTGGTTAAGGGATCAGCCTTGTATGTTGAAGACGAGGGTTCGTATCCCGGCGCTGGCGCGGAGATTTTCCTCGTTGGGTATAAGGAAAAGATCAAGCACAATACCCCACTCAACCCAGGTGTCGGAAATGGGTACCGGCTCTACGGGGGAACCGTCATGGTGTCCTATATATAGGGTTAGTTATAAGACATTTGAAAAACCAATGCTAAGATCATATGTATCAGGCTTGATTGGAAATAAAGCATCCCAAAGATGCCGATGTTTGTTTGTTTGTTTTAAATTTCATGTTGTCATGATTGATAAACAAATTATCGGTTCCTATTTCTACTTGATGGATAAGTTGCCTCTGATTGCCTAGTCCTGTAGGGTTTACGAATTTTGTTGTTCACGTTTTGCACCGTAGTTTGTTGGCATGACTACATGTGCTTTTCACATTAGAGCGTCGGAGCACACGAAGAGTGTCCAAACTGGTGTCCAATGAAGCAGTCCATCGCATTCAGCAGTCAGGGGCTATGCATAGTCCTGTGATATGTTGTACGATTACTGTAGTCAGTTCGCAATGCTTAGGCCTGCATCAATTGTTTTAGACCTTAAAATTTTGTAATCGTTGTGATACATTAGAAAAAGAAAAACTGTTCATTTCCAATAAAAAGATTCCTAAACCATTGCTGGTTTTTAAAATATCTAAACTTAAGCTGCGTTGTTGATAAGCACATATTGCCATCGTTATACCAACGTCAATCGTAAAAACAAATGATTGAGAAAAAGCATCAAAAAACGCTTTCCCTTTTTTGCATTAATTCGAGTTTGAAAAAGCATGTAAGTACAAATAAGGACAAAAACACAACACTAGTGACACACTGTTGAAAACAAGACTTGTTAGTGGGTACTTACATTGAAATACAGAGTTGGGAACCTGAGATATCAGGGATTAATATTAAAAGTGAAATGGGTAGATTTAAATAATACTGCATCTAAGTCAAAGAGGCCGACATTCTAATCTTTTCGGTCTTACGTATCAACTAGTATGGCTCGTAACAAGCTCGGAGAAAATATTTTTACATCATCAAAAAATCATGTTTTTTTGCAAAAAATGCTGCAACAAAATATTCATCGCACTCAAAAACATGGCATGAAATTGTTGTGCAATGTAAACAAAAACATTTGTAGCACAGCTGGAACCATTTGTGATATCAACTAGTTAAATGATTTTGTCATTAAATACTTACAAGCATCAGAAACGAGAAATTTCCACGCAAGGCAAACCATAACATTAGACGACATGAATAAGAAAAGCATATTTATTGTCCAGTGAAATTAATACATAAAATGAATTACTGCTTTGAATTCTGTTATAAAGTCCTTATATGATAAACATTCGTGGGTGCCATAACAGCCCATGCCAATGTCTGTACAAGAGAAAAACAATTTACTTCCAATTGAGATGGTACAAAAGTACCATCATTGGTTTTTAAAATATCTTAAAGTTTATACACTTAGATGATACACACACATGAGTATTGTACTACCCATGTCACTAGTCAAAAAAAATGATTGAGAGCAGTGTATTCCTAATGTTGCTTAATCTATATTTGATGATACATGTAATTATAAGAGACAACACAATTTCATGGACGATGCATCTTATTGAGGGGTGAAAACATTTTTGACTGTTTACATGTACGTAACATAAAATTTTGAAATTCTTGACTGCAGGAAGTAATATTGGAATTGCTTGTTTCGGCAGATGTTTAAAAATGTGATTTCAAGGAAGCATGAAAAAAATATAAGTATAAGCATGAGGACCAGGAAAATTACAAGTTTTGTATTTCTAATATAAAAATTTTAACATAACGGTCATTAGTTGATAAGCATTTTATTTAAGTATAAATGGATAATCACACAGCTAATTTGTAGTTTTTTGCATGGATGCTTAACAATAATAAAGAGATGACGAGTTAGGTATTGTTAGAAGTTGAGAGTGAACAGAAAAAAAGGACCAGTATCTTTAGCTAAAATGTCAGCCTAGTACACACATATGTGCATATGTACATGTAAATATATACACATAGGCATGCACATACATACCTACGCACATACATACATACACCTAATACACACACACATACATAAATACATATCTATGCATCTAAGCAATCACAATACACATGCGTTCTACAAAAATGCTGTGCGATGTACTGAAATATAGGATGAGCAAAGGACGCTCGTATCGTCTAATGTAAAGACTAAGATGAAGAGACTAATGTAGAGACTAAGAGAAAAACATGAAAATGCATTTTATTACAAGTTATTCTAGGTTTGATATTGATTATGGAAGAATGACATAAAAAATTATGAAGATGAATACAATCGGGTGAAACGCTTATGACAGTATCCGCTTGCATTGAAATATGAGCTTTGGCTTGTGTGATATCACGGAATAATGTTGAAAGTATAATGATTGAAATTAGAAAATTCATGTTCAAAACTAAAATTTGAAATGATAAAAATTAGAAACTTGTTAATTTTTTCAATGTAAAAAATAAAACTTTATGAAGCGACTCGAAGAACATGCTTCAAGCCCTACACAAAATTATGATATTTATTATGTAAATGTTTAACAATAAGATAATGAAGTGATCTGTTACGCAACGTGACACGTTGATTATAATTAACAGAAAAAAACTGTATATGTAGCCAAAATTCTAGTCACTGGTTCAGCATTTTTTTTGTGTGTATACATATATATATATGTAAACACACATATACATGTATATATATATTTATATATATTATGTATATGTATATTAGGGTGTCCCAAGCGTATATAAGTAGAAATTCAAAGTAACGATATCAAATCCAGCACATGCTGCTCTGGTTCCTCGTCAAAAGAAAATGATTCCACCAAATTTTCATGAACATTGGGCAATATTTACTGGTCGCGCAAAACGAACGTTTTTTATAGCTCCTGTGAGATTCGACCTGAATTTCCATCAAATAATAAAATTCTGGCTTTTTCTTCTATTGCATATAGACCGACAACTAATGGCTGCAGAAATTTGATATTTATTGAAACTATTATAAAATAATATTGAAAGGAAGTATATATATACACTTAATTTTCTTTTTTCAATATACTGATAATATAATCATCATAAGGTAAGGAATTTTACCTTATCAAAAATTACGTCTCACGACAATTAAATTTTTATCAGTAACGTAACTGATGCATCAACTTCTGGTTTCCTGCAGAAAACAAAGTATTTTTGTTGTAGCATTTGTTGTAGCGGGGTGAGAGGTATTTGGTGTGAGTGGTGCCTTGGTGTATTGGGGTGAGTGGTATCTAGCTGTAGAGGGGTGAGTGGTGCCTTGCTGTAAAGGGGTGAGTGGTGCCTTGCTGTAGAGGGGTGAGTGGTGCCTGGCTGTAGAGGGGTGAGTGGTGCCTTGCTGCAGAGGGGTGAGGGGTGCCTTGTTGTAGAGGGGTGAGTGGTGCCTTGCTGTAGAGGGGTGAGTGGTGCCGTGCTGTAGAGGGGTGAGTGGTGCCTTGCTGTAGAGGGGTGAGTGGGGCTTTGCTGTAGAGGGATGAGTGGTGCCTTGCTGTAGAGGGGTGAGTGGTGCCTAGCTGTAGAGGGGTGAGTGGTGCCTTGTTGTAGAGGGGTGAGTGGTGCCTTGCTGTAGAGGGGTGAGTGGGGCTTTGCTGTAAAGGGGTGAGTGGTGTCTTGATGTAGAGGGGTGAGTGGTGCCTTGTTGTAGAGGGGTGAGTGGTGCCTTGCTGTAGAGGGGTGAGTGGGGCTTTGCTGTAGAGGGGTGAGTGGTGCCTTGGTGTATTGAGGTGAGTGGTGCCTAGCTGTAGAGGGGTGAGTGGTGCCTTGCTGTAGAGGGGTGAGTGGTGCCTAGCTGTAGAGGGGTGAGTGGTGCCTTGCTGTAGAGGGGTGAGTGGTGCCTTGCTGTAGAGGGGTGAGTGGGGCTTTGCTGTAGAGGGGTGAGTGGTGCCTTGGTGTATTGGGGTGAGTGGTGCCTAGCTGTAGAGGGGTGAGTGGTGCCTTGCTGTAGAGGGGTGAGTGGTGCCTAGCTGTAGAGGGGTGAGTGGTGCCTTACTGTAGAGGGGTGAGTGGGGCTTTGCTGTAGAGGGGTGAGTGGTGCCTTGGTGTATTGGGGTGAGTGGTGCCTAGCTGTAGAGGGGTGAGTGGTGTCTTACTGTAGAGGGGTGACTGGTGCCTAGCTGTAGAGGGGTGAGTGGGGCTTTGCTGTAGAGGGGTGAGTGGGGCTTTGCTGTAGAGGGGTGAGTGGTGCCTTGGTGTATTGGGGTGAGTGGTGCCTAGCTGTAGAGGGGTGAGTGGTGCCTTGCTGTAGAGGGGTGAGTGGTGCCTAGCTGTAGAGGGGTGAGTGGTGCCTAGCTGTAGAGGAGTGATGTGGTGCCTTGCTATAGAGGGGTGAGTGGAGCCTAGCTGTAGAGGGGTGAGTGGTGCCTTGCTGTAGAGGGGTGAGTGGTGCCTAGCTGTAGAGGGGTGAGTGGTGCCTAGCTGTAGAGGGGTGAGTGGTGCCTTGCTGTAGAGGGGTGAGTGGTGCCTAGCTGTAGAGGGGTGAATGGTGCCTTGCTGTAGAGGGGTGAGTGGTGCCTTGCTGTAGAGGGGTGAGTGGTGCCTAGCTGTAGAGGGGTGAGTGGTGCCTAGCTGTAGAGGGGTGAGTGGTGCCTTGCTGTAGAGGGGTGAGTGGTGCCTAGCTGTAGAGGGGTGAGTGGTGCCTTGCTGTAAAGAGGTGAGTGGTGCCTTGGTGTATTGGGGTGAGTGGTGCCTAGCTGTAGAGGGGTGAGTGGTGCCTTGCTGTAGAGGGGTGAGTGATGCCTAGCTGTAGAGGGGTGAGTGGTGCCTTGCTGTAGAGGGGTGAGTGGTGCCTTGCTGTAGAGGGGTGAGTGGTGCCTAGCTGTAGAGGGGTGAGTGGTGCCTTGCTGTAGAGGGGTGAGTGGTGCCTTGCTGTAGAGGGGTGAGTGGTGCCTAGCTGTAGAGGGGTGAGTGGTGCCTTGCTGTAGAGGGGTGAGTGGTGCCCTGGTGTATTGGGGTGAGAGGTGCCTAGCTGTAGAGGAGTGAGTGGTGCCTAGCTGTAGAGGGGTGAGTGGTGCCTTGCTGTAGAGGGGTGAGTGGTGCCTTGCTGTAGAGGGGTGAGTGGTGCCATGCTGTAGAGGGGTGAGTGGTGCCTAGCTGTAGAGGGGTGAGTGGTGCCTTGCTGTAGAGGGGTGAGTGGTGCTTTGCTGTAGAGGGGTGAGTGGTGCCTAGCTGTAGAGGGGTGAGTGGTGCCTTGCTGTAGAGGGGTGAGTGGTGCCTTGCTGTAGAGGGGTGAGTGGTGCCTTGCTGTAGAGGGGTGAGTGGTGCCTTGCTGTAGAGGGGTGAGTGGTGCCTTGCTATAGAGGGGTGAGTGGTGCCTTGCTGTACAGGGGTGAGTGGTGCCTTGCTCTAAAGGGGTGAGTGGTGCCTTGCTGTAGAGGGGTGAGTGGGGCCTTGCTGTAGAGGGGTGAGTGGTGCCTTGCTGTAGAGGGGTGAGTGGTGCCTTGCTGTAGAGGGGTGAGTGGTGCCTTGCTGTAGGGGGGTGAGTGGTGCCTTGCTGTTGAGGGGTGAGTGGTGCCTTGCTGTAGAGGAGTGAGTGGTGCCTTGCTGTAGAGGGGTGAGTGGTGCCTTGCTGTAGAGGGGTGAGTGGTGCCTTGCTGTAGAGGGGTGAGTGGTGCCTTGCTGTAGAGGGGTGAGTGGTGCCTTGGTGTATTGGGGTGAATGGTGCCTAGCTGTAGAGGGGTGAGTGGTGCCTTGCTGTAGAGGGGTGAGTGGTGCCTTGCTGTAAAGGGTTAGTGGTGCCTTGCTGTAGAGGGGTGAGTGGTGCCTTGCTGTAGAGGGGTGAGTGGTGCCTTGCTGTAGAGGGGTGCGTGGTGCCTTGCTGTAGAGGGGTGAGTGGTGCCTTGCTGTAGAGGGGTGAGTGGTGCCTTGCTGTAGAGGGGTGAGTGGTGCCTTGCTGTAGAGGGGTGAGTGGTGCCTTGCTGTAGAGGGGTGAGTGGTGCCTTGCTGTAGAGGGGTGAGTGGGGCCTTGCTGTAGAGGGGTGAGTGGTGCCTTGCTGTAGAGGGGTGAGTGGTGCCTTGCTGTAGAGGGGTGAGTGGTGCCTTGCTGTAGAGGGGTGAGTGGTGCCTTGCTGTAGAGGGGTGAGTGGTGCCTTGCTGTAGAGGGGTGAGTGGTGCCTTGCTGTAGAGGGGTGAGTGGTGCCTTGCTGTAGAGGGGTGAGTGGTGCCTTGATGTAGAGGGGTGAATGGTGCCTTGCTGTAGAGGGGTGAGTGGTGCCTTGCTGTAGGGGGGTGAGTGGTGCCTTGCTGTAGAGGGGTGAGTGGTGCTTTGCTGCAGAGGGGTAAGTGGTGCCTTGCTGTAGAGGGGTGAGTGGTGCCTTGCTATAGAGAGGTGAGTGGTGCCTTGCTGCAGAGGGGTGAGGGGTGCCTTGTTGTAGAGGGGCGAGTGGTTGATTTTGGTCCTAGCTCGGGCGAAGTTCCGATTGCTAAGTCCGGCGAGAGGCGATGAGTGAAAGCTAAATTTCCGCAATAAGTCCGGTGAAAAAGCAAAGAGTAAACAAGCTAACGAAAATTCGAAAATCGTGACAGAAGTGTGATTCGTAAGTATATACGATACGCGACCTCAGTTTATCCTAGGGAAGCATTATTATATAAGAGAAAGTTTTAGCCTACCTTCACCACGACAAAGAGGTTCAAAGAGAGGAAGGACGAAGACACCATTTAAAATGGGGTTGAGGGTACGCAGAATCTTTGCACATTGCACAAGGTACATAGAGACAGTAAGCTAAGAAATAAGTTGAGGAAACAAGAAAAATTTTAGGTTATTGTAAAATAGAGCTCACCTAATGCCCTTACAACATTGACCGCTGCGCGCTATGCCAGCGACCGCTGCACAACCTGACGCCCAGCAGAAAACTGAATGAAATGCGCGACCAGTACAAGACGAGATATGAAGCTGAAAATTTTCCTGTTTAAATTTGTCACAACAGGAAACAAGGGCAGCAAGTGCTGGAGTGTGCCCGATTCACTTCGGTTTCTTGGGACACCCTAATGTATATCTACATACTTATATGTATAAATGCTTTTATTTCTTTTTTTCGGAAAAACAAAATCTCAGGGTTCATTACATTTCACTTAATGCTCAGCGACCATTTCACACTGAACCATTTCTGAGAAATAACTCGATAGTCCAGTAAATAAACTTATTGCACTTGCTAAATGATTCCAAAATAGATCTATCAAAACCTCAGATGGCGTTTTTGTTAATAAAAGATTAAAAGTACAAATAGACAAATGAAACAAAGTGCACTTTGAGCATATGACTAATGAAAAAATTACCTTTCTATTCGTATGTTGAATAAGCTATGAATTTAATTTTGCCTGCATCTTTGTTTACCTAATTCTATGTAGATGTCCCTGTTGTGTTGCGCGATGTTTTCTTATAAAATACTCTTTGACGGAGTTTTTCTCACTACTTGATAGCATTTACGACGGTGTTTCACTTTTGCTTCGGTAAGACTTTTTTGTCTTTTCTTATTTCGTTTCAACTAATAATCAAGGAATTCAGAAGAATTTTCCTGTAGTATTTAGTCATACAAGGGGTCAGCCATCTCTTGGTTTATAAAAAATCCGAGATATGATATCTACATTGTTTATCTCAATAACGTAATTAGCCCCTGACATAGTTAGTCTGTCAGGACGCCTCGTATGGCTTGTCTATCAATCAAGGACGCTTTATATTAAGAAATTTTTATAACCCAAAATATTGCAATGCATCTCATGTATCAACTTTCCTTAGAAAAAATGGTTTTTCTTTCTCCGATTTGACTTTCGATTTGTTATGACGACGGAAAGGAATTGTACAACACCAGCTTTGTTTTGAGAGAGATGTAAGGAGGCGTTTATGAACGACGAATCTTTAAGAGTCCAGTCGAATTTATTTAGGAGAGGGGTTGTACGATAACTCTTCATTAATTTGTCACAGCATCCCCTTTGGCCGCGAAATTCATATATTTTTGTAACTCTATTTGAAGATATTGAGGTGTATCTCCATTACAGGGGTACAATAATCAAAACTCAATAAGACTTAAGATTTTATGTTTAATAATCTAGATTCTTCATCGATTGTGCGTTTTATACGATGAGAAAACATTAAAGGCACGAAAATTCTCTTGCAAGTACTTTAAACGTGAGATTAGAAGGATGTATTCCGATAAAACCACATGCTCAAATTTTGCATGCTCTCACATGGCTAAATTTCATCGCTTCCTATCGTTACAGTCAGATTTAGAACATTTTTAATTGCCGCGTTGGGTGCAAAAATAATGCATTGTGTTTTGACCGTGTTTAACATGAGACCGTTTTGGTTTCACCATAATTCCAGGTCACCTCCTAGACTCGGTTTTTATTTGCGTCTGCAGTAATTGCACCGCCGAATTCGTTATTGCTATTTAACGTTCATCTGCGTGCATATTAATGTAAAGTTATGTGTGCAAACTCACAAAAATTTCCATTTTTGATTCATATCTCAAATTTTGTTTCTTGCCTTTTTAAATCCCTTTGTGAAGTTTAATGGTTACCTCCTAAAAGGTGAGATACCAACATCTTCTACCATTTGCCAACGTTTGTCTGAGAGTGTACGGGAAATTAAAACGAGTTGAAGTCTATTCACTCAGCCAAGATGTATTTTGAAGGAAGCTAGCGAGTCCATCCGGCTCGGGAAATTTCAGGGCAGCTGGGCTTGTTTTTCAGCCAGGGAGACGATAGTGGTTGCGACCATCAGGGTAAAGTAGCATGATAGTACAGTATGGTACCTGATCGATAGATAGTAGATAGATCTGGGTAGAGAAACAGCGGCATTTGTGGCGGATCTTGAAGCAGTAGGAGAGATCCGTCAAGCCAGCCCATCAGGCAGTCAGTCAGGCCCAGATCTTTGGGCCAGGCAGATTTAAATTTAGTTGGTATAAACTCACTCTCTCCTCCACCAGTTGCAACCATTATAGCCAAGCACGGTCCTACGAGCTAAAGTTTTTCCCGAGTCAATATTTCCTAATCTATTCATCTTCTACGTATTTGGTTATATTTAACTGAATCTTTACGTATTCTACTTAACTATTCTGAGCTGATTAAATTCATCGCATGAATAGTAAAGATTAGCGATCAAATTAAGGGATTGAATTTCAGTAAAATGACATTAAGATAATCTATGAAGAGAAAACACGAATTATTAATTAATTATGTTTAGAATGAATGAGTCTAATGTAACACCTTCGTATTGGCGCAGAGATGGAATTCTAAAATGTTTGCAACTAAACTTTGTTCATATTTCTCGTAAGGATTGTGTTAAACAGTTTTCAGAAAATCGAAGCATCCTTTGTGTCAATGATCGTTGCCAACTGTGTTCACCCTGGACGCTCACACATTACAACACCAAATGTATACTAGGCTAACATGCAAGTGTTTTCATACACAATGTTTTAAAAGAGCTAATTCTTTGCACTCTCCTATGCACCAACGTCTTTTTAGAAGAGTAAATTCTATAATGAATTAATTAAGCATATAACTGCGATGGCTACTGAATGATTCTGCAAGCCGATATCATTCGGTCAGTGCAAGACTTCTCCAAATTAGCATAAGCCCCTACTTCATTCGTTGTTGCTATAGGACATTTGAAAATGAGGCTTGAGGTTTTTTCGCGACACTACTCCAACTCTAATTGTGACCTTAAACTTGTCGTTTTAATACTACAAAATTTAAATGGTATTTCAAACTTGAAGCTTTTTTATGAAGCGTAGTGGACTGATTTAAATAAGGAACACTATAAACCTCAGGTGCAATTGAGTTCAAAACACTTCGGACTTCCCTCCCCAAAAGCAATGAGCTTGCTTACTAAATGCCAAAAAAATGGAAAATGTTTTCTACAGTCAACTTTTTACATTATGTATGCAATGATATTGTATCCCTTTATGAATTCCGTAAAATTAACACTCCTTAGTCGGACTATCATTAAGAATTTAAAGACGAAGAATACAGCACGGATAGGTATCACATTTAATAGAATGTACGAAGCTAAATTAAAAATATCTAAATTAGTCAATTTTAAACGTTTCGGAGACCAGATCCATCTTCAGTAAGTCTGAAAAAATAAAAACCAATATTGGTAAGTTCATGACAAAGTGATCAGTAGGAAAAAAATCAATACGAAAAATTTCTAAAGGGTATAAACTATATAGTGGCATTATTTAAAAGCTGCTTGTCTTTTGCAATGTGAAGGGATTCTAAAATGCGCAAATCTAACTCGTTTGGTGCAAAGCATAAAATAGAAAAATGCGGTGTGGAGCGACGAAAGATTCTTACAGCTCCTTCCACGCAAAGATTGAGCGTCAGAGCTCACCGGCTTGCTTTCACATTGCCGCTCTATTCGACGCTCCTTCCCCTTAGACAGTAACCGTCAGGATTGCTCTTGCAATACTGACAGAATAATTTGCAGAACATGGATGAAGCGACGGTGTGGAGCGTCAATGTAGAAGGGCCTTAACAGTAAAAGATGGCCGTTACAAGCATTGATATGCTTTATATTTTATCAGGATAGGTTCGGTTAGGATAGGTTTGGTAAAGATTGGAAAGGTTCGGATAGGTATAGGTTAGGGAATGTTGATGGAATTTTTTCACGGGTTTACCTAGCTTTACGTTGACATTGTCCGTGTAATTTCCAGGAGTCCTGCTACTACCTACTAATACTCTTAGTTTATTTGTTTGGAGTCAGATTTTTCCATTTCTCTGTCACGCTCATATGGATAGTAATAATGGCAGTATCTGTGATACGAGTTTCACCCGTGCACAAGTACATGAATGATTTTTATCACGGAAACTGTTAGGATGAATATATTTGTTTTGTCATCCACATCTGGGAAATTCCTTGAAGAAAAGTATTGAATGCTGTCATTTTTTGACAGGACGTGCTCACTTGAAATATAATAATAGCTCATTAAGTTTCAAGTAGGAAAGAAATCGATTACAGTTTCAAAATGTTAACCTTCCGTATAGCTTCCAAGAAATTGAATCTTTTAATTTAAAATTTATGCGTATATTTGTTTAAATTCCTAGTTATTAAAGTCAAAAAGTACTGAACAAATTGAAACACAGAAACTGAAACTTAGTGCCGCCCTCTAAATGCAAACGATCTTTTTATACATATTATTGTTTATTTTTTATTAACTTGTGCTTCTCTCTAAATCCTGTGTCGACAATTATCATGTGTATTACGATAACCATGTATGAATAGAAATTAAGGATCTAAATCATATGTTTCAACACTTAGCATGGGTATTACGATAACCGTGTACAAATAGCAATTAAGGGTCTCTATGCTAGGGTATTTGAATGCATTTTTCGCTTTCATTTTTCAATACTTGTGCGCACTAATGAAAGTTTTTTTCAAATGAGCGTCGCGAGGATTGTGCTCTCTTCGTTCAAAATCAGATTAGGCAAGGAAAGAAACTCATTTTTGCTGTACTTTTCTATCAATCATTTGGTTTCAACATTCTACACGGGTATTACGATACCAATGTGTTATAATAATTTAAGGATGTTAATGCTAAGTTGTTTTAAAAACCAATGTATCCACATTTCATGTTTTTACTTTATTGGAAACAAAATGTATTTCTTCTTTCTTTTTTCTTTTCTTCACGGCTACCTCTGTAAAACGGCAACGCTTTCGCTATCTCATCACCTCTGGCCCTCTGCAGCCTGCCTTTTAGCCTTCAGCCAAACGATAGAACGGCTGACTCGAAACATTGGTTGACCATGGTGCGTCAGGCGCTGTCTAGAACTGTTACGAAGTGGGCGTGGTTTAATCTACTTGTGATGCAATGCTGAAAATTTTCACAGTGGAATACAAATACGATGATGTGTTGAATTTATTTATTGCACGTCTTTCTAGGAGTCAACTTTGTTCATAAATAATACGACCTGTTCCATGAACTGGACCAGCTGTCAATCTCTGAGAACATCGGACTTGCATTGAACTCTAACCCTAATAATACGGACGATTAAGGTTAGCTTGCGGCAGTGAAAGAAAGCGAACTTTGATGCTGTGATGCGTTAGAATTTTATGAAACTGCGATGGGCCGTAACAGTTCTTCAGCACGATGTTGAACTTAACATCGTGTGCAGCAAAGTGTGCAATTAAATTTGCAATGCAGCAAATTTAACCATGTTATAGACTGGGAGGTTTGCTTGGGTTTTTCTGTTTGGACTGAGAATTTTAGAGCTTAAATCAATCCCACACTAAAATGCACTGTGCATATTGATTGCACTAAATTAGAATGGTTATTTAGTTGAAGATTTATTTTTTGACTCGGTATGAAAGTACAACTTTCAATGAAGAATTTCTTTCATTCATGTTCATGCTAGAATTTATGGTCAATATTGAATATAATGTTGTCAACGAATTTCATAATTTCGGAGGTATAGATAGTTAATATAGGGTAATTCATCAAATATCGAACAGAAATTTAGTGTGTCTAGAAACAACCTTCATAAATCGGTAACTTTTGCTCTGAATAACTCTTGCGGGCCTCAAGGTTATTCTTGAACAGTTGCTTTCTTGTTCTGTGATGTCGCTTGAAAGACAACGTAGATTATCGAAATGTATTTATTGTTCTAAAAATCGAATTCTTTAGTAACATAATTTTATCAATATCGAACAGGAATCGAACAAGAATTTTGATTCGAACAGGATGGTTTGTCAATTAGTTCTCTTCGTATGGAACTTTTGTTAGACTATTAGCACGCCACGTATGGTTTGTCTATTAGTACGCCTCGTATATTTTGTCCATTAATATGCCTCGTATGGTCTATCTATTTGTACACCTCATGTGGCCACTTGGAAAATAAACGTTTTTCTTTCATTCTTTTTTTCTTTGGTGCACTGGATTTTCTTGGAAGTGCTCGCGGTGGCACATCGGTTAAGGGATCGGACTTGTATGTTGGAGTCGCGGGTTCGTATCCCGGCGCTGGCGCTGCGATTTTCCCCGTTGGGTATAAGGGAAAGCTCAAGCACAATACCCCACTCGACCCAGGTGTCGGAAATGGGTACCGGCTTTACGAGGGAACCGTCATGGTGTCCTATATATAGTGTTAGTTATAAGACATTTGAAAAACCAATGCTTAAGATCATTTGTATCAGGCTTGATTGGAAATAAAGCATCCCAAAGATGCCGATGTTTGTTTTGTTTGTTTGTTTGAAATAACTGTCTCATTACTTATTTCCAAGATGCATTTGAATGGAGAGTTATCAAAATTTGAATATGATGTCGATGTTTCATTTGCAGTGTTTGTTGAACCATCATTGTGATCATCAACCTGTGTGACCTTTTTTGGAGTAGAGTGTAAAGCACTCGTCAATGAATTATTATTGATGCTTGCATCAATTTTCTTGGCAAGGGATTGATCATCAGTAAATGTAGCCAGACGAATCATTGATGATCTTGAGGGCTTTGGAACACCAGCAGATGATTGATAGCCCCTCACCAGAATTCCCATCTTCAACTATTCAATGTTATTATCAAGCGTTAATACAATATTTTAATGAAATAGAACAGGCGTTCAATAGATTGATTCAGTTATTTAAAAGAATTAAGAATCGAAAAGCTTTGTTCGAGGCATAAATTCATGATTTTTAAGGAATTTTGATTCGAACACCTTTGTTCAGTATTTAATACTGACATGAAAAAGGAACTGAATGTCGAACATGGAATAATTATCAAGTTTTTGGCGGAAAAGAAAAAAATACAGTAACAGAACATCATATGACAACACTACTCTCTAGTTATGACGGGAGGTTGACGGTGACCCAACAACAATTAAACCGTCGCAATTTTCCCGAGGTGCGTAAGATTTTTCGAGTGAAAAAATTCGACCAATTTGTAAGGGTCGTACAGAAAATGCGTTCGCAACAGCTGGTAGCAGTTTGCAGCTCACAGAAATGAGTTTTTATCACTAAAATAGGAGTTTTAGATGCAAGATCACTGGCACTGAGCAAGTTTGGATGCTTACTAAATTTATTACGCGCATATTTCCAAAGTTGTTCGATAATCAGTTCAGTTCGATATTTGATGAATTACCCTAGTCAATTTTAAGACGTTTTACATGAATGACAATGTGCCCGGAAATGCTTATTTTTGGAGATATTTAACTTTGAAGTTATAGGAACGTCGTTTATAAAATTGAACAAACGGAGAGGTAAATAAGCAGAAATCCGGTTCTGACATAACGATAGGTAAGGTTAGGTTTGGTAAAGTTAATTTAGTTAAGTATCTTAACATAAGTAAGCCTAAAATATCTTAATTCAACTCAACCATACCGAGGCCGATGACTCCCGCCAAAAAACTTGGCGTGGTCCGCGTCCGCAAAACGCCGGAAGAGCCATATCGAAACTGCCTATAATGCTATTCTTACCTGGCGTTATTTATCCTATATCTCCTAAACTAAGCATTTCCGGGCACATTGTCATTCCTGTAAAACGTCTTGAAATCGACTATATTACCTATCTATACCTACGAAATTATGAAATTCGTTGACAACATTATATTCAATATTGACCAAATCAATAACTGACATATCCTTCAGATTTACCGTAACATCTATCTTTGGTAAATCTGAAGGATATGTCAGTTATTGATTTGATAAATTTCAATGCGTAAGCTTAGTTAATTTAATCGAAATAAACAAGTTTTCTTTTATTTGCTTTCCGTCTCAAATGAGTATTTTATAAGTTATAGCGGTAAATGACTTACCGCAACTCCAGTGTTTGAAGCGACAAGTAATTCAAGAAGCACGTCGGACAGCAACACTGCAATGCGCACTCGCTTCCAGCGCGATCGTCATCAAAGATGAAACCAAACCTACCGCTATACCTCGTTAAATACTCATTTGACGAAAAAAGTGTAAAGAAGAAAAGTTGTTTATTTCGATGTTATTACCATGATCCAAGCAACAAAAATTCGAAAATCGATCAGTAGCTGTTTATTCGAGCGCATTCGTCATCAGAGACGAAACTAAACCTACTGCTATTAATCGTATAATACTCGTTTGAGACAAAAAGTGCATAGAAAAAAAATTGTTCATTTTCATTAAATGAATTGTTTAGGCGTTTAAATTAACGAAATCAACAACTGACGTATCCTTCAGATTTACCGAAATTGTTAATAAAATAATTAGAATATTGTTATCTGTTAAAAACACAAAAAAGTTAACTTACAATTTCTCGGATTTGGTGCTTTTGACGTTTTTTTTTAATCGTCATTATTACGTTGTCACCTTTACAGTCAGCTCATAGATGGCGCCACGTAATACCGTCACCTTTACAGTCAGCTCACAGATCGCGCCACTTGGTACGGCCGCCGCTATCATGGAGCAGATGTAAACACAATTGTTTATGACCTTAATGGATTGCTTTCAACTTTTATCAATAATTTTCACTAGAAGAACTGTGGCTACCCCTCACGACCCAACCTCTTTACGTTTGTAATAGGGGGTTAACTTCCGTTATTAATTAAATTCTGGATGGCGCGCTTGCTTCCTTTGGCATGCTGAAGCCAATTTCAAAGTCGAATAATTCTAAAATAACGCATCAGAGAGCAGAATGTCATTCATGTATAACGTTCTTAAATGGGTTCTTAAACCGTTCCTTTAGTGATTCTTTGGAATAAAATTTCCATTTCCTTTGATTGCATCACGCCAAACATTGACCTTATTTATGTATAGGCTAGTTTGGAGAAACCAAGTTCTTCCAAATAGTTGGGTTGTGGAGTTCAAGCAGGTTGGTGTTGCGGTGATTGTGCGGTGTGCAAGTGCGTGACTGATCCTCTGACAATAATTGTGGATTAAAGTAAAGTTGCTGAAAAACTGGTATAGTTTGTATATTCACGTAAGTATAGTAGGGTAATATTTGAATGGCCGGTTGGTTCAAAATGTCTGTCATTCCAAGTTAATTTTCAATTTAGACGATCGGTAGCAATCCAAAAGCCAACCCCGTAAGGGCGCGTAGAAGATTACACCACTACAGGCCTTGCGGGTTGAGTTTTTAGATAGCTACGGAGCGTGAAAATTTTAAATTAAGTAAGAATGACCGACGATTTGGACCGACCCGCTATTCGAAAATTACCCTATGTGACTTTGTATGGAGTGCTTGTGAGAGAAGTTCTTTTGTTGCTTGAGAGTTGAGACTGAGCATTTGTATCGTTACTTGCAACTTTTTGACTAAGGTGTTGTGACTGGTAGGCTTTAGTTGCATATAAGGAGCATAGTGTGTGACATTGTATAGAGTGACTGCAAGAGTAGTGGGTAACGTTTTTTGTTTCTTTTTGCTTTATAATTTGATTTGTAGTAGATTTGGTGAGTGAAAGTTTCTTCTGCCTGTAAAGCTTGTACTGAGATAGAGATGTGTTTTGAGAATGGCAAGAAACAGGACTGGTCGTAAGAAGGGATGGATGAAGAGATTCAGTGCTTGACCTGTTTTGAGTGGGTGGATATAGATGCATGCAAAGGTTTGTGGGAGATGAGTCAGAGAAAGTTAAATGATCTTGTTTTCACATGCTGAAAATGTTTGAATGATGCAAGAAAGAAGTTGAAAGAAGAGGTTGAGAGATTGACAATTCTGATAGTTGCTTTAGAGGCTCATTTGAAGGATGAAAGGAAATTGAACGAAGGAAAGAATGAGAATGATGCAAGGAGTGCAAATGCAGTAAATGATGAGGTAAATGGTCGTGCAAGAAGTGCAAATGCAGTGAAAAATAAGGCAAATGATGGTACAAGGAGTGTGAATGTAGTAAATGGTGTGGCAAATGATAGTGCAAATGGGACAGATGAGAGTAGAAGGATGAATGAGCATGATGAAAAAAGTAACAATGAAAAGCGAGTGAATGGGTAACCTGTTGATGTGCCACATGAGGTGCAGGCACCTGTAGTGGAAGTGAATGAAAGGAAGGTGGCTGGAAAGAGTGATGTAAGGGGAAGAATTGAACAAAAGGGTAGTATGAAAGGTAGAGGTGGACCTATGATTAGAATATGTGGTGACAGTATGGTTAAGAATGTGGATAGGTTTGTGAGGATGAGTAAGTGTAGTGGATGTATGAGCATAAGAGGGAAGGGAGTGGAAGAGATTTGGGTAAATGTTGAGGATTAACCGGGAATCGATTTTCCACTTTTCAAATCCTAAACATCGTGAATTAGATCAAAATAAACAAGTTTTCTTCTATGCACTTTCCGTCCTAAATGAGTTTTTCGCATTATAGCGGTAGGTTTAGTTTCGTCTTTGATGATGAATGCGCTCGGATAAACAGCTACTCATTGATTTGCAAATTTTTGTTCCTTGAATCATGGTAATAACATCAAAATAAACTACTTTTCTTCTGTACACTTGTTTCGTCAAATGAATATTTTACGAGTTAGCGCGGTAGGTTTAGTTTCGTCTTTGACAACGAGGGTGCTGGAAGCGAGCCTCCATTGCAGCGTGAGTTAGGTCCCAGCTTCCTTGATATGGATAGCGTGATCCAGGGTGGATGTTTTCGTGGAGATGGAGTCCACCTTACATAAGAAGGTGAGATGAAACTCTCCAGGAGATGCATCCAGTGGATCAGGTCTACTCATATTGTAATAGAAGGCAGGGTTGGCACATAAAACACCCACCAAAAAAAAAACACACTGAAAAACCTACTAATTAGTGGGTTTTTTTTTTGGGGGGTTTTATTATTATGTAAATTTTATTTATCTAGCTTATAGAATCAAAATGAGCTAAATATTTATCTTGTCAAAATAAGTATTAAGTCATGTGCATGACTATGACAAGAAAACATTGAAAAACAAAGCACTAACCCTATACAAATCAAATTAGAAAAACCTTAAGATCATCCCAGGTCTCTGCCAGGCCCCTGTCAGTCCGGGGGTTATTTCTCATGTTTTTGTTGGAAAAGGACCCTTAGTTGGTGGACTATTCGGTCCTAAAATTTTATGGCGCTACGGACAATAATTCCTCCCCGGCAGGGGGATTGAGGGGACCAAAGTTTTTCATTTTCGACCAATTTTGACCCCATATTAAAAGAGAACAAATGGAAAATGGAAAAAAGCCCTACTGAGTTTGTTAGAAATGTTCCAAGGATTCTAAAACTGTCTTTGTTTTTGTTCTAGCATCAAAACTGAATGAGGAGATATGTCTTGAAATATCAATATCAGTGAAAAGTACCAAAAATTTCCAATTTTCGACCGATTTTAACCCCATATAAAGACAACAAATGGAAAATGGAAAAAAACCCTACTGAGTTTGTTAGAAATGTTTCAAGGATTCTAAAACTGTCTTTGTTTTTGTTCTAGCATCAAAACTGAAGGAGGAGATACGTCTTGAAATATCAATATCGGTGAAATATCAATACGTAAGAACCAATTTGTCAAATTTTTGCAAAAACTAAGGCCTAAATCAAAAAAACGAATGGAATACATAGTGTTTCTTTTTGAAAGTTACATATCATAGTCAAATTTCATAAAAATCAGACTGAAAAAAAATTCATTTTTAAAAATAAAGTTTATTTTTTATTTTTTATTTTTGAAATCACAATTTACAGTGTGAATATGAAGTTATGTATGGAAATTATTAAAATAAAAATTAAAACTGCATTCAATTACATACATTGTTCATTATATAACACTTTAATAAAAATTTTTCTTATGGCTAATACCCAAAAAAAAAACATACTTCAACATTCAAAATGTATCTCCTCATTGAGTTTTGATGCTAGAACAAAACCAAAGACAGTTTTAGAATCCTTGGAACATTTCTAACAAACTCAGTAGGTTTTTTTTTTTAATTTGAATTTTTCGAGAAAATATATAGCTCTAAACCTAAAAAATTGTTGTTCATTTCAGAAATTTCAAAAAATTAAAAGAATGAAAAAATTTGAATTTGAAAAAAGCCCAACTGAGTTTGTTGGAAATGTTTCAAGGATTCTAAAACTGTCTTTGTTTTTGTTCTAGCACCAAAACTCAATGAGGAGATACTATTTGAAATATGCATAAAATATACCAAAAAACTCATTTGTCGTCCAAAAAAAAGAAAATAAGGCCTAAATCGAAAAAATGACAGGAGTAAAAAGGTTTACTTTCACGAAAGACATATACCGGCCAATTTTCAAACAAATCGGACGAAAAAAGGTCTCAAACCGGATGATCTCCTTAATCACAAAAAAACTTAGGGACTAATATATTTTAATGAATTACATTTCCATAGTAAAAAAACTAAAATTTAGAAATAAATGCAGTTTGACTATTCAATATAGAGACTTCTGAATTTTTCCTGTCTTCTAGACTAGACTGCTACTACAATACTACTGTGTTTCTCTTTCTACATCCACTGCCATTTCGTCATTGTCATCCACATCATGATCATTTGTGAGGTGGCGATATACTGAGACGATTTCTGTGCGCGTTCTGATCCTAATCTATTTCTCAATTTATTCCACACAATTCCAAATGTTGAGAAAATTCTCTCAATGGATCCTGAACTTATGGGGCAAGAATGAAGATTGCTTATAAACTTGCAGAAATCCTCTGCCAGTGTTTTTTCTTGAATCTGCATTTTCTGCTGTTTCATGTCTTGAATATCCCACCATCAACAAGAGGCATTTTCTTAGTGATAATCTCATTGAACATGTGTTTTGGGAAGATGTTGGAGTCCTTCAATTTATAGGAGTAAAGCGTACTGATGAACTCCGGATTGTACTCAGCCAACCACTCTTCAATATCAGTCTCCTGTGAGAGCTTTGCCTTAAATGTTGTAAAATGAAACATCAATATAGAGTTCATTATCTTGTTGATCAGTCTAATGTAAAACTAGGCTAAGTGAATTAGGTTAAACATTATTGTACACCCTAGAATAATTTAATGGTAGGATGCCTTAGAAGTCGCTGAACTTATTCGGGCCCACCATTGTATTAGACTTAAGAAACATTCTACCTCTCTATCACCTGTGGTAAAAAAATTGTTTGAATTGTTTAAATTGAAATAAGTCAAACAATTATAGTCAGATGGGGCAAGACAACCGCAGCCATCATGGGGTGAGAAAGTAAAGAAACTACTGGCCTATGGGGAGTATTCAAGCTGCACTGGAACAAATTTGACGATGGAATCTGTCAGAGCATTTACTTCCAATCATTTTAGTGTTTGTTGCTATCCTGTACTGCGAAAAGTGAATTTTTTGGCAAATTAAAAAAAAATTGGCATGTCACTACATGTTGTAACATCTAACAGTGTGGTTGACTGACTTGACTTGGGCAGGTAAGCACTCCAGCTCACACAATACACATGTTAAGTTGTTATCAGCATGACTGTTTAGTGATGTGCAGCTGTCATGCTTCAAGTTGCTTGTGGTGGTTACTTATGATCTGCATGGTGCTTCCCTCTCACATGACTTGCGCCTGTCTGCTACTAAAACAACTTACTATGAATTGACGAGCATAGCAATTCTCTTTGGACATCTAATATCTTTACAGACTGCAGAGCTTTGTCTCTATGCATATGGTAATTGGTAAATGGTAATTGTGATAGACAAACTTAATTCATATATTGTTCATATAATGTAATAATTCATATAAAAATGTAATATAATGTTGGAAATAAAGTAATCAAATAACAATATTTACTCAATAAGTGTATGTATAAAATCTGACATAGGGGCAACGGGAGTTGTGTGAATAACTCTTTTACAAAAACAGGTATTACAAAAAAACCAATAAAGCCCAAAAACTCTAATAAAACCCATAAAGCCCAATTTAACCCAAAAAAACCCAGGTGGTTTTTTTTTAAAAAATCCCTGAGTTTTTTCCATCCCTCATAGAAGTTGGAACAGGATGAATGAAAAGTTGTCAGAGCAAAAATAAAGAAGGTTGTGAATTGCCCAACAGTGTTGTGAGATTTGGATGTATAAAGTGCATGGGTGGAATGCAGGAAAGTTAGATGACCTTTTAGCAGAATTTGAGAATGGAAAGTTAGATTGTGTTGTAGTAGAGAGCCAAATGCGTGATAGTCAGTTTAAGGAGACCATCCCAGGCCCTTGCCAGATGCTGTCAATTCCATGGTCATTTTGCATGTTTTTGTTGTAAAAGGACCCTTAGGTGGTAGACTATTCGTTCCTAAAATTTTATGGCGCTATGGAAAATAATTTCCCCCCCCCCCCCCCCCCCCCCCCCGGTTTGGTAAGGCGACCAAACTTTTTCAATTTTTCCGATTTTGACCCCACATAAAAAGAGAGCAAATAGGAAATGGAAAAAAAAGCTCAATGTGAGTTTGTTAGAAATGTTACAAGGATTCTAAAACTGTCTTTGCTTTTGTTCTAGCATCAGAACTGAAGGAGTTACATTTTGAAATATCAATATAAATGAAAAGCACCCAAAATTTTAAATTTTTTCCCGATTTTGACCCCATATAACAAGATAACAAATAGGAAATGTAAATAAGCTCAATGTGAGTTTGTTAGAAATGTTTCAAGGATTCTAAAACTGTCTTTGCTTTTATTCTAGCATCAAAACTGAAGGAGGAGTCCCATTTTGAAATATCAATATTAGTGAAATATCAATACCTAAAAACCAATATGTCAAATTTTTGCAAAATCTAAGGCCTGAATCAAAAAAATGAATGGAATCAATTGTGTTTATTTTCAAAGGTTACATATCATAGTCAAATTTTATAAGAATCAGACTGAAATTACAAAAAATCATTTTGTTGAAAAAAAAAATAATTTTTTTTTTTTTGAAATCACAATTCACACTTCGAATATGAAGTTATGTAAGGAAATTATCAAAATAAAAATTAAAACTGCATTCAATTACATCAATTGTTCATTATATTACACTTCAACACAAAATTTTATTTTTTGCTTATACCCAACACTTTGAATTTTCAACATTCATCCTGGGACTAGTTCTCAAGTTTTGATGCTAGAACAAATCCAAAGACAGTTTTAGAATCCTTGAAACATTTCTAACAAACGCTCGCATTTTTTTTCAAATTCGAATTTTTTGAAAAAATATATAGCTCTAAACCCAAAAAATTGTTGCTGATTTTTGAAATTTTAAAATTTTTTGAAAAAATAGAAAAAAATTTGAATTTAAAAAAAACTGAACGAGCGTTTGTTAGAAATGTTCCAAGGGTTCTAAAACTGTCTTTGTTTTTGTATTAGCATCAAAACTGAAGGAGGAGTTACAATCTGAAATTTCAATAAAAATATATCAAAAACACATTTTCTGTCAAAAATAAAATTAAGGCCTAATTGAAAAACTGACATGAGTAAAAAAGGTTTACTTTTACAAAATACATATACTGGCCAACTTTCAAACGAATCGGACTAAAAAAGTTATAAAAGTGGGATGGTTTCCTTAAGGACACCATCTAGGTAAAAAAAAAAGTCCGTTGTTTATAGATGGATTTCTCTGAAATTTTCACAGTAGGTGTGAAATGATCCAAATATCATTTATTTCGACAAAATTTTTGTATCTGCACTAGATTTTTTTTTATTTTCGAAAAATATGATAAAATAGGGGTTTTTTAAAATCCTACTACTTCTACAATTTTGAAGTTACAGTACCAGTACTTCGTGTTTAGATTGCTTAGATGTCTATATAACCACTCGCAATAGGGAATTTTGATAACTTTTTTTTTGTGAATTTTGAAAAAAAAATGAACTTTTTTTCATTTTTTTTTCATCTTGTGTAATTTTCGCAATAATAAATTTATCAAAAAATGCTATTGCGCCAGGATACACCTTGCTGAGCCCTATCGAATGGTATATAAACCATTCTTGTAGCTCTAAAATTGTGGAAGTAGTAGCATTTGAGAAACCAATTATCAAGTTTCCATAAAAACAAGTTTTTTCACAAAAAAAAATTGTTTTTCTTTTTATCTTTTGAACTACAGGGTTTTCTACAATGAACTCTTGAGCGTTTGTAGCTCTTTTCAAGCCCTTTTGATTGATATAATTTACATTGCTGTAGCTCTGTAACTCTGAGAAAAAATATACAACAAAAGAGAATAGGTGTAATTCATGAAAACAATTAATTTTTTTAATTTTTCATTTTTTTTCGACCAAAATACGTTTTTTTGTCGTCAACTCCTTTGTTTTATAGCTCTTTTCAAGCCCTTTGGATTGGTGTGCTCGCCATAGCTGTAGCTATGATACTGCAGCTGTTATCGAGCTATGAATGAAAGCTGCGGTATCATGGATACGGCAGGACAACTAAATTCTGAAATTGTCAAAAATTATAAAAAAAATGTTTATTCAGCGTTAGAATGTTTTGTTTGAATAATGGAAGCACTTTGAGTAGCCCATTAACGAACTATAATGCCATTCCCGCAGAGAAACGCTCAATTGACTCCCAATAATGAGGGGGGAGGGTTCAAGGTCACTCCACCCCCATCGCTTTCCCCCCCTCTGGTGGGCGCACTATTCGGAGTAGACGAAAAAGAAAAGTACCAATGGAAGCGCAAGAAAATTCTCTATAAGATGCATATATAAACAGAAAATCAACACATAACCTGATTTCTACCTAGACGGTGTCCTTAACATGTAAGGAGAGTAAGTACCATATGATAGGAAAAGGGTGCGTAAGTTGGCAAAAAAGAGGTGGTGGAGTTGTCTCATTATAAAGAATGCTCTAAATTGGAAATTATATGAAATTCCTGTTGGAAATGAATATGAGTGAAGATTTGTTAGTTATGAAGTGTGAAAGAATGCATGCCAGAGAATGTGTTGTTGTGATTGTATGCTATATGACCACTGGTGGAATTTTAGCTCATGGAGAGAATGTAAAAAGTATGAAATATTAACAAGAATTGTGCGAGAACAAGGCAGATGCCCTCTGATTGTGATGGGTGCTATGAATGGCCATGTTGGTATACTTGGTGAGCCTGTGAATGCAAATGCACAAACATTGATTGATTTCTGTGATGAAAATGAACTTAACTTGAATGTCACAATAGGAAATGGCTTGCACACATTGTAATGGGCAAAGCAGGGAATGTAAAACTGCAATTGACTATATGATTGTGAATAGTAGAGCAAGAGAGTATGTCAACAAAATGTTTGTAGATGAAGATGATTTAGATGTTGACAGTGACCATAAAATGCTTGTGCTTGAATATAATTGGGGTAGAAAGGAGTGAATGCACAAGGTTAGCAGTGTAAAAGAAGATTGGTGTATGTAAATGGCAAACTGGGAAGAATTTAGCAATGAATTGAGTAGACGTAACTGGAACAGATGTGGAAATGTAAATTACCTAAATGGTGAGATTGCAAGAACCCTGTATGATGTGGCAGTGCAAAAGATTGGTAGAATAAATAGCAGGAAAAGTACAGGGAATGCTAGGTGGTTTACAAGTGAGGTATAGTAAGAACGAATGAGAAGAAAGACTTGAAATAAGAAACCATGAAATAGGAGGAAAATGTATGAAAAAAGCAGAATTTTTGAGGATGAATGGCAGAGTGCATGGAATGAGTACAAGGACCAGCAGAAGAAAGTAGAGAGAATGATTGATTAATGGGGCTAGAGAGAGGAGAGGCATCAAGTTAGAAACCTCAGAAAGGTCTGGATGGAATAAAAGATTGGTATAAGTTTATACAAGGTTCATCATGTCAATATTGTATTACAGCATAATTATGTGTCCATTTCTTTACTGTTATATACAACCTGCCTATGACTTCAAAGTTTAATAATTCAAAAATTATGCATCAGCAAGCAAAATGTCATGTCTGTAAAATGTTTAAAATGTGTTACTCTAGTGATTCTTTGTAATGAAGTTTATTTTCTGTGAGCACATTGAAGTAAAATTTGACCCCAAATTTTTCTATGACAAAGTATGCACCAAAGTGATTAAAATTTTAATAAATGATTCAATCACTTGACTTCAATTAACAGAAATAGAGAAATATTTGTAGATAAGCAGTAACTAGGGTATCTTGGAATAGAGGAATGGCATTTCTCCCAAAAGAACATCAATAATAATGAAATGTAATGAAGTGTGCACATCGTACCTAACATAACACAATGATAGCCTGAAAAAATCGAATTATTACAGGTACTCACAAAGTTTGATGACAACTGACTTACATCTCTGTACACATTTTGCTGTTGAATTTTCCTCTCCAGCATTCTTGAGACAACACCTGTTTTCTAATGTGATGAGTTTGGGGAGAAACACAATCTCAATCATCCATTACAAACTCAAGCCGATTGTATCCTAATACAAGATTACTATGCAAAAAAAAATAATAAAAATTGACATGCAACTATTATGATACCATTGAAATCCTAATAATTGAGATGCATATGATTAACACTAAGAATTGAAACCCTAACAACTGATGCTAACAATTAGGTGGTCAATGTTTTTCCCCAACAATTGATATTTTGACAAAGAACTCAAATTACCACATTCTTAACACACAAATCCCATTGCATATATGTAAAGTCAAAACACTTGACATGTTAATCTCCATGGGTTAAACTGTAGTTTAATATTCAATTCAAATCTGAAGTCAATTGTACTGAGAAATTTCAAAAATAGCAAACGTTATCTGGATTGTGCCCTCATGTAGCATTGATTAAATATTTATGATGATTGAGTTTGTGGAAGCTGGTCAGTCAGCAGCATAATGAAAATTACCTCTGTGTACCACTAGTGGCTCATGTGGCAGTTAACATGTTAAACCAAGCATACAAAGGTTGCATTCAATACACCATGTTTGACTTCTGAAGTTCACGCATTGCCACTTTACTGTTCTTGTCTTCCAACATCTGTTCATAATTTGAGACGATTCTTTGTGGGTGATATTCCCATGATAAAGATGATGGTTGAAGTTCAAGTTAGTAAGATGACGCTTCCCGGTATGGGAATGTGAAGGAGTTAATATTCTGCCACCCGGGAGTTGATTATGTGTACTTGATATTTTTAGTGATTATTTCATTATGTTTCTGTTTTATATGAATATTTATTTTATTATTTCTACATTCAGGTAATTTTAATTAGTTCTTATGTAATTATACATCATTGAGACAATATTTAACTCGATAATTTCAGTGATTTACACTGCTCCTTCTTGTGGATTTTTTCCTGCCATTCTTCAAGTCGATAACTTGTATTATCAGAACCTTCACTTCTTTGATGGAAGAAAAATTATAATTATTTAGTTCCCTACATTTTTTTTCATTAAGTTAATCTTTAATAATTTATATATTGCAAAATTTCATGGATAATTGATATAGATTTTTTTACCATATATGGACCACATTGATCTGTATTTGCCATTTCATGGCGCATCTACTTATGATGTATTATTTTGATGTTCTTTGACTAAACCTTTCCTAGTCACCCATTCAAAGGAGTTTTGTGTACAACTGAGTTTCCATTCCCTGGGTTTCTTACCTGCATTCCTAACTTTTGTTACCTGAAGAAAAGACTAATGAGGATATGTGTATTTGTCAGACTCATGCCTAACATAGATCACATAGACTGATCCATTATGCTCTCTTTGCTTATGAGAGTTTTTGGAGACCCCTTTTCCCTCATGTTCTTCCTTTAATGATTTATGTGGTTCTCAACAAGAGTGTGAGACCAACTAACTGCTGCGTTAAAATATGAATTGCTCCCGACCACCTGTAGGCCTGCCTGGCTAACCACAAGTACTTCCTCTCTGCCTCACATGGCCCTTTGCCTATGCAAGATATGCACAAACACTACTAACACACTCAACACTAAAGAAGATACTTCACTCTGACGCTATAAGTTTTACCGCAAGTATTGGCATGAAAGAATATTACATAATATTTTTCTCTAATAATGTTCCTGCGTGATATTATTTTCGAATGATATTCATAATACAATTTGCATTGCCTCTTATTCTCTGTCTCTACACTATGCAGAGTAACAATGCGGTACAGGTGGTAAGTCATTGCTCAACAATGTTAGTGTGAGAGTGCAAGGGCATGGGTTCACTCCTTGGCCCAACTTTTGCCAATATTATTTATGTTCCATCATGATCATAACTGGTTAAAATAGTCCTGATAATTTTAAATTGGTGTTTTAGAAAAGGTGTGTAGATAACACGTTTGGCCTCTTCAAAGGTGGATCTCACGTGTATCTCATTTTAATTAATGTTTTTTTTGTCAG
The DNA here is from genome assembly GCA_030386875.1 of Morinoia aosen. NCBI lineage: Eukaryota > Metazoa > Arthropoda > Malacostraca > Amphipoda > Talitridae > Morinoia > Morinoia aosen. Next base: position 5,352,825 of record CM059569.1, read on the forward strand.
ATATTAGGTTTACAAGAAAAGATAAAACATGCTACCATTTACTGTTTTTGGATGTCAATATCAGCATAGTTGAAAATAATTTCCAATGTTTTGTTTACAGGAAGGAAACTTTCTAGGATTTAGGTGCTACTTTAGCTTGTGTACAAACCCTTTTAGACTATGTGGCATTCAAACCCTCTCCCATAAAGCATTTGAATTTTGTACTGACTTTCAATATCAAACTAACTTTCAAGAATTTGATTTTTGGTGACAATTTTTTATTTAGAATTATTTTCCATCATTTACTATCGATAAATCTGTAATTTTTTGTGAAAAATCCGTGATCACAGTTCAGAATTTGAATCGTATAATTAATAGAAGGGTTTTCTCGAGCTTCCTTACTTTGGTCAAGTCAGTTTGAATCAGGAGCTTTAACTCCCAATCAAAATATTTTTTCTTTACTAAAAGTTCATTCTATTCTTTTTGATAAGCTTGCAATTGATTCCCTTTTCTGCTTTATGGGGAACATCTACCCAGAATAAAAAAATGGCTTTCACATTGGTTGTATGGGAACTAGATCTTTGAAATTCTGCATGCGTATTTATTTTTGATAAGGTTATAGGTGCGTATCCCAGACTTCTTTCAATTTTTTAATTAATTACTGGGATGATAGGTAAAAATGGGTGAAAAATGGGGTATTTTCAAAAGTTACCTCTCTGAAAGTTGTACAGCAATAATTTAGGTCTCATTTGAATGCGCAAAAAGTTGCTGCATAGCTAGGCGGAGAATGGACTGGAAATTTGTAATATTTTAAATTTTATATAATTTAAAAAACTTTTTAAAGTCGTTGACTTTTGCATAGATTTTTCAGTGTAACTAAAAAGTACTATGAATTTCAAACTGATTCTCCATCCAGCCATACAGCCACTTTTTACACATTCGATAAGCCCTAAATCATTGCTCTATGATAATAACTTTTAAGAGGAGAAAGCTTTTGAACTTTTCACGTTCAACTGTTCAGGAAGCAAATTTTTCTACAATTTTTTCTTTTCATTTGCAAGCTATATTGCTGGGAAAAACTGACACGGTTGATGTTCTGAAAGCTACCTGAACATATGAATATCTTTTCGTGCTAGTTTTTTGTTGTTCCTTGTAGGAACTGCTGCCACAGATATCACAGATACGCAATACCGCTCCAGGAGCGCACACTGGAGCGTCTTCCTCGATGCGCTCCTCCCCTTTCCGCCTTTGTTTCCCCCTCTCACAGCGGAAAGAGCGTTGTGTAGCTTTGCTAGGTTGTAAAGTAAGGAGTTGTGTGTCAAATAGAGCAACCAAAAATTCAGGTATTTCTCTTTCGTGTATAATGCGGTGACTGTCACTAGCAGCTGCATTCGAATCCATCCCTTCCCCCATTTCCCCCTCTTACAAAGCACAGAATGTTCTGAACCCTTGCTAACTTGCAAAATAATGACCTCTATTTTGAGTAGAGTGATAAAAACCACAGGAAAAAATTCTGGGGTGTGGCACATCATTTGCTGGTCAGTGCTGGCAGCTGATTGGACCCCTCCCTCTCCCAACCCCATTACCCCAGATACATTGCTCAGATCGTTCTGCAAATTTGACAGCTTGTGAAGTAAGCATATCTCTAACGAATAAAGCAATGGAAAAAACTGGCGCAGCTGTAGAACCGGCCGTCTCTTGGTTCTCCTTCAATGTCCACTGCCCAATCCCATGCTGAGAATTGTAATGTTTCTGTTTGTGTGAACTATTTTAAAATCCTTTCAGGTGCCCCACACTTGTTTGATTTAAGTATCCTTGAGTGTCATTACATTGTTAACTCTGACTTCATTTAAATGACACTTAAGTGACTTTCCTCATCTTGTGTGGCACATACGTGCTTCACATGAACACATGATCATTGTTTTTTTATTTTATTTTTTGAGTTTTATGTCTATACTATTTTGTATGTTTTAGTTTTCTATTGTGTGCTTTAATTTATATTTGTTTTGTCACAGAACCTTTGCTGAAGATAAACCAATGAGTTAAAAATGTTCAATTTTATTCATTTAAACTTTGCTAATTTTGTTCATAAACTGACCATATGTACAGCAATTTTTGCCTTGCTTTTCATTTCAAGTGGCAAAACATTTGAGCTATAGAATCTTGACAATTTTCTCAATTTTCTATATATAACAAAGGAGTTGGAATTGGTTAATTCTTTTTTCCAACTCTGACTCTTCAAGCTTCAAAAAAAGCTGAACTTTGACTTCCCAGCCCTCATATTTACTAAACAGTAGATATGAACAAACTGAGGTCTAAAGTTGGGAGCATGGACATGAGGCATTGACTTGCCTGGTGAATAGAATGAGTAACTTATTCAGGAAGCCGATAGATAGAATCCGAGCAAGACCGGTCTTCTAGGCTTGAGACTAATTTGAGCACAATAATGATTAATAATGACAAGAAGAATCTAGGCTGAAACAAATGAAAAAAAATGCACAAATTAGGCATGCAAACCAATATTCTCATACACACCACACCCATTAGTGCGTGATGAAAACCCTAGGGGGCCTCCAAGTAACAATGTGGAAGAAGTCCTCAACAATGGCTGCTAATATTTAATATATTTTGGAGTCTGGCTACCATTTTATAAAATATTAGTGTGCATTTAATTTATGTTTTATGAATGTGTTCCTGCAGGGCTTCATTTACTCTCCTCAAGTACTTTTTTGAGTTAGGCTGTATGGGTGAAGTGCATGTTTAATTTATTTCACTTTCTCCATTTTTTTTCAGAAATCCTATTATCCTCGATAAAATGACTGCAGTATCTCAGGAAGAAGTTGTGAACCACACGCGGACAATTGTGCAAGGCTTGGAAGCTTTACGCAATGAGCACACTACAATTTTAGCTGGTCTTAACACTGCTCCTGACCATCCCCAAGCTCAGGTGCAGCAACCTGTGCAGAATGTTCCTGAGAAAGCTGGCATACTACAGAAGTCCCTTGACCAAATTGAGTTGGGACTTTCTGAGGCTCAGGTGAGAGTAAACATGTATCTTTTGCTATGTTACTAAACTTATTATAGATGAGCAAGTTTTTCTCAATTTCAGTATTTCCAAGTTCATTTAGTGATGAGCAGAAATTTGCAGTGTTAGTTTTTTTGGTTTCATTAAAATTGCCTGGATGAGAATCATATGCTAACAACTGCAGAGCTTTGAAAAAAGCGGTATCTTGATTCCTATAAAAACAGTAGTTTAATGAATGAAAAAAAAAATGTTGCATTAAGTGAACAATGGTGTGATACTATTTGCTCATTCCACATGCATCATGCATTTACATGAGTAACGTAACTTCATATTATCTTATATAAAGCACAATATGGCAAAAACAAACAAAAACATCAAAAAGGCCACTAATGTAAAATGAAGTTTTATTAGTTTTGTAAATTGACAGTACTTGACATTTTTTATGACTATTTTCATGCCTGGATGGATGTCTTTTGATGTACTGGAAGTTGAACAAACTCCCTATTATAACATGATACAATGTGTCTGATGTATGGTAATTTGGATTAGTGGTATGGTTTTCAGGAAAGCATATGTACAATATAATGAGGACTCGCTGTACATGATAGGGGCCGGGCCTTTTGATACGTTGACTAGACTGATTGTGATATAATAGCTTCCTGGTTTTCTTACTGAATGTATCAGCAGTGAAATTTTGTTCATGGAGTGAGTTGCCTTGACATCTTTTATTGTACATTTTTGTCCCCTCATCCCACTGGGGGAAACAATTATTACATCCATGGGTATTAGTACTCCCAGGGCAAAAATGTGTGAGGGCCCAAGCTGAGAGGTAGGCCTTTTTTTTTGTTGAAATGAAATGTTTTTGTTATGTTAAGTACTACCTGTTTTGGTTTATTCCTGTCCTGTTTTTCAATACCTACTACTTTCTTTTTCAACTTATATCTCATTTCATAACATCTTTCTGTTTTTATGTTTCTTCTGCATAGATTACAAGTTCCCTTATATCCATGCTAAATGGTGCTGTCCTCTCTTTGGAACAATTTTTCAACAGTTGGGGAGGCTGAAGCTAACATGCCTAATCTAATATTTTGTCCTCTCAGGGGGGATACAGCTATTGCTTCTACAGGTATTAGAACTTGCACTCTCAGGAGGAAACATGTATGATCCCAAGTTCAAAGTTTGGTAGGCCTTCCTTTTCTTGATATAGAAAGGGTTTTGGTTGTGCTGCAGAATATCTTTTCTCACTTTACAGCTGTCCTGTTCATAGCACTTGCTACTTTCTTTTTCAACATTAATGTTATTTATTAAAATTTTTCTTCAATGTTTGGTTTCTGGGAAAAAAGGCCTTATGAGAGAACACATTTTGTCCATAGCTTCCGTGTTCTCTTAACTCCTTACTAAATGGTGCCTTCCTATCTTTGTTGTAGCCTCTTAGGCTGAAATTTACTTGACTAATCTAATGAGTAATTTTGGTTGTTTCAGATAATGTTAGCTCTTGCATCTCACCTCCAAACTGTGGAGGCTGAGAAACAGAAGCAAAGAGCTCAGGTTCGCCGCCTGTGCCAGGAAAACATGTGGCTAAGGGATGAACTTGCTTCAACTCAGCTCAAGCTGCAGGCTTCAGAGCAGAGAGTGGCCCAGCTTGAAGAAGATAAAAAGCACCTCGACTTCATGGCATCCATTCGAAAGTATGATGCTGATGTTCAAGAAGGCGACTCTGGACAAGAACAACATAACAAAGAAAAACAAGAAGAGAGCTCAGTGGAGTATTTTCCGGATGATGATGGAGATGAACGATCAGGTAAGCTTTGAATGGGGCTTTATATAATATAGTGTCTTATATCCTTATTTGCATTGATCACTATTGTTATTTACTCACTGAGGAGCTATAATTTACACTTATATATTTATATGCTGTGTTGAAAACCTGGAAAAATATTTCCACTGCAAATAGACCTATCCATGGCTTGAGGAGGTTAACTTAATTTACAGTGACATGACTATGGTGTTACTGAGGCTTTTGTGGGCTAAACTTGACTTTAGAGTATAAAATGAGTGTTTCCTCAAATAAAAATGCAGCAGTTGGGTTTGATACAAGCTACTTGTACTTAGTTTCTAATCTGCTGAATTTTTATGGGCGATGTGAGGATATAACTTTATTATTAGTACTTGGAGTCTTCAAACATAACCGAGCAGTGTTTGCATAAGTGGAGCACTGAGTGCAAGCATGAATGGCATTGTTCCAAAATTTCCAAGTGTCATAAAATTTTTTTGGTAGTTATTAGTCAATTGGATTTGAACTCTTAAATCTTTCTGAAATTGCATTAACTTACCCTATATGTGGATGTCTTGGGGTATCGTTTCATTTTATGCTAGCCGCAACTCTCAGAATCCATTTTAGTGTGTGCAGGAGCTATTAGTTGTTTCATTATAGCATAGATACCTTCCTCCTCAGGAGAATACAACTATTGCATCTCTGGGAATTAGCACTATAAGAGGGGAAAATGGGAAATTCTGAACAGTCTGTTGAGAAATTAAGTTTTTTTTTTAAATAAAATAGTTTTTTTTGAGGCCCGCCTTATACATGCCTTCCTAATTGGCTTGCAATGTCTTTGCCTGGGTGATTTTGTGTGGAAATACATCCTGTGCATAGATTCTACATTCCCTTGACTAAATACTAAATGTTGCCTTTATCCTTCCTCTCTTTGGAACACCTTTGTTGTAGTTAGGGACGCTGAAACCAAGTTATAATCTCATCTCATCGTAGGTATCACGGCTGTTGTCTTGTGGCAGCAATTGTGTTGCAACTAATAATTTCATTGCAGTGAGTGACATGCACTTGAGTGATATGCACTAATGAAAATTAATATAATTCTCAATACAAAATATATTTTAGTGTATTTTAAATTTGTTTAGAGAATTCCTTATGCCATTACGCAGTTTTTAGGGAGAGGTCAATTTTATCATGTATTAGAATCAGACAACAGTAGCAGCCTTAATATAAGAAATGAAAACAACACTGACATAAATCAGTGTATTTCCATGAAAGTAGTGAATGACTTGTAATGAAATTTCTTAGGAAATAAAGATTAGGTCTTAATGCAGAAATTAAATATAGAGTTATAACATTTTACACAATGATTTTCCAAAAAAATTTAAGCTATACAAAAACGAGTGAATTAGGCTTGGACAAGAGTCAAGGAACGATGCTATAAATTGGTTCAATAAAAAAACTCAATAGAGCATCTCAACATTAAATAAAAGATGGCATTCATACATCATTGATGGGGACCTCAACATGCAAAATGCCCTATTGCTGAAAAAGAACTCTTATTGCCAACCATCAAGAAAACAAGTCAATTTCAGAAACTACTGTTTTTGTACGTAGGTCTGGTATTGTCTTGATTGTTTAAAAAGTAGATAAAATGTTAGATAAAAGACCAAGAACTGGTAGACCTCTAAAAACAACTCAAAGAGAAGGTTGCATAATTGTTAGAATGCCTTCAAAAAATTCATTTAACTGCTTGTGTCAATTTCTCATAAATTTAGGTAAGAGACAGGGAATAACATCTCAAGGAAAGCAGTTTCTTGGAGGCCGCAAAATATAGGATTGCATGCCTTGGTTCCAGCATAGAAGGCTCTTGTTTCAAAGCAAAACCATAAGTCTCATCTGGAGCTTGCAAGAGAAGATTTATTTGACCTACACACAATAAGATGCGATTCATTTCAGTGACATTCAAGTTCAACGGAGTGGTTGTGACTGCAAAATTTTACATTTGCAGCAAAAGAGGTGAATGATTGTTTCATGTGACTAGAAGACAGTCAAATTTGGTGGTCGCAGTGTGATGGTGTGGGGAATCTCTGCAGGATTTGGCAACATCATTCACATGCATGACAAAATTGATGCCAAGATTTACGAACGGCTTCTTCAGCAGCATGTTCCGAACATATGCTTCAGCTCTTCTGTATGATTTTCATGCAACACAATGCACCTTGCCACAAGGCTAGGAGGGTTGTAGCTTTTTTGAAGAAGGAATTGCCCTGATGATCTGACCAGCTCAAAGCCCCAGCCTCAACTCCATAGAAAATGCATGGAAGATATTTAGAGAGAAAGGGGTGAGAAAAGAAACTCACAAATCAAGATCATTTATGAAATTTAATGAATAGAGAATGGGAGGGAATGATGCAGCAAAGTTGCTGAAAATAAGAGGATGTTAACAAAGTAATGAATAAATTTTCTTGTTATTTTCTACCCAATCACATTTTAAACATCATTCCTTAACTTTTTTCTGAGTCTAAGTTCACCCATTCCTGTAAATCTTTAATTTTTTTTGGAAAACTGTTGCTTATAATCTTATAAGTTTGTATGAGATTCATGCATATGACCTAACTTTTTTTGTGAAAATTTCATTACAAGTCATTCATTACCCTCTAAGTTATACACCAATTAATATTCGTGTTGTGTCCGTTTCATATGTTATGGCTGCTAGTGTATTATTTAGAAATGTAAAGCCTTTTGGCTGCTTAGTGTATAAACATTTTTATTAAATTTGAGTAACTGATATTATTCAGATTAGACCTTGAGTAGGACCATAAGTTTTAAGCAAATGTGGGTGTAACTAGTATGGAATTGAGAACAATCTGCGTTATTGACCTTGAAGAATGAATGCAAAGTGCGCTATAACCTGCAATCCTCAGTCCTAGGGTATGACTGGTGCAACCGATGTACCTGGATGCACACTGTGCACAACTGTACTCATAAACAATTGAGGATCGCATCTCCCCTCAGGGGGATACAGCTATTGTATCTATGGGAATTAGCGCTCCCAGGGGGACAATGTGAGGGCCTGAGCTAAAGGTTAGGTAGGCTTTCTTTTTGTTAAAATAACATAGTTTTTTTTGTTATGGACCATTTTTTTTTGGTTCTCTGCTGTCCTGTTTTTCAGCACCTACTACTTTCTTCTTCAACTTTGATCTTGTTTCATGAACTTCTTTCTCATCGTACTGTTTCTATGCCTTTTCTGCATAGATTCCGCATTCCCTAAACTCCATACTATATGTTGCCTTCTTCCTTCCTCTCTTTGGATCTCATTTGTTGAGGATAGGGAGGCTTAAACTAACTAATAATCTAATCTGAGTATCGCATCGCAATGGGGAGGTTTTCCTTGAAACTGAAAAATTATCTAATGTGAAAATTGTTCACAAAAACAGCATGCAATTTAATGTCAAAAGTATTGGACTACAAGAGATTTTTGCTCCTTTCAATTTTTTTTAATTCACTGCTGAAAAATAGAAAGAAATGTATAACTTGTTATCAGGGTCAGTGGTAGAGGGAAGACTGTTGGGTTTTGGATAGGAACTGCTTTAACTGTGTCGCAACATGCATCGGCGCAGAGCGTGCTTACAACATGAGAGCCTAGCAATCGTCATCACATCAGAGTACTTGCAATTTTTGCAGACCCTACTCCACTAATGCACTGTCCACTGTTGCTAGCATGAGGAATAAAAAGTTGGGTAGGTTTAAAAATGTTTATGCCAGGCACATACACACGAGAACACACAAAATTCTCTTGGTTCAGAGTTCCCTTCCGGTGATGAATCGCCATTAGAAAAAACAATGACTACACATACAGTATATCTCAGCATTGCTATATTTTGTTCAGTGTCTTTGTAGTTATTCAATATGGTCTGAAAGTTGCATAAAAGCAACATTGTTAGGACAAAATGTGTGGTACGATTACAAGTAAAATACGGCAATCACAACAACTAGGACTCAAATAAAATTTTTGGATATCCTTTGTTAAAAAATAATTAAGTGGGTCAAATTCAAAATGCATTACCTTAAAATCGGGGGAAATCATGAAGGCATGGTTTAAGAGTGCCTTAATGATATTCAATTTGAATTTAAAGGTACAAAAACTAATAAAAATTCAAACCTAGTTTAACACGTTCACTGCGTATTGGGCCACATTGAGCCACCAAGAGGTAAATTGCCCACTTACCTGCCGGTATCGATGCACGACATTTTATCTGTTTTGCGATGTTTTTGCAAAATAATTGTTATCCTGCAAGGTGAAATGTTATCGTGCAATTGTATTCTTCATATTCATGAGAAAGAATTGAAATTTCTTCAAACTGTAAAATAGATTTCCCTATTCTGCTGCTTACAACCTAACCAAACCAACCGTTAACAACCGCGGAAATGCAGTGTTTAAGAATGTTGCTTTCCTATAAATGGGTGTTTGAAATCTACCGTTCACGCAACTATCCAAACAATCAAGGGAAAGAATATTGTTGTTCTCTCCATCCATTGAAAATTTGATCACACTGCTTAAAATTCAAATAGAAAAGAAATTGAGCTGCTAGAGACTGTTCTTTGAAAAGTAGAAAAGGTGTCATCAATGTTCTGCTTATAAAAATCAGGTTCAAAATCAGCAGGACAGCCATCTGACCTGATTTCTTCTTAATAACTCAAAAATTTTTAGCAAAAAAAGGTCCTAATGGCAAACATATTCCTAACCCCTTCAGCTGACAGTAAAGACAACCATCAAACAGAAAAAAATTAAGAACTGCCAATTCTGAAAGGGTCTTAAAAAATGACCTTGTTGGCCCCAAACCCAGCCCAGAACCACTTGTGAATGAATAATATGGGAAGTTTCTACAAGAGGAATGTTTATAAAAGGCTTTCAATGTAAAAGAAGCATTATAAAATGAGTAATAAAAATTGCATTTTTCTGTAGAAAAACTGGGAAATTGATCAATAGTACACTTTTTGATAGTCAGCAGTTTGAGAACAGGGACAAGAAATTTGGAGAATTTATGTCTAGAATTGTATGCTGCAAAACTAGACTCAGGGTGCGTACAGGCATGGAGAAGCATGGAAAGTAGTTGAATTTCGAAAATAAAATTCAAGGCCTCGAAAGTAGTGGAATTTTAATAATGGTCATTGAAAGTCATGAAATTTAAGGATTTTCGTGAAAAGAAAATTTTACTGTTGAAAATTTTCGTTCCGTTTGGTCCGCGTTGAGCGAGGCGTTGTCAGTAACCTTCGAGTGTTACTTGGGCTCTGATTGGTTGATACAGCTACGTCTTTAGTGTCCGCGATTTTGATTGGTTCTCAGGCGTCACGTGAAACCAAACGCGCTCAGTGTGACTGAAGACACGCGCTCGCTCGGACCATTGTTGACCTGTCGCCACTGTTGAACATTTTCGAGCTGAGTTTTTATCATCGGTCTTGACCATCCCGTGTGTGTGTGACTAGAGTTACGGTGCCGAGACTGAGCTGAGGAATTATCGTCATGCCAGGCAGTTGTTCTTTCAACAACTTGTGGTTGCGAGACAAAGACTTTCAACAATGGATAGCACCGCATCCCAAACTGAAAACAATGGCGGTTTGCACCGCGTGCGAGTCGGAGTTCGACATCGCCAGCTAAGTATGCTGCCCTTGACTTCAATGACAAGACCATCTACCTGCAAAATAGCAAGATTGACCCTGGCTTTGTTGCTGCAAGTATTTTGAAAGATCAGATGGCTGCAAAGAAAGTGAATGAGAGGCTTGCTTTCTCTTTCAGGGATGATGTGAAGAATTTCCTTGTTGCTGTCATCAAGAAGATTGTTGAGAAGTCACCTTTGAAGTTCGGGTTGGCCCGAAACATGGGCTGGCTGGTGCCTAGTGTCTTTGTGGATCGCACAAAGAGAGAGAAGACCAAGTCCATGCTGAAAAACTGTCTGCAGCTGCTCAGCGATGCTAAGAGGCTACCACAGGGTGACATCGATGAGGTGATGAGCCAGTTTTCAGAGTTCTTTGATGAGGCACAGAGGAAGATCAGCACTTTCAACAGTTTTCAGCAAGACACTGATTGGCTAGATGTCTTCTGGAGCAGCCAGCTGGCCACATCCTCCCTCAAGAAACTGTGGCTGGTTGTGAAGATGCTACTGGTCCTGTCACATGGCCAGGCTTCAGTGGAAAGGGGCTTTTCTGTGAGCTGGAAGTCAACATGGGTGAGAACACCATCGTGGCGCAGAGAGTGGTCATGGACCACATCAAACATGTAGGAGGTATCTCCAAGGTTGACATTTCCAAGAAACTCCTCTTTTCAGCTTCACAGGGCAGACAGCGCTATCAACACTACCTGGATCAAAAGAAGGAAGAGGCAGAGAAGCAGAAGAAGGGAGAGAAGAGGAAGAGAGAACTGGATGAAGTGGAGAACCTGAAGACAAAACGGAAGAGGATGGAGAAGAGTCTGCAAGCGCTGGTGGAGGATGCTGACAGCTTTGCACGGAAGGCAGAGGACAAGAATGATTTGCGCCTACTGGCAAAGTCAAATGCATTGAGGAAATCAGCCAAAGACAAGCAAGAACAACTCAAGGGGCTGAATGCGGAAATTAATGACAAACTTAATGCACTGGCAAATGCATAGCAGATGCTATTGAACTGTCCAGCATGACTGTTTGGTGTTGTGATGATCATTTACACATTTATGAAAACAAGACCTGCAAGTAATGATGAATGTTCTGTGAAGTTTATGACTGAAATACATTTATTGTGCTGCAATTTAACTTTGTGTGACATTATTTTGGGCAGAGAGAGGTAGTGAAAATGTGATTTGGTTGGCATAAAAAGTCATGAAAAAGTAGTGGAATTTTGAACCTCAGAGCCTGTACGCACCCTGTAGACTGAAATTGAAAATTAGTAGATAAGTTTGGCTTGTAAATTTTTGGGAGACCATGCAATATCCCAGGGTCTGAACAAGAAATAAACAAAGTCATAACCTTCTTCTACAATGAGGCTGTTTTTCTTCTATTTCTGACTAAATAGGTAACTTTACCTTCAATTTCCAGTGAATATTTATGTATAGGTTCAAGTATTTCCTGGAATTTTGGTAAATCAGAAATTATAGACAATAAATTACCAGTATAATTGGCAATCATTGGCATGATTATTTATTTTTAATTCTTTTAAGTTGGTGAAGTTTTACTGACTCTGCCTTCTAGCTCAAAAATTACTGTCTACTCTGAATCCAAGTCTGACTTGTGACTTCACAGCCCTAGTGGAAAATTAACTTTATTTTAGAGTGGCATGCAAGGCTTGTTGGACCCACTTGGTGCCTTATTTAATGTGGTATTAGTTATGTCCATCCCATTTTCTTGAAATTTCACTGCATAATTGTCAAGTTTTTGCTGTTGTGAAGATCTCATAAGAAAGGTTTGAAGTCTTGAGTATTTAAGTAGGCTTTCCTTTCTTTGAAATAAAATTTTTTTTGCTCATTTATGGTCGATCTCTTCTTCAATTTGTTGCTGTCCATTTTTGAGCACCTATTAATTTCTCCCCATTTTTTGTTTCATTGATTAGTAGGGTGATGTTCTAGGCATTCTATTTTTCTATTTTGCTCTTGGTTATTCCTCTCATTTACTATATGTTTCATTCAGAGGTGATATTGCTTCAATAAAGATGTTTGAAATATTACTGAAAAAATGCCTATGTCATTTGAGACAACATACTGAATTATTTATGCAAACTAAAATCCCATTCTCTTCGAGTTGAACAATCAGGAGCATGGTACATATTTTTTCTTTATGATGAAGTATAAATAGGAATTCCTTACTTATTATGAATAATAGCTAAATTAAAGAAAAGTTCCAAGTTACGCTATTAACCCATTCCAAGTGGTAGAACCATATATAGTTCATCCCAAAAAGTGGTCTCACTTTCATTTAGCGGTGTGACTATATATGGCGTGGGGAAGTGACTCGTGAACAGCAGCAGCTACTATATATAGATCAATTCAAAATTTGTGCACTTCAGTAGAGACCCTGCTGCTTGGAATGGCTTAATCATATTGACTGGAAATAAAAAGACATTTTGAAATTTTCTGTACCCTGTACCTTGTTTTTTTGTATCGATTCACATTATTCTGGAGTATCTACGTTGTGAGCTGTAGCTCAGGAATTGATGTAGGGTGGAGGGTTAATACAAGGTACAAGCTGAAGTAAGAATGGACTGCACTACACTTAATAATATTTATTTCTTCTTGAGTTTTGCGGTTGAAAAAGTCCTGGCAAAACTTATATGTGTTTGGACTGGTATTTATATAAAGGGGTATTCTTGGTCATGTTCAGACATACTACCCATAAGAGCTGAATAAGGAGATAGAGCCTGAGGGGTCTGAAACTAAAAATCACATTAAAGCTCAATGAATTCTTTCATATATGGCCCCTCAGAGGATTAAATCTACTGCATTTATGCAAAGTAGCTCTCACAGGAGGAAAATGCAAAGTCCTGAGCTAAAAGTTAGATAAGCCTGCTTTTTGTTAAAACAGAATACGTTTTTTATTAATTTATGGACTATTTTTTGGTTCATTGCTGTTCTGCTTTTCAGCACTTACTGATTTCTTCTTCACACTTTATCTTGTTGCATAAACTTCTTTCTCAACTTGATGTTTCTGTGCACCTTGTGCATAGATTCCAGATTCCCTTGTTTCCATCCTGAGCTTCTTACTTCTCTCTTTGGAATGTCTTTGTTGTGGTTAGGGAGGTACCCACTAACTTATCTATTGTCATCTATCTAATCCTTCATGCATGCCAATAAGAAAGGATACTTGCTCTTGAATAATTCCTTAAAGCTTGATCAGTTTCTATTTCCTATAGCACAGTTACGTGATATGCAATATTTGCCAATTTTATTTCCAGCGCTGAAAACCTACACAGAGGTTAGTTATGTGCATCTAACTAAGTTCAATACCTTGGAAATCTGAAGAAGAAAAAAGGATTTATGTTTCAGATATTTTTCACTTTGGGTTTGCACAGAATCAACTGTAAATTGATCTAGAATTTTTTTTGCCTGCTTGTCTTTCTTTGGGTCTAAGGTATATGTTGTGGCTTTGAAACACCAGAAAGAATCCTGGAAACTTCCATTCTTTGTCCATCTTCTTTTTGTTGAGGTTATCATGTACCTTCTACTTGTGCACCATGCTGCCATATGACTGAGACAAGAGAGCAGCATTTCATTGCAATGTGTTTTATGAGATTTATTTTTCTAGCTATCTATACTTACCAAAGTTTACTGGAACTGAAATGACAGCTTAAACTTTTTGGAGGTAATTTCACATTTTTTTGTTTTTCTATGTACATGGTGTCCATAAAGTATCTCTACCATTTCAAAAAATTATCACATGCAATTGATTGAATATTTTATTTAGATGTGGTTTACTATATACAGCATTTATTAATATTTTATAACATTTTATAGATTCTGCATGAGCTCTATTAGTTGCACAAAGCACATGAAAACGGTACTCATTTTTTTGGTACGTTTGCTGTAGTTGTGAAGTAATGGCTAATTTTGGCCATGGCTAACACTGTCCCTGTTTATAAATTTCCTGTGATGTGCTAATTGACAAAGTTGATGATGAATCTCTTCCATTCATAGTTCTGTAGTTTTGCCAATGCTTATGATTTTGTTTCAATCAATCATTTTGTTTCAATAAACACACAAGAGTAAAGAGTAAAATGTAATTTAAAACTTTAATATGGTGTTCCCTCTCTATTTTGTGGTTTGACCATCGCGGATTTGCAACCTTGCGAGTATCTAAAATTTGGAGAGTATTTCGTGGAGTTTTTGAGTGAAATATTGGCTGTGCAGTATAATTAATCGGTTCCAGCATCATTTTTCAAGTGTTATTACATTAACAGTAGTCCCTGTTATAATGAGTACTAAACTGTAAAGGATGAGTTGTTAACAGTGCAGGAAGTGTTTTACGAGTCCCAATACATGGAATTAATACCGTAAAAATGCTGTCCCTACTTAGCGGGAATTCAGTTATTGCGGCATGTCTCAAAACTTACCAACCAAGATAAATGAGGGATCACTGAATCCAATGAAGCAAATCTGAATGAAATATTTTTTCTATTATTGTTGTAATAAACTTTAAGAATGGCAAAGAAACTTTCTGGACACCCTATATATGTGCACTTGAAGATTGGCGATCAGCTGGAAAATGTCAAACTTACCATGAATTTTTAACAACTTGTACATACGACATGAGTGCTACATGCCCTGTAACTTCATTCATTATGTAACTAACTGCAGTATAGATTGAATAGCAAGAGATAAGGCAAGATATTTGTTTCATGTTTGTTTTGTTATATTTGAAATGGATTGAACAAAAAAAATTTAAAACAATAGATTATGTATGATAGATGTTACATGGAATAGATTCCAATGATTGGTAGGTAGTGTGATGTAGTACTGCCTCTTGATGTGTAAAGGTCATCCTGAAAGTGCCCAATAGAAGGAGACTGCTTGTTAGGTAGGACTATCTTTTTGCTGAAATTAATTTTTTTTTACATCAAAAATTTCTTTGTTGCTCTTTGCAATTTTTTCCCATACCTCTAACTTTCTTCTTTAACTTTAAAGTATTTTGCTTGATAGCCTCCATTCTTTACTTACTATTTCTATGTTCAGGAGTTCTTGTGTGGGCACACGCTCTGTGCATTGATTTTGCATTCCCTATGCTCTATTCTAAATGGTGCCTTCGTACTTCCTCTTTGGAAGGTCTTGTGATTAGGGAGGCTGAAATTAACTTGCCTAAGTCTAGAGTTGCAGATCAGGATCATTTTTTTTTATGTTGCAACAAAGCTTTGTTTATGTTGCTTTTACTTGTACCTCAGTGAGTTGGTGCTCCTTAGTAATCACAATGACATATTATAGAAGCTGCAATACTTGCTGCATCAGTTGCTTCAAATGATGCTCTCCGTTTAGAAGACTATATCACTGCCTTCATTCTGTGTCATGAGGTTGATTAGGTTTTCTTTATGATGTCACTTCATACTTTTTCTCACATAAATCAGCCAGCTTCAGTTTGCACTTCCCATTGTCATGCAATTTCTTATATCACTAATGAATTGCTGTGAACCTTGGTTAAACTTGTTTCAATGTGTGTATTTACAAATATGTATATATTTATAATTTGATTTTGCAAGCCAAGTGAAAACTGTTTAGAATTTAGTTTTAATGAGTTTAAGGAGATCATCCCAGGCCCCTGTTGCTCCGGGGGTCATTTCTCATGAGTTTGTTGGGAAAGGACCCTTAGTTGGTGGACTATTCAGTCCTAAAATTTTTATGTCGCTACGGACAATAAATCCCCCTTCCCCCCAGGGGGGGTTGAGGGGACCAAAATCTTCAATTTTCAACAGAGTTTGACCCCATATAAAAAGAGAACAAGTGGGAAATGGGAAAAAAAAACAATTGAGTTTGTTAGAAATGTTTCAAGGATTCTAAAACTGTCTTTATCTTTGTTCTAGCATCAAAACTTGATGATGAGTCCCATTTTGAAATATCAATATCAGTGAAATATCAATACCTAAAAACCAATATGTCAAATTTTTTCAAAAACAAAGGCCTAAATCAAAAAAATGAATAGAATAAATTGTGTTTCTTTTCAAAGGTTACATATCATAGTCAAATTTCACAAGAATCAGACTGAAAATGAAAAATTTCAGGTATAAAAAAAATTGTATCTTATTTATTTTGGAAATCACAATTTACACTGTGAATATGAAGTGATGTATGGAAATTATTGAAATAAAAATTAAAACTACATTCAATTACACAAATTGTTCATTATATTACACTTCAACCAAAAAATTTTGTTATGGCTAATAATACCCAAAATAACCAAATTTCAGCATTCAAAATGGGACTCGTCCTTGAGTTTTGATGCTAGAACAAAACCAAAGACAGTTTTAGAATCCTTGGAACATTTCTAACAAACTCAAATAGGCTTTTTTCAAATTCAAATTTAAAAAAAATATATATAGCTCTTAACACTAATAATTATTTTTAGTTTACAAATTTTTTGAAAATTTAAAAAAAAATTGAAAAAATTTGAATTTGAATTTAAATTTGAAAAATTTAAGTTTGTTAGAAATGTTCCAAGGATTCTAAAGCTGTCATTGGTTTTGTTCTAGCATCAAAACTCGAGGACGAGTCCCATTTTAAAAATACACCAAAAAACTCATTTTTCGCTGAGAAAAAGTAACGCCTAAATCGAAAAAATGACACGAGTAAAAAGGTTTACTTCCACTAAATACATATATCGGCCAATTTTCAAACAAATCGGACGAAAAAAGTTGTCCAACTGGGATGATCTCCTTGTTTCTTGGCAATTACTTCACAATTTTTTCTTGTGAGGTTTGTGGAGTGCTTTTGTTCTTATATTCTTTAAGAGACTGTTCATGAATATTCTGTTCAAGTCATAGGCATGTAGCAGTTTCAGAACATAGAATGAGTTTACCATGCAAGATCATATAAATGCAAAAGTAAGTCCTCCTACATGATTAGTTCTTATAAATAGGGTTACTCTTTTTTCATTCATGTATATAGATCCCTTATGAATGAATATAGGATCCCCTATATTCATGTATATATAGGGGATCACGTATGTCATGTGTGAATATTTATCATAAATTTCATAGGAGAGTTGTGGGTATGGATTGTGAAGTTGTATAACTAAAGTGTCTTTTTTTTTGAAGAAATAGAATCTGACAATTAGAGTTTCAATTTTTCTCATGAATTAATGGGCTTACACATGGTGCTTCTGTTCTAGTTTCATTAATTATCATTTAATTCTAAATTATCTGCCAGTTGCATTTTTGGTGATAGTTTGACAGCAGTACATGCATATGAAAATAGTTTTCTTTCTTGTAATTCCCTGAAATGTGCTTTTATTTGCAATGGGAAATGCAATTCTAGTGTTGCAATAGATGGTATATCTCTTTTTATTTCCTTTCAATCTTTCACTTCTCTGCACCATCATTTGCACATATTCCTACTACTCCAGGTCTTAAGAAGAGTGGAGACTTTGGATCACAAGCTTCATTGGGTGAGTTTGGTTGGAGTGTGAACTCTATTTTGAAGATTTTTGTTTGAGTGTTTGCTTCATGTTCTGTTCTTTCAAATATTGTTCTGGGACTGTGGGGTGATCTCTGTGATGTTCAAAAAATTTTCACATGCTCTATTTTCTCCAGTCATCTAATTTTATGAGAGAAATAAAAGCAAATGGCATTATGAACATGGAAAATAGATGAAAGGTTGGTCTAAAACTTAGCAGAGAGCTTGTGAATTACCTTAAGTAATAATTTGTATGCCATAATTTATTTAGATTTGGCTGCTTATTTGCTATTTCCTACAGTATTGCATCCATAGCAGTATCTTTTAACTGTACTTCGTAACATTTCTATACCTTGGGGCAATTCTCCCTTGTTGGCAGACTTGAAAGCTTCTCAAGCCGCTAGTTCAGCACCTTTGTTCTTTTAGAGCCAGTTGTCCAACTGAAATTTGCAACCCAAACCAAACCTGAGGGTAAACTCCCATCTTTATGGCTAAGCTATGTGCTAGTAAAGTTACCCTTCTGAAGGAATGCTTATTAAATTCAATAAAAGATGCAAGCATTGCCCAAGAGAGTGTTTAGATCAAACAAAACCTTTATGGTTTGGGTTGATGGCTGAATTGCACTTGCAGGTTCTGTAATCAGGTTGCAGTGTCTCAGCCCTTACAAATTCAAGCATAGCTGTACAGTAGCTAACAAGATAATCAGGTTGAAAGAAATATACATAAATATTAAACTTTTTTTCTAAAAATTTTGTAAATGACTATCTTTGAGAACCAGTAGTACAGACTTTGTATTCAAATGCTTGATCTAATGACTAATTTGGTAAATTTGTAAGATGTTACTACACAAATTTTTCAGTTACTAAATTTGGGGCTCAGAGTAATGAAAACAAAGTTAGAAAAAACTTATTTCAAAATTCAGACTTATGAGTGAATGTGGAAGAAGTTTTCACATTTTCTGTGTTGCCTCTTATTAGCACTAATGCCCATCTATTGCTATTAGAAAAAAAATATCTTGCATGCTAAGAACTATTTTCTTATGATTTTTATAAGAAGTTTGTAAGTTCTTGAATGTTTCCTGCATGTTTTACTCTTGATTTTTATATCAAAACCATTGAAAATTGTTTTATGGTATTAAATTTAGACATTGAGTGGGTTATTCCATTACATGCATGATGAAAATTGTTACTGACTTAGTTTCAACAAGGGGCATTGTCCTACATAAGATTGGAAGTTGTTCATCAGATGCCCACTAAGTAGGTCAACAGTGTTCATCAAAAGTTCCCTCAGGGGGGAGATTACTATTGTATATATGGCAATTAGAGCTACCTGGGAGAAAATGTGAGATCCTGGGCTGAGAGTTAGGTACAGGGTGCGTACAGGCATGGAGAAGCATGGAAAGTAGTTGAATTTCGAAAATAAAATTCAAGGCCTCGAAAGTAGTGGAATTTTAAAAATGGTCATTGAAAGTCATGAAATTTTAGGATTTTCGTGAAAAGAAAATTTTACTGTTGAAAATTTTTGTTCCGTTTGGTCCGCGTTGAGCGAGGCGTTGTCAGTAACCTTCGAGTGTTACTTGGGCTCTGATTGGTTGATACAGCTACGTCTTTAGTGTCCGCGATTTTGATTGGTTCTCAGGCGTCACGTGAAACCAAACGCGCTCAGTGTGACTGAAGACACGCGCTCGCTCGGATCATTGTTGACCTGTCGCCACTGTTGAACATTTTCGAGCTGAGTTTTGAGGCCAAAGGCATTGAGGAAATCAGCCAAAGACAAGCAAGAACAACTCAAGGGGCTGAATGCGGAAACTAATGACAAACTTAATGCACTGGCAAATGCATAGCAGATGATATTGAACTGTCCAGCATGACTGATTGGTGTTGTGATGATCATTTACACATTTATGAAAACAAGACCTGCAAGTAATGATGAATGTTCTGTGAAGTTTATGACTGAAATACATTTATTGTGCTGCAATTTAACTTTGTGTGACATTATTTTGGGCAGAGAGAGGTAGTGAAAATATGATTTGGTTGGCATAAAAAGTCATGAAAAAGTAGTGGAATTTTGAACCTCAGAGCCTGTACGCACCCTGTAGGTAGGCCTTCTTTTTGCCATGGAAATATATATTTTTTGTTAGGAACAATTTTTTTCAATTCACTGCGGTCTTGTTTTTCAGCACCTCTCACTTTCTTCTTTAGCTTTTGTCTTGTATTCTAACCATCTTTCTCAACTTGCTGTTTCTGTGCACACAAGATCGTGTGTAGAAACACACCTTGTGCCTTGATTCTACGTTTCTTCATTCTTCCTCTCTGTGAACATTTTCATTGTGCGAAGAAAGCCTAAAGCCAAGTTATAATTACTCAATCAAGAGTTCTTTATTCAGCAGTGTTTTTTGCCCTACAATTCAAAGGAAGTCCTTTTCAACATTTGTTGAACATGTGTAGAACAATTCAGTGCTCTCCCAATGCATTAATGCATTGCACATTTCTATATTCTCTCACTACAGTAATGCATTGCATTTTCCTGTATTTTAAATGGGCTACTGTTGGGCATTCTTCTACTTACACACACCATACACAACAGCAATGTATTACACACTGTACTTTCCTGAGTGCAGTTCTACATCACATTATATCTATTTCTGTTAATGCTCTAATATATTACTTTCTTCTGTATAACAAAGCAAAGAAAATTGTAATGAATTAGCCACTTCGTTTAAAAAAATTAAAAATGTTTTAATTTTTAATTAAAAATTAAACGTTAAAAATTAAAAATGCTTCATCATTCTGTATGATACAAAATATGATCCATGATATGCAAGCATGGAACTGCAATTGGAAATAAATCTCAGACTATACTGAAAGGGGGGGAAAAAAAGACAACTATGCATTAACTATCTGAAAGGAATACAAGCTAAGCATGTTGTGCTCATAACATGCTTAGCTCATATCCACCTTCAGAAAGTTAGTGCATAGCTGTCTTCTTTTTTTTCTTTTTGATGTATAGTCTAAAATTTAATACTGATCGTTGTTTTATGCATGCATAGTATTGATGATGCTTTGTATTATACAGAACTAATGATGGAGCATCTCCAAAAATGTTATTTATTTATTCATTTAAATGGCAATTTTATTAGCCTTTTTTTACTTAAAATATTTAGTGAATCTGCAATATAAACTAAGTGAGCATCTGTTTAGTAATGTTATGCAGTTTGTATGCTCTTGAGTGCAGTAATACCACTCATTATTTGTATATCTGTATGTTTTCTCTATTCTTCTGCATTCAATGATTAAGTTTCAAATTCAGAAGTAGGAGTGTCATGGTTTTTGGAATACCAACTCGGAGCAGAAATGCTCCCATGATTTGGTGAAATAAATGCTCTAACTAGTATGGAACTTTCTTCATCTATCAATCTTTGTCTACTTTGCAAGCTATTTTTATGCAGGATAATATCTGCCATTCAGTAGACTGGATGGAAACTTTTATACAGAGAATACTCATTTGTTGGTCTAGTCGCCCTTTAAAAATGTGTGGAAAATACTGACTAAATGATCTAAAGTAAGTTAACTAGGGGATCTAGGGCAACTGTGGAAAATTTTAAAAGAAGAATCTAATGAAGCTTTTGAAATTAAATTCTGAAATTTCCCCCTCAGGGGGAGACAGGTATTGTATCTACGGGAATTAGCGCTCCCAGGGGGACTATGTGAGGGCCTGAGCTAAAGGTTAGGTAGGCTTCCTTTTTTTGAAAGAATAGGTTTTTTTTGTTACGGACCATCTTTTTTCGGTTCACTGCTATCCTGTTTTTCAGCACCTACTACTTTCTTCTTCAACTTTTTCTTATTTCATGAACTTCTTTCTTAGCTTCCTGTTTCTGTGCACCTTGTGCATTGATTCCGCGTTCCCTCAACTCCATACTAAATGGTGCCTTTCTCCTTCCTCTCTTAAAACATCTTTGTTCTGCAGTTAAGGGAGGCTAAAACTTTCTTGTATAATAATAATAATAATAATAATAATAATAATAATAATAATAATAATTCTGAACTTTCAAATTCTCTTGTTGCAATAAAAATGTTGCTGTTTTACTGCCAATAAGGGAGGATGTACAGAATATTAGCATCGTTATGATGCTGCTTTGATTTTTTTTATCTATATGCTTTGGAAAATTTGTTTGGTTTTTGTGGCGTAAAAACTATTCAAAACCGAGGGTAAAAGCGTAGCCCTGTTACTTGGCACACCTGCTTCCCTTCAAAATGATCAGACCAAAAAAGAAAATAATAACAAAAAATGTGGTGTTTGCTCCGCGAGAGGGCGTTGCGAAGGCAAAAACGTAGCCCTGCTACTTTGCACGCTCACTCACCATCAAAGGCAGCCTTGCACAGCCCGGCTGTGCCGTGCTAGACAAGCACCGCACTCATCAGTACTGCAGCCCAGCTGCTGTCTGCGGTCACGTGTGGTAGCCCCTCGGACTCGCAAGCCTGCCGCCAGTGAGCTCTCACGCTTTGATCCACTTCACCGAGCACTCACTGTGCAATGCTCCAGCTGATACACAGACACACAGAACAAATCTTTTGCTGTTCAACTCCATGGTAACACCGAGGTCAAATGTTCACGACAAAGGCACGCATTGAACCTCACTCAACGGCCGCCGCTCCAATACAGACCACTCGCGCTCGCCCGTCCCCTGACAGCCGGCGAGGTGGCTGTCTCACCCAGCCGGCGTGCACGCCTTCGCAGCACCCTCTCGCGAAGCAAACACCACATTTTTTGTTCTGAATATTTTCAGCACCCAAATTCCTTACCAACATATATATGTATGTGTGTGTGTTTTAGAAATTTAGGGTATTAGGTAATAAATTAGGAATTTATTGGAAAATATTTTGTCCACTAGGAGCCTCATAGCTTAAATTGAAAAAAAATTTAACTGTTCTATTGGATTTTAAAATTTTCTCAGTATCTTTCTTACCTGGTTGCAGATGAATGTTTAGCATACCTTTCCATTTGTGTTGATATTTATTATGTAACTCCCATCTCACCACATACCTACTCAACTTTGCATTCTAGCAGCAACTACTGCTATGTTCTTTCTTCCAGAACCATCTCATTTATTTTTCAGACTTAATTTCTTAATATTTAGGATACATTTGCTTAGTTTTATGTTTCATGTTAGTGATCAAAAAATGTAACTGAGACTTCTTTCCAATTCTTGTCCTATGTTTAGGTTTCTTTGATAATGTTGCACTCGAGTTTTTATTCATACCACATCTTTTCACTTGTGCTATAGACATGAACACATCGTTATGGAGAAACTATATCTCTTGAATCAATTGCTATTATTTTCCTATTTTGGTGAATTCAAAAGTGATCAGTCTCGTCGCATGTGCCTTCCAATGTGCAAAAGTGTATTTCCATGATAAGTCTTTATTATCACTATCATCTCTAACAAGCTTCTCTCGTAAGAGGTTTGTGATATATACTGCAGTTGTCAGCATTCAATGGTGGAATAAGTGCTCTTTCGCATTTAAAATTCCTTTGTGGTCGCCGTGGCCGAGTGGTTAACACGTTAACTGCGATGGGTTAAACTGAAGTTCAATATACAATTCGAATTTTAATTCAATTGTAGTAATCTACTTTGAAAATATCAAACATTAACTGGATTGGGCTTTTATTTAGCTTTGATTAAGTATTTATAATCAGTGACTCAGTGACTGCAGGTGGGTCAGCAGCACTTTGAAAACCACCTAAGGGACCACCGGTGGGTCCCTTTGCAAGGAACGTGTTAAGAGTGCACTCCCTTCACGAAAAGAGTTGGCAGTTCGAATCCCAGCAATGCCGCCTGATGATTCTCCCTGTTGAGAAAAGGGAGAACATGGCTCTAATACCAGTTTGACTGGGGATAAATGTCATTGTGTCCTGGTGTTAGTTATGAGACATTTGAAAAACCAATGTACAAGATTATATGTATCATGCTTAATTGAACTAAAACATCCATTCTTTTGCCACTTGAGAAGAATTGAGAGTGCAGAGTGGAAAAGATGAGATATAGTATGTGATCCCCTCAGTGGATACAACTCCCAGGCAGAATTTTTGTGAAGGCCCAAGCTGAGAGTTCAGTAGGCCATTTTTGTTGAAATGTAATGTTTTCTCTGTTATGTTAAGGGCCCCTTTTTTTAAGTTAACTGCTGTCCTGTTTTTCATCACCTACTACTTTTTTTCAAATTTTATCTTGTTTCATGAACTTCTTTCTCAATTTACAGTTTCTATGCCCCTTCTGCATAGATTCTGCAATCCCTTATCTTTTTTCTAAATGGTGCCCTCTTCCTTCCTCTCTTTGATAGGCATTATTTTTTGTAGTGCTTAGGGAGGCTGAAACTAACATCTAATCTATGCTCTCTCCATGCTGTCAAATGCGGTTTATGACCCATCTCAGGAGGGTACAAGGGATTTTGTTAATATTTTGCATACCTCCATTCAGGCCTGACTTGCGCAACTGAGCTGTTAGCGCCCAAAGTGTTTGATTAAACACTCACCTATAAATATAACTATGTTGCCACTGTTTTAACCATTGAATTGTATGCAAAATGCTGATGTATATTGGCAGTGAAATTGAGTTGACAAAGAAATACATTGAATACATATCCTATCAAATTCATTGGTAATGTGAAAATTCAAAATTGGTACAAGCCAAAATGGCTTGCCTACCTGTAGATCCAACTCTGGAAGAGCTAATTTTTCGGAGTGCTCGTGCCTGTCAGCAGAAGCCAAACACTGCAACTCTAAAGATTACCAGAGCCAAAATATAATCTGTAGGGTTAAGACATGGCTGTGATGCTTCTTGCTGTACAAACGCAATAGTGATGTGGAGGGATCTCATGAGCAGTGTCCTAAACTGAACGGAAAATGTAACACCAATATT
Source organism: Morinoia aosen (assembly GCA_030386875.1). NCBI lineage: Eukaryota > Metazoa > Arthropoda > Malacostraca > Amphipoda > Talitridae > Morinoia > Morinoia aosen. The sequence continues at coordinate 5,377,636 of CM059569.1, forward strand.
TTGACTTGATAGATATCATCATTATGGAAACCAGTAGTTTGTAAGAGTGTAGGGCGCTAGCTTCTCCCATCATTACAGGTAGCTATTTTTTGTTCCCACGGTGAGAGGAATATTATTCATTTTGGAGAATGGTTTGTTGGTAACTTAAATCAAGGAAAGCCAGTTATGAATGAAGCCTAGAAAATGATTAGGCAGGATTAAATTGTGGAGGAAACCATACTAGTCTTTTTTGGTTTCCTCAAAATTAGGCTTCTAAATAGAGTAACGAGCAAAAGAAAATCATCATCAGAAAAAATTAATGCTAAATTATGTGAATGTATTCATATAAAATGAAACAAAAAAGTGATAAATGAACTGTGAAATGAGTAGGAATGAAATTAAAATTCTAATAGAGTTGTTAAAAAAACATATTCACCTGTGAAACTGAAGAAAATTTTTATTACTATATAGTCTTAGTCAAGCAAAACTGATAAACTCAGTCTTATAACATAAGAAATGAAAGTGACAATGTGCCAAGAAAAAACTTACTCGATGCTCAATATTGACGCCCAGACCAACCAAAATATATACTAGCAAAGCAGAGCTGAACAATGAAGTAACACGCAGCAGATCAACACTTGGATATTTCATGTGGAAGAATAGCTTTGCAACAAATTTGACTCAAGTTTTACTGTAAACCTTATTGATTGAAAGCATAAGTACTCTGTATTTCTGGACCATTCAATCATTTATAAATTCCCATGAATACGGCCAAATCTAGAAACACGGTACAACCAATGAACACTTGAGAATGCACATTCGAAAACTTTTATTCCTTATCTAATTAAAATTATAACTATTTAAAGGGACATGAGCTCACACAAGTTCCTCAGACTCTAGCAAGCTGGACGTTCCTTGCACACTTGGACAATCTTTGGGCCTTGCCTACAAGTTGAGCCGTGCAAGAAGGGCAAGGGCCTTATGTGCAAAGAATGAGATTCCTGCATCATCTTACTGAGGAGAAGAGGTGCAGGACTTGCCCATTGAAAGCACCCATCAAGCAGGGTATTTCCCCTTGTTTTCCTAGGCAGATAGGTTTTTATTTGGGTCTTTTGAAGTTATCTCTTTTGTTTGAAATGTTCCAATCAATTTATGCTGCTCTGTTTGGAAGTTCAATTGAAACAATAAAGAAATAAGAGTTGAAGAGTGAAACACAATTAAACGTGACACAGTGCCAAATTCAAATAACACAGAAAATTAACAGTATTGAAGCAATTCAAAAATGAAGGGAGTTTTATTTTCTTACTGTTCGACAAAATTTTGAGTGCATTTTGGTAGTGAAGAATCTTCCATTTCATGTACACTCACACCTCGGTTTTACGGACCCTGTTGTAGGGGATTTTGGATTCTACGGACAAATTCTTGAGCTGCCAGTTTTATTTGAAAGTCACACACACACTACAGACAAAGTCCGTTAGTTCCAAAACTGACCGCTAGGTGGTGGGCAGTTGTCATGTTGACAACACTGCTTCAGCATCTGCATTACATTGTTCCCAATTTTCGCCCCTTCCTTCTGTGTTGTGCTTGATTTCTTGCACCAGTGATATATATTCTGCACCGCATACTTATGTCAGACGCTTTGGACAATCAGGACTTTCGGACAGGGTTTCCTCCCCTTTTTGTCCATAAAACCGAGGTATGAGTGTGTGTAACTTTGCTTCATTCCCTTCATTTCAGTGGAATTCAACTATTGGGTTAATGGGAATTACCTCATAGAAAAAACATGTGAGGTCTTGGGCTGATGCTTACGTAGACCTTCCTATTGTGAAAACAGAATAGGTATTTTATGCTATGGCTATCTTATTTTCAGTTCACTACTGACCTGTTTTTCAGCACTCACTACTTCAACTTTTGTCACATTTTGTAAACTTTACCAAATGTACTGCTTGTATGTAAAGAAAGTCATGTATGGGATTCTGTACCTATTGCACGGATTATGCATTCCCTAGATCCCATATGAAATGGTGCCTTGCTCTCAGGAAAATACCTTCCCATTATTAGTAAAGGATGAAATTGACTTCTTTTATCTTCTTATGACTTGTGAGGAAAATTATTGTTGAAGAGCAATTTTGTTGCTTGGCAGGGACAAGCTTCAATATATGAAATGTCTAGCACCTCAGATGAGTCTTTCGAAGAGTACTTGCACTAAATTTCATGACTGCCTCCGCTCTGAATTGTGTGGGGATCGGAATTATTTTTAAGTTTGTAATTTTTGCACTAAATTTCATGACTGCCTCTGCTCTGAATTGTGTGGGGATCGGAATTATTTTTAGGTTTGTAATTTTGGGGCTTGCATGCCATTAAGTTGTCTAAATTCCTAAATTTGTCAGGGTATTTTTGTATTAGTTCTTGTTTGTATGATTGTAAATTATAGGACTTTCATTTCTTCTGAATAAATAACCTTAGTGTAATGAAAATGCTTTGTAATTTTATACTAGTGGTGCTTGGTGTTTTAGTTTTGTAGTTTTTGTCATTGTACTCGTTTTTTGTTTGTTAAGCATTTTTGTATCTAAGAATTTGTGCATGAATATTAATGAAAATTTTTTTGTCTGGTTCATGATGTGATATTTTACCCTTGCTAAAATGCTTCCTGCCATAGTGGAACTTCTCAGAGTAGATAGCATACAGAAATTTGTTAGTGAATGTTTTTTGTTGAAAATTTATGAATGCATTAAAATATTTGGACAGAGACATCAAATTTTATCCAATGCTTTTTATAATGTTTAAACAATTTCTGTATTAAAGTTCCCAGGGGAAAAATGTGAGGGCTGGAGCTGAAAGTTAGGTAGGCCTTCTTTTTGATGAAATAAAATGTTTTTTTGTGTTGTTAAGGACCACCTTTTTTCGGTTTGCTACTGTCCTGCTTTTCAGCACCTCTGACTTCCTTCTTCAACTTTTATCTTATTTCATGAACTTCTTTCTCATTTTGCTTTTTCTATGCACCTCAGCATAGATTCCTCATTTTCTTATCTCCATACTAAATGGTGCCTTCCTCCTTCCTCTCTTTGATACGCTCTATTTTGCAGTGGTTAGGGAGGCTTAAACTAATAATCTTAATCTTCTGTATTAAAGTGTACTGTAAAGTTCAGGGTCTCATCACTTTGTAGTTATCCATTTGGGAGGGCAGGTGTATTTTATGTGTAAATGGAGGAGCAGGTAAGTGTGACTGATGAAAAAATTACTGCAAATATCAAATGAAGATTTAAAAAAATAAGATGTAAATCATAAAATCACTCAAGTGAAGAAAGTACAATAATGGCAGTTTTGCATGCACTCAGTTATAACTAGATATAACCAAGGATAATGCTAAGTTTAGGTTGACTCTTCCATATTTCTGTAAATGTGGTGCATTGTTTCATGATTGATCAAATTTTGCCATCACTGTCATACTTCTTTAGTCTTGATTTTACTATGTGTGGATGTGAAACCTTGTTTCTTCATTCTTGGAAATATATACTTGACTATCAGCTGCAAAACTTTCATTTATGTGGATACAGCACTTTATTTTTGTTTAGCTTATCTTTGAGCTATGTGTGGATTCAATACAACAGTGAAACTAATTCTATGCAGTCTTCATGTGAAATATATTGCAAAGCTGCGGTAATCTTTCATTTCTGTCAAGAAAAATATATAACTTTATATGATGAGCAGGAAGTGTGGAACTCCTTATAAACAATATGAGTTATCTTGAAGTAAAATATCTTTGTAACTTCTCCTATCACTGGCTTCACTGGCATTTCATCACCTGCTGTTACTATATGGTACTCATAAATCTACACATACCTAAGGTATCTGCACTCAAATATAATTACTCTGCATATTTTACAGGCTTTTATATGTAGCCTTTTTTAATGAGATGTGGAGTATCATAAAACTGCAATTGAAGTAGCATCTTACATGATTTATCTTCATAGGTATATAAGAAAATTGAGAACAACATGTTTTTCTAGTTTTACTTCTTGAAAGCTGAAATGTTTAATTTAAGGTAATTGGTTGAACAATATAAACATGATAGAAAATTTTTCATGAGTACAGTGGACCTCCTGGTTACGGCATCCCCATCCTATGTTGTTTTCATGTTGCGATGTGGAATACACATTTTTTTCGTCCCCTTGTTACGGCTTTTTCCCTGGCTAACTGCATCAATGACTATTTCTCTCGCACTGCCAAAAAATTTCAAAATTCAAACTTGCAATCGGTGCGTGTGCAAATAAGTGTCCAAGCCTCACCACGCTCATGCGTCACTATATGTGTCACTGCATAAGTCACTAAGATGCTGGTCTGCTATTGGTCGGTTTTACGGCATCAGTAAGATGCTGATATGCAATTGGCCCCCTATACGACGATTTTGCCTTACAACCCCAACTCTGGAATGAATTAATGTTGTATGTCAGGGGTCAACTGTATATGTTTTAGCATCTATTATTGACACACACAGTGTTCAAATCTTTACCCATAAGCTTATAAGTTTGGAGAGTTATCACCACTTTTATTTGTGGGCTTGATTGAAAGAGGAATTTTGTTCTAGCTTGTCCATCACAGTGCAATATTTTGTATCGCCATCTGAACAACTTGAATAGAAGAAAACAGATTTTTAGCCTATCTGTAGAAGAACTGATGCTATCAGCCATTAGGTTCCAAGAAATACTACAGCTGTTTCTGATGCCATGTGTATTTTGGTGTGAGGGTAAGTTAGGCCCAATATCATGGGAATACAGGAGTGAATTTAACTCATCAGTTTTGAGCATCGATAGTACACTATTTTATTTTGTGTTTCATGAGAAAAGTAGCTTGTTTGATGCCTTTGTGGATGATTAACTTGAATTGTTATTTCAGCTCTGTCTCCCACACCTCCGGCGCAGTTTGCTCAGCAGGTGTCAGCAGGCTATGAAATCCCTGCCCGTTTGCGCACTCTGCACAATCTCGTGATTCAGTATGCCTCTCAAGGAAGGTTAGTTGCTGAGTTGTGTGCTTTAGGATACCTCTTGATGATAGGGGTATGGAGTTGATAAGTTTCTAGACTGCTAAAAGTTCCTTTGTGGTTAGCTCTACTTTTTATTTTCCACAAGGAATCTCTTGCATATAAACTTGATAGTTCAATTGCACTACTTGATTATATCATGTTCTAATACTGTTCAGTTAATATGGAAAAAATATTTAATGAGGCTTGGTATGGCTACATTTATTGGTCAAGCAAACCACATAGCTTATGTTTATTTAATTAGATTTGAGAAAGATATTGGTAATTTGGTAACAGTTTTATTGTGCTAAATTCTTGGTTATTTGGTTCCCTTAGTGAATGGAAATAAATTATGTATGACTTTATGTAGAACATGATTTTTGTCCAACAGTAGAGAGAATTTTGCTTGTATTAAGTTTGATCTACACAACTTCTTCTGTGCAAAATTAGGGAAAGTGTTAATAATTTGTTCATGGTCATTCAGAACTTCTAATGTGGAAGCTTTTTTCTAAACAAATTATTCAAGTGAAATCATGATAAGCTACTTCAATCATTTCATCATTTAAGATATATATTTGAATAAAACCTAATTTTAAACATTTCAGCCACAGGCCATCATCAATGGAGTGAATTCTAAAAAGTACAAAGTAAAAACAAACTATTTTAGAAAGATAAATCTAAAAACAAAAAATGAAATTACATTGATTGCAATTGCCTATTTACTATGGGTAAAGGAAACGAACTAAGAATGTTATTTAAAACTGGCTTAACTTTATAAATGTACAAGGACTCTAGAATGCGCATATCTTTATAAAACTGTGGCTTTGCCAAGACCAAAAATTGATCAATGGAAACAACATTGCTGCACTCATGAGAATGTTCTTGAATGACGGAAGATGGAGGCTTTGACAAAATTGATCCTCATCTGAAGCTGTAACCAAACCAAACAAAGGATGGGGTACAGTTCTGTTGGATAAGTCTACCTTCCTAAACAGCATGAAATAGCTTATATCTGATCAGAATAAGTCTGTTGAAGTTATTGTGTTGGTTGAAAGATAAGTTACTCGTATAGAAGATAAAATAAAAAACTTTTCGCAAGAGTGAAGGGCTTGAATTGTATTGGAGGATTATATGTATAGTGAGCTTTATGTCAAGCGTTCTGGACTGGGTACTCTCTATGGCCCTCCTAAAGTTCATGAACCTGATTTTACCACGACGTACCAATTCCGTCCATATATGTGCATCCTACAATGCTCCCTGTTTTTCATTTGTAAAATTTTTAGTTGCTGTTTTGTCTTGTCTTTTTATCAATGATTTACTGTTCACAACTAATGACACTTTTGTCCCAGATTTGAAAATATATGTTGATGCTGACAGATTTTTTTATGGCTTCTTTTGATGTAGATCATTATTAACTAACATGCCCCTGCACGAGACGATTGCTATTTATCTTAGAAAACTTTTCCTAAATTCTACAATAAAAATTATAGGCCTCTCCTGAGAGCTTTTCAAAACTTTTGTAGAATTATTTTTGCTTAACTCATTTTTTGTGTTTGATTCTAAATATCATAGACAGACGTAAGGCATGACAATGAATGGGCCTGACTTTGGGCCCAACTTTTGCTGACATATTAATTTGAGAAAATGAAGCTCAGCGACTGTAGATCTACCCCGAGTCTTTAGTTAAGCCCGTGTTTCATAGACGTTACATCGATGACACGTTTCTGCTCTCTCGTGAACCGTCTCACGCCCAATTGTTGTTGAATTGTTCGAATAACAAAAATGAAAACTTGAAATTTACTCATGAACTAGAACATGATCTATTAATTTCATTTTTATATTCCCTAATTTTTAAATCAGATAAATTTGAATGTACTGTTCATAGAAAAACATTTTCAGGACTAGGGCCCGTCAGTGGGATACAACTATTGTACCTATGGGAATGAGCACCCCCAGGGGGAAAATATTCAAGGGCCTGAGCTGAAAGTTAGGTAGGCCTTCTTTTTGTTGAGATAATATGCGTTTGTTATGTTAAGAACCATCTTTTTTTGGTTCACTGCTGTCCTGTTTTCAGCTCCTACCACTTTTTTTTTCAACTCTGATCTTGTTTTATAATCTTTTTCAATTCACTGTTTCTATGCCCTTTCTGCATAGATTCCACATTCCCTTAACTCCATACTAAATGGTCCCTTCCTCCTTGCTCTCTTTGGATTGCCTTAGCTGCGGATAGATTGGCTTAACCCTTTCGGCACAGTAATTCAAATTGTTTGGGTAAAAACTTCTAGGGGAAAAAGTTGTCATTACCCTGAATTTTCAGTGAAATTGTCCTTGTGTGGGTGCTTTTAGCTTAAGCAAGTGCCTAATTCTTTATTTTAATTTTAATTTTTTTCAATCTTTGAAGCTCGATGCCTGGCGACAGAAAATTTTGATGTTGAAAATAAAGTTTTTGTATCTAGGAAAAATTATTTATATGTTTTTGCCTGAATTTACCATAAATAAACAAAGTTCAGAAAAAACTTGCTCAAGTTAAATGGAAAGGGTATTGAATGTGTTGCACGGACCCTGTAGCATGAACTTGCGTGTGCCTATGCTACAGGATCCTATGGTAATTACAGGGTCCTATGGTAACCTATCGTAATCCAGGCGTGTAGGCTTCTGGAATTGTTTAAAAACTAGTTTAATGAATGTTTTTAATTTCCCTAGTTTTGATATTTACTCCAAATTATTCCCTCACTAGTTAAATTACTTTAAAACTAGGTTAGATGCCCCAAACTAGAAGCACTAGCCAACTTGGCACTGGAGTAGCTGTCAGTACCGAAAGGGTTAAACTAACTAATAATCTAATCTAATTTCTGATATGCACAAACCCCAGTTATAATTGTGCCGTAATATTCTCTACGTACTGTCGTACCTTGGTACTCGACTATAATCCGTCCTGAGGTGGTGGTCGAGCACCGATTTGTTCGAACACCGAAGGTAATTTTCCCATACGAAATAATGGAAAGTATTTTAATCCGTTCTTACCATTAAGAAAAATACCTAAAATATTATAAGAACGTGTATCTAAACAACAATGAAAATGTAAATGTGCACAAGCAGTACATGATAAAGATAAATGCGACGACTGCGACTCGAGGTCGGACACTCGTACACCACTCACATATTGTGCTATAATTTCCTTCTTCAGTTCAATAGTGGTCCTCACTGTTTTCCTCTTTGCCTTCCCCTTATCACTGTCTTTTTTTGGACCCATTATTAAGGGCTAGAGCAACACGAAAAAGTTTAAATCTGGGTAGAAATACTCAAACAAACTGCGTACGTCTTAATCTGCTGGCGGTCTGAGTCAAACTGACACTTACCCCCTGGCCGAGGAGCGCGTTCGGGTTGACTCGGCTAGTCGAGTACCGAAAATCTGTTCGAGGTCCGATGCATTTTCTACTTGAATTTTTTGGTTGAGTATAGAGGCGGTCGAGTACCGAGGTACGACTGTATATGTAATTGGGTATATTGCAATTTCTGATACCAGCAAAGCACTACCATAACGTTATATCTGAATAATACTCTTCTATAATATGTTCTGCACTATTCGTTGTCCCAAATACTCGCTTCATAGCATTACAGAGTTAGTAATATTTGAGGCTAAAGCTAGAGCTTTATGATGAAAGATTTGACGGGCTTAGCTCTTGATATCAGGATAGCAGATGTCAATGTCCTTTCTTGTAGCAGTCTTTGGTTGACTCGGCCTCAATGCAAGAATAAGTGTTTTATCCTTCTTTTAATTGGTGATACTCAATTCCTCAGGTATGAAGTGGCCGTACCACTTTGCAAACAAGCACTGGAGGACCTGGAGAAAACTTCAGGGCACGATCACCCTGACGTGGCTACGATGCTGAACATCCTTGCTCTGGTGTACAGGTGAGACCAGTCGCCCAACTCTCGCGTGGTCTGCTTGCTTAGGGAATCTGCGTCAAACTTGTCATCCTCAGTTCGACTTGGAAATTCTACTTAGATTTAGCAGCGTGTTTACTACTGTGTGCTATTTTTCTGTGGAAATTGTAGGCACACTCTTGATAGTTGTACAGTTGCCTCGTAGAAGAGATGTGTGGTATAGGGTAAATAGTTTCATACGTGCAGTGAGCTGCTGTCACCGTCGCAGAAATGAACTGGACCGATACGGGAAAGTGATTCAGTGCTCAAAAAGTCCTCTCAGGGGGATATAACTATTATATTAGCGCTCCCAGGGGAAATATGTGAGGTCTCTAGCTAACCGTTTGGTAGGCCTTCCTTTTTTTGGAATAGAAAAGTTTATTTTTGTTTTGTTAGCCATCATCATTTTTCACAGTTCAGTGCTGCAACCTTTTTTGGTACCTACTACTTTCTTCTTCAACTTTTAATCCTGTTCCATGAATTTCTTTCTTAACTTACTATTTCTATGCACCTAGTGAGTAGATTATGCGTTCCCTCAACTCCATACTAAATGGTGCTTTCCCCCTTCATCTCTTTGGAAGGTCTTGTTGGGTTTAGGGAGTCTTAAATTAACGTCTAATCTAATCCGGTCTAAAAATTTGTGGTTGTGCAGGTGTGGGGGTGCTAGGATTTCATTGTTCTGATTTGTAATTTCAGCGCCCTAATTAGGAACATTGAACCGCTGCCTGGGATAAGAAGCATGTTTTTTTTTATCTCTGGTGAGACCGGGAATGAGAATATTTTGAAATTTGACTAAAATGGAAATTGCTAGGCAAGAATACTATACTACACATCATCCATGTGCTTATATTGCTCTGAAGTTAACATCTTGTTTAAGCTGAGGTGAAATTTTTTCTCTGTATTGAATGGCGTTAATGTATACACTCCGAGCAGCAATAAGAGCTTGGGGATAAAGGAACTGTTTCTGTATTTCTCATTGATCAACTTCTTAAACCCAGTCGAGTTCCAGACAACCGGACTCATAGGTGATGTAAAGTCATCCGCATGAAGATAGGAAAATTAAAAATTTATTGGAACGTAACTTACTTTAAAGGCAGATAAAGTTTGTAGGAACATTGCAAACGTAGGAACATTTGCAAAAATTATGTGTTCACATTCAAATATGAAACATGTTTGTGGTAAGACTAAACCAAAGAATAACACATGTTAAATTAATGTTTCTACGATAGTAATAAATATGGGCACTATACTGTAAGTAATGTAAGGTCAATTGTTATTATTCATCTGTATTATCGTTCATTGCCTCCTTGAAAACATGGTCAACAATGCTAGTATTATTTATTGCATGTCCGGTTGCCAGGAACTCTACTGTGTTACAAACAATCTAGCACATCATGGCAGCAGCAGCAGCAGCATAAGTTCCGTTTTGCAGCACAAGTTAAAGTTTCTAGATCACATTGTGATGGAGTTATAAAATTTTGATCCATCTGAAGAAATAGTTTGAATTAAAACATCTCAAGTTCTGTCGTGGTTGTCGTAAATAAGGAATAACCTTACAAGATCAGTGTTGAATCATAGCATAATTAACAAAAGGTCACTGTGGTACAATTACGTTCATTTATCCGTAGCCTACTGACGGTAACTCCAGTGCCAAGATGGTTAGTGCTGCCAGTAAGGGAAAAGATAAAATTTCATGGTAATTTATATAGGAGGCAAGTAGTTTGAACAAAATGAAAAAAATTAGCCAATTAATACTATTATGCAAGTCTTTAGACATTCCAGAAGCCTTGCACATTCAATTTTCTATTGATTTCTTCTTAATTTAACCTTCATGGTCTGTGCATCACATTTGAATTTTTTTATTTAACTTGAGGAATATTTCATATCTGCATTGGTTTGTTGATGAATTTGGCAAATAATTAATTGATCTTTTTTCTTTAATTTTTTCAACCTTAATTGTTTTGTGTTGAAGATTGGTCTTGCCAAGCATACATTTTTAAAGCAGGATAACTTTTTAAATTTAAAAAAGAGTAAGCAGCTGCTTATGGGGGAAAAATCTTACTAGGGCAATTTCACTGATAGTTCAGGGTACTGACAACATTTAGGTTCCCCGTTGCCTAAACTCGTTAAATAGTGCGTTCTCCGTCTGTCCTTTGGAACGCCTTTGCTGTTGTTTGGGAGGCTTAAACTAACTAATAATTGAATCCATACTAAGTATATTAGTGTACGTGACCTGTAGAGATTGTGTGGTGATATTGTACCTTAAGACGTGAAGCAATTACTGCTTCTTATGCGTCAACAAAAGATAAACTTGACGAGATAACGGAGCATGTTTCCAACGAATTGAATTGCTATTGGAAAGCAAAAATTGCTTGTCAATTTATGTGTCCAGTACATAGGATATAAGGATAAGACTATAAGACGCTTTATAATTGCAGGGGGAAGAATCTGTGCGACATGTTAGTGTAAATAAATCAATTTGCTCCAGCATTTACAACACTGATGGTGTACTCATGTAGTCAGAAATGACGGCATGAGTTGCCAATGATATTCGTTCTCCAAATAATGTACCTGTTTGGAAATCGTAAATGTAAATCTAAATAGTGGACTGCAACGATTGTTCCAACAATTTACGGCGCAGTTCTTTTAAACAATTTCAGAGCAAAAAAATCGTTCATATTTTCATTGAGGGAAGGTTTGAGTTTATGGATATGTAAGGCTTCAATAATGTGAATATGCTGTTTTTTACGGACATTATACAATACTTTAGTAGCTGGATAGAGATCTTCATTAGAGGGCTTGGAGCTGTGATGAATACGGAAATGGTTAAAAATGGAGCCTTGATACTTATGTGCATTTAACCGCTGCCCAAGGGTCGTTCTAGTCAAGCCAATGTAACAGTTGTTGAGAGACATACATTCTCTCCTCATACATTTAAATTGATAAATTACATTGGCCCTACCTAGATCACCGACCGCAGGCATTGAAATATTGTTTTTTACAACAAGGTTACTGATTTTGCGATTTTTGTAATAAATTGAAATTTTGAGTCTGGTATTACTATCAACAGGCTTGACAAAAGTGCGTATTATATACTTAAATCTTCCTGCACCTCGTCAGTTCCCGCGTCATCTCTTGAAGCAACTTCTAACCATTTGCACAACTGAAGCTCCGTTTCGCCACATTGACGGCAACTTGTTCCGCCAGGTGGATGGCGTGGCTATGGGATCACCTTTGGGACCAACGTTTGCGAACTTTTATCTGTGCTTTGTGGAAAACATGGTCTTAAGCGCCTTGCCTACGAAACCACTTGTGTATGGTAGATATGTTGACGATATTTTTGTGGCGGTGGATAGTATTATTCAGTTGGAAACGCTAAGAGATTTGATGATTTGTAACTCTGTTTTGACGTTCACATATGAAATCGGTGTAGAGGGGAAGCTGCCATTTTTGGACGTTCCTCCCAGGGGAAACATGTGAGGGCCCGAGCTGAGAGTTAGGTAGGCCTTCTTTTTGTTGAAATAAAGTGTTTTTGGTTATGTTAAGGACCACCTTTTTTCGGTTCACTACTGTCCTGTTTTTCAGCACCTCTGACTTTCTTCTTCAACTTTTATCTTATTTCATGAACTTCTTTCCCATCTTACTGTTTTTATGCCCTTTCTGCATAGATTCCTCATTTTCTTATCTCCATACTAAATGGTGCCTTCCTCCTTCCTCTCTTCGATACGCTCTATTTTTGCAGCGGTTAGGGAGGCTTAAACTAACTTATAATCTAATCTAATCTTTTGGACGTTCTTGTTGAGGCAGCAGAAGTTTCTTATCAGAGATCAGTTTACACGAAGCCTTCATATGCAGGGGAAACTATTAATTATGATTGTGAAGCTCCACAGACTTACAAGGAAGGTGTAATATCTACATTACTGAATAGAGCATACAAAGTGTGCAGTAGTTGGGCAAATTTTCACATAGAAGTACTTAGAATAAAACGGTTACTTGTAAACAATAATTTCCCTAATACCCTTGTTGACTGCAAAATTATTAATTTTCTGAGTAGAATTGTAAACGGTGATAACCATGCTAATGTATGTTCCAGTTACGTTAAGATTTTTTACGAAAATCAAATGCACCCTAACTATAAAATAGATGAAAGAGTCTTTAAGAATATAATACGCACTTTTGTCAAGCCTGTTGATAGTAATACCAGACTCAAAATTTTAATTTATTACAAAAATCGCAAAATCAGTAACCTTGTTGTAAAAAACAATATTTCAATGCCTGCAGTCGGTGATCTAGGTAGGGCCAATGTAATTTATCAATTTAAATGTATGAGGAGAGAATGTATGTCTCTCAACAACTGTTACATTGGCTTGACTAGAATGACCCTTAAGCAGCGGTTAAATGCACATAAGTATCAAGGCTCCATTTTTAACCATTTCCGTATTCATCACAGCTCCAAGCCCTCTAATGAAGATCTCTATCCAGCTACTAAAGTATTGTATAATGTCCGTAAAAAACAGCATATTCACATTATTGAAGCCTTACATATCCATAAACTCAAACCTTCCCTCAATGAAAATATGAACGATTTTTTTGCTCTGAAATTGTTTAAAAGAATCGCGCCGTAAATTGTTGGAACAAATGTAAATCTTTTAATAGTTGTTCGGATCGGACGTGGACTCGAAATTGAGGTTATCAATGAGTAATCTAGGTAAAATACTGATGAAGCACGTAAACCATTCAATTGAATTTGTACCTATCCATTAGCATTCTTGTCTGATTTCTTTGTCGTATTCATTCTGAAATCTAAAAATACTGCAGCAGAAAAGCAGTATAGCAGAAGTAGAAGTACAATTAGAAATCTCTGTGATAGTTGAATCGTGTAACCTGAGCTCTGAACGTAATTTTCCGAAATAAATGCTTAAAAAAAGTGGTATATTCTAGGACAAACGGGCGGTTAAAAATGACGTCATTTGATGAAGCACGTAAATCGTTCTCTGCTGTTCACTGAATGCAAATGAGCTTTTTTCAAATGACGACTAAATTGAAGCACAAACTAGTTCCCCCTCCCCCTCGTGAAACGCTCAGGCATTTTGTTGTTGGAACTCATTTCTCCTTCTAAAATAGCCCTCTTAGGAGGGATATGTGAGGTAGGCTTTTTTTGGAGCAGATAGTTTTTTTTTTATCAGTTCACTGCTGTCTTTTTTCAGTACCTACTACTTTCTTCTTAAACTTTTGCCTTGTTTCATAACTTCTTTTTTGTTTTACTGCTTCTATGTACCTTATGCGTAGATTGTGCGTTCCCTTAACTCCGTACTAAATGGTGCTTTCGTCCTTGCTCATTTTGAACATCTATGTTGCGGTAAAGAGAGGCTTGAAGGAGACCATCTTAGGCCCTTGCCAGATCCTGTCGATGTCATGGTCATTTTGCATGTTTTTGTTGTAGAAGGACCCTTAGGTGGTAGACTATTCGTTCCTAAAATTTTATGGTGCTACGACAATAATTCGCCCCCCTCCCGGGGGGGTGAAGGCACCAAAATATTTCAATTTTCCCGATTTTGACCCCATATAAAAAGAGAACAAATGGGAAATGGAAAAAAGCCGAACGAGCGTTTGTTAGAAATGTTCCAAGGATTCTAAAACTGCATTTGTTTTTGTTCTAGCCTCAAAACTGAAGGAGGAGTCCCATTTTGAAATATCGATATCAATGAAAAGCACCCAAATTTTTTTAACTTTTTCCTGATTTTGACCCCATATATAAAGAGAACAAATAGGGAATGGAAAAAAGCCGAACGAGCGTTTGTTAGAAATGTTCCAAGGATTCTAAAACTGCATTTGTTTTTGTTCTAGCATCAAAACTGAAGGAGGAGTCCCATTTTGAAATATCAATATTAGTGAAATATCAATACCTAAAAACCAATATGTCAAATTTTTGCAAAATCTAAGGCCTGAATCAAAAAAATGAATGGAATCAATTGTGTTTCTTTTCAAAAGTTACATATCATAGTCAAATTTTATAAGAATCAGACTGAAAAAAGAAAAAAATTTTTTTTTTGATAAAAAAGTAAAAATTTTTATAATTTTTTTTTTTTATGAAATCACAATTCACAGTTTGAATATGAAGTTATGTATGGAAAGTATCGAAATAAAAATTAAAACTGCATTCAATTACATCAATTGTTCATTATATTACACTTCAACACAAAATTTTATTTTTTGCTTATACCCAACACTTCAAATTTTCAACATTCATCCTGCCATCAGTTCTCGAGTTTTGATGCTAGAACAAATCCAAAGACAGTTTTAGAATCCTTGAAACATTTCTAACAAACGCTCGTTCGGTTTTTTTCAAATTCGAATTCTTTGAAAAAATATATAGCTCTAAACCCAAAAAATTGTTGCTGATTTTTGAAATTTTAAAAATTTTTGAAAAAATAGAAAAAATTTGAATTTGAAAAAAACTGAACGAGCGTTTGTTAGAAATGTTCCAAGGGTTCTAAAACTGTCTTTGTTTTTGTTCTAACATCAAAACTGAAGGAGGAGTCATAATCTGAAATTTCAATAAAAATATACCAAAAACACATTTTTCGTCAAAAAAAAAAAAAATAAGGCCTAAATCGAAAAAATGACAGGAGTAAAAAAGGTTTACTTTTACAAAATACATATACTGGCCAACTTTCAAACGAATCGGACGGAAAAAGTTGAAAGAGTGAGATGGTCTCCTGAACTTTCTTATCAATCAATCAATAGGAACTTGTTAATTAACAGACCGCATCTAGAATACAACGTGGGAGTTTAATTCAAGTGGGATCACAACGAATGGAAATATTTCTCGACGCATCTGTAAAAGGAATTCTATTTTGTGTAGTTGAAAGACAAAAGCTGAATTATCTGCTATTTCATAACCTAAAGCTGGATGCTGACCTCCAGAAGAAAAAAGCCGAACGAGCGTTTGTTAGAAATGTTCCAAGGATTCTAAAACTGCATTTGTTTTTGTTCTAGCATCAAAACTGAAGGAGGAGTCCCATTTTGAAATATCAATATTAGTGAAATATCAATACCTAAAAACCAATATGTCAAATTTTTGCAAAATCTAAGGCCTGACCGCATCTAGAATACAACGTGGGAGTTTAATTCAAGTGGGATCACAACGAATGGAAATATTTCTCGACGCATCTGTAAAAGGAATTCTATTTTGTGTAGTTGAAAGACAAAAGCTGAATTATCTGCTATTTCATAACCTAAAGCTGGATGCTGACCTCCAGAAGAAAAAAGCCGAACGAGCGTTTGTTAGAAATGTTCCAAGGATTCTAAAACTGAATGCTGAATGTTTCCTATTGGTACTGTTTACTGAACACACAGCATTGACTTATAAAACTGAGTGACCAACTCAACAATATTCTCCTCTTCACATCTGTGTACCTAACGGACCACCTGTGTCTTCTGAGTCACGCTATTTATATGATTGCTTTTACTTTCGAAATTGGCTGTTGGGCGCAAGCTTCATGACGGTATAAATAGTTCAATGTATGGCAAAACCTTCATTGCCATAACCTACTGAAGAATCATGCATTCAGCAGGCTTAGTTAGGGTTATTAGTTCTAAGTTGAGTTTGTTGTTTCATAGTTAATTGGGTTTGTCTATCTTACGCCTTGGGAGACTGAGATCCTAAGGGGAGATAGTTTTCTTAACTAGAAATATGCCTGTGAGTTTACTACCTTTCGTGCCTACATTGCTCCTTTCAATTTTCTTTGTTCCTTCGCGATTTCTTTTATTTATGATTTTTTCTTCCTGTATTATTGTTTCTATGCTCCTGATATTGTGTGTGGGAACACCCTTTGTGCTTAGATTCCCTCTTTTCTACAGTCTATTTTAATATACTTTCTTGTTCTTTTGGGCTTGCATTTTTGTGACTAGGGAGTCTCCACTAAAATAATGATAAAATGCTGAAGAACTCCGAAATATTGTCTGTAAGTTGAATATTAGAGACATACCGTAAACGTGCTTTAGCACAACGTATTAACATCAGTTGGACAAAGATAACTGGAAAATTCTTCTGAGATTCCTGAGACGCAGTTTGGCGCACGGCTCCAGGCCACGATGAGTCGCCGCCGCCAGCTCCCAAAAAGGGAGCCAGCAGCCTCACCACAGCTGAGGCAGGCCACAGTGCCTCCAGAACGAGCGGTGTCCGCCCTCTTTCCCTTGCCGGAGCAAGGTTAGAATGTGGCCGTTCTCAAATACATCAGCTGATGTAGAATACTGTAACCCTCGGGTGGCTGGTGTTAATGGGGCAATGGAGGCTTGCCCGGGATTGTCTTCAAAAAGTCATTAAGGTTCTCCTTGAACGTCTCCTCGAACCCTCTGATACCAGCTGGGAAACAATTAAACCGACGAGGTCCCATCACAGAAAACGAGTTTTGATGTCTTGTTCTGATGCTCGCCAGTGCCCTAATGCTAAAAGCTGGAATGATACAAGTTTTCCTTCGCCGAATGTGCCACTGGGCTGCAAATCGCATTGCCTGGTCTCTGAAATTCGGTGGTAAGCCATTCAGAACCTTCCAAGTATATATGATAAGGTACCGCTCTCGGTGACGGTGCAGCAAAAACAGGGACAGGTACGATATCCTTTTCCAGTAGTCAAGCGACTGCGTGCCTTCGGTCCTTGCAGTGAAGGTCCTCTGCTCACCCTCCAACTTTTGCACTTCGCTGACAGTGCCAACGATTTGTACAACTTGAGCATCAGTTGGGCTTCCCTTGTCCTAAAAATTCTCAGGATCTGCACAATATTGCATTTTCACCTAAGCTCCACCTGGTTAATGTGCTCTCCAAAACCACCATCGTCTGAGATCACAATCCCCAGATCCCTGACAGAAGACTTTTGTTTAATCGCCGAGCCACTAGTGGAATTGTACGTGCATCAACTCAAATTTGTTTTTGTTGAAGGTCATTTTTTTTCCTGTTGCCCACTCGCAAATCTTCTGGAGGTCACTCTGTAGAGCTTCACGATCCTCCTCGGTGGCTATGGTCTTCAGGTTCCTAGTGTTGTCAGCAAAGGATGATGCTCGCGAGTGCAATAAATCGACATCAATGTCCAAAATGTGAACCAAGAGAAGGAGGGGATCCAAAACTGAACCCTGAGGCACAGCACTCACCACCACCGACTCCGTCGAATGGCTCCCGTTGATGGAGATGACCTGCCTTATATTTGTGAGGAAACTGTGAATCCATTCAAGGAGCACGCCACCAATCCCAAAGAGACGGAGCTTCCTAAGCAGCACACCATAGTCCAATTTATCGAAAGCTCCAGCAAAGTCCAGATACACCCCATCCACAGCAAGTCTAGAGCCAAGCGCCTCTGTAATGTCGCTGCTGCTCAGGAGTTGCGACAGGCACGTCTGAAATCGTGCTGGTTGTTGTTCATTAGGCCTTTGCTGCTCTCAAAACATGCAACGATACGTTTCACCACAATCTTTTCAAAAATCTTGATAACATGGGATGTCAGGGCAATCGGACGGCAAATCTCCCCACATTATAGTAAAGAACTGAAATTATCTACAGTATGAAAACGAAATTACCTTTTCCATAATATCAATTCTGAAGACTGGGTGACGCGTTTTGCCTTGTGTGATTTTTGTTATTCCGGCAAGCAGAACTTGGACGGTAATGACAAGTATATAAGACTATGATGGTTTACAAGTACTCTATATGGATATGCCAATTGCGTTTCACAAACTGAAATTTACAGTCTTTATGCATGTAGTGTTAAGGGTTCAGTTTTGTGCATCACCTCACCAAGATAATTCTTAATTCGTGCTCATGTGGGGTCATCAAATAGGTAAATAAGTATATACACAAAGGGATTCATGTGGAGTGTAGATAGGATTTAACTTCATTAGAATTTCCAGTCTATATCCTGTTATTTTTATATTATCCTCTCACTCAGAGAAAGAAGTGCGATTTCATTTTACCTCTTGGTAGTGAATATATATATAATATGTATGTAATACATTCGAGTGTGTAGTGGTAGTTCATCACAGATTTGATAGGAATTGTACGTGGGCAGGGACCAAAATAAGTACAAGGAGGCCGCGCACCTGCTCAACGATGCCCTTGCCATCCGTAAGAAGACTTTGGGAGACAACCATCCCGCTGTGGCTGCCACGCTCAACAACCTCGCTGTGAGTGGAGTGTCTTGTTCAATTCGGTCCTGATCAGGGAAATATCTTCCTTCTTATGTTCACACGTCAAAGTGCTCTACACACTTATTGAAGCTATGGTGCCTTCATGGTATACGACTGTTGTAGGTATCCCTGGGATGTAGCACTTCCCGGGGGGAACATGGGAGGTCCCGAGCTGAAGGTTAGGTAGGCCTTCCCTTTGTTCATTTGAAGTAAGTTTTTTATCTTCTTACGAGCCTTTTTTGCAGCTTACTGTTGTCCTGTTTTTAGTGTCTACAGGTTTGTTCTCTAACTTCTACCTTGTTTTAAAAAAATCTTTCAATTTACTGTTTTAATGCGTTGGGGTTTTTGATGGAACACACCTTGTGCATAGATTTCCGTTCCCTAAACTCCATGCTAAACGATCCCTTCCTCATTACAAACATCTTTGTTATGGTTGAGAAGGTTTTCAACTAACTTACCCCTCAGGGGGATACAACTATTGTATCTATGGGAATTGGCGCTCCCAGGGGAACCATGTGAGGGCCCGAGCTGAGAGTTAGATAGGCCTTCTTTTTGTTTAAATAAAATGTTTTTTGTTATGTTAAGGACCACCTTTTTTCGGTTCACTGCTGTCCTGTTTTTCAGCACCTCTGACTTTCTTCTTCCACTTTTATCTTATTTCATGAACTTCTTTCCCATCTTACTGTTTCTTTGACCTTTCTGCATAGATTCCTCATTTTCTTATCTCCATACTAAATGGTGCCTTCCTCCTTCCTCTCTTCGATACGCTCTATTTTTGCAGCGGTTAGGGAGGCTTAAACTAACTTATAATCTAATCTTTCAAATAACTTATTAGGTCTAGTCTAAGGTATATCTTCTTGGTGTAGGTACAGAAAAGATTTTTTTTGTTTAGTTACGGACCATCTTTTTCTCAATCACTTGACGTTCCCTTAATTGGTGCCTTCCTCCAACTCTGCTTTGGACCACCTATATTGTAGATGAAGAAGCTTAAATGAACTTACTATCTAACCTAATCTGTACACCGCACTTGGTGGTATTTCAGAAACTGCAGAAAACAGTGAATTACAAGTTCTATTTGGCAAAGAGAACTCTCAAGTTAAAATGGATGTTTTATATGGGAGTAATTTTTAACAGCCCTGACAAGCAGGATCTCCCACACTCACGTGACGAGATTAGAGGATCTATTGGTTGAACCTTAGAAGCCCGTAGTGTGGAGCTTGTTAGAGCCCGCCCCAACGGGGGATAATTTTTGATCCTGCTTGCGGGGAAGGGGGTCATCCTTTGTGCACCTGTGCAACCTAAGGTATCTCTGCTCTTGGCTACCTCTTGTTGCTCAGTGCAGCTGTGTTCTCGCCACAGCTGGACTAGATGTTGTGCGGGTGCAAACCTGCATCATGAATCAATGCCCGTTCATAGGAAGCCATTCCTAGAAATTTGAAAATACATTACAGTCAGATGATTTTTGGCAAACCACTGCAAAGAAACGCTCTTAAATATGTAATTCTTTGCACGTTTTTTATAAAAATGTGGTTTTTGTCCTATATTGAATGTCGATGAAGTTGGAAAGTAATAATAGATAGGAATGTAGATCAAAGTCATGAATTGTTATTCTATGAAATATCCTCAATACATTTATGATGAGCATAACTCATTGACTTGATTTTTTTAAATTGTTGTGTTGAGAACAGGATGTGTAAATGAGATTGTGACAACTCTAGCTGCTATAAGGCACCAGCCTTTACGCTGGAGTTATCCAAGATTCAAAGTATTCTGTGTATTAATGCCATCCAACCTTAGTAATACATTGACATATGGCAGGTACTGTACGGCAAGCGTGGTAAATACAAAGATGCTGAGCCACTGTGCAAGCGAGCTCTTGAGATCCGAGAGAAGGTGCTTGGTCGCGATCATCCAGACGTTGCTAAACAGCTGAACAACCTTGCACTGCTCTGCCAAAATCAGGTGAGTTTTTTCTTGTTACTCTTAAAAGGCCAGCTTTAATGCCATATAGGTTTTGCTTTATGGTGGGTCCGTCGTCTTGGGACTTGAAATGACTTTCCGTAAGCTTGGGTTCAGCTCTGCCCTTGGGAAACTGAATTACTTCTTGGCCAGAATTCACCTAGTAGTTGAGCGTGTATATTTCGAATGATTCTTTTTCAGGGTTCCACAAGTTCTTACTTGGCTGGTTTCTCATCTTTTGGTAAACTTTTCCTTTAATTCTATTTGATGGATTCTAGGGATTTTGATGTAGTGTGTTGAACCTGCGTGGGTTTGGTTACTTCTCCATTTTCGAGTGAGGTGAATGACTGTTGCTGTGGTTTTGTAGAACATGTTTTAAACTTCTTGGATCATGTAATTATGTCAAGGATTAGTGATGTGGAGTGGTGATGAGTCAGCATAATAGTTTTATTATACCTTGCAGCGAAACTCCATTTGATATTTATATCTGTAGATTATGGAACACTTGTGTCTTTCTGTAAATGAGTTCAATAATATAATCAGTGTCTCAAATTGTGTGTTGACGTAATTGGTTGGGCCTCGTTTGCTGAAGCGACGTAGAGGGGCTCTTGTTCTCACGGGTGGTGCGTTTTTTACTCTTTGTCCCTATAATACCACGCATGGAACAATTATAGGTACCTCAAGTATTAAAAAGTCTGAGGTAAGGTTGATTTATGACAGTGAACTTCATCAATAAATCGTCAGTGTGTCACTTGAGGGAGTTACTAATGTAGGTACTGAGCATCGCTTCATGCAACACTGGATTTTTGTCAGGGAGAAGAATTGGGCTCGTGGGCGAACTTTATTGTGCTCACAATTTAGTTGAACTAAGTCTAGTGGATATTTACTCAGTTCTCTGAATTTAACTGAGTTTCTTGGACTATGGTGCAGTTTAGGTGTGGGGGAATTTAAGTGTAAAGCGTTTGAAAGAAACAGTGAAACAGTGACTAACGCGCTATTGTCAGAGGAACGTTATTGCATTTTTTATGGATATTTGATAGACTTCACCCGCCAAACCTATCTTCATCATCTCGGGTATGGCTTGATTATATTTTTTTTAGTTCTGTTGAGAAATGCAAGGAATGAAATTGTGCAGTACCTCGAAGGAGTGAAAATCAAAATTTAATTAAATCCTTTATTAGACTGAAGAGACTAAAGAAAGAAAATCAAACTGATAGGTGCATGTGATGCATAAATGTTACATCTGTGGATGCGGTAAGCTCTGAGGTTCATCAGATTAACCAAATAACATTGCAACAAGTTTAAATCAAATACTGAGTTCAAGTACTTGCAAATAATATCTTTTCGAGAAGTTCATTGGACTGGAAGCCAAGCATCCTCTTCCTTTGGAAGTGTTCTCTACCTTAATTTTAATTGCGACTACTTCTTATGCTTCATAAACCAAACCGCGAAGTAATTATTCATTAAATTCTGGGTTCCTTTGTAATGCTCTCGATTACCATGACGTATCACCGTTGCGTGATGCCTGTTAGGTTATCTAAACCCGCGCCAGGGAGATGTAGAAAGATGAATCTGACTTAACAACCAAACGGGAGGAATGTCCTGTACTTCAGCATTCCAGTGTCCCAGTGTAGTAGTAAATTCTGCATAATACCGTGCTCATTCCTCTCTGGCTTGTTGTTTCTTCCCTCGTTGCGAAATATGCCGAATATAGTTTGGTCTTCTGATCATACAGGTAAGCATTAGGTCATCAGACAAGAAGCTCACACCTACTCTTCTCATCGCTTGCGCTGCCGTATTTGTGCTGGCCCAGGATGCTATGTCCAACTTGAATCGAGCTTTGCCTAATTACTTCCCTGAAGAATTCGAGTTGAGAGATGGTAAACATCTCAATCATCAACAGATAATGTTGCTGCATTTTTCATCTAACTATGGAAGTCGCATTACAAAAATACGAAACTAATTGAATTCATTCGACTCGGTTTCTTACGGGAATTGCAGAGAAAATCCCCTCATGGGGTTGGGTACGTCTATTGTATCTATGGGAATTAACTAACTCTGTTCAGGAAAGACTTAGTCTCGAGCTGAAGGTTAGGTAGGTCTTCCTAGTGTTGAAATGATATTGGTTCTTGTTTCGTTGAGGATCAACTTTCTCCGGTTCACTGGTGTTCTTTTCTTCAGCGTTTATTTTTTTCTTCATCCTATTATTTCAACTTGAACCTTAATTGCTGAACTTATTTCAATCGTGCTGTACGTATGCGCATGGTATGAGAACACACTTTGTACGTAGGTTCCCCGTTCCTTTAATTCCATGCTAAATGGTGCCTTCCTGCTTCCTTTCTTGAGAACACCGTTGGTTGTGGTTGATGAGGTTTGAACTAACTTGTGAGATATTCGTGAGCTACTAAAACCAGATGTGTAAATTCCTAATGCCAACGGGAATTAGCGCTCCCAGGGGGACTATGTGAGGGCCTGAGCTAAAGGTTAGGTAGGCTTTCTTTTGTTGTAATAAAATAGGTTTTTGTTTTGTTACGGACCATCTTTTTTCGGTCCACTGCTGTCCTGTTTTTCAGCACCTACTACTTTCTTCTTCAACTTTTTTCTTGTTTCATGAACTTCTTTCCTAGCTTACTGTTTCTGTGCACCTTCCCTCAACTCCATACTAAATGGTGCCTTCCTCTTTCCTCTCTTGGAACATCTTTGTTGTGGTTAAGGGAGGGTAAAACTTTCTTATATCATAATAATAATAATTCATAATGCCAACTGCAGAAGAGGTTATTTAGGTCAATATAGCAGAGGTTGCATGAGCCCCATCTGCCCCGCGATGTCCCTCTAGCTGAGCTGCTACGAGAAGTATTAGCTCCCTACACGCAGCTGTCGTTTCGTTCCCATTACATATGAAGTTCAAGGCCCATGAGGACCGTTTCGGCCGAGTTTAGAGAAAACACGAGGGACAATTTAACACTTTCACTGCGACTACTAAATATTGAGTTCAATGCCAAACTCAATTTTAAAGTCAATTGTAGTAAATTATTTTGAAAATACCGAACATGAACTGGATCGTGCCTTCATTTAGCTTTGATTAAGTATTTATGAAATTTGAATTTGCGACTACTGGTTCCTCAGCAGCAATATGAACATTACCTCCGTGTATCACCTGTGGCGCACGTCGCAGTCAAAGTGTTAATGAAAGGGGCGCGTAAGAAACGATCATTTTGGACTTGAATTTCAATTAGAAGGAACAAAAAAGGCTAAATAATTGATGGTACTTGGCATTTAAATTCATTTTAAATGACGGTCCAGAAAGGTGTAACAGCTCTGAATACGAATTGAATATTGTGCTAGTTGAACTCGAGGGCTTTGCCACACACTGCAAAGTTGGCAGTTAAGTGGCTGAGAGAGACACACAGAATGACGACAACTATAATTGTGATGTAATATTTTTCGGATGTGTGGATTTTACTTTCTAAGCCCTTAAGGAGACCGTCTGGGTAGAAATCAGGATATGTGTTGATTTTCTGTTTTTATATGCATCTTATAGAGGATTTTCTTGCGCTTCCATTGGTACTTTCCGTTTACGTCTACTCCGAATAGTGCGCCCACCAGAGGGGGGGAAAGCGATGGGGGTGGAGTGACCTTGAACCCTCCCCCCCCCCTCATTATTGGGAGTCAATTGAGCGTTTCTCTGCGGGAATGGCATTATAGTTCGTTCATGGGCTACTCAAAGTGGTTCCATTATTCAAACGAAACATTCTAAGGCTGAATAAATATTTTTTATGAAATTTTGACAATTTCAGAATTTAGCTGTTCTGCCGTATCTATGATACCGCAGCTTTCCTTCATAGCTCGATGACAGCTGCAGTATCATAGCTACAGCAGTGGTGAGCACATCAATCCAAAGGGCTTGAAAAGAGCTATAAAACAAAGGAGTTGAATAGACAAAAAAACGTATTTTGGTGGAAAGAAATTAAAAATTAAAAAATTTTTTTTTGTCAAGAATTTCACCCATTCCCTTTTGTTCTTTATTTTTTCCCAGAGTTACAGAGCTACAGCAATGTAAATTATATCAATCAAAAGGGCTTGAAAAGAGCTACAAACGCTCAAGAGTTCATTGTAGAAAACCCTGTAGTTCAAAAGATAAAAAGAAATTTTTTTTTTTTTGTGAAAAAACACGTTTTTCTGGAAACTTGATATTGGTTTTCTCAAATCTATCTCCTTCCACAATTTTAGAGCTACAAGAATGGTTTATATACCATTCGATAGGGCTTAGCAAGGTGTATCCATATGCAATAGCGTTTTTTGATACATTTATTGTTTTGAAAATCACACCACATGAAAAAAAAATGAAAAATACATAATTTTTTTTTTTTTTCAATTCCCAAAATCCACAAAAAGAAGTTATCAAAATTCCCTATTGCGTATGGTTATATAGACATATAAGCAATCTAAAAACGAAATACTGGTTC
Source organism: Morinoia aosen (assembly GCA_030386875.1). Taxonomy (NCBI): domain Eukaryota; kingdom Metazoa; phylum Arthropoda; class Malacostraca; order Amphipoda; family Talitridae; genus Morinoia; species Morinoia aosen. The sequence continues at coordinate 5,403,165 of CM059569.1, forward strand.
TGTAACTTCAAAATTGTAGAAGGAGATAGATTTTACATAACCCCCTTATTTTATCATATTTTTAAAAAAAATAAAAAAAAAGTGCACCTACAGCAATTTTGTCGAAATAACAAATGATCTATGCATCATTTCACACCTACTGTGACAATTTCAGAGAAATCCATCCATAAATAACAGACTTTTTTTTTTACCCAGACGGTACCCTTAATATTTGTATTGTTCTCACATGAATGTAGCCTCACATGTTGAAGCCAATGTTTGCTTATGGAATATTCTATCAGGATTCTGGCGTTGAAGGGGACTTTTTGTTCATATTTTTCTCGTTTGATTGGATAGGCTATGGGCCTAGTTTTGTTAGGTTTGTCTATTCTGTGATATGGGAACTTTTGAAAAGATATTGTTGGATTAGCTCCGCTATATGTTTAGGCTGTCGAGACTTGAATGTATCATCCACGCTTCGCTTCTCTCAGTGCTCTTACTTCCTTCGCCATCTCCTTTTTGTGTTTCATCCTTATTTTATCTTGCTGTTTCAATGAGTTGATATATAGTGTAGAAACACACCCTGTGCACCCTTCTTTTTGTCGAAATAAAATGTTTTTGTTATGTTAAGGACCACCTTTTTTCGGTTCACTGCTGTCCTGTTTTCCAGCACCTACTACTGTCTTCTTCAACTTTGGTCTTGTTTCATAATCTTCTTTCGCAACTAACTGTTTCTATGCCTTTCTGCGTAGATTCCGCGTTTCCTTAACTCCATACTAAATGGTGCCTTCCTCCTTCCTCTCTTTGGATCGCAATTGTTGCTGGGTAGGGAGGCTAAAACTAACGACTAATCTAATCTAATCTCGGGAAGATGTTATTGCTATGAAGTGAAATATTCCAACACTTCAGTTGGAACTACTGCTTGAAATTTAGTTGTGTATATATTGGTGGTCGTTCCGTGCGTGGATTTGAATATAGCCGCACTACTATTGATTTACTATACATATACTGATGTCGCCTGTTGCCCCGTTTGACATCTCTTCTTAATTTATGGAACAAAGTTCAGACTATTAATTTGAAAAAATTACGTTCAGAATATATTTTAGCTCTCAAAATACGATGACAGATTCTGATTTTTTTAGCTAAGACTTTCCTTAAGCATAAGTTCTCTCCTATACTGTGGCGTGCGGTGAGCGTACCAAAACTTGTATTTTGGAAGGGAAGGTCTGGCACAAATTTACTAGGCTTTTTTGTTCGTATATAGCAAATATTTTCTATCAGCAACAAAAAGGCAACTTCGATGAAGAGTAGTCATTTTCTATGTTCTTGAGTTAATGTTTTGCAATTTTAGTTGGCCGCTTGATAATACACTGATTTTGCAAATTTCTTCCAATACATTACTTAGTAGATTTAAATTTTGTAAAGATGTTCAAATTATTTTTTTTTTATTTCAGGGAGATGCCTTAAAACATGCCGGCTATTTAAATTTTGTGGGATTTTTTTTTGATCTGCTTTTTGATTTCATTGCTGCTTTTCATCCTAATCTTGTTAGAAAACCTATTCAAAAGGAAATCTAACCTTTTCTACACCACAATAAACCAATTTTATTCTACGTATGTTTGTATATTAAGGGGGCGCTAAAATTATTGTAACCGAATTTGAGATACCTAAAAATGTATTTATTGCAAAGTTACAACGATAATTATCAGTTTATTTTGAAGCCAATACCTATTTGCTTTTCCAGTCATACTATTTAAAAGATCAAGTTGTTAGATAATTTCCTTCACGGGGATACAACTAATATATCTAAAGGAATTAGAAATGTTAGGTCCCGAGCAGTGTTAAATAGGTCTTTTTTGTTGAAATTTATGTGGAAGACAGTCTTTTTCGGTTCACTGGTGTCTTTTTCAGCACTCAATACTTTCCTCTCTAATTTCTATCTCGTTTCATTAACTTTCTTACTAACTTGCTGTTCTAATGCAGAGGGGACCTTCTTGGGGAACACACATTGTGATTACACCCTGGGCTCGCCGTCACTCCATAAGATATGGTGCCTTTATTCTTCCTCTCTTTGGAGCACGTTTGTTGTGGTTAGGGAAGCCTAAACTAAGCTAATTTAGGAAAATCATTTTTCTTTAATCGAATGTTCATCAGGAATTTAAAAACAAGGAACACTGCTCGTAGGTTAATCATTTAATATTACAGATCGTCAAATCTAAACGTTTCGGAGTCCAGCTCCCTCTTCAGTAAGTACAGTCTGAAAAACATGAAAAGACAAAAAGTACGTCAGACATGTTAAAAAAGATGGAAAATCGATAGAAAAAACTAAGTAAAACCTCTAGCGGACAAGAACTATTCATACTGTTTAAAACGGGTTTTTCTTTGGTCATGTACAACGATTCCAAAATTCTCAGTTCCGAATCATTAAAACCATTGCACATTATTTCAAATTGATCTTCAGAGACTCCAGCACCACACTGCTCTGCATGGAGTCGCACAGAACAATGAGGCGGTTGCGCAAGAGGCCTCCGGTACGATGGCTTACTCCACAATGCTGGGCAATCCTTATATAAAACGGCAAGGTCATCATACCGACGTAGCGTGATGTACACTGTACACAACTAAATTTGTAAACCAAGGACGCCCTCATTCGCTTCGGAAGTACATCTTTATCCCGAAAAAAATGAGCCTATTTTAAATGAATTGACATAAATTAGAAACAATTTTGTGTCAGGAAAATAGCTATTGAAAAGCAACTGCAATCTCTAGACATCTTCTCAGACAACTGGCCAAAGAAAGGAAAACTGCAATACAAACATTGTACAGGGTCGACATTGGCACTAACTCTCGAATACTTTTTTGCCAAAAACCTCTCAACATTAGTGTAGATCACGAAGAAGGAAACCCGTTGTTGCGGAAAAAAGAGTGCAGGAAATTGAATTCATTGTGAAGGTAGTTTGGAGCAAATATTGTAAGCTCTGTTTACAAGCGTCCAAATTGCATTCACTTTGAACCTGAAGCTACAAAAGCTAAAAAAACCTAAACCCAGACCTGAGAACGAAGGTTTTCGGTATACAGAGGTGGTGAAAGTCTTACCGGTTCTTGCAACATAAGCATCTAAAAAGGGGATACAATCATGATTTTCGGTTTCGACAGTAAATTTTATGAAACGATGTTTAGAAGTCAAGTAGTTGTGAAATAATGGAACATGACCAGGATCTCTTAGCAATACAAAAGTGTCGTCAATATATCTACGATAAAACGTGGGCTTGAAATCCAGGGGACATTCATTAAGCCACTTGTCTCCCAGTGGCACATAAATATATTTGAAAAAGTGGGCCCCAATGGGAGACCCATACCAAGACCCTACGGTTTATACAGTTTATAAGCAATGATGAAAACTGAATTCATAACAGACAATTCAAGCAAGGTTTTGAAATGATTTTGGGTGAAACCAAAATTTACATCAGCTGGAGTAACGAAAAGACACTATAATTATGTCTATGGTTTCTACTAACGGCACATTTGTAAATAAATTTTCTACATCAAAAGAGGCCATGAATAGCTGATCTGCATTTTGAATAAAGTAATATCTCGTGTACACTGTGACGAATTTTCCAAAGTATAGTTGTTAACTGCTAAAGGATTAAAAAGAGGCACCAAAAATTCTGCGAGGTTGAAACTGGGAGTAAAGCCATGTTCCATTATTTCTCGACTACTTGAATTCTAAACATCGTTCCATAAAATTTACTGTCGAAACCGAAAATCATGATTGTATCCCCTTTTTAGATGCTCATGTTGCAAGAACCTGTCAGACTTTCACCACCTCTGTATACCGAAAACCTTCGTTCTCAGGTCTGGGTTTAGGTTTTTTTTTTCAGCTTTTGTAGCTTCAGGTTCAAAGTGAATGCAATTAGGACGCTTGTAAACAGAGCTTACAATATCTGCTCCAATTTTAACTACCTTCACAATGAATTCAATTTCCTGCACTCTTTTTTTCCGCAACAACGGGTTTCCTTCTTCGTGATCTACACTAATGTTGAGAGGTTTTTGGCAAAAAAGTATTCGAGAGTTAGTGCCAATGTCGACCCTGTACAATGTTTGTATTGCAGTTTTCCTTTCTTTGGCCAGTTGTCTGAGAAGATGTCTAGAGATTGCAGTTGCTTTTCAATAGCTATTTTCCTGACACAAAATTGTTTCTAATTTATGTCAATTCATTTAAAATAGGCTCATTTTTTTCGGGATAAAGATGTACTTCCGAAGCGAATGAGGGCGTCCTTGGTTTACAAATTTAGTTGTGTACAGTGTACATCACGCTACGTCGGTATGATGACCTTGCCGTTTTATATAAGGATTGCCCAGCATTGTGGAGTAAGCCATCGTACCGGAGGCCTCTTGCGCAACCGCTTCATTCTTCTGTGCGACTCCATGCAGAGCAGTGTGGTGCTGGAGTCTCTGAAGATCAATTTGAAATAATGTGCAATGGTTTTAATGATTCGGAACTGAGAATTTTGGAATCGTTGTACATGACCAAAGAAAAACCCGTTTTAAACAGTATGAATAGTTCTTGTCCGCTAGAGGTTTTACTTAGTTTTTTCTATCGATTTTCCATCTTTTTTAACATGTCTGACGTACTTTTTGTCTTTTCATGTTTTTCAGACTGTACTTACTGAAGAGGGAGCTGGACTCCGAAACGTTTAGATTTGACGATCTGTAATATTAAATGATTAACCTACGAGCAGTGTTCCTTGTTTTTAAATTCCTAAGTTAATTTAATTTTATAGTTGCTGTGATGGTATGGGCTGCAATCACTGGTACTACTAAGTTTTTTCTCGTTTTTGTTTTATCGGAAATTGAGAATGATGCGATGGTTACATCTGCGTCTCTGAAGCAGGAACTGCACCCGGGGCCGCGTGCGCGTTTGGATGGCAGGCCTAGGACCTTCCCGCGAAACGCGGCTCCATTACACTTTTCTCAGATAACTTAGATTCAGCGACATGTTTCGGCTTTTATGAACGCAGATGAATGGCTCTCGTGGAGTTCAGATGTGAAGCCATTTGATTTTACGACCTGGTGCATTTATAAGAGCAAGGTCTGCTTATGCGGGGATCGCTTGGTGATCTCGAAGCTAAACTGCTTCAAAAATGGGCTCTGATAGTGCAAAAACAGATCTGTGTCGCTCGTGAAGTTTTTCGACGCAATGCTGTAGTGTGTCAAATAGTGAAGGCCATGTTAAGTGAGACTCGTTCGTTATTACCGAGGCATCTTCTGTTTTTTCACCGAATACAATTTAATTTTAGGAGTTCTCGAATGATAGACGTAATAAAGCCCACGTTGTCATAATTTTAGCTCACCCTGTTGATAGCTGCATCAGTATAATATAGCTAACTTCAAAATTGCATGAAATGTGATCAGGAAGCACCTAACCCCAACAAATCACTACTACCAAGTTATGTGTAATTTGATAATTGTAAAGTGTATTTCTTTATATTTAAGTATTGTTTTCTTCAACATTAAGTTCATTGACGCATCGCAACTCGGTAATGAATTTATTCTCCAGGTGTTTGCTTGCCATGCTCCTGCTGAGCGTCAGTTTTAGTTTATTGTTGTACTCGATCTGCAGAGTGCAGTTAGCTAGTATCTCGCCAGTAACTTCATGCGTGTGTTTTTAGCCTTACGCTTCAGCACTAATTTGTACGCCAAATATGTATGATGAACATTCATCAAGCTTCTACAATTCTACACTAGTAAACAATTCATGCTTATGTGATGTTTGCTTACTTGTAAAGCTGCCATTTTCTGTTGCTTCAAGAGTACGTCCCTGATCCTGATGATCACCGAGCTACTCTGTGTTCCGTCTATTTCAAAATAATCTTCCGTTTTAAATGCCTTTAACTTTCATCGGTCACTTGATGAGCTTTGCTTCAACTTTTTTTTCAATCGAAGTGTACTGACAGAATTACTTGATAATGATAAGACTCGAGTTTTGCTTAATCTTCTCTTGCCTCAATCTCTATCTAGGAAGGAAGTATTGAGAAAGGAACTCCCTCCTCTTTACTTGCCTGAAGGAATCCCATTGTTGCAAAACCTCGTGTTGACGCCAACGTGTTAACAAATTTATGCATGCATACCTCAGCTGGCTCAGCCTTCGTGCTTTGGAGGAAAAGTTGCTTTTATGACTTGAAGATACTGAAAGAAATATTATAAATTACAAATTTCCATTGAATTATTTCCACTGAATTCAACTCATTCCAAAAACTATAATAGCTTGTTGAAGGTAACAATGATACGTTTCCTAATGAAATAACTTGGTTGTGTTACTTGGTTTCAAATTTTTCTTTAATGTTGTTTTATGTTACAGAATAAAAAATGTCTAACGAGAACCTACGGGTGCCTGAAATTAAGTTTTTTTTGAAAGATTTGGCTTCTTGTGGTGATTGACTAAAATTTGTGAGTGTGTCTCTAACATTCAGCTAACCTCGCAGATCTCGCAGGATGAGCGTAGAGGGGTGCCAAGGGATGAGATGATCGTAAGTCCTATCTTAAATTCAATTGGGTCGAATGCGGTTTAGCCTTGTCCTATTTTTTTTTGTTCACTCTTCTCATGAATAATCAGGTCTTCTGTCACAATAGCAGAATGTATTTGAGAGCTGGAAGTTTCATGTTGACTAAGATCTATTTAATACGCAATATATTACGCATTTCATCTTGAGATTTATCAGTTTTACATTCGTCTTAATTTTTCGACTTCTGTGCCTTTCAAGATAGAGAGCTTGAGTGAGAGCGAAGGGGAGAGCAGCTCTTGTCATTTCTTTCTTAATTCTTGAGTGATGAATGTAAATTACAATTATTTAACTTTTTCATTTGTTGTTTTCTACCTGTACTCCACTGAAACATTGAATGTTGATTTTTCTGAAGTGGCTGATTGTAAGTAGCGTTTATTTTATATGATGTAACCACTTTTCCTATGACTTGTTTCTATTATTAGAATAGGTGTAGTGAATTGTGTACTGCTGGTTTATAACTATTTTATGAAAGTGAAACACTTCAAAAATGATCAATTAAATATTATATTTATTGGTATAAAACCCTAGGCTTAGGTTCCTTTCGAGGGGGCTTGGGAAAGGGGGTTTGCAACTATTGTTTCTATGACAATTAGCGCTCCTAGAGGATGATGTGAGTTCCCGAATTACGGGATAGGTTAAACCTTGTCTTGTTGACATAAAATAGATTTTTTGTTCCCATAATTCCGTGGCTGTAGATTCTTCCTTCCCTTACTTCAATACTAAATGGTGCATTGCTTTCTTCGCAAAATCTGTGTCGCTAGGGAGGCTTTTGCTCACCTATTATCTTACAGAATCTAATTGTGGTTTTGATAGATCAAATTTATCTATTCAGAGAATACTGTTAGGAAACGGTTACTATTCAGAGAATACTGTTGGGTTACCTTAGCTATAGAATGGCTTGCTTTCGGGACTTCTCACTTTCGTGTCTACTTCGCATCTTCCAGTTTTCATTTGTGCTTTGTTATCTCTTCTTTGTGTATTTTCTTCTTCCTTCTATACTTGCTTTTTATGTGTGGGAACATAATTTTATGCATAGATTTCCTGTTTTCTATAACCATGCTAAGTAGTCCCTTCTTTTTGCCTTTTTGAAGCTGCTTTTGTTGGTGTTGGAGCGTTCCTATCTTAACTAATCTAACAACAGTAATGAGTGTTGTGTAGTGACGCCTAAACTTTTTGTGGTTGTGTTCTTGTGAGTGTGGCCATTTAGGGAGTTTAGCTTCATACAGTCATTCGTGGATGCTACGCAGACAAGCTCATATACAGGGCTCTTGCTAACATTTGCAATCAATTTTATTCAGTAAGGTGTTGAAGGGGCGGAGGTACAGGTTGAGTAGCCCACTTCTGGGTTGCTTCTCAAGTCCCTTTCTGTGAGACGCCAACCGTGTATATTCTCTGGAGTGAGTAGAGTGGAAAGAACCCTCACATTCACAGTCATCAATCTCTCTGCACAAGCTTCCGTTCATGCGTTCCCACCCGACACAGCCCCGTTTCACAGATGCATTGTCACATGGTGTGACTGCGTTTTCCCGGTCAGTAATAATAGAGCGGTCACTTGTTCGATTTGTTCATGTTCTGAGTGTGTTGACGCTACTGTCAAGCAAGGCACTGCCTAGAGGACCATAAATATATAATTGGCTCTGATATTACCTTATAAATTACCCGTATAATTATTTTCTCCGTACATCTCTGTGGAAATTCTACTGGTGTTTGAGTCAGTTTGGTAGAGTATTAGTGGAGATCCCTTACAGACGAGCTTTGATCCAGACAAAAATTTTAAACATACTCACTCTGCCAGCAGAGTTCGAGATTCTGCCAATGTTAATCGAGAAAATGTAGTTCCTTAGTTATGTCTTCAAAATTCATTCCTTTTTGAGTGAACTGGATGTGAGGGCCTGAGCTGAGAGTTAGGTAGGCCTTCTTTTTGTTGAAATAAAATGTTTTTGTTATGTTATGGACCACCTTTTTTCGGTTCACTGCTGTCCTGTTTTCCAGCACCTACTACTGTCTTCTTCAACTTTGGTCTTGTTTCATAATCTTCTTTCGCAACTAACTGTTTCTATGCCTTTCTGCGTAGATTCCGCGTTTCCTTAACTCCATACTAAATGGTGCCTTCCTCCTTCCTCTCTTTGGATCGCAATTGTTGCTGGGTAGGGAGGCTAAAACTAACGACTAAACTAATCTAATCTTGAGTGAACTGGTGTGCTTATGCCTTCCTGTTTGTAATTTCTGTAGCAACTGTCACAGGGCAAGGTGTCATGATTTCCAGCGGTGCATTCGAGATGTATCCATGAGTAGACCTTTCAGTATTTCTTCTAATCACAGATGCTAGTAGGCGTGTTCCTATCAGAGCACTTGCTGTACAGTTTTCTTATTGCTCTGATTCAAAGCCTCTATTGCTGCACATCTTTCTTTGGCGTACAGGTTCTGCGATTTTAGGAATATTGGATGTCAGTTTTGCCAGCTCAACCAGACGAGTGATGTAAAATTTAATTTGTGCATTTGATATATTTTCCTTATATTTTGGGAACATCCAGGTCGTGCTGGATTGTTCCTAATTTTCAGCCCAAGGCAAAGGTTTCCTGAAGCTTGAACATGAGTCACATCAATAAATCTCGGGGATGTAAAATGGTATGAACAGCGACCCATCTTGCGTGCTCTTTCTAGCGGTAACACGCGTCATCATTGAATAGCTATTACCTTGGAATTGCGATGAAAAGAGGCTGAAAACACGGAATTAACTAGTAACTCGTGAAATATTTTTAATTGCCCATTTGAGGGTCATCACTCCTCCTAACTGCCAATATTTTGTGCCTTGTTTAGTTGTCCATCGTCTTACTTTGAATCTAACGTTCACAAACTAGCACCGGAACTAATTCGAAATGTTCAATCCGGAAGATTTCGGAAATTAATTAGTCCAGAAGATTTAGGCCCCAAGCTGAGGGTTGGGACGCCGTTTGGAAAAATAGAAGTTTTTTGTTCTGTTACGGACCATCTCTTGTGTTTCACTGCTGTTCATTTTTCCGCTTCCATTACTTCCTTCAACTTTTACACTTTGCTCCCATGCACATGGTGTGGGAGACACCTGGTGCATAGATTTCTCGCTCTCTTACCTCCGGATTTGATCGTGCATCCCCTTTCTTCCTTTGGAACACTAGTTTTTGTTCGGAAATCTTGAACTAACCTATTATCTAATCAGGCTGGTGAAGTAGAAAATTTTTTTTTAGGAGTTTGGAACTAACTAATAGTGAAATTATATTAATAATTTGTTGCTATTCGCTTTAACTACCTGTTACTTCCTTCTTTGATGTTTATATAATCTCTTAAGCTTCTATCAATCTTGCCGTTTTAATACGCATGGTGTGAGACTTGCTCTGTGCATAGATTCAATGAATTCTGTTGTGAAAAGAGCCTTCCTTTTGCTTCTCTTGAGAACACCTTTGTTCTGGTTAGAGAAGTTCATATTAGCTTGTAATCCACTCGCACCCGTTGTGTGTTGGGAGACTGAAGTGAAGTGATGATCTAGTGGACTGTTGGAGGCACTAAGCATTTTAGATCCTCAGAGCGGGTAGTGAGGGAGTGGCGCCTCTTGCTGCTGCCTCGCTGCGAGGGTAGAGGCCGCCGCCGTGTGGTGGCGTGTCACTTGGTGTGAGCGCGCGTCACTTGGTGTGAGCGCGCGTCACTTGGTGTGAGGGCGCTTCACTTGGTGTGAGGGCGCTTCACTTGGTGTGAGGGCGCGTCACTTGGTGTGGTGGCGCGTCACTTGGTGTGGTGGCGCGTTACTTGGTGTGGTGGCGCGTCACTTGGTGTGGTGGCGCGTCACTTGGTGTGAGGGCGCGTCACTTGGTGTGAGGGCGCGTCACTTGGTGTGAGGGCGCGTCACTTGGTGTGAGGGCGCGTCACTTGGTGTGAGGGCGCGTCACTTGGTGTGAGGGCGCGTCACTTGGTGTGAGCGCGCGTCACTTGGTGTGAGGGCGCTTCACTTGGTGTGAGGGCGCGTCACTTGGTGTGGTGGCGCGTCACTTGGTGTGGTGGCGCGTTACTTGGTGTGGTGGCGCGTCACTTGGTGTGGTGGCGCGTCACTTGGTGTGAGGGCGCGTCACTTGGTGTGAGGGCGCGTCACTTGGTGTGAGGGCGCGTCACTTGGTGTGAGGGCGCGTCACTTGGTGTGAGGGCGCGTCACTTGGTGTGAGGGCGCGTCACTTGGTGTGAGGGCGCGTCACTTGGTGTGAGGGCGCGTCACTTGGTGTGAGGGCGCGTCACTTGGTGTGAGGGCGCGTCACTTGGTGTGAGGGCGCGTCACTTGGTGTGAGGGCGCGTCACTTGGTGTGAGGGCGCGTCACTTGGTGTGAGGGCGCGTCACTTGGTGTGAGGGCGCGTCACTTGGTGTGAGGGCGCGTCACTTGGTGTGAGGGCGCGTCACTTGGTGTGAGGGCGCGTCACTTGGTGTGGTGGCGCGTCACTTGGTGTGAGGGCGCGTCACTTGGTGTGAGGGCGCGTCACTTGGTGTGGTGGCGCGTCACTTGGTGTGAGGGCGCGTCACTTGGTGTGAGGGCGCGTCACTTGGTGTGAGGGCGCGTCACTTGGTGTGGTGGCGCGTCACTTGGTGTGAGGGCGCGTCACTTGGTGTGAGGGCGCGTCACTTGGTGTGGTGGCGCGTCACTTGGTGTGAGGGCGCGTCACTTGGTGTGAGGGCGCGTCACTTGGTGTGAGGGCGCGTCACTTGGTGTGAGGGCGCGTCACTTGGTGTGAGGGCGCGTCACTTGGTGTGAGGGCGCGTCACTTGGTGTGAGGGCGCGTCACTTGGTGTGAGGGCGCGTCACTTGGTGTGAGGGCGCGTCACTTGGTGTGAGGGCGCGTCACTTGGTGTGGTGGCGCGTCACTTGGTGTGGTGGCGCGTCACTTGGTGTGAGGGCGCGTCACTTGGTGTGAGGGCGCGTCACTTGGTGTGGTGGCGCGTCACTTGGTGTGAGGGCGCGTCACTTGGTGTGAGGGCGCGTCACTTGGTGTGAGGGCGCGTCACTTGGTGTGAGGGCGCGTCACTTGGTGTGGTGGCGCGTCACTTGGTGTGGTGGCGCGTCACTTGGTGTGAGGGCGCGTCACTTGGTGTGAGGGCGCGTCACTTGGTGTGGTGGCGCGTCACTTGGTGTGGTGGCGAGTCACTTGGTGTGGTGGCGCGTCACTTGGTGTGAGGACGAGCGTGCAGCGCCACTGTTGCATTGCTTGCCTTCCTCTCGCTGGTGGCCATAGGTAGAGTGGTAGGACTATCTATGTATATCTAGTCTGTGCCAAGTCTCATATTTTATGCTTTAGTCTGCTAATTCGTCATGATCACCGCCCCCCAAATTGAATGAACTTCATTAATAATGATACAGTAGCGTTTACAATTTGAAATAAAATATTGTCAATTGGATTAGAACGAGACAGCCTCTCTGCGAGAAAACGTAACTCAATGCTTGATTGACCTCTTCGGTTAAATTACGGAGCTGCAGTGTGGGTAGTTCCCTCAGGGGGATACAATTATTGTATCTATGGGAATTAGCGCTCCCGGGGGGACAATGTGAGGGCCCGAGCTGAAGGTTAGGTAGGCTTTCTTTTTTTTGTTAAAATAGAATAGGTTTTTGTTTCGTAACGGACCATCTTTTTTTCGGTTCACTGCTGTCCTGTTTTTTCAGCACCTACTACTTTCTTCTTCAACTTCGATCTTTTTTCATGAACTTCTTTCTCGTCTTACTGTTTCTATGCCCCTTCTGCATCGATTCCCTATTTTCTTATCTCCATACTAAATGGTGCCTTCCTCCTTCCTCTCTTCAATACGCTCTTTTTTTTTGTAGCGGTTAGGGAGGCTTAAACTAACTTATAATCTAATCTGCAGTGTGGGTAGTAACCAGAGCATTCCGAGGGCAATGGTAGCGAGGCGCTGCAGCCTCAAATTACTTATTAAAGTTATTCACTTGAGGAATTTAGGTCTCATTCAAGTTACTAATCTGAGTAAAATATCTGTGCATTGTCGGAAAATGTTAATGTCGTTCGTAAATCAAGTAAATAACATGTTTACCGCTAAAATACATACTCATGGGCATTAGTTTAATATTAGTGCTTGACAAAGTAAAATTGTGAAATCTTCGTTCATTTACATAGATACACATTTTCAAAATTGATAACCTTCAGTTCCGATAAACCTTCATTCCCAATAGCTTTCATGAACGGCGTGCTTACACAAGACTGATAACAAACTGGGTTACACTAGGACTGATAACGTGCTACCTTTAAGCATGTTGGTTACTCCAAAAACATGAGTTGCTTGGAGTTGGGCAAAGTCTCATTTGTTGCGAAGTTTCATGTTTTGTTACTGGCTCTAAGTTTTTTTGTGGTCAACGAGTTAGTTCTGGCGCCATGGTGTCCAGGGTGAGGATCATTTCCTTCTCACTTGCGCTAGACCAAAGTTTTCTAAATTAATTCTCGCGTTACATTTTAGCATACATCGTGAACAGATACTGCTTATTTGCTAAGAAATTCAGTTTATTAATGAAATTCTCTTGAAAAACAACTTTTCCAATTTAATTGCGTTCTTTGAACGCCATAGTTTTCGGCATTTTTTGGCATCTCCGTCTCCCATTTACCTGCCTCGTAATTCCCTTTGAGTTATTTCTAATTCCCTCCTGAAGATGCAGCTATTGTATTTATGCCAGTGAGCACTCGCAGGGGGAAAAATGAGAGGTCCTGAGCTAAGAATTAGGTCTTCTTTTTGTTGAAGTATGATAAGTTTAGTTTCATTCTATACCATCTTTTTTGTTTACTGCTGTCTGTTTTCCAGCATCTACTACTTACTTCAACTTATATCGTATACCATCAACTTCTTTCTCAAATCTGTTTTTTATGCACCTTACGCACTGCTTTCGCGTTCCCTGAACTCCATACTAAATGGTGTCTTCCACCCTTCCTCTCTTTGGAACACTTTCTTTGCATTTACGGAGCTTAAAACTACCATCTGATCTAACGTCTTCACTTCAAATGAAGTGGTGCCTCTGCCATTTCTCTCCTTGGAACTCCATGTTGTCAGGGTTTCTTAAACCAACTTATCCCAATCCACGTGTGTGTATAAGACAGGTTTTTCGTTGAGAATATTTACATTTACAGTGGGTAGCAAAAATTCCTGACACATTTGTTTTTTCGCGTATTTCTCAAAAAATATCGATTCAATTGTAATGGAACTTCCAATGTTTTAACAAACTTAGTCCAAAAATAAAAAGGAAAGTGAGAAATATTTTGTTGTCAAGTTCTTATTAACACTTTAACCGCAACTACTAAATATTAAGTTCAACACCAAACTCAAACTAAAAGTCAACTGCAGCGCGCGATGTTGAAAATAGCAAACATGAACTGGATCGTGCCTTCATTTAGCTTTGATTAAGTATTTATGGAAATTGTGTTTGTGACTACTGGTCGGTCTGCAGCGTTGTGAAAATTACCTCCGTGTACCACCGGTGGGTCACGCTGCGGTCAAAGTGTTAAGAAAAAACAAAATTACCTACATGCAAAAGTCTTCCACAGCATTTCCTAATATTTAGTTGCGAATCCTTTGTTCTGCCTTCAGTCTCCGAGCGGTTTCCATAGTTTTCAAAGAGTTTTTACGAGCACTTGCTCATAGTTTGTAACAACCCCAAACGATCACACTTCCACCACAGAATTTTGTAGCGGGGATGGCATTCGAAGTTTTGAATTCTGTGCCTTTCTTCCTCCATACACGGATGCGCCTGTTTCTTCCGAATAGCTAAATTTTTATTTCATCAGACACAATTACTTTATTCCAGGAGTCAACTGATTCACCTTGATATTGATCAACAAATTTCGAACGATCTTCTACATTTTTACGTTTCAGCAACGGAGTCTTTCTTGGTGATCAAGATTCTAGAGTTCAGGCCACTACGGTTCAATGATCTCTTGAGTGTGTTCTGACATCAATACCGGCATTCTTCAGATCCCATTGAATTTCTTAACGAGTCAAAAATGGGGCTTTCATAACAGTACGAGCAATACATCGAGCTCTAGCATCATTCAATTCGCGCGGCCGACCACGCCTTTAAATATTTTCATTAGTATCCAATTTTTCCACTATAACGACAGCCCTAACTACTCACCAGCAAATTCAATTCTGAAGCTATTTTCCAGTACCCTTTTCTATATTTACGCCTTGCTATGATTTCTTGACGCAAATCATTAGACAATTCTTTTGTTTTTGCCATTTGAATGAAGTATTGAGAGGTGGACAGCTCCACAGCGTCTCAGGGCTGTTAGCCGCTGGCCAGCTTAGAGCCGTGAGCCCCGTGCTGCTCTCTGATTGGTTGAACTATTACATCTAATCATACATTAGCATAGGATTTATTTTTTTTTAATAAAAGCTTGACCACAAAATGTTTCGTAATTTACTTTCTATTTTTAGATAGACAAAGTTTATTAAGATATTGAGTGTAAGTTTCATTATAATTGACTTGATACCTTTTGAGAAATACGCGAAAACCGAATGCGTTAAGTACTTTTGTTGCCCACTGTATTTTAATTTCAGTCACGAATATCTTGCACGTCCGCAGAGGATGCTATGTATACACGGGCCCTTCAAGAAGCCTCGGAAGAACAAACCACATTGCGTTAAGCTCGTAGTAGTGTCGCTACTAATCCCGCGGACATTCCGAACTCTATCAAATAATGAAATAAAAATTAACAGCATTACAGCAAGACGCAAACTCCCCTCTCATTTTTTGATCTTGACACATCGATTTAAGCTCATTTAAGTCGGGGCTGTAGACAGCTTCACAGGATGCCCATCTTTTGTGGCACGCTGCCGTCAGTTTTTTGCAGTGTTCCGAAAACCTCTCTAGTGGCATGGTGTGCCGTCCTGCTCGAACAATATCTGTTTGTCTTTCCGATCTTCAAATGTAATGTGGGAAAGAATGCAAAAAACTTCTACTTAGCGCAAGCTACAACGAAATGGTTTGAATTTTGAACACTTGAGCCTGATTTAAGTAGTTGACTGTTAAAAAACTTGGAGCTCCTTACAAAAGAATGAATTTAGCTACAATTGAGACTTAGCCCATCTCTCTACGATTGATGCCGTGTGAGTAGCCAGTAAGCCGAAATTGGGCCACTTTTTTGCCTACTTTGTATATGTACGTGTGGTTTTCTGTCAATGTGAGAAATTTTTGGTCTAACCAATAGAGCCAGACCAAAGTTTTGTGTGATACACAAGAATTTTTATAAGTCTATGCAGGTTCTGTAAATGAGGCAAACAGTACATGTAAACTGCATAAAGCCAGAGGTTCTCCTGTGGTGTTAAAAGCTGGCTTATTCTATTCCTCAATTTGTTGATAAGGCACTGGAAATTTTTGTCATTCATAACTTATACCAATTCGTCTAAATAATAAAGGTACATAAGCCGTTCTCTTAGTGGGGTTGTAATTGGATACCGGTAACCAGTGAGGGGAGAGTATCAATTAGTGTCACTGCACTGCAACTCTCACTATTTGACACTCCCTAACTTTATTCAAATATGCCCACACCACGCTTTATTGCAGCCTATCAGTTAAGAATGCTCTCGCGGGAAACCCGCAGATGTTCAGAATGTCACCTTGTATGAAGTCTTTAGTATTGCAGGATGTGCCGAACTGAAAAAACAATATCTTTTGAAATCAATAACACTTTATTCCTCACGTTGCTTCCTGATTTCTCCTAATCTACAGCATTAATCGTATGTGTGTCGTTTGCATATGTGTCATGTGAAGCTGTGCTCTTCTGTGCTGCATGCAATACACGTGCCTCGTTGGCTTGCGGCCAGTCGCATGTGCTGCCGTCGAGCTGAGCCTGGGTCATTCTGAGGGTACTCACGGTTTGAGATGTGAACGCTTCAAGTGTAGCTTTTCAATTATGGTCATGGCCTCAAATAGCCCTGAACACGCTCTCGAGATGCTACAAATTCCGAGAGTTTGGAAGAAACAACTATAATACTTCTCGGACAATCGTGAGCAAGCAAGCGATGGCTTCAAGCTAGATGGTGAACTATTGCCTTGATATGATACTTTTCTATTGCCAAGTGTCTTTTTACACGTAAAGGACCTCATTCGCTTTCATGTGATCAACTTTCCGATCATCAATTTGTTTTTCTCTTTGTGCTTCAGGGAAAGTATGAAGAAGTTGAGCGATACTACCAGCGGGCCCTTGAAATCTATGAGAACAAGCTTGGTCCTGACGACTCAAATGTAGCCAAGACGAAGAACAACCTGGCCTCGGCATACCTCAAGCAGGGGAAGTACAAGGAAGCCGAAATTCTTTATAAGCAAGTGCTCACTCGGGCTCATGAAAAAGAGTTTGGTGCCATTGATGGTGAGTTCAAAATGCCATGATTCAGCTTATTTGCTCGAGTGCTGAGTGTTTTTTCTCTTTACTATAGTGAGTGAGCTGCTATTGTGTTACTTTGCTGTACATATATGGCCGTGTGTACCCAGATCCTGGGCTGCAGAGTTGGATGTGGGGTATTTTCTAAAGACTGTAGATTATATTAATCCTGGTACTGGGAATGCGTTTTTGAATGATGTATATTTTCATGTTTATGGCAAGCAAGTCATTGGGTAATAGTTACGTGAAGATGTAGTCTATTCATGAAATGTTTATGATCTAACATAGCGGTGATATGCGTGAATTATCTTTTATGTAAGGAGTGGCGCTGTTGATTCATGCTTGATTTGAGTGTTAAATAACCTCGCTCCAACTCTGCATCCCTGCATGGGTTAATTTTTTTTTTTAGGAGAAATGCTTTACATTTTTGATGTAATTATGAGAATGTGTGCGGAGTTGTGTGTTCGTGAGATTTTAATTTGTTTCACGATGGATTGTTCAATTGTTGACATATGCGGGCGTGGAACTGTGCAGGAGACAACAAACCAATCTGGCAAGTGGCTGAAGAGCGCGAAGAAAATAAAAATAGCGGCAGTGAGGATAAGATGAGCTGCAATTCTTCTACTGGCCCTTACGGAGAGTACGGAGGTTGGCACAAAGCTGCCAAGGTGGACTCTCCCACGGTTAACACAACTCTAAAGAACCTCGGGGCGCTCTACCGGCGCCAGGGCAAGTTTGAGGCTGCTGAGACTCTGGAAGATTGTGCAGTTCGCAGCAACAAAGAGGTACGGCACTCATTTCTAAATATCTTCTTGTAAAATACCATCAATTTTGTAAGCTCATTGCTTCTGGATATTAACAGTTTTGGTAACCTTTCCTTGATTAGTTCTCTCTCGACAAAAAATAAATACCATAACTTAATGAAGAATTCGAGACTAAAGTTTTACTTACTTGAAATATGTGCTTCATCATGCCATTGCATAGCTATTGTTAATGATCACCTATCATTTTGGCGAGGGAAGGTGTTGTTTAACTTATCATTACTGCATAATTTATATTTTGTCAAGTTCACGTATTTTCCACCAAAATTCAAGTTTTAAAGTGAGATTGATTGACAATAAAGTTGCATCGAATTGCATCCTTCGATTTGCTGTGCTCAATGAATGCAACTGAACACCATCTTCATTCATTCCAATGGTCTGAATTTGAAACCGTAACAAATTAATGACGCAGTCTTATGCCTTCGTGAGCCATCCACTAATTTCCGTGAGCAATAATGTGCAACTCGTGGGAATGCTTTACTGCTTAGTGATAATGCTTTGTATGAGTTACTTACTAGGATGTGTACGCGTGCTCATCCTTGATTTGTCGCACTAACTGGTGTCGAGCTCTAACCCTACATCTTCCAAATGGTAGGTGACTTTACCTGTTCTGTTGCTTCTGTCTTTTGTGACTGCTCTGCATGTATATGGGCGTACATGGTACTTCGAACCTTGGAGTCTCAACACTTTCTCCTTTCTTGGCATGTGCAATCATTTAAAAGAGGATTTATTTGTTTGTTGGTGCTTTCTATTTGAATGTTCTTGTAAATTAACACTTTCCTCTTTTACCTACGACTACGCTCTATGGCTCATTTGGTTTTGGACTATTACTGATTACTAATTTGTGGGCCGAGCAATTTTCGAATTCGAATTTACTTAATAAGACTGCTCGTGTAGATGTCAGTATAAATTTATTTGTATCAAGTTATGTCGATAGTTAGTATCTATAGGTCAATTTATGTATTGAATTATTTATCCGTCTATTGGCTTCCTTAGTTTACAATATCTTTCTGATTTTATCGATTTGTGTTGAATCTGCTATGAGCATAACTCGAAATAAATTTGAATATACCAAGTTACTAAGTGGGCGTACCAGAAATAATTTCCTGTAAGTGCGTGCATGTATGTATTTATGCTTGAATGAATACATGATTATATACCGTGTACGCATATATACTCACACAAATTGAGCGAGAAGTATGAAATAAAGTATAATATTGCTAATTTATCGTTCATGGAAACAAAAACTCTTGAGAAAGAGGAAATGAGCTGTCTTAATTCTGCGACCGATTCCATCACTTCTGATGCCGCTACTGTCAGCACTTTCACCAGCCCTTGAATATGCATTGATGGAACATTGAACGTGGTTTACTGGGGGCGTGATAGCGTCGCATCAAGTCATTACAGATTGGAAAACAAAAATGTTTCATAACTGTTTCCAGTAATTCACTCAAGTGGTCACTAAACTTATATCAGCACCATTAGGATGAGGATTTGTTGGTTTGAGACCTGTTACGGGTTGGTGTCACATAGTCAAAAGTGTAAGCCGAGAAAAGGTAATCGTGGACAATATGTTGAATTACCCATGTTCATTTGTGTCACTGCACACGTGAGCTTTAGCAAGTCTAACTCATGTATCAGAAGAAAACGTTATTAGGAAATAAGGAGCCATATTTAATTAATCGATCTGAACATAAATTGAACAAGTTTAAGGGTTTCCTGGTAACTTTCTACTCATCTGGTACATTTCAAATAAATTTCATAATTAGCTTGGCAGGTTGTTACTGTGACGTACTTATGGGATTTATGGGCATTAGCGCTTCGAAGGGAAGATTTAGGGTCCCAAGCTGATGGTTAAGTAAACCTTCGTTCTGTTGAAATATACGAAATGAACTATGTATTTTCCCTCTTTATGGACTTGAACTTCATGAACTTCTTTCTTAGCTTACCGTTTTTAAACACCTTGTGCATAGATTTTTCGTTCCCTTATCTCCATATAATGGCGCCTTCCTCTTTCCTCTCTTTGGAACGTTTTTTTTAAGCTGCGAGATAGGCTTAAACTAACATTATCTAATCTCTATGAATAAGAAGTAACTGGAAAATAATTTTCATATGAATTAGCAGAAAATTCACGAGTATATTATAAATTATCAAAATACCTGACTTATCATGTAACTATTCTTGAGATATACTGTACGTGGATATGACGGTATAAAAATATGTAGGTAAATGCATCGTAGGTGATATTTAGAAATTTTGGTATTAGAAATCCGCCTGTTGGAGTTTATGATTCTAAATGGTAAATTAGATTTTCATTTCTGCACGGGAGGTCGTTTGTTCGATAGCTCGTCTCAGGTGTGAGAAGAGGGAATGAGTTTCCTGAAATGGAATTAATTCAGTTATTTTTTTATTCTTTATATATCGACAAAGGAATAAAAAATTGTATTAGTGGGTTTCTCTTTGTGCCTGTCGGTGGCGACAGTGGAGCGAATGCGTGTTCATGCGCCAGCGGTTTCAAATTCCTTTGCTTGTGTGTTTATCATCATGAATGTTCTCAGCTGACTATTGTCTGGATATTGAAAATATTACGCTGCAAAATTATGTTAAACGTCAGACCCAGCTAAAGATATGAGTGGAAGTCTGGAATGAGTGTCCATCCAGGCCATGCTGTTTTTTTATAGGCTAAATATGCGGTGTTTACAGTTGATTTGTGTAGGAATGTAGAATAGACAATTCTGATGGAAACTTCTTCATATCAGTTTAATAATAACCAACTCAAACACACAACGTTCAGCTTCCCATGATTCAGAATACCTGCCACAAAACAACTGGGCTAATTTCTCACAGACAACAGTTTATTTCGGCAACTAACCAGGCAAGCCAACTAAGTAGAAATTCTCAATGTTTCTTTGTATTATAGTGAATAGTTCATTATTGCAGAGATGCCAAGCGGCGTGAGAGTTTTTTAAACGCTGGGAATTTTTGCCTCATCAGCGTACCTGAAACGGAGATTTTAATTCCATGTCTTCCATTTGTTACAGTAAAATGTTTCTGTTTTTCTAAAGCCCATCAGTACTGGCACACTGCTATCCTATTTTCTGGCAACTTCTGACTTTCTTTTTCAACTTATATCTTGTGTTATAACTTTTTCCTCTACGTACTGTTTCTATGCCCTAAAGATTTTGTGTGAGTACAGTTTCTGCATAGATTCCGTGTTCTCTTAACGCTTTACCAAATGGTGCCTGCATAATCCTTTCTTTGGACATCTCTGTTGTGGTTAAGGAGGCTGAAACTTGCTTGCTCTAGTCTTACTTACTTCTACTAGTCTTACTCTAGTCTAATCATAAAATAAGCGCTGTAAGAGGGGAGCTGTTTTAATACTTTGAAAGCTAGTTCCATCCTGTCCAACTGCTTTTGTGCTTGTCAGAGAGCATAAAATTTTGCGTCTGTGCAATATCAACTGGCCTTGGTCTTTATTCGTCCCTGTTATCGGGAGATAGCGTATTGCTTTGATTTATATGCATTTCGATTGAGCATAGATCTCATATTTTTTTATCAACTGTCGAGACGTAAATATCTATATCATTTGCTATTTTCAAGGTTTGTCTAAATTACTCTGGCTGTCTGGATATTTATATTTAGCAACTTCTCTGAGAATCTCCAACGTTGTTTTAGGGCTTCACCTTGTTTATATTTCTCTGTGAAACTTGTCTTCTTTGACTATTGTGACTTTTCCGTAGGCCCTGTTCGTGAAACATTAGGTAAACGTTGAGAACAAGTTTTGAATCACGATAGTGTTGTATTTTCAGGAAATTCTACTTCCGTATTTAAGCTGCAAAACAGTGGTTTGCGGCTCAAACTGAAAGTTCTCAGGATTTATCTGCAAACTAATCGGATTTTCTCCGGACTCCAAGGCAATCTAAATTTAGGAATTGTACGGAAATGGATAATAGACGAGGAACCGCTGTTAAGGTTAAATTTAGATATGTTGGGATAACATCCCTCTGGAAACTTTTACTTTATACAATCGATGTAACCCCAGTTAAATGACAGTTCTTTAAATCGAAAGAAATATAAGTTATTGTTGAATATTTTATCTAGCTTCAGCTTTTCGCTCATTTTGATTTTGAACACTCCTCTTCTAAGCAATCTTGTTATTGTTGCTCTAAAGCTACATATTCAGTTTTCACCGTTCTCTGAGATGGAGTTGCCTATTTTTGACGTGACTTGTGTTATATTTTCTGTTGCGTGCGGGCCTGTGCTACACTCAGTCAGACCCGCTCTAAACGGCACTCGAGTGCCTTTCCTGTTCTCGTCGCGAACACGTGATCATTAGTTCGCGTTTTTATTTTTTATTCTTGAATTTTATATCTTCCACTATATCTGTATGTTGTAGTTTTCTTTTGTAGGTTGTAGTTTTAATTTACTCATGTCGGTTTTGTCCCTGAACCTTTGCTAAAGATGAACTGATGAGTTCGAAGCGTTCAATATAATTCCGTTAGACGTTAATAAATTTATTGATAAAGTGACTATACGTACAGCGATTTTTGTCTTTTCGTTTTAAGAAACAAACGCAATAATGCGGGTGGAATTTTAGATTCGTAGAACTTTTTACACTTTAAAAGTAGTTGATCATCATTATTCCTTCTTTAGTTAACATGTGTTTACTCCAGTTGAAAAAATAATATATATATATATATGTATATATATATGTATGTATATATATGTATGTATATATATATATGTATTAGACTTCCAACACACTGTCGAATGGACATGGTCTGTTTCAAAAGCTTACTTAATATATATATTAAATAAGCCCTTGATATAGACCATGTCTATCCACAATGTGTTGGATTAGTATTAGATAAACCCTAGAAGAACTAAATTTAATCTTACTTTGTTAATGAAAGGCTGATATTGCAGCGTTAAAATGAAAGTTACACTTTCCTCTATCATGTAACTTAAGGCTGGGTAGTTATTTTTACCTTATTCTATTACTAGAATAAGAGCGCTGATGATAAGTGAGCGGGGGAGCAAATGAAGTGATCAGTTTCATGAGTACAGAAGTAGAATAATCAGTTCACTTCTGAGTTTCTTGAGTTAAAACTTATAATTTCAATAATGGTGACCGACCAAAAATTTACTGCATTGCTCGTTGCAGGAAAAATATAAATAAACATACGAGTTCTGCAACAAGTTGATAAGTTGGAGAAAACTAAAACCATCGCTGGTAAACCAGGAGAGAAGAGAGCATTAAATTGAATGCTTGCACCCCCAAGTTGCTGGCACGACGAGGCTAAAAAGCTCGAATTTCCATCCAAGTGCTGTCAGTCCTAGCAGTTGTGCTGACGCAGCTCATATCTGCACTTTTGCGCTGTATTTCAATTCTGGAGAATCTCAGAAATGAACCTTACAGAATGGTCCACTTTCAACAGCTTGCCCAACGTCGGTAGAAAGTGGAGCTGAAAATTCGTAATTATATCGCACTAATCACACGACCGAACTTAGTGTTCACAGAGGTACATCGATTTTGTCACTCAAACAGTAAATCTACAAAAAAGTGGTCGGGTCCTCACTGTTAAGAATAGGAGTACATATTGATATCGAAATTCACAGTTTGTTATGAACTGGGATCTCTGACACCCGCGTGGCTTCCTCTGATTTTCTGCAATCGGTGATCGAACTCAGATGGCGGTAGTGGATTCGGGTTTGCTTGTAAACCTGCATGTTACCGTAGACTTGAAAAAGTTAATGGTTGGTCGTGTAGCCCTCAAGTTTAGCATCATATCAGTGAATTGGACTCTTTGTAGAGAACATCTCATTCACAAAAATTAATGGTGCGCAAGGGGCCTCTTTCTCTTAAGGTTTTTCTGATTCATTTTGGAGTAGAGAAGCTCTGCTCCTCTTTTACCTCTAGTGTCCTCAAGTGAAGGTACGGATATCAGTTGTGACTTCGGTGTATGACATGCTGCATGTGCACATGTGGTAGTTACATTGAAGAAATGTGATTTCACTGTGACTGACTTGTGTCTTCAGAAATTGGGCATCTAACTCTTAAACCTAAAATTGGGCGTGTAGAATGCCATGAAGTTATGTTAAAAGCTGTGCGGTAATGATGAGGAACTGTATGGCGCTCCCAGGGGAACCATGTGAGGGCCCGAGCTAAAGGTTAGGTAGGCTTCCTTTTGTTGTAATAAAATAGGTTTTTGTTTTGTTACGGACCATCTTTTTTCGGTTCACTGCTTTCCTGTTTTTCAGCACCTACTACTTTCTTCTTCAAGTTTTTCTTGTTTCATGAACTTCTTTCCTAGCTTACTGTTTCTGTGCACCTTGTGCATAGATTCCGCGTTCCCTCAACTCCATACTAAATGGTGCCTTCCTCTTTCCTCTCTTGGAACACCTTTGTCGTGGTTAAGGGAGGCTAAAACTTTCTTATATAACAATAATAATAATAATAATAATAATAATAATAATGTACACAAAGTATTAAATTTACGAGTTCGCTCCGTAGGTTTGTGTTTTCAACAAGAACTCGTACTTCTAACGGACGGTCCTTCTAACGGACGGCTTTAAACTTTTATTGCTATTCGGTCAATTCAGCTTGCTTCTTACAGTAATGAATAAAAGTGATAAGACATTGGCAGAAGTTTCGAAATCTGAGAAATTTCTTATGGTCAAAATTTTGAAAAATTTCAACTTTATAAAGCAATAGTAGAGGAAATATATTGTAATTATTTTTAATTTACTGTGTGATTTTATGAATTTCTAAAATGATATCGAACACATTTTTTTGTAAATGTCTCGAGTAGTGAAAGTAGTGTGCAAAATAAAACAATAGTGATTTTCCGGTTACCTGCAAATTATTATTTCAGCAACATGAAAATGCATTGCAAGTTATCCATCACCAGCTAGCGATACAACCGATTGCGCAATGGGAGCTAATGTGATAAAATTTGCCTGACGTACGACCACCGGACTTCCGTAGTTTTTTGGTATTTTCTCAATTTCTTGCTTTAGGCCTTCATGCTATATAGGGTGCTTCAGAACAGGAGGTGCAAAGTTCCACACCAAGTAGAAAATGGCCAAATAAACATTTTCTTCTAAGAAATTTTTCGATAAATATTGGGTTTTTAGATATTAGCAGTTTGTTTCACAGAATTACTTCACAAAAATTGTTCAAAATGTGTTCCACCTGTACATCAATGCACTTTTCAAATCTTAGCCTTAACGACTGCTGGATTTTAGGAAACACTTCTGGCATTTCAGAAATCTCACCAGCAGCCACTGCAATTCTGGCCACGAGATCTTCCTCAGATTCAATGGGTGTAGCATAAACAAGGCTACAAGGCTTTTGGCAAAGTATCACTACAACTAAATTTTATTATCTTAAACTCTCGTAGAGTTGAAGTGTATGTAACGTAATTTTAAAATATATATTACGAGTAATTGTGTAATAAAATTTCATTCTTTAAAACAATTAGCATCTAACATCTCGAAAGTTCAAATTTTTTACCGAAAATTTCATAACGTAAAAGATGTTTATTTGGCCACTTTTTACTTGGTGTGTAATTTTGTACCTCTTATCCTAAAACACCCTGTATATTCCTAACATTTTCTATTAAATTCGGATTTCGACTCTGTCTAGGACAAGCCGGCTTATGAATATCCTTCTTCAGAAATGTTCCTCCTTGCCTTGCTGTGTTGCTGAGGTCATTATTTCGCATTAAAATCATAGTTGCATCAGAAGCTTGCAAAACGGGTTGAACGTGGTTCTTCTAAAATACCTTGTGTGCACGAGTGTTTATTTCATCATGCAACATCAAGGTACCATGTTATTCCTCATGCTGCTGATGTCATCCCTAATATCGTGATCCTCTCACATCCATATTGATCACGATATTCCTCCATATTCCTCCTCCACTGATTGTGTGCATTGAGGGGAACCTCAATCTTCAGCGGGGTGCAACTATAAGATACAACTATCTACGGGGTAGATGTGAGGTCCCAAGCTAAAGGTTAGGTAGGTCATCCTGATGTTGAGATATAATGTAGTTTTTATTCTGTTATCGATCCTCTTTTTCCAATTCACTGCTGTCCTTTTTATGAAGTCAAAATTTGTAGATTTGGCTTGCAAGTGAGATGTTCCAACTTGTCAATACCTAACTGATAAATGGCTTCAACAGTCCGGTTTTGGAATGCGATGTGGGTACATCGTGAGGACATGAAGCATACCTCAGGGCAATACGCTTTGAATAATTAACTGATTACTATTCATCATCTGAAGAGAATGAGCGGAACATGTCATTACTTGCTCCTTGGTGGGGAGCGCCGGCAAAACCTACATGGTCGCACTGTTAGAGCCATGAGAAAACTGGCCTGCCGTGGTAGAAATTCCCATCACCTGACCTCATAAGTACTGGCTGAGCACACGAGAGCAGAAATTACCATCAACTCAGCTGGCAACTACTGACAGTGTAGATAATTCATGACTAACAACCATGAATGCACATTAGGAAATGAATCCCATTCCTATTCACTTAGAAATTAGCCATCAGTTAAGTTTAAACTAGTTCCCTGTTCATATTTTCACTAGAGAATTGTACTATTTTCTCATCACATTGGTTTCCCTAATGGGGATACAAATTTTGTATCTGTAGGAATTAGCGCTCCCAGGGAGAACACATGTGGTCCTGATCTGAGAGTTAGGTAGGCCTTCTTTTTGTGGAAACGAAATGTTTCGTCTTTTTTCGTTTTACCGCCGACCTATTTTCAACTCCTCTGACTTTCTTTTTCAACTTTTATCTTGTTTCATTACCTTCCTTCCTAACTTACTGTTACTATGCGCTCAGGATCTTGGGCGGAAATACCTTGTGCATGGAATCCGCGTTCCTTTAACTCTGTACTAATTAATATTCAATCAATCTCATCCCCTTAGTTCGAAACAGGGGAAGCTCGTATGTGCCAAATGCATATTTAAATATTCATCATAACTGGACTATGTATGTGAAGGCCCTTTTATGTGTAGATGGTGCTTTAGGTATCCTGTTGCAGCTGGGTGTGCAAGCGAGTGTGCAAGCCTCGTCATTTAGGCACAAGTGTTGCTCACCCGCTCACCCCAACAAGCGTCTGCTCACTCGAACTTAAGGGTTTGTGTCCACTGTGTCAACCTATTGTTTAAGTCTTACTTTATCATTAGTATCTGCATGGCGGTCTAAATGTTAGAAAATCAATTTCTTGGCTTTAAATTTCCACTCAACATTAGCGATGCCCTGCTCTCAGTTGTACGAGTTCTGGCATGGAAAACTTTCATTGGAAGTAGCTTTCCTACTAATGTTCTTCAATAGTTGTCAGGTGGTTTGGTAACTCGACGGCCATGATACTGTTCTGATATTGAATATTTTAGTCTAAGTCAAATAATTAAATGTGCTGTGCGCTAAATTTTACTGGATTTCTCTTTTGAGAAGCAGTTGCTTTAGAAAGTAAGTTGTAATTTAAGTTTTTTAGGAATTCTTTGTTTTTAATATTAAACTTTACAGCCGATGCGTACTGTCGTGTTCGTTGATATGGTGAATTGGCGAGAGACAATTGCGTGCAAATCGCGAGGCCACGCAGCTCTGGACACGGAGCCGTGGTACGCCTCCTGTGGCGACCTTCTGCTCAGAGCAGCGCTGTGCAAATGCGCCAGGTGCGGCCAAAAGAGCTCTAAACAGCGAGAAGGGTGAAGTTCTTCAACGATGAAGAACGTGTCGATTTTCATACGTGAATTTTACACAAAATCCCGTAAGCTAAACCTGAACTCAACACTATTGAACATATATTTCTAATTTAGAAGGCCTCGTATTTAAAGGCATTTGCACTATCATGGGGAAAACGCGAGGAAACTAGTTTTATGTTTTATGAAGTGAAATCAGTTTTTTCGATTTATTGTTGATTCGTTTGTAACGCGTATTGCTTTTTTCTTTAACTTTAATTTGTTTGACAAACTTATTCTTTCTAAGCGCAAAGATCTTGTCTGGGAATACACAAAGTGATTAGATTCCTCCGTTCTCTCAACTTCATATCAAATGGTGCTTTCCTCTCTCTGAAACACCTTTGTTTTGGTTAGAGAGGCTTAACTAATTTATTTATTCTGAGAAAATTGGATTCAAAACGTTTTCGACCTTGAAGTAATGAATAATCTTCCTAAGTGTCCTTCTCCTCAGGGGGATACAGGTATTGTATCTATGGGAATTAGCGCTCCCAGGGGGACTATGTGAGGGCCTGAGCTAAAGGTTAGGTAGGCTTCCTTTTTGTTGAAATAGAATAGGTTTTTGTTTTGTTACGGACCATCTTTTTTTCGGTTCACTGCTGTCCTGTTTTTCAGCACCTACTACTTTCTTCTTCAACTTTTTCTTGTTTCATGATCTTCTTTCTGATATTTCTGTTTCTGTGCCCTTTCTGCATAGATTCTGCGTTCCCTTAACTCCATACTAAATGGTGCCTTCCTCCTTCCTCTCTTTGGATCTCATTTGTTGAGGATAGGGAGGCTTAAACTAACTAATAATCTAATCTAATCTCCTAAGTGTCCTTGAATGGTTCATTTAACTTATCTTTTACGTGCAAATTATGTGATAGATCCGAGTTCATGCATAATATTTGATTTGCCTTCTTTATGAGCTCTAGTCTAGGCCATTACCATTTCACTGTTGTTGTACCAGTTATAATCTCCTGTTTCTTCAGGCGATTTGGCTTCTGTTCCGCCATCGGCTGTCGTAACCCTATTTCTTTGCTCATTTTCTTGTACTTCGTGCTAAGTTCCATTTTGTGTTTTTCCCATGAAGTGCAGTTTCAATTTATTCTCCGTCGATTCATTTTTTCATTTTCAATAAATTCCAGACTTTCAAATCGTTTCAAAAAATTAATTTTTTTAAGGAATAACATCATTAGTTACTAAATTGTGCTTTTAATCGTCTCGATTTTCAGTAATCGATTGAGCTATAGCTGTTGCACACAACTGTCCTAACCTCAATTCAGTTTGTTCATGTGGCTTTGAAGGAATGACGTTATGTCGAGCCAATTATATTGAAATATTTGTCAGTATTTCTCGAACGAATTAAAAGAAGGAACATTGGCCAACAGTTTACTAGTATTATCAGTAAAGATGCTTTGAGCAAATGAGGCAGGACATCATGTGACAAAAGAGCGCGTGCAAAGATACTAAACTTTTAGATTAAGTCCAGCGATCACGTTAAATATGATGCTGCAAGGTCTCAATTTTACATTTTATTTGTAAATAAAAATAGACTAAAACTTCCGGAGGTTCAGATATACATCTAGCTGGAGAACTGAGTATAAGCACAGGATGCCGACTGAGTCTAAAGAGCTCAAGTCAAGCATTAAGGTCTCAAGAATTGAGCAAAGACTCTGTAGTGACGAAAACCCTTGTTGAAATGAAATCATCTACCTCTGCTGTGTACACCGAGCGTTTAAGGAGAAGTGTCTCCAGCTACCGATACTTGAAGAAAGCCTTGGCGCAAAACGGGGGGATCTTGTTATTGTAATTCTGATCAGTCTACTTCGTGAGAAGTTCTCTATTGTATTTATATTTATACATATATTTAACCCTTTTCTTCCCTCCACTCTAATTGTTGAGGGGAAAATTTTCTAACGTAATTGCAGTCATTACCCTGACACATCAGCAAAATTGCCCTAGCATGTTTTTTTTTGTATGAGCAGATGCTTACTTCCTTTTTAAATTAAAAAAATTATGCTCTAAGAATGTATGCTTCGACGCCAAAAAATTTATCGAAAAATTTGAGAAAAAATATCAATTTAGCTTTTGCTTAATTTTATCTGTAAAAACATGTACGTAAGAAAAACTTGCTCAAGTTAAATAAAAAAGGTATTAAATGTATTGCATAGACCGTGAAGCCTACACTGAGTGGATATCAATAGCAAATTGCAAGTGTCAAACTTCTGTAATGTCTAAAAACACAGTTGCATGAATACTTCTAATTGCCCTAACTTTGTCATTTAGTTCAAATTATTTCCCTACTTGTTGAACCACCTTGAATTCTTGTCAATTTTCCTAAACTGGAAGCACTAGCCATCTGAGAACTGGAGTTCCCGTCGGGAAGTAAAAGGTTAATTAACCCGCGCACGGTCGCGCATCCCTCAGAAAAGTAGTCAATTTACCCGCGTTACTCTGCTGTTCCCTGTTCACTTACCGTAATAGGCAGAGATGTAAAAATATGAAGTAATGAGTAAAAAATGTTGCTTTACACTTTGATGTTGTCAGATTTTTGATAACTTGAACCGTTTCTTTGTAATATGGAGTCAAACTCCGTAGATTTTTGCACAACATTGCTTCAAAGAGATCAATGGCCATTTTTGTGTTTTGGGAACAATGTAATGTTTTTCACTGCTATTTTATGCAGAAAATCCTTCCAAACCTGCTGATGTTTTTATTTTTCCTCTACAACAATTAGAAAAAAAGTTATGACCATTTATGTCTACTAGGTGTTATCCATTCTTCGTTTTAGTTCCTACATAAATGCATGTTTGCATGTCTGGTTATATTACTGTAAGTATAGTGTTTCGAAACTTGTAATTTTCACACAATATGAATAAAATACTGCTCTACACGCTACTGACTTCAGATTTGTCTTATTTGCCATTTTTACGAAATAAGGCGAAATAAGGCCCTGAGTAGTTTCGCTGGTAACTGAGGCTGCCACTGACTGTTCGCACGCACACCCTCTCACGGTCGCCTCATTTACCACACTGACTGTGCTTACCCCTCCCAACTTCCAAGTGGTTGGAGCTCTGCCTTAACCCCCACAATGTGGGGGTTTCTGGCTCCAGCTGTGTAGCACTCGCTGAGACGATCATTTTGGTGTATAACAACTTGGGGTTTTGCCTTACGTCTGGCAACCAGTGAGCCTGGTAAATGAGGTGACCAGTTACAGTGCGCGGGTTAATAAACATCCTTGCTGCTCACAGCAGAGATGGGCGGCTGGTAATTCAGGGAATTTGGCTCCGTGTCGGTTTAGTGCACTCACGCCTTAGACGTGCGTCCGTTGTGTCGGAGCCACGCGATGTTGTCCGCACTCCTTTCCTCGCTCGGCGACGCCTTTCTCTGTTAGCTTCGCGCGTGGATGCCAGTCTTTATGTCTGCCACTTAATTTTCCTCTCTTCAACACGTCAGCATAACTGGTCATACAAGTACCGCTAGGTAAATTGTTCATTCACGTACCGGTATAAATGAATTGCATTCAATCTATTTCACAACTTTCTAAAGAAAAGCTATCATAAGGAGTAAAATATCATTTTGCAATTATATATATATATTTTTCAATTATTAGAATAAAAACGTATTCCAGGGGTGAAGTCAATTTCCCCATTTCTGATTCTTACAACCTAACCAAAAACTAAACCAACCGTAACAACCGCGAAAATGCAGTAACGTGCTTAAGATAAAGTGTGGTAGAATTGACAGAGTGGCGTTGAGGATTTATTTTTTGGTTAGCGAGGTGAAGGAACTTAGAGTGCTTATCTCATCCATCGCTTCCGATGTATTCAATTCATTGATAAAGTAGGTTTTGCTGAATTGCTTACTAACCAATTCTCTGGAAGCTGCCAGTGACCATCAAGCTACTTCTTGCAACCCTTACTTGGATTCTTATCAATGCATGAAAGTGGTCTCATTTTCGCTTGACTCTCGGTACCTTCATGAAAAAGTTTTGCCTTAGAAGACGCTACATAAATTACAAAATTACCCGTTCATTTTGCTATACTGTTTTTTCCTTGTTCTTGAATATTTTATACGTTGCGTATTTGACGTTCCGGTGGTGAATTGAAGAACGTTTTGGTATCCTAAAGTTGAAAATAAAGTACAGTATATCGTTATGCTGGCAGGTGTCAGTGACGCGTCTGTTGAATTTTTAATCATGACATACACAAACGTTTGATTTTGAGATCAAACCATCCTACGTATAGGGCAGATCTTGACGAAACTAGTAAATTAGGGTGTGGTGGATAAGTACCCAATTTCCTTTGCATTATGCTGTTGTCAAATACAGTCACTTCAACATGCGCAGCTTTCTTCATTGCAGGCAGCCGAGGCATCATTGGCTTATTGTGAGTTTCAAGGTGTGTCGAAAGGCACGCAGGATTGTCACTTAGCGCCAATCACCTTAATTGCGGTGTTGTCAAGTGTCTACTACATAGTTAACAGCATCGTTGTGAGAGAGGTGCGATGCAGGTTGATAGCTTTGAACTACACCTCAAAGCGACCGAATTCAGTCGAGCCAGTTTGGCTGCAAGAGGGATTTCGAGTTGACCAAGAGTATAGGAAATAGTGGACAGCCACCTCTGCCTACTCCTGAGGGCCGTCGCGTGGCAGATAGACACGTAATTAGTTCATCAGGCTGTGTGTGATTATATATATTCGTTAGAAGTTGTATAAGGTAAGAAAAAACGAAACAAATGATTCAGCTAGTTTCCTTGCCCATTTCTCATGTCTAAAGCAAGCACACCAAAGAACAGTACAATTGATTGTTTTCATTAATTAACCTGCCGTCAAACGAGCATAAAAAGCTCTTTCATGCATGACCAGTACAAAATTGATCTCCCGTATCAAGGTTCCATCCACCGTAAGTGTAGTCTTCACTGTACTGTAGGTGTGGGAATCAATGGGAAGCGAGGTCGTCCAGCTCTTACAAGTCGGTTTCGACGACGTGTTCGCGAGTAGGGAGGGCCACGTCGAAAATGGGCAGGGAATCTAAACCAATTGTAAAACTTGGCCCTGGGATTTTATTTTGACGAGCTTTTTTAAGAAGACTTGAATGAAATAGGGTATTTATCTTACCTATTCGATGTACTGTGAAATGGTTTCGTGAAATGACGCACTTGTTTGACAGCACTGATTCGACTTGGAAATATAATTGCAAATATTTGCAATAGTGCTTACAGTAAAAGATGCGATGCTGTTGGAAACTTGAAAAAAAGTTTTTCAAAATGAAGTTATCTTTTTGGCGAGTCTAGATGACTACGTTTTTGTTCGAGTAGAGGGAAATTATAGAATATTAATGCAATTGCGTACTTCTTTATATATCTTAGATTTTACCACAATAATGCACGCCGTACAATCATATCGTATCAATATAGGTGAGTTGTCATGTTTGAATCTGTATATCAAAAGTTAGCATCTTGGGATACTACCATTAAAAGATGCCTTTATATCATTTATATATGTACAATATTACCATTGAGGTAATAAGTTTTCCAAGAACTGCAAAAAAAAGCTTCAATACCAATATTTGTGGAAGTTCAACTACTATCAGGGTGCCCGCACACCAAAAGACTTGAAGCGAGAAAGCAAGCAAGCTTGAATTCATTAACATGGATCCCTATGGGAGTGCACACACTGAAAGCGAGCAAGGAAGACTGAAGATTGGCTGAAGCGTGAAAGCGACTAGAAGATGGTTTCACGCTTGAGAGCTGCAGCGACCAGCGAGAACTTCTCTGGCAGTGCGTGGTGAGATCACTGAGATGTTGTTGTTGTTGTTTTGCCCCGACGGCCGCTCGAAGGGGTCCGCCGCGGCTGCAGGGCCGCCCCAGACCGGGCCCGGCCCGAGGCGAAGAGGGGTGTGGTTATATCACTGAGATGTCGATAAGGTCGGTGCGCTGCCCGATTCCTCCAGCATAGACTGAACTCCTTATATCCGAAGTTTATGCTGTACTGTGCCTTTGGAACTCAAAAGATCCAACGCGCAATGACATTACATGTTTCAACGCAATAGGATGCAGTACGAATGAAATTCAACGTTACAAACGCATGATTTTATTGCTGATCTCTGATACTGATACATGACGTTCAGGCGCGAACTGGCTGTCTTTTGGTGTGTGATATTAGGCTATTTATATTGTTACTCCAATTTAAAGTGTGATATTTTGTGTAGAGGAAAAGTAAGAAGTGCAGCCTAGAACTCGCTGCTCTAATTACTGCGTACGCTTACGTCACGTGTGTAGTTGCAGCCGCTACCTCGAGTCGTCTCAAGCCTGGTTGCATTTATTTCTATTTTCGTGTGACACTAGGCGGCGGTCGAAGCTGCTGTGTTTTAAAATAACAGGTGATGGCGCTCGCGCTTGACGTACATGTACTCTCATATTTAAGTCTGGGTAAACCACGATCGTCAAAATTGAAAAGAATGAAAGTTTAATGTTTTCTCGAAATGAGGATTTCCTTGCAGCTTACTAAAATTTCAACCTGTGGTGAATTTATAATCTAATATTCTTGAAAGAGTGAAACAGTCCGTCGTCTTGAGTTCATTGCAACTAGCGAGATGTGCAAGACCGACAGGCACCTTTCTCATCCAGTTCTATTCACTTTTTAGTTTGCTATGCTTGTGTTGCATCCGCTACCGTTCATTGACTGGCCGAATTTCTTTAATTATTCAGAGTTGTGCTGGAGTCGGTGTGTAAAGTCAAGTTTCTTTACTGAACATATTTTCCACTGTACTTTTAATTTATAAATGCAATGACAGTTCTTTCTCAATTCTCATTCTTGAATAGCTGTAGCTCATTAATTTGTGTACGATTAACATTATTTTTATTCGTGTGTATTGAGTAAAATATAAGGAACCTTGCTGCGCCGCTGATGAATGAGGGTTACGGTGGTCAGTAACCGTTTGCTATTTAGAATGTTAATTAACAAAGCTATTCATTAATACGGTTGCGGTCCAACTCTAAAACCGCCCGCCACGCCCTACTCCAACGAAGCCATGCACGGCTAAATTCCTTGCTTGGCTAGCGGAGGCCAATTCATTTCTTAGTTCTGCCATAACCATAACTCATCAGTCCCCGTATTGAGATTTAACTACTCTGTTCATGGGATTTGATGCTCCGAGGAGAAGATGCGAGGTCCTCAGCTGAGGGTTAGGAAGAAGTTTCCTTTCGCGTAATGAAATTAAAGTTTTTTAGGGACCATTTTTTATGCTCAATGTTGTATTGCTTCTCTGTTCCTATTCTTGATTCATGAACTTCTTTTTATAACTTGCCTATGTGTAGGAAATCTTGTGGTAACATACCTTGTATACCTTGTGCGTAAATTCTCTAATCTCTTGACGCATTATGTGGGGCCTTCATTCTTCCTCTCTTTGAAACATCGTTGTTGTTACAGAGGCTTAAACCTATGTAATCTAGTCTCTGCTTAAGAAGTATATGTAGGTAATTGGTTTAGGTTAGGTTTGTGTATCCCATTTTATGGGGACTGGGGCATCCGAGGCAGATACTGCCGAGTTACCGCTGCCATAGGTAGGCCTTCGGGACGTCTGCCTTTCGTGCCCACATCTTTCAGTTCTCATGACTTCCTTGCCATCTTCTTCTAGTTTTCTTTCCTCTTCTTCGCTAACTCGCTGTTCCAATGTGCATGGTATTCAATGGAGGAACACACCTTGTGCATTTATTCACCCATGCCCTCCAGTCCATGGTAAATTGTGCCTCTTTGCTCTTGAGATCTGCTTCGTTGTGGCTAGAGAGTTCGTAACTAATATATTAATATGCATAGTCTTTTGTTCCCTGACTTCCACTTTAAATGGTGCCTTCCTACCGTTGGGACACATTTTCTGTGGTTAGGGAGGCTTAAACTAATCTAACCTTATTGTAGCACCAAATCACTCGGAAAAATTATTCTTACTGAATGAAACGTGTTCCTTGAATTGTATCCACATTTAGGGTCAAAACGCAAGGGTTACTAGTATTTTAGTGTTGATTTGTAACAATATATAAATTTCAAACAGTTCTGGTGCAATTGAAAAATAGTGTGAATTTTAGTAGTAACGATACATATATTTGTTATTTCACCAAAAGTTCTACTGTACAATAATACTCATTTCGTTTATATTTTTCAAACTTGTTGAGTTCAACGAGTAAAAATCGCATTGAAATAAGATACTGGTGCCTGGAAAGCCAAGGCGTTAACTTGATGCTTACTGGCAGTTTGATAATCGGCGCCTCTGACGCGGCTGTTGTACAGCTCCCACGAGTTGTTCGGGATGTTGCGTGGTCTGCTGCTGCCTCGTTGTAGGCTGAGTTTCTTACGCTGCATCTATATGTGACTTGTATCTATGGGAATTAGCATTCCCAGCGGGAAAAGTGTGAAGTCCCGAGAGAGTTAGGCATGCTCTCTTTTTGTTGAAGTAAAATAGATTTTTTTATTTTGTTAAGAACCATCTTTCTTGGTTCCTTGCTGTCCTCTTTTTTTTTTAAGCACCTCCAACTTCAACTTTTCTGTTGTTTCCTAACCTTTCTTCCCGTACAGGGGATCCTGTGCGGGAACACACCTTGTGTGTAGATTCTTCGTACCAATAATTCAATACTAAATGGTGCCTTCATTCTTCCTGTCTTTGAACATCTTTTGTTTGGGTAAGGGAGGCTGAAACTAACTGATAATAATCAACCCATGACTATTTTTCCTGCAAGCAAGACAAAGGCTAATTGCAGAGCGTTACTTAGTTCCTCTGTCAGAAAAGTGAACTTGTATTTCTATATGCCCATTGGTGTGCCTTGGTGGCAACTGTTCGCGTGATGTCACCCTTGTCTGCTGTGTCGAAGTATTGCCCGGTTGTAATGAATCAATTTTAGCCTCTCTCTCCCCTGGGAGCATACCACCATTGCGACTACCAGAAGTAGCTTATCTTACGAGAGAAGATACGGGGCCGTGAGCTGAAGATTAGCTATGCATTCCATTTATTAGCATAGAATAATATTTTGTTGCGTCTTTTTCGGTTTACTGCTTCTCTTTTCCTCAGCGCCTATTTCTTATTCTTTCATGTTTCATAACCCTTCAATCTTTCTGTTTCTGTGCGCAGGGTGGGGAACACACTGCGTACGTGGATTCTAAATTCCCATCTAAATGGGACCTTGCTCTTTCCACTCTTTGGAGTTAGGGAACAGTAAATAAATACAAAATTAGGGAGCATAAATTTGTAATCTAATATGGAGCCTTGCTTCAAAGTTGCTCCGATTTACTTTGAAAGACAAAGGCTCACTAGGCCCAGCTTAAATGCAAGTGCTTTTTCTGGTTGAATCTTTGGATGTCTGAAGAAATGCGCGAACTACTGTCGAGTTAATATAATAAAGTATTTTCTCACCTGATTAGATGCCACGTGACCAGTTTGGCTCAGCTTTTGCCTCGAATGTTTTGATAACCTCTCGGAACTTCTTAGGTGGCTAGGCTGTACTAGTTTTTGTTTTGTCATTGCTTTATGAATAATGATGCAAACATGTGCACGTGTTACTTGACTCTTGAACAATTCGTAAGCGTAGCGTCAGACACTAAACATTCAGTGCCATGATAATTTTCGCAAAGTATATCAACTTTATTATTCTTGCACCGCTATTAGCAGTCATGCCTTAGTGTAGCTTGTTTGTCGTACAAGTTGTCAGTAAGTACGCAAATATGAGAGTAGAAATTGTGAATTTCAGCGTGGTCTATTTAGGACATTCCAGCATGTTAACTTGCCCTCTCTCTAAACACAGAATCCTAGCACTTGATAGTTAGAAGGAAAGGCTGTTAACTCAAAATGACAAGCGATTCATTTCTCGTACAATGGTAGCTCGAGCATAATTTAGCCACATTGCAGATTTGAGAGAATTGCTTAACTAACCCTTTAAGTACCGATGTGACTCAAGTGCCGAGATGGCTAGTGCTTCCATTTTAGGGTATCTAACACGATTTTAAATTAACCTGACTTGTAAGAGAATTTTTGAAGTAAATAAACGAAATTAGGGAAATTGAAAGCATTCTTGAGACTATTTTTCAGACATTCCAGAAGCCTGCTCACGTAAATTACCATTGGTTACCTCGAAGTTCACGCCACAGGGTTGGAGCAACATATTCAATAACCTTTCTATTTAACTTGAGCGAGTTTTTTCTGACCTTTATTCGTTTCCTGAAGCTCAGGAAAAAACTTGTTAGTGATTTCGTCGTAAATTCAAAACTTTATTTTCAATGTCGATAATTTTTCTTGCCAAGCATGGAACTTCAATAATTCGTAATTTTTTTAAGTATAATGAAAAAGTATGCTTAAGCGAAAAACACCTACACAGGGGCAATTTCACTGATATTTCAAGGTACTGAAAAATTTTTCCCTAGGAAATTTTTCCCTAAACCATTTGAATTGTTTTCCTTATAAGATAATTGAATAACTGAAATCCCTTTCGTCACGATCTTTTTGTCTGTTAATTCATTACCTTCAGTGCTGGCTTCCTGTGACTATTTAAATGAATCAAGTCGATGCTTACAATCCAAATTCGCTCGAGTAGCAGCCCTTTCATTTCCTTACCTGTCATAACTCCATCAATGTGGTGTTGTTGTCTGCTTTATAACATCCGTCATTTTTGGGCTTGTGTAATACCTTCATTTCATCCACGTTCATCATAGAAAATGCAAATTGTGTCAACTAATTGTAAATTGATAGCGAATGAGTGCCGCGTGTGTTAACCTGTACTAAAAATACTTTTCAATACCAAAACTTTTTAATGGGAAAGTTCTTCTACATTTTAAACATGGTGGTTACCTTGAAAACTGAAAAATAAACGACTTCGAAAGGGTTCTGCGAAAAAAATTAAGATGGACATTTTAATCAAACGTGATTTAGAATGGAAGAAGTATGTACGTAAAAGAAAAAACAAATTATCATTTTTATTTTTAAAAACTTGAAGAAAAAAAATTCAATTCTGTTTTCAAAGTCTTTGAGGTAATTTTTTTTAAAGATAGTGGCTCGTGATGATGTTGTCCTTGGCTGTTGTACTACAAGTATCTGCTGTATCTAAATAGAAGTGTTGGTTGCCATTTAGACATGTTCAGTAAAGAACAGCATTACAGCAACGTGTGTTTTGTGAATATCTTTAGGGTGAGTTTAGAGAGAAAAATTACGTTATCAATTGTTCTTGTTTCCTCTGATGAATAATTTTTGCAAAATGAGCAAGCAAATACGGGCGCTTTGAAAGTGTAGGTATTGACGTGTGTCCTATTCACTCGCAGCTTAGTGAGCAGTCGCGCGGAGCTGCCCAAGCGCCCCCTCCCAGCCACCAAGAAGACTCCCGCCACCCCCACTCGACCGGCATCAAGAAAATATTCCATGCTTTTGGCTTTCAGTCGTGAAAAAATCGGTGTATTATCTTGCTATTTAGCATTGTGGATGTCTTCAATAGAGTTCCTTTGAGATTAGCAGCAAACACACGAGTATTTAGTCCAAAAATGGGAAGACGTATATGTGAACCGAAGTGCATAATATTCTGACTTCTGTCTGCTGCTGATCATCTTTTGAAAATAGTTGATGCGGTTAGTGTAGACATTCGATTGCAGATTTATTATCATATTGACCATTACTTTCTCCAATGTTATTTTTGTCTGCACCAGCTGTGAAGCTTTCATAGAATATAATCCTTCATATTTTTTAACGTTTCCTCACTGGTATATTGGAAAGCTTATATTTTTAGTGAGATTTTGAATGAAATTTCAAGCTTCTCCTTAGTTTGAAAAATGTTAAGTTAGACTGCCATTTGCTGAATGTGTTCCGAGGTTTTTATTTTCTATAGGCCTTTTAAGTTGTTGACCGAAGTTTGTAATGAAAATTGTTTTTGCACTCGCAGTATAATTTTGTGACATTCATGATTTTTTTCTCCTACGAGTCATCAGTAATTTTAAGGCAGACTAAATTATTGTACTTTTCACGTACGGCTTTGCAATTTTGTTCTAAAACTTTCAGCGTAATATACAACCAGTTCTGCTTCATTGCTCCTATCAACAGCTCAAACGTTACCTTCGAAATATGATTATATTTTTGTTTCGTTTCGGACTGTTTTTTTTTCTTTCACTGCTGTCTTTTTTCAGCACCTATCAATTTCTTCAAGTTTTATCTTATTTCGTAAACTCCCCTCTGGGGGATATACCCCTCTGGGGGATATACCCCTCTGGGGGATATACCCCTCTGGGGGATATACCCCTCTAGGGGATATACCCCTCTAGGGGATATACCCCTCTGGGGGATATACCCCTCTGGGGGATATACCCCTCTGGGGGATATACCCCTCTGGGGGATATACCCCTCTGGGGGATATACCCCTCTGGGGGATATACCCCTCTGGGGGATATACCCCTCTGGGGGATATACCCCTCTGGGGGATACACCCCTCTGGGGGATACACCCCTCAGGGGGATACACCCCTCAGGGGGATACACCCCTCAGGGGGATACAACTGCTGTATCTGAGGGAATTCGCGCTCCCAGGAGGACAATGTGAGGGCCCGAGCTAAAGGTCAGGTAGGCTTCCGTTTTGTTGAAATAGAATAGGCGTTTAGTTACGTACCATCTTTTTTCGGTTCTCAGCTGTCTTGTCTTTCAGCACCTACTACTTTCTTCTTCTTATATCTTGTTTCATGAACTTCTTTTTCAACTTACTGTTTCTATGGACCTGCTGCATTGATCATGCATTCCCTTAACCGCGCTAAATGGTGCTTTCCTCCTTTGTGTCTTTGAAACTCCTTTGTTACGGTTAGGGAGGTTTAAACTAGTTTAATCTGTTCTATAG
The DNA here is from genome assembly GCA_030386875.1 of Morinoia aosen. Lineage (NCBI taxonomy): Eukaryota > Metazoa > Arthropoda > Malacostraca > Amphipoda > Talitridae > Morinoia > Morinoia aosen. The sequence continues at coordinate 5,443,497 of CM059569.1, forward strand.
AGTTTTTTGGTGTGCCTCTTTATTCACTCACCTAAAGTGTGGGGGGCACACTTGTGCCTTGATTCCCCGTTCCCTTAATTCAACGCAAATAATGCATTCGTTCTTCTGCTCTTGGCACACCTTTATTGTGCTTAGGAAAGCACAAACTAACTTTCCATTTAATCCGTTGTTTTTTGATAAAACAGCTTCACTTGCAACGTAAGCCTTTGTTGTAAATAACGCCGTGCTCGTGGGATATTTGATAATTTAACATTCAATGGATCTTAACTCGAGTTTTTCTTGCTGTCATATAGACGCGAATGATCAGAATTCATTATAACTCGAGAGTTTTTGAGGTTAATAAACTACGTACTTAGGTAAAAAGTGAATTATTCATGCGACCTTCTCAAATATTATTTGCGGTTCTTGTCTAGCAGCAGTAAACATTCTTCTAGTCGAGTTTTTTTTGATATTTATTCCTCTGAAAAAGAGTCCGTGCACTACTATTGATTTTTCAGTGTGGTACCAAAATACTGCAGTTCAATGTGAATCGAAATTTTGTTTTGCTTATAGACTCGCAGTCTCCCCTATAGTATTGTACTTCAATCTGTATTTGTGGCGGTACTGCTGCAGTTCATGACGTGAGGATTTCTCCAAGTGACCACTACTATTGACCGTGTTTTGTCAGGAACATTTTCGGCTTCTCGCCGAGTGAATCGCAGAAAACTGTTTAAGACAGAATTGCTCATTTTATTAATTTTTACTACCCGCTGTAGGGAAGAAGGTTTGCTTGTGAATGCAGCATTATCAATCATGATATTATCGAAGTTATTAGGCTACAGATCAAATTATGTGTAGAGTGCACAAGGAAGCATTATATTTAGATCGACACAGAGAAACTAGTTGACTTGCCCACCACAAAATGAGTATACTTGTAGGAGTCTGTTATGGGGCAAGATTTGGAGTTTCGTTCGATTTTTAATCTTGACCTTTCAGTCTTTCTCGTGTGGAGTAAGTCGTACCAGCATCAGGCCCCTTTAAGAATTTTTCTCCCTTAGCAGGATACAACTATTTTTTAACTTCCCCTCAGGGGGATACAACTAGTGTATCTATGGGAATTAGGGCTTCCAGAGGGACAATGTGAGGGCCCGAGCTAAAGGTTAGGTAGGCTTTCTTTTTGTTAAAATAACGCAGATTTTTGTTTCGTTCCGGGCCATATTTTTTCGGTTCACTGCTGTCCTGTTTTTTCAACACTTACTACTTTCTTCTTCAACTTTGATCTAGTTTCATGAACTTCTTTCTCATCTTACTGTTTCTATGCCCTTTCTGTATAGATTCCACGTTCCCTTAACTCCATTCTAAATGGTGCCTTCTTCCTTCCTCTCTTTGGATCTCATTTGTTGAGGATAGGGAGGCTTAAACTAAGTAATAATCTAATTTAATCTGTTTTTTAACTTCTTGGAAAATTAACGCTCTCCGGGGATATGTGGGGTCCCGAGCTGAGCGCTAGGTATGCCTTCCATTTTTGTCGAAACTAAAGGATATTTGTTTTGGGAAGATCCTTTTTTTTGCGGTGCACTTGCTGATCTGTTTTTCAGCGCCTCTGACTTCCTTTTTCAACTTTTTTCATAAACTTATTTAACTTGCTGTTCCTAATGCACGTTGTGCATTGATTTCGCATTCCCCTATCTTCTCACTAAATGGAGCCTTCATCTTTTAAATAAAAACTCCTTTTGGGGGACTAAACTAATATAATCTAAGACTGCTTTTGTTTCTAATTTATATTTTTATAGCATTTAATTGTCTGATCTCGATAAGTTTGTTTATGCCAGCGTAACGAGCTATGCCTGCCGAACACCCAAATCCGGCGCCTCAGTGGAGTCACGTGAACTGTGCCTTGCCAAGTTTATCTTAGGTAATCGCCTGCTAAGCGAAAACTTCATTAAGCCTTTAATGCCCAAGTGGACTCCCCCCACAATTAGTGACTACCTAATGCCAGTGCCAGTTTAACCATGGTGGTTGTGATAACTGTAATTTGAGTATAAAATGTGAACGTTAAAGGATTAAGCCTTCGGTTTAAAAATAAGTCTAGATTGATTCTTCAGACGGGCTAAGCGTTCTTTTGAATGTCAAAGATTACATAGGACCATTGCGCTCATTTCAGTACGAGGTCGAAAAAATTGTACGTTTGTACCAACATCAATTGAATTACATTATTTTGAAATTTTCAATACGCACAGTCTTTTTTATACGTTGAAAAAAATCATCCTGTGAGATTCGCATGCAGTTTTCTCCGCTGATCACATGAATGCTACTTCCCGGCCTCAGAACTGTGGTAGCGCTTCACCTCGCACGACCTCGAGGCACGACGAACACTTAACATTTCTATGCTGCTGTACGGTATCGTACTTTGGCCTATGTCGAAATCCGACTATTATATTCCTTAACTTTTAACAGTTCTCTGTTCTCTGCAGTTTCGTGGTAGGAAGAATAATGCTTCATTGTAGAAAAAAATACGGCTTTTAATTAAAAAAAGTATATTTCTGTTGTAGCTTTTCATCAGTTGACTTTCGGTTTTGTTTGCTCTCACGCTCGTATAAAATTGACTATTATGTCGCACTCGGCTTTAGTCACTCAGTATGTCTGGCACTGCTGCCCCCATCATAGCAAATGTAATACATGTGGCATGTCGTTTGCATGGTTTTTATACGCATGAAGCGAGTCATTTAAGTTTCTTCATTTAGTTGAAGAAAGTCTGATTCGGTATTTGGAATGATGGAAGCTCATTTCTGAAATTAGTTAACTTCGCATCGCTAATTTCATCGGTAGTAGTTGACATCGTTTACCATACTAGAAGGTAAGTTGATTTCTCAGTGTTTATAGTTGGTCGTTGTGATTTCTTGACGCGTAAGTAGAATTGAAAGTCGAGCATAAAATTATTATATAGTGTCAAACTTGTCATTGTTCGGGTAGACTTGGCTGCTAGCTTCCTTTGTCTCATTTCAATACGTACAAAAATTTTCAAAACCCGCAGTGAACTAAATGCGCTTTCGTTGAGCTGCAATAACTCATTCCAGGAATTAAGCATATCCATTTGTGGCAGAGCGGAACTAGAATTAAGTAAAACAAATTCCTGTTCCCGGGAGTGCATTATTTTTCCTTTGAGCAGTCCATAGTTAGTGTCCAATTATCCGAAATGTATTTTTTGATGCAATAATCTGATGATAAATGGGAAAACAAAAACAATAGATCCTAAAACCGAATTTCTTTATAAAGCGAACGTTCCGAACATCAGTTCGTCGTCAGCGTAGAATATTTCTAAAACTAAAAACTCTTCTTGAAATGGTTTTTCATAACCTCAGAAGTTATGTACTTATTACTCAGTGGAAGAAGAAAAACCTCGATCCGTCCGCCCGAAGTCGTTAGAAGAAACACACTCTGGGAGTCCGTCAAATGGTAGGCGGAGGTTCGAAAATGAGGTCTGGTACATTAGCAGTAGTAGCGTCATTAATCATGTGGAGTTTCACAATTCAGTGCATCTAATTGATTGTGTCCAATTTTACGAGCCGAAATCATGTATTCACTAATCAGCTGTCTAAAGGAGGTACGTATAGTTCGAATCGATTGTTCGTGCACCTACGGCCATCGTTTATTAATATGGATTTCACGAAATTCGCAGGGTTCACGTAAACGTTTGACAAGAAATGGCATGCGATTTGCTACTTCAAAGAATGCGTGTTAATTCTTGGAAGAGCAGTGCGGTAGAACTGCGTTGTACTTCTTTTCTATGCCTCCCTAGCGCACTTCAAAAAAAATACGTGAAATAAGCTGATTTCAGGTTTTCAGAAAGTGAGATCATCGGTAAAAATTAGCATTTCGAAAAATCGGAATAATTAATACATTATTTTCCTCAAACTGATGAATCGAAGTGAACAAGAAAAAGCGATGGCTTCCAATTTCTTAGTACTCTGCGACAAATGTGTCCAAAGAAAATTTGTTGAACGATTTTCGGTGTAGAGCAATTTTCGTTTTTTATAACAAAAAACCTCACTGATGTTCTTTTCAATATTTAATCAAAGTAAATTTTTTAAAACGAATCAAAAAGCTGTTCTAGAGTAATATAAAGATGTTGATCAATTATCAGACGAATACTATCTGCATAGTTGTATCGTACCTTGCAACCCTTTGGAAAGGTGTTCTTCTTTCTTATTGGTACATGTGGGCGAATAAGTGCTTCTGTAAAGGGGATATTCGTACGAAAGTTGCTTTTAAATTTCACTTGCCTAGAATTATGATAGCTGTTCCGTTCAACCTCCCTCACTATTTCATCTCGCTACGCTGTCAGCAAAAGATAACCATGAGTACTATCGTGTGGATATGTCTCATTATATGCATGTAGCTTTCGTCCTCCTGACCTTTGTAGTTTATAATCTGTTCATATTGAAAATAAATTTCATTAGAGATGAAGAATCAATATCTGCGTAAATGTGTAATTTCAGTGTTCTTCTTCTCAAGAGATGGAAATCGAGCATCCGGTGTCTCGATACGTTTTGTAGTTCTCTTTTATTCGATAGTGATAGATGACCTAAAGATCGAGAGGTTTAATTTTAATGATTCTTTCATCAAAGATTTGAATTATTTATAATAAAGAATGATAGTGTGTGAGTGCTTTGTATTTTACGTACCTCGTTAATAGGTTCCGAAGTCAGTCAAATTAGTGATAACCTTTGTATCTTTTTCTAACGCATCACGATTTACGAGCGGAAAGCTTGGGGTCAAATTGGTAGAACAAGGGTGTATTGATGGTGCTCCAGGGGGACCTGACATCGCCCCAGGGGGATACAACTATTGTATTTATGGGAATTAAGCTAGTTTCCTCACTGTTGGACGTCCAAAACGCGTATGATGTTGATCGCATGTCAACCAGAGAAACACGGGGGAAATTGAACCCGATTATTTGTTTTATCTTACTGGTGATGAAACCGGACATTTCATCCGGAGGCGAAGCTCCAGAGTGCCGAAGTGCATCCTTAATTCGGCGACCCCGAAAGCAAAAATGAAACGATACTGATTGTCTTTTCAACGTCAAGGGTGTGGTCCACAAAGAGTTTTTACGTCAACGACCGATCGTCAATGCTGCCTGCTGCGTGGATGTTCTAAGAAATTGAGGAAAACGGATATATACGGTCGGAGAGACGTCGCCGTAACCTGGCTGCCGCATCAGGACAGCGCAGACGGTCACTTCTTTGCCGCTCCTGAGCTCCTGGGTGGCGCGCTGTGGCAACGCTGCGTGGCCACCCTAGCGTCCTGACTCAGCCGACTGTTGTTCCCAAGCATCAAGACCGCACTCAAAGAACGCGTTTTTGACATCATTGAGGCTTTAAAAGCGGCCGTGCAACGGCATTATTGAGGTTCCCATCGAGACCTGCGAAAAGACTTAAGAGAATGGAGGAGTCTGAAAAAAATGTGTGAATGCTCTTGGAGAGTACTTTGAAGATTGTCAATTCTTACTACCGTTATCGCGAGCAATTTTTGTCTATTGGGGCGCATTCGAAGTTATTCTGTCTTTGCGATTTGATTTCCTAGTATGTATTTCTTCGTGTAGATCTCATTATTGCTTCATAAATTTATATTTTTCATTTTTACAGGTCGAGGCGAGCAAACTGTTGATGGGACCGTAAGAAATTCTCCTCTCCCGCTGATATCGTTCCTTCTTCATGAATCTTGAGTTTGAAGAGCTTCTTCGCTTTGGATAATTCGCCGCTTGCGTTAGCAGCGACTTCAGATAGTTTCGCACTTCATATTATCTTCCAGAATATATTGAAAATGTGCAATTGTCTTTCATTGTAATTTTTGGATATTTCAAATGAAACACTAGCATCATTCCATTTTTATAGGTTTAAATATCCTATGCATCCTCTCTTTGTGAATTAGAAACAAACTGTAATACTCTAGTGGTGCATGACTTACCCATGTTTTAACAGCTGTGTGTAATGAATAATTGCGACTTCGATGTAATGTGTGGTTCTCACTATTAAGATCTCATCGGCCAGCCGTAATGCAGTTGTAAAAATTCGAACTCAGTACATTTTATCGAATTAGATTTTCTGTGTCAAGAGCCATAATTTTCTCAGCTTCCTATGAGGTTGTGCAAGAATTTAGGGACTTGGAGAATTTCACTCATATTTTCGATTTTTGGACCACCTGTATTGGTTTCTATGGTTTGTATATCTTTGAGACTACGCTTTCAGCTTAGAAATCATTTGTTGGTTGCATTAAATCATGAGGTAAGCACCAAAATTTCGTTTTCTTATTTTTTTTCTGTTTTTCCTTGGGAGTTCTGTGTTTCCTTGGGAAACAGCTAATTGCGCGCCTGCTCCGGGACACGCTTTGTTGTTTTCCTTTCTTTTCTTTAGTCACTCTCGCTTTCTGCATTTTTCCTTATGATGAGAGCTAATTACCTCTGCTGCGCTGAACAAGACAAAGATGTCTATGCCAGTATAGTGACAAAGGGGTGAATTTTTAATGGAGTTCAAGGTTTCATTCTATTGGTACCTGTGATATTGTTTGTATTAGAGTAAAAAATGTTCACCGCAAGTCAAAACTAATTGAAAATAAGTTGAACTTAAAATTGTAAATATTGAGTTCATTTTTTTCACCTTACTCATGAGTTTCGGTACTTTTCGCTTGGAAACAAACGTGGTATTTTCTCTTTCGAGGATCCTTCAGAAGGATGCTCTTATTTTAGCTGTGGATATTAGCGCTCCGATGAGGAAGACGTGAGGTCCCGAGATGAAGGTTAGGTGGACTTTTCTTGTATTGAAAGAGAAGAAAACTTTTGTTACGGGCTATCTTTTTCGGTTCACTTCTGTCCTGTTTTTCAGCTTATTCTACTTTCTCCAGCTTTTTCTTGTTTCTTAAACTTCTTTCCCAACTTGTAATTTTATGCGTAGGGGATCTTGTATGGGAACACACCTTATGCATAGATTTCCTGTTCCCTAAACTCCATGTTAAATAGTGCCTCTCTCCTTTCTTCCTTTGGAACACCTATGTTTTGATTAGGGAGGCTTAAACTAACTTATCGATCGCTTTCGAGGTAATTTGACCTAAATATAATACCAAATGTTTACACTTTAGTTAGAAAGTATGTTACTCATAGGAACTTTTTTATACCAGTTGTATTACGTATGATATTTACTGGAATGTACTGCTGTATTTATTTCGTTTAGTGTATATCTCTCTCTCCTTAACTCGTGTAACTGATATTAGATAAGCGGAAATATATTATGATTTAATTATTTTTCTTAGGATTGAATCGAGTTCCGGCCGAATAACCTACCTGAATCAAAGATAATGATCTGAGTTTTTGTTTATAACTGCTGTGGGACTGTCGCTTCTTCGGCTAATGTATTTGTGTTGCTTTGCCTACGTATAGCAGATGCCTGGCTGCAGAAGTGCGCTGGCCATCCTTCCTCTACATAACATTCAAGGCCTGGCTGCAACTTGTTCAAAATGAGCGGAGTAAAATCCCGTCAGTGTTCGTTCTGCATGCAACATGAATCGAAGAAGTTACTTACTTTCTTTGACTATAAAACTGTTGTTCAAAAGGGTCTATTTCCTTAAACTTTAAAGGAAATCATCTAGGTCTTCGTTTCAAGACACAGTTGTTGTAGCAACAACTAGGTTTTATTCGTTAATTTTTGCTTCCTTGCTTATATGTCTTAGACTTTTTCAAAATTGGTCGTTAATCGTAAATCATCTTGGGACCCTTATCTGCATTTGTTTCCTTCCAGGAGGATACAACTGTTGTATCTGTGGGAATTGAGCCTCTCAGGGTGAACATGTGAAGTTAATAGCTCAAGTTGAATAGGCTTTCCCTTCGTTTAAATAGGATAACTTATTGTTTTATTATAAATCTTCCTTGCCTGTTGACTGCTGTCTTTTTCAGCTTCTATTACTTTCTTTTTTACTTTTTATCTCGGTTCATGAACTTCTTTAACCTATTGACCGTCACTACGGTGTGGCCTCGGTGCACCCACTGTGTCACTGCAGTGACAGCCTTCGATTGATTTACTGAGCTGATCTGTCGACAGTAACCGTCATAGACAGGTAAAAAATTCATGCGTCTATTTTCATGGCCAGATGCGATTAGGGAACACTTTGCGTGAGCTAGTTAAGTGGACAGTGACCGTGAAAATGCAACCTACCAGGGTCAGACAACTGGACACTGACGGTTATCAGGTTTAAAATCATGCCGTTTCAATGCGCATGGTGTGGAGACACGCCTTGTGCATAAATTCTCTGTTTTCTGAATTCCTTACTAATGATATTTTCTAGCTATCTCTCTTGGGAACACACCATTGTTGTAGCTATGGAGGCTTAAACAGACTTGTAACTATAATATCTATCTGAAATTTTGTTTCTAATTGTTAGCATCAACTTTCAATCTATTTTCGGTGGTTGGTGGAAAAGACCATAATATTTTATTCTACAGAAACCAATCGATTTTTCTCTAACCATGTATTGCTTTCCCTCATCAGCTGACTATAGCATTTTTACAAGCAACTATACATAGTTGGAGAAAATCCGAACATGGGTCTTGCACTGCAGCATGTAGTAGACCTCAATGTGTTGTTCGCCGTTGCATGCAGAAAAATTTAGGCCCATCTTGCATTCACTTCACGTCGCAGTTGTGGTCAGTCGCTAGGAACCTTCTCATCCAAACTGTGCACGTGGTATTTCCTATGGCAGCTATCGTCGTTTGTCCGACTGGAGTGAAGACTCGTTGTGAAAAGCCCTGGAAATTTTTACTAATTTGGTTCGAAGATGCGCTTGAAAATTTCCGCTTGCGAATGCGAGAACGTCGCTGTGCGAAATGCTTCCTTCATTGTACCCTTAATCCTTACATACTTTTTATTCGTGAGACTTGAAAATATCTTTACTTCATTACTGAAAATTTCCCAGCATTTTAACTTAAATCATAAACGGCGCCTAAATAAATCTATAATATTGGCAGTTCAATGAAGAACCAGATACAGCGTCACTTGGGAATACGAATGATTCACTTATTGAGCTCAGCGTTTATCTCTGCTCATTCTGAGATTTTGTCTCTTTGATATTGTAGAGGGGAATAGAGCGTTGCTTCTTGAATATTTCGACTTTCAAATGTCTCATTCGTTCAACTTGACAGCACGCTAATGGTGTCTCTCCTCATCCCACTCAGAGAGTTCGCACACTTAACAAGCCCTGACGACCTGCAACTTAAGTTGTTCTACTGTGACACTCCGTTGCGGGCATAGAAGCTTTCTATCTATTGGCCACATTTTCTGTCTTGCCATTCACTTGCCGAGGAAGGCGACCGACTTGTTTTCGCAAACTTCTTTTCAAGCCGAGTCGCTTCTGTTGTCTTGATCTTTCGTTTTTTAGCCAACCGTTCAAGTTGATTATAGTACATATTTGCACTGCTGGGTGCGATTCATTCCGAACTGCAAGTAAATCATAGGATGGGGTTTTTTGGAATGTACACCTGAGGGTTAGGTAGACCTAGTTTTGAAGTAGGATCACTTTGTTTTGTTGCGAATCTTTTTTTCGTGTCCAATATTCTTGCTTGGGGACATACCTTGAGCATAGATCCCTCAACTTACTAAATGGTGCCTTCCTCCTTCCTCTCTCTGGGAACACCTTTGCTGTGGTTAGGGAGGTTTAAACTAGCTTATTTAACTCAACGTAATGCTATTACTGAACAATAATTGCACCAAATACACGTTTGGACTTATGCATGTTTCATGTGTAATTTTCTGGCATATATTAGGATGAATTTATACAAAATTTCCCGTTTGTGCTCTTTTTTTTGCGCCTAATTGAATTTTGTTGAACGCAGCTTTGCACTCTGTTGTGATTTGAAGAGTTGTTATAGCTAGTGTGCGGAAATATGACAGGTTTTTGTAGTATAGATACAAAATTATACCATTCAGTCTTGTTTCGAAGCTACGACCTACCACGTGTGTTGTAGAAGTTAGCTATACCACAACTACTGCAAAACTTGTTTCATTTCCCTCCATGTCACATCTGTATTCAATACTGTGCGACCGACGCTCTCCACTAGAGAAGTGCTCTCACGAAATTGTTCTCCATTGCCTATTGAGAAGAGAGACAAGAGATGATACCCCTACTCTGCACATCTTATCCTAATACCCAATGTCTGGTCTTCCATTATGCGATGCAGTTTTTTGTGTTATCGGGGTGATCGTGAATTTCTCTTCATGTTCATATTCGGGTCTATGGTTCTTAAGTTAGTCCAGCTCAAGTTGCTCATATCGCGAGAAGAGTTTTTAGGGGTTTGAATAATATATTACAAGAAGCATGGATGACAATCGAACTGAGAAAGCGTTACTTGAGAGCACCGGTTAGGTTTGAGCACAAAATTAAAAAGTCAGTGTTCGGTGTTACTGTCTCCCTCCCAAGTTAGCGTGGACCTGGTCAAATTGTTTGTTGTCTGAGCCCCCATCGAACTAGTCCTCGTGCATGCTCCATGACAAAAAAACAGGCTGAAACACATGTGATGATGGATCGGAAACTTCGTGAACAGAGCGAACATGGCAGAGACGTAGGAGTTGATATTGCAGTATACTTGAGTCATCGGTGGTGGCTGATGCAGCAGCGGTGATGGGTAACGTCATAAGAAAGATCTCACTACCGCCGATTGCGAGTGTAATGACTGCGGAGCTTTAAGCGATGAAACTGGCAGTCAGCATGATAAAAATAACACAATTTGATCATTTTGTAATGATTCCCTGAGCTGCATACAAGCTATCAACAACGATACTGGAAATGATCAACTTCTCGATAGGATTATGCTGGATATGCATCAACTGATTCTAGAAGGAAAAAGTATCGCCATCAGCTGGGTGCCAGCCCACGTAAGCATCGGTGTGAATGAACTTGCGGACCAAGCAGCAATGAGACCGGCTGAATTAGACCATATTCCATATAAAGACGTTTCCATTCAAAAGAATGACATATATCTGGAGTGATGAGTGGCGGCAGGAACGAAGTGACCTTCAAGAAGAGGTAGTAATCAGTAGACTCCGATTAAAACATACTGCCCTGACCCACAATTATTTACTGAACCCAAATGCAATTGGTCAGAGACCCGTATGTGGATGGTGTTGGGACGCAGTACTGGCGATGAAACGCATTGAAGTGTGCCCTGCATTGCAGCAACCAAGAGAGAGAATCCTTTGCGGGGAAGTTGGCGGGAGCAATGTTGGTCACTTACTGGAAGATGGACCAGTACATAAAGTGCTGGAATGTGTAAAAACATATGCAAATTTGTAAATCCCTCCATTCGGCGGAGAAGGTTATCTGAAGATAACGGTGAACTCGAAATGATACACGTGTGAATAAGTACAAGCTGTTCTTGTAACATGGGAAACGCATCTTCAACTGAAATGTACACCTTTGGAATGGGGCAAAACATGCCACGACGCTTTTGACGAACAACAACGCGAAACACTACTCGGGAACGCGGAAGAGGAGTCAAAAACCGAGTGGCCGTTTAACTCGAAATAAAAGTGAGTAAGTACTGACTGAAGTGTCCGTGTGAAGCGAACGCTCAAATTCGATGTGACAGCGCTTCACCTGCTCTTTGAAAAGTGCATTCTAATTTTTGGAAAATAACTTGAAGAAGGAGTGCTTCAGCTTAAAATTTCTTTACATGGGTAGTGAAGATGAGGACACTCCAATCTGGCCGGGGGCGCTGCGTTGGTACCTCGGGGGGTTAATGGGTGCGCAGCCAAACCCCTTCCGGGGTTTGGCTGCCCAGTGCGTTCAAGTGATCTGTGGTTTAGGGAATCATTATGATATTAGTTGGGTCTTGTATATGATGATTATAAGAGATGATGTGAGAGATAACTGAAACTGTTTCATGGCGGCTATTGCCAAGTTGATCTATTTACGGTCACCGTAGTAACAGGCTAACAGCTATTCAAAAATCTTGGTTGAGGTATTGTAGAGGTTGGCGTAGAAGTCGTTTCGCCAGTGTGTTTCAGTGCTGTTGCTATACTACAAGTGTCTGGAACCGCTTTAACGAATTGCTGTAACATTACCATCAGTCAGTGTAACGATATCCTACCTACGTGCAGAACCTCGTCAATTATCGGGAACGTATGGACGGAACTCAAGATCGCGACGCATACAATGCAACCATCAATATAAATTTATAATGTTTTGTAGCTCTGGCAAATGCCAAAGTGACAGCTAAATATTCTTGGACCGAAGCTGTCGTTCAATGAGTTTACTTACTATAGAAAAAGGGAGCAACAAGGCGAACGGCACTTTCCTGCCGACATGCATCAACGTACAGGATGTAACAAAGTTACGCTTGAAGTCTTGGAATTTGACGTTGGATAAAATATTTGTATTCTACCTGGGAGCAGTAGAAGTCATCTTCGAATTACGACAAAGGGATGGTGAAAGTAATACCGACATTAGTTGATCAAAATCTGAGATTTTAGAATCTTCATCAACTGGCAGAGTACATAAATGCATCGAAATGACGCAGGCGTCATCTTATTATTGTAAGAAAAAGATAGAGTAGATAATATGCATCGCTCTCACTAAACGAGTGTAGAAGGATGGTCACCTTGTTCGCTAAACGTAAACGGTCGAACCTTGCAAGTAGCTGCGACGAAGAAACTCTTTCCATTCGGTAAATCCGAGTAAACGAGCTGAAACGTAGTAAATTTGGGAAGGAAATATAGCTGCCATCGGAAATGATGGCATCAGTACAATTTTCGAGAAAAAGAGGTTACCATAAGGTGGGTTGAAAGTACCAAGGTAAATCTAGCGCAGCATAAGCAGTGTTTTATGCTAAAGATGGAAAGCAACGCAACTCGAGAGGGTTTCATTGTGCGGTGAACTAGGGATGTGACATCGAGCATATTGCATATATATGCTTTTGAGCATATTTTAGATTGCATAAAAAATGCCAGCAAGTACTTATGCAGTGTGGGCAAATCGCATATTTTTCACGGAACAGCATAAAATATGACGAACATGCATGAACAGCTGTAAGTTGCAGTTAACCGAAACCTAGTAAAACCTTCCCATTCATTTTAAATTCTTTTCTTTTTTCATCCAATTTTATATAATAATTCTTTCGGTATAACTGGAACAATTTTTTTAAATTGAAATTTTTCGTAAATTAATTATAATTGTAAGGTACTATAGCTACTACAAAAATTTATTTTAATTTTGAGGGAATTAGCACAAACATTTCTAGATATAGTTACCTTATGAAGTCTATTTGAGATTAGTACGGCTAGTCGTGATCTACAACCATGCTGAAGGTGAACAAGACAAAAGCATCATACCTACCCTACTCCAAAGAATTTGAAGATTTTCAACCCGAGGAAGGATTATTACAAGAAATAGGTGAAATATAAAACTGTTTTTCTCATTGAGAACATGTTAGAGATGTTTTGCACTGTGCAAGGTTTTAGTTTCTAAACATTGTCACGTAGAACCACGTTGGGCTTAGTGCACACCTTATCAAATTATTGTTATCGAAGGATACGAATTATTCTTGCATTACTACTTACAATGTCTGAAATGGTGAAAAACATAATTCAAAACTGCGACTGTATAAAGTGCATGAATAATAATGTAGGGAATAAATATAAAAGATTTCTGATATTGCGCACTGACATTTGATATGCACATGGTACAAATAGGATTTTACATGAGTCTGTAGTTTCATTTTGAATGTTTTTTTCAGGTGTCCTGTTCGCGGAGGTATTTGGTTACTAGACATTCGAGAAATGCAGGGCATATAAAAAGGAAGGCCTTCACCAGGAAAGTCGCAACATTGATTCTGGCATATCTGCTCGCATCCACGGTCAAGCCGTTCAACCTGAGTCGGAGGAACCCGAGTCTGATAATCCCGTATTAAGACAAATGAAATTTGGCGGAAAGGGGTCTGGCCAAAATGGATTGAGGCAATCAGAATTTAATCGACCAGGATGTACTCAACCATGCCCGAATCAACCTGGCCCGAGTGAGCCAGGGCTGAGTCAACGTGGATCTAGGCAACCTGGACCTGACAGTTCCGAAGCTCACACACGTAGAACAAGCCTAAAGGCCCGTTTACACCGGGGCAACGACAGGGTTGAGCAAGCGCTTGACGCACTGACATCTTCAGCGAACTCTCAGTTGAAAATAAATTGGATTTTCAAAATTATACAAGACTGCATTCAAAATTTGCTTTGAGTTCAATTGTTATGTATTGCAGAATGACTACTTGAAGGTTGGTGAAACAATCATTTTTCCATTTTGTTTATTAAACCCTTTCAAAACAATGCTATTGTTAAATCAATATTTATTTTCAGAAATAACAGTCACATTTCCAGTTCATTTCAATGCAGCAAAACAAAAAAAAATTATAATAAAAAAGTGTAAAACGGTAGAAATTATTGACACAAAATTTCCATGAAAAAGCAAATATACACACAATTCCCAGCAATTGCATTGCAAAATATACCAAAAACACATAGACTAAGGTGAAAAGATTATTGTAAATACATAAATGTGTCGAGAATATGTTCAGAATGATCAAATTTTGCGAATTAAAAATGAAAATTCTTGTAATTGTGTGTAATGTAACAAATTTGTGCTTACGTAAAAAGTAGTGTCTTGAAATATCTCAGAAAATCCCAGCAGCCAGAGGGGTCGCTTCAACATGAATGTTTTATGTCGCTTCAACATGTATGTTTTTACGCCTGTATGTTTTCTTTCAACTCAGCAATGTTAGGAGGCTGCGATAAGGTGCGAGAGCCAAACGATGTATGTTTACAGTGTGTGTTGTCTCTGGAGGGGACTTTGGCAAATCTTTCATTGAGGCGAGCCCTTGGAAAACCTGAGACGCGCAAAAAAATGCCTACACAAGCGCGAACAAAGTCGCCCTTCTTGTCAAAGATAAATCGACACATAAATCGCGACCCTTGAGCTGCGAGGGTGAACGGAGTAACGGTTTCGAAGGAGCCTGAGCGTGGGATACAATGAGGCCAAGAAAAAATAAATAAAGACGAACTGCGGGACTACCAATGAGAAGAGATGTGGGCGGTCACTGGCAGGGTCTGAGGATTCTCATAGGCCGAAGGTGAGAGTGCACAACCCTCGAAGAAAATACGCCAGGGCTCAAGGCGTCTGAGGCACAATGGACAGTTCGACCGGCGAAACCGTAACGTGAGGTGCTACCTAGAAACGCGGGTGTGTTCACAATAACAAGCGCAATAATAAGAAAAGTGGCTATATTGAAAATTATACTAAGTTTCACGCTATAATGTAATCCAGAAAGTAACACATTCTCGTTTCACTTGCAGAAAATTTACGTGTTCCCGTCACCACGTTCACAAAGGGGAAATTTATCAAAACATAACCCACCGTGGGAGTTATTGATGGAACATGGAGATGCTGCACTAGAAGGGAGGGTAAGAGATGCATTTCTTAAAAAGAAAGAGTAAAGATATTGTTGAGATAAATACTGCGATAATTCATTGTCATTCAGTCCTTGATGCGCTTAAAAAGAAACAAGTTAAATTTTTATCTTTGACAGGCGGGACGGTTATTCAGTCATATGTCTGAGGATTGATCAGCTCGAATGAAGGGAATCGACGTGTGAACATGCTGAAACGGGATGAGCAAGATGACGTCATCACTAGACATTTTCTGAACAGTGCATAAGATAGGCCTTGAACTGAAGCGAGTTGTGGATGAATTCGGTGGTTGAAGTGACCTTCGCCTACTGGCTGTTGGGAGTACTTAGAGATTGTAGGCATTATCTGTGTCATGTTTGGATGCATAAGCAATCTGCGGTTAAAGGCTGGCCAGCCAAATTTCTGTGTAATTATGTGCAGTAGGTCATTTGACGTATGCTATTTGCTTTCATTACTTAATTAGCATTGTTCCTAACACCAATCATTGTGTGTGCGCTCATTGATGTTTGTATCACGTATAGCTGGGAATTATAAATGTTAAGCATAGTTCACCCTGTGTATCATGCCCCACAATATTAGAAGCAATCCATCGTAATGCAACGGAGGGCGCCCAGAAAATGCGCTACGTAAGTGGGTCAGCGATCCCCGGTGAGTACCTTTCCTTTTTTTAGTATATGTGCTGTAATTGCCGATATTTATTCATTAATTTGTGTTGCATATGTATACTTTGGAGGTGGGCCATTCCTCAATTCCGAGAGCCGAATCTTCCTGTTAATGAAATGTTAACAAGGAGGTGAAGGGACCATTTCTCGTGACAAATGGCATGAACTCTGTATAGTTAAGTTAAGGTTTGTACTAGAGAGTGAGACCATACAAATGTGGTGTTGCTACAATAGTATAAGCCGAAGCGTTAACGTACACACTACCTCACATAACCACGGACAGCAGCCGACCTTGGAGGGAGCATAGCCGTCTGTGAAGAGAACCAGTTTTTGAGATTTCTCCTATGTCTGTGGTAACCAATAGCCGTCTCGCAAGTGTGACGTCAGCACGGAAGTCAGTTACCTACTGACTACGGTAGAGTGCGCACACGCTCGCTGGATGCTTTTCCAGCTGTTGAGTTAATCGCATAATCGTAAATGATTAATTTGGGATTCTAAGACTCCGAAAGATAATAAATTGTGTTTCCTCACTTGAGGACACTTAACATCAAAATTACTAGCAAAGATTCATTAAGAGTTGAAAACTATAAAGATTACATGCCCTTGATTATAACAAATTAGAGCGACTTGCACGCACACCTCACCCTTTGAATTGTGTTGGGGTACTAATCTCATACTGGAGGGAGCATAGCCGATTCCAATCGGGTTCAAATTAGCTGCAAAAGCTGGGAGACTGGGGCATTGGCAAGGCCCCACACGTGAGCCAACCACAGACGCTTGGCTGAAGTTGGCTCCTCCTCGCCTCCTCACCTCCTCTACGACTCGCCCTTCCATTTTCCAAAGCAAAATTAGTACCGCTCCACAAATCGAAGGATGAGGTGCGCGTGCAAGTCGCTCTATAATTTGTTATATTCAAGGGCCTGTAATCTTTATCGTTTTTAACACTAAATGTATCTTCGCTAGTAATTTTGATATTATTAAGTGTCATCAAGTGAGGAAACACTATTTATTATCTTTCAGAGTCTTAGAATCCCAAATTAATGATTGACCATTAACTCAACAGCTGGAAGAGCATTCAGCGAGCGTGTACGCATCCCAACGTAGTCAGGAGGTAACTGGCTTCCGTGCTGACGTCACACTTGCGAGACGGCTATTGGTTACCACAGGCATAGGAAAAATCTCAAAAACTGGTTCTCTTCACAGACGGCTATGCTCCCTCCATATATCCCCTCAGGGGGATACAACTATTGTATCTATGGGAATTAGCGCTCCCAGGGGAACCATGTGAGGGCCCGAGCTGAGAGTTAGGTAGGCCTTCCTTTTTGTTGAAATAAAAGTTTTTTTTTTGTTATGTTAAGGACCACCTTTTTTCGGTTCACTGCTGTCCTGTTTTTCAGCACCTCTCACTTTCTTCTTCAACTTTTATCTTATTTCATGAACTTCTTTCTCATCTTACTGTTTCTATGCCCCTTCAGCATACGAGGCCTGTCGAAAAAGTATCCGACCTTTGGCCAGAAAAAATACTTCAACAACCTGACGGGGTTGGGACCCTAATCCCCTTCAAAGTAGGCTCCTTGTGCTTCCACACACTTAGCCCACCGATCCTTCCACTGCCGGAAACACCTCTGGAAGTCTTCTTTTGGAATGGTGTTCAGCTCTGTCGTCGCGTTCCGCATTATCTCTTCTCTACTCTCAAAACGGGATCCTTTCAGTGGTGTCTTCAATTTTGGAAACAACCAGAAGTCGCAAGGAGCCAGGTCTGGAGAGTAGGGAGGTTGGCGAACGGTCGTAATTCCATGTTTGGCCAAGAAATTGCGGATCAAATGGGATGAATGTGCGGGCGCGTTGTCGTGATGCAAGTGCCAGTTGTTCGCAGTCCACATGTCTGGTCTTTTGCGCCGAACTGCATCACGAAGTCGCCGGAGAACATCCTGATAGTACTCCTTTGTCACTGTTTGTCCTTCCGGTGCGTATTCGTGATGCACAATTCCACGGACATCAAAGAAAACAGTCAGCATCACCTTGATTTTGCTTCGCACCTGCCGCGCTTTCTTCGGCCTTGGAGACTCGGGATGCTTCCATTGGGATGACTGTCTTTTTGTTTCTGGGTCGTACCCGTACACCCATGACTCATCTCCAGTTATCACGGTGTTCAGAAACCCAGGATCAGTGTTGGCGGTGTCCAGAAGGTCCTGTGCAACGTCACGACGGAGGTCTTTTTGTTCCGGCGACAACAACTTGGGCACGAATTTCGCAGCCACTCGGTTCATGTTCAAATCGTCACGCAAAATGGCATGTGCAGAATCTTTACTCACTCCAACCTCTTGGGCAATCTCCCGCACGGTCAAACGACGATCTGCCATCACCAAATCTCGCACCCTCTCAACAACAGCTGCACTCCGAGAAGTTTTGGGCCTGCCACAACGCTGCTCACTCTCCGCTGATGTGCGGCCATCTTTGAATCGGTTGAACCACTCCTTAATTTGTGTTACACCCATAGCATCTTCCCCAAACACCTGCTGAATCTTACGAATTGTTTCAATTTGAGAATCACCAAGCTTTTGACAAAATTTGATGCAGTGTCTTTGCTCAATTCATTCAGTCATCTTGCAAGAAAACTAAATCCGACAAACACTTAGAACAGCACCTTACTTGGCGACCACCAGCCAGTGACTGGCCCAAGTGAATGCGGTGAAAAATGTCAAGCATGCGCATTAAGATTCCTCCTTCCACCGTGCACAGTGGCGCCGCCTTAGAATCACTACTTTGCGCGGGAAAAATTAAGGTCGGATACTTTTTCGACAGGCCTCGTAGATTCCTCATTTTCTTATCTCCATACTAAATGGTGCCTTCCTCCTTCCTCTCTTCGATACGCTCTATTTTTGTAGCGGTTAGGGAGGCTTAAACTAACTTATAATCTAATCTAATCTAATCTAATCCCTCCATATATCCTAGCTCCATGACTAATCTTGCTTTGGAAAATGAGAGGACTCAGAGGAGGGTTTGTAGGAAATGTGGGTGGAGCAACTTCAGCCAAGCGTCTGTGGTTGGCTCAGCATTGTGACGCGTCAGGCCTTGACAGTGCCCGAGTCTTTCAACTTTTGCAGCCAAATTAAGCCCGATCGGAGTGCGCTATGCTACCTCCATATACTCGTATCCTAGCTCCATGCAGCCGACTGAGTGCAGCGCCTGGGTTGCATGAGGCATGGCGGCTGTGAATCGCTAGCTGGTCAATCACTCGGATGCCCGCCTGAAGCGCATGTAGCTGCTGCACAGAGGGGCGGTGAGGCACTTGACGCCCGTGTGACGCCCCTAGTGTAAACGGGCCTTAACAAGTTAGACATTCACAGCATCTTCGCGCAGTGTTCGTAAAAGATGCTCCATATTCAATGCAGAGTTGTGTACCGCCTTAGTTTCTAGTGACATACCTTTTCACAAATTGAGCAATGTTAATTTTAAGAACTTTTTTTCTGAGTTCACCGGTAAAGAGATTCCAGGTCAAACCACATTGACTAAATATTACTTGTCAGATATGTATAAGATTAAGTTGAATTCCCTTCGACAAAAAGCTGCCGGTCACAAAATATGAACCTCGGGGATGAAAGTATTGATGTCGAAAAACGATACATTGCTTGTTTTGTGTTCGGTGTTTTGTATGTTCAGTGAGAACGGGGCAGATGCTACTTGGCTAAGATTGGAATTTTACTAGTCGTCAACCATTCGTCTGTGGCCGTACTTTTCACCGATTCTCTCCAGGTTATATGGCCCGAGTATATCCTGTACGAAATCGTACTTCTCGTGTGTATAGATGCTGCAGCGTGCGTGATAAAGGCTATGAACGGGTAGCACGTTCTCTTTCCAAAAATGATTCACATAACCTGTTTAATTCACGGCCTTCACAGAGTGGCAGAATTAATGAGAGCAAGCCATCCTGATGGGAATCGATTAATATCTGTGGCGAGAAGCGCATTCGTCAGAGCTCCTCAGAGAGTGCAACGATTCAAGGAACTTTCTCCGAACACTCCCCTTCCTCCAACACCAATGGTGACAAGATGGGGTACTTTGTTGAACGCTGTCCAATATTTCACTATGCATTACGGTGAAGTACACCCTGTGTTCATGTTCTTTGAGCAAGATGAAGCGCATAGCATCAAAGAGTGCCAGAATCTAATGGAAAGACTCTCAATTACCAGTAAGTTTTGCATTCAATGATAGCACATTTTCTGTGGTAACCTCTACTATCAAAGAGCCAGAAACACAGAGACTTCCTACTTAAAGAGCCATAAAATTAATGGATATCGTAGAGGAAACATTGAAGAACAAATATGATATAAGGTATTATCAAAAGTTAAAATGTATTTTTGTGATAAACCAAGGCTTTGAAAAGGTAAAAACAACCAACTCAATTCTGACTCGCGAGACCTCTGACGCAATGTTGAGGAATATTCATCTTCCCAACTTACTTGCTTCACCTTTGCTCTTCTTGTTTCTTGCGATATCGAGCGAATGTTTTCGCAATATAAAACTTTGTTGACATATAATCGTAGAAGATTTTTTTTAAATCTCAAATTCCATGCAATTATTAAGTGCAACCCTCATATTTGATGCTAATAAGGTGTAAAAAATATTCGTTGCATCCATGAAAACTAATACTTCAGAATCAAACTTGGATTGGATTGCATTTTTCGTTCGTTATCATCGTCCTTAACTCATTCAGATTAGAATTGGTACCGTTTCAAAATATTCATGTTCAGCTAAGTTATAAAACTTAGTTGAAAATTGTGTACACTTAATAATTATTAGAAAATTTTGAAAAAAATTATTGTTTCCGTGTAGAGGAAAGAAGTACACTGTACCCGGTATCATTGTTTCTGTATAATCTTCCTCACAACAAATATTAATTTGAAGCTGTTCTAGTTAAGCATATATATGTATGCTTTTCTTTGCTTAGCATATTATATGCGCTTCCACAATCGTGCATAGAGTGTAGCATATATGCATCGAGTACTTCTGCATATGTTATGGTTTTACTAGCATAATTCTTCCCGAAGCTTTCCTATTTTATGCTGCATATATGCTAAAAAATCAGCAAACATGGAGCATATTTCATGTTGCATATTGTCACATCCCTAGTGATAACTGCCAAAGGATACACCGAAAAAACGTTAAAAATTGCCGAACGGATGCACTGAAGGAAGCGTAAATGTAAAAGCTGATTTGGAAAAATAGAACTTCGTCTAATGCCGGGGCCGCACTAGTCTAACGTTCGTTCGTCAATTGAACTCCGTCTGTCAAATGAACTCTGAAAGGCCCGTTCGCTCATCATTTGGTGAATGGATGCTCGTCATTTCGCGAAAGGTCGTCGGAGGTTTTCAGTCACGAAATGAACTACGAAGAACAAAGGTGGCGGACAGTGTTGACAAGTTTCGCAGCTGTTATGTTGACTTTAAATTATGATTGTGGCCAATTTTGCCTTGAGATATATATAAGATATGGTTTTCAGTTGTTTTCGTGGTGGTATCAAAATGTAAAGCAATGAAATTCAGTGCTAGGTCTTGCAGTTAAAGTGAAAAAGCAAGTAGCCTGTACCAATGAAACTTAAAATTTATTTGCAACAATGTCGACATGTTTCACATGAATGATTATGTGGTAAATGAAAAATTGTTGGTTTTTGTTTTGATAAATGTGAAGGATATGTCAGTTATCGATTTTGTAAATTTCAATGCCTAAGCATAGTTAATTAGATCGAAATTAACAAGTTTTCTTCCATGCGCTTGCCGTCTCAAATGAGTATTTTATTAGTTATAGCGGTAAATGACTTACCGCAACTCCAGTGTTTGAAGCGGCAAGTAATTCAAGGAGCACGTCGGACAGCAATGCGCAATCGCTTCCAGCGCGATCGTCATCAAAGACGAAACCAAACCTACCGCTATACCTCGTTAAATACTCATTTGACGAAAAAGTGTATAGAAGAAAAGTGGTTTATTCCGATGTTATTACCATGATTCTAGCAACAAAAATTCGAAAATCGATGAGTAGCTGTTTATTCAAGCGCATTCGTCATCAAAGACGAAACTAAACTTACCGCTATAAATCGTAAAATATTCATTTGAGACGGAAAGTGCATAGAAAAAACGTGATTATTTTGATTCAATTAATTAGGTTCAGGCACCAAAAAGTGGAAAGTCGATAACTGTCATTTCCTTCAGATTTACCTATGTTTTTTTTTAGCATTGCTCATGAATGCTATTCACAGAAAGATGTGTCAAAGAACTTGTTTTGCAGGCGTTTTTATTGTAGTTCATTTCAGTGCATTAAAATTTATTTATTGTTTTTTAAACTAATAAAGTTTCAATATAATTGAATAAAATTATATTTTATGTTAACGTGTTAAATTCATGTCACTATTGTGTTGTATGAAAAAAGATCCATCTAATTTTAATGACTTGTGATTTACAGATCCTAGACAACCTAAGTTAGTTATAGCTTAAAACTTACATTAATTACGTAGACCTTTAGAGAACAATCTTGACTGATAAACATCGTGAGTGTCCTCAGATTTTTGGGACCACCAATCAGCATTATACTTCTAGGTAAGTGTAATGGTGTGCAAGAATGCCTCAAGAGTTGTTCATTTCTTTTTTATTACAGGTGTTAAAAGTGAGTTAACTTATTTAAATATTATGAATGAGCAGTTATTTCATTCAACGATGAAATTGGTCATTTTGAGAATGCAGTGTTCGAATTTTAAGACAGCTAATTTTATCTAAGCTAATTTGGTTGAAGTTAGCAACTATTGAAAAAAGCAAAAATATTTATTTTGAATTAGATACTCTATTCTCAAATTTGAAGAGTAAACAATGACTCAGATCAAAGAGGGGTTGATAATGAGAAGAGCAATGTAATTGAAAATGAGAATGCTAGCTAAAATGTAGTTTTATAAGCTAGATATGAGTGTGGACAAAACCGTTTATTTGGTAGCATTGGTTAACGTTGTTTATTATTAAAAATAGGATTTTTTATAGTTGTCGAAACTCTGCACATGGATTTTGCCACAATGCGTGGTTGTGAATTCCGATTGTGGATGTTCCTAACCTTTACACGTGATCTAGTATGCAGTAATTACATTTCCTAAATCCTGTTGATGTACTTCTATAGTTAGCCTTCCTAAGTCAAATAATGATTTGTCAATGTTTTATTTAACGATGTAAAACTGGAGTGAAATAGATAGTGTTATTTAAACAATTTATTTTGTTGATTGACCTAATACATTCATTCCAACTAGTAATGCCAGAAAATAATGCGGAACAATTATTTCTCAGATATATCTAACACCTTTAGGTCACATTTCCACAGTTGTGTTAGTGGAGTCCCAACATTTTATCCAGCCAGCATATAGCCCCTCCGCTTGTGACAGCTGGTCTCTGATGGCTGTAGCTGCCACAGCCGACCGACCGCCTCTACACAATAAACTGAATGATGTTTAGTGTTTTGTCACCAACTGCCGGTTGCGCACGATCCAATTATAATGTCCTTTTTTCAAGAGCACGGATTGATGTTACTAAAGTCTTTATGATCATTTAGGTAATAATAAAGAGCGCAAATTGCTAGAGTGACAGACTGGATTCTCTCGACTGTGATGTTTATATCAGTACGTAAAACTCTGTACTTGACAGTATGCCGAATGCGTTTGCCTATGTTTTTCGAGCTCTAGAAAGATTAGCTGAAAACTCTTTGGTTGTGAGAAAAATTCCTACAAGGATAAACCTTCATTAAACGAGTTGACAATAGGAACGCATCATCTGCCACTATGACATGAAGAAAGGAAGTTGGTACCAAGAAGTTCACGAGTATGGGGCATGTTCAGTCTGTTAGAATCGAATGCTTGATTTAAGGATAATTTATTGAACACTCCTCCGTCAGATACTCGATCATTTGTAGCGAGGTATCAGAGGGTAATTCAGAGTCGATCACAAGCAGGGAAGCATTTCCGGAACCTGGTGTCTTGCTTGCTGATTACTGTGCCAATTTTGCCCAGTATGTCTTATACCATCTGCAATGAATAAAAAACTTTTGTACAATTCTTGTTAGAATGAGCACGTAAAAAATGACTAACACCAAAATTATATATCAGAGAAAGCATCATCATATTCTCAACGAGGGCGATTGAGAAGACTTATCTTGAGTCAATTTTTTAACGTTTCATGCCCTAAGCTCATTTTCAACATGAAAAACTTGCACAAGTTCTACAGATAATAATAGACAAAAATTTGAAACATAAATGGAGAAACATTGACAGTTTAATGACTTCAATCCCTCCCCAGTCGCTCAATTTGAGGGCTACTGAGCACACCGGCAAAAATCATCGGACTGGTAACATTCTTGAATCCCCTTTTCATTCCTTTATTAGAGAGCATTGCGCAGCTCGTCGCCATTTACCAAGCTATTGTCAGCGGCAAATTCAAAATTTTACACTCCAGCTCAAATAATTTCAGTGTAACGCTCTCCATTAGATGATGCCTTCCCTCCGCAGGATGCTGAGTTCATCCCATCACAACATAGCTACGTGAAAAACCGTAATTCCTATCTAACGTTAGAAATTGTTTCAATTTTTTTAGCATTCTCGCGAGTTACTTTTGCATTTTTTACGCATGGTTTCGTCTCCCTTCAATGTCATAAACTTTAGTCTTCAATAATGTCTTAAAATGTACATGTATTTCTACGTTTATTCGCAGGATCTTGGTGCAAATGAGCTCTTAAATGAATTAGGAACACTTCAATAAAATGTTTCATGATCCGTCTAAAAGAAACGTTAAAAAATTATTTTTTCCGTCGGAACAATCTCATTTACCTGTAATCGTTTACATCCGCAAGCGGATCTTCTCTCAATCGATTTGGATTGTTAGCTCTATTTCGTCATGGTTTTACCCAACATATTTTTTAAGGTTTCTCTTTTTTGTACTTTCATCAAAAGTTGCGGTCACAAGAGTTGCTTCGACTGCAAATTTCTAGAGCTCACACATATTTGCACGTCCTGCTCGTCCATATCGCATACCTACTTCGGTTTGTTTACATTCGATGAACGTCGGACGCTCATCACAGAGCTGAGTCAGAGCCACACACAGTCATAATGTGGCCTGACTTGCTTAACGGCCGTATGACATGACAAGTGTCGGTGATTCATTTGACGACCGAAAAATCGCAGTGGGGCCCCGGCATAAGAGTGGGGCAAAAAATGCAGTAAAACGTATAAAAAAATCGGAGAAAACTTATCGATATAACAAGGAAATGAGTAGCAAACATTATTAAGTTAAGTAAGTGAATTCTTGCAAAGAAAAGAAAGAAAAATAAGAAAAACCGTATAGATTAAAAAAGTTGACACATGAGCTACATGACAACATATTGGCTTTTAAAAATATCTTAATATTACACGTCCTTAGACAAACGTACCATACGAGGAGTGCTAATAGACAAACTATACGTGGCCTACTAATAGACATACCATACGAGGTGTACTAATAGACAAACCATACGAGGCGTACTAATAGACAAACTATACGTGGCCTACTAATAGACAAACCATACGTGCTGTACTAATAGACAAACCATACGAGGCGTACTAACCGACAAACCATACGAGGCGTACTAATAGACAAACCATACGAGGCGTACTAACAGACAAACCATACGAGGCGTACTAATAGACAAACCATACGAGGCGTACTAATAGACAAACCATACGAGGCGTACTAACAGACAAGCCATACGAGGCGTACTAATAGACAAACCATACGAGGCGTACTAACAGACAAACCATACGAGGCGTACCAACAGACAAACCATACGAGGCGTACTAACAGACAAACCTGACGAGGCGTACTAATAGACAAACCATATGAGGCGTACTAATAGACAAACTATACGTGGCCTACTAATAGACAAACCATACGAGGCGTACTAACAGACAAACCATACGAGGCGTACTAATAGACAAACTATACGTGGCCTACTAATAGACAAACCATACGAGGCGTACTAATAGACAAACCATACGTGGCGTGCAAAGAGATTAACCCTGTCAAGAGCTAGTTATATTAAAAATTTCATTTCTATGACATTATGTCTCCCAAGAGATGGATGACGACATATAAATAATTCAAATACTACTAGAGAATTCCTCGGAATACCTAAATTATTTGCTAAATCTAAGTAAGAAAAGACAAAAACGCTATACCGAAGCAGCTTGAAACTCCGTCGTAAAAGACCATCGAGTATTGAGAAAAGGTAAGGCACAAAGTAATTTATAAAGAACATCACGCAACACAACACGCACATCTAGAAATGCGTAAACAAACTCACACGTAAAAATGTAATTCATGGCTTGTTCAGCATACGCACAGTGATAATTTTTTCACGCGCCTTTATTTCATTTGTATGTTGATATTTTTCATTTCTTCTATTCACAGATGCGCCCTTCTGGGGTAGTGATGAATTTATTTTTGAATCATTAAGCAAGTGCAATAAATATATTTATTTCTGAAGTATGGTTCAGTGTTAACTGGCCGCAGAGATTTAGGTAAAATGTAATGTGTCTTTAGGTTTTGTTTTTACGCAAAAAATAAAAATAGAAACAGATATATGCATATGGGTGTTTAACTTTATGAACATGTATATGTACATACACACACCCATAGACATACATGTATGCGTGCGCACACTCACATACACGCACCCACTAACACATATTCATACATACATGTGTATTGAAAAATAAGATAACCAGATAACCTGAGGAAAAATAAGTCAAAGGAAAAAGACTTCGAAAACGTAAAAATTAATTGGTTTTTAATTTCCTAACAGAAATTTTAAGAAAACTCAAGTTACAGTCGAGGAGCAACAAAATAAATCTCGGGTTTCATATCCCCTCTGTATTATCTGCAACATCATGCGGACATGAGCACATGGGATAAAATGGAGATACATTGGAAGCCGGATGCCGCTTATGAGTAGCAAATATCTACAAAATTTTGGCAGAAACGCGTAAACAAACATATACCTAAAATGAAAATTCACAGTTTGTTCAACATACGGACAGAAAGATAATTTTTCCGCGATTCACATGCTCAAATTGCGCTTTATTTAATTTGTCTAATTGTATTTTTTATTTTGCCTATTCACAGAGACGCTCTCTGGGGTAGAGATAGATCTATTTTTGAATAATTTCGTAGGAGTAATAAAATTAATTAACCCAATTGTTTTCGAATAAAAATAGAGATAGAAACACGTTTAAATATTTATGTAGATATACCTACATACGGATGCACAGATATATCAATGCATGTACGTGCGTACATTGGTATGCACACACACGCTCACATATATATTGACACTATGAGAAATACATATATTAATATACATATATATATATATTTATATATATATAGATATATATATACGTATTGAAAATAAACAAAGGTTAAAAATAGCAAAGATATAAAGATAAAAAACAATTTATCTCCTACTACATCGAAAATAAAAGTCGATCTCACTGTAATCGTAAGAAATTATTTTGAAAAAATAACTAAGAAAAAAAGACTTCGAAAAACGTAAAAATGAAGTGGTTTTCAATTTCATAATACTCTTAGGGTGAAAGGAAAATTCTATTTAACTGTCATTAATTAGATACGTCACTGACACATAAATTTCATAACTTTAAACCATACTACTATAATTTTATAACTTAAAGTATTCGCTTTCCCACCTTATTTGCATATAATTTTTACCAGTAAGGCTATTATTCGCGTATAACCTTAATTACTAACCTCCAAAATTAATTACAGCCTTTATACGATTAGATATATCACTGTCACCTCAATCAGTTATGTCCCTTTCATGACTTGTAACTGTCACTGATTAGCTATGCCAATGTCTCCAAAATTTTAATAATCTCATACCTATTGTATGTAAACTTTGCGACAACGCCTTCAGCAATTTGTACACACCAATGTTGTTATTGTTGAACTTTAATATTATTCGCTCATGGACTGAGTGTCTGTGTACCCACGAAATCACGCTAGATTTTTTCTTTTCTCTCTTACTTCTTAAGCTAGTTTTAAGAAGGAATATATTTTTACCTTGATTCTGTATTTCAGTTTTTCTAAGTTATATATTACTTACTGCTTACTGCTTACTAATTTTAAATGACTGATCACACTGATGTCTTCGATAAAATCGACCCAGATCTCAATCATATGAACAGACTATTTCCAAATCTAACTTAAAATGAAAACTGCAAAAATACTAATGTATCAAAATTCAACGAAACTGTACGGGTAACTCGCACTGATTTTCCGCTCCTGTGTTGAGACTGTAGGTCACTCTATCCAAAAAGGAAGATATACAATATTCTATTACTTGTGAGAAGTATAACTTCGCCGGGATTAGCTCACCGAAAGCTGGCTAGATGACTCAACTAAAGACATGATTAGAATGGAAAATTATCATAGTCACCATTCTCTACGCAATAATAAGCGAGACGGAGGCATCAGTACGTACATATCTGAGCACATAGACTCGAGACTTATAGCATGTGCAACTATGAATTGGGATAATATATGAATCACTATTAGTAAAACTGACTAGAAATGGTAAACGAATTATGCTTGTGTCGAGTAGTTTCTTTTCAACACAACATGAGGTTTATTTAGCTGTGGCTGCAAACTACAGTTTCAGTAGCTTTAGACTACCAAGGCAGGAGTAAGGAATTACTGGAAAGCACGTATCAGTGTACTGGATAGCTGTCGGTTACAGACTTCCTCTCAAAACATGCCATGCCCGGAAGTCAGGCATGAGGCGCGTAACAATACCTTCCGGAGCTCGCCAGAGGCGCGTAGCATCACCTTCAGGAGCTCCTACTCACAAATCCATTGCCACATTAAAACGACGAACATTGTAATATACAACTATTTCCCTCCCTTAAGATGAATATATGAGAAAAGGAAGGAAGAACTCAACAATCCATTCGCATTACAGGTTTAGTTATTCTACCTGATTTACGAGGTTCATTTTCTACAGGTGACCTGCTAACAGGCTGCAAAGCAGAAGGCTCCGCCGCCTTACTATTGATTGATCCCAAATTACCTGATGAATGAAGCAGCTGATTTTAGTGTCTCTTCCAGATTACATTTAATGCTAGGATTGAAACCTGAGAGATATTATCAGCAACTTTGCTAACAATAATTCCTCTCAGCCTTGTTGGGACCATTTCTTAAATTCAGAGCAAGAACACGATCAACGACATCAAATTGAGTTACATACATAGGCTTAGACCTGGACACAGAATATTTGGGATTAACTCTATCTCTGGAAGTAACAAATTTACGATTGTTGAGTGCAACAGAGGATCAATTTTTGTGACACTATGAGAAATACAATGTAAATGAAATAACGCTTTTACTAGACGGGATTGGAACGATTCGGGAGAAGAGAGTTTTTTCAACAGGTCTTTGATGACCCTTACCCCCCTTTCAACTTGACCATTGCTGGCTGGGGAATAGGGCGGAGGTGTGAGGTGCTCAATGCCATTAGAAATTAGAAAATCTTTAAAGTCTTGAGATGGAAAGTTAGAAGCATTATCACTTACGAGCACATTACACAACCCGTTTCTGCTGAAAATCATTCTCAAAGTATCAATATTATCTGACACACTCGTGGATGGTACAACTTTGCATTCAATACATTTACATAATGTATCGACAGCAATGAACATAATTTTATTCTCGGAAAAAAAGTGATTGACATGAATACGTTCAAAAGGACGAGAAGGAGTAGGCCATTCTACGTTTCTAGACTTAGGTTTTGCTCGATTTGATT
Organism: Morinoia aosen; assembly: GCA_030386875.1. Taxonomy (NCBI): domain Eukaryota; kingdom Metazoa; phylum Arthropoda; class Malacostraca; order Amphipoda; family Talitridae; genus Morinoia; species Morinoia aosen. Next base: position 5,473,504 of record CM059569.1, read on the forward strand.
GGCATTGAGGGCACCATTTTACGATGTCTTCAATAATTTCATCCATTCCGGAAAACCAAATAGCAGATCTGGCCAACGACTTCATGTCACAAATGCCAGGATGTCTTAAAACCCTTTCTTTATTAAGTATACAACCAAGCAAGTAGTCTCAACGTGAGATTCGATAGAAATATGTCCTTCAAATCTCACGTTGAGACTACTTGCAACAAAATCTGCGGAACTTTAATGTTTTTTCATCGTATAAAAAGTAGGCCTATGCTAGACGAAAAATTCAGATTATTAGCCATTCAATCCCTTGTGTTATCGCGCATTGGCTACTGCAGCCTAGTATGGGGAGACTTAACTCAATACCTTCAAAAGGATTTACAAAAATGCGTGAACTTCGTAGCCAAGGTGGTATGCAACGGTAATTTCAAAAGAAGCGATCACGTAACCCCTCTCCTTAATAAATTCGGCTGGATTCCTATTCGAGAAAGGCTCCTCATGCATGCAGAGGACCCAATACGTATTCTCCTCGTTGTATCTTCCTCAGAGCAATGCTGAGATAGTGCGTTTCCATCCACCCACTGCAACCAACCAAAAGCCGAACAGAAACAATAATGTCTTAGTCAACTATCGTTCATCTCACATAAGGCAGAAGGCTCTGTCAATATCAGGTGCCTTACTGCGGAACAAACTTCCCCTGAGTATTAAAATCACTCAAAGACCGAGAGAATTTAAAGTCAAAATAATTCGTCATCTTTCGTCTCAACGATAATTCTTAGTTACAGAACATACTGAACACGTATTGACGAATCTCATTTTGCATATCTCCATTGCTTAATACTCTCCCTTCCTCATTTTCTTTATAATTCAAGACATCACAAAACAGTCTCGAAGTATGCGTAGGTATTATGATTTGATCGCCTATACACCAGGATTTGCAAGCATGCTTACTTGTATATGTGTGAACGTATATAAGTGTGCATGAGTGCACAATACACCTGTGTGCCCTGGACTAGCAACTGGTATCTAAATTATAAATACCAGACTTTTTTCTCACTCCCAACTTCTAACACTACCCAACACATCATTTCATTTTATTTTAATATTGTAACGCAATCCAAAGCTTAAATGTCTTGTATATGTAAAATATGGTTCCTATGTATGTTTATCAATTGAAAACATTTTGCGCCATATTTCAAAGATAATGTGATTTTTTCCGTAATATCACACCCTTATTGAACATTCATGTTTCTTTCTTCTTCACGTCCAAAAATGCTCTAGGTAGGCTAGTGTAGTGCAAATTATCATATCATCTCTTCGCTCTAGAGTATAGTATATCAACCGCACCCAAGCCTCGCGTGTTTCTGGAAATATTCTGTACTTGGGAAACGTTGTAGAACGATCGTTTTCATGTTTCTGTCTAAGGTAGACTGTTTTGTGTCAAAATTTTAAGTACGGAAATTATATAAAATTTATGCCATAATAAAGATCTTTTCTCCGATTCCCTCGATTGGAATGCTAGTTTATACTGATTAGTCTATGCTGATATTTGCGCACATGCTTACTTGTGTATATGTGTACTTGTGACCAAAAACATCGTGATATATATATATATATATATCACGATGTTTTTGGTGATCCAGGGCTCATGTCTATTTTACGGTGATTTTGTTCGACTTAGAACTGGACCACAGTTACAACTGGACAACAATGATTGTATGCGGTCATTATAGTTTCTGTCAACTTTACTACTGCTTCATCAATGCTCGTTGCGTTAGTGCTTTGTTGAGAGATGTACAATGTTTGCATTAATTTTTCTAGAACGGTGCACATTTCTCCCAAACTTGATTCGTTTACTTTACGATATGAGTAAGTTTCAGCCTGTGGCCTGGTGCACGGGACATTGACATTTTTCTTAATAAGAAAAACTGGAAAATGGTCTGATGAGTCAGAAATAATTATTCCAGTAAGAAAATCAGTTTGGTCTGTCATAAAGGTGTTGTCGTATATATATATATATATATATATATATATATATATATATATATATATAAATATAAAGAAACGTCAAATGTACCTAGCCCTCCTTTGCGATGGGCGAATATCTAGAGAAATGTATAACAGATTCAGAAACAATGTGACCAACCAAATAAGGACAAAAAAAACTACTTCACGCTCAAGATTACTCAATTTAAAACTGACATTAAAAAACTTGGCACCTGCTGAATTCTTGCCATCAACAGTGTAACATAGATAAGAAAAAAATTAAATCGGTTGATGAAGATGATGTAAAATACCATGAAAAGAAAGATGTTGTAAATTTTTTTAACAATTTCGTCGTAAACGTTGGGAAAACTATAGCCGATGGTATTCCAAACGATCCTACTGATCACTCGGAATACATGCATCAGATTCGTGAAAATACTTTTTTCCCTTTACGCCTTCCAAGACTTCCGATGTAATTACGTGCATAAACCACCTGAAAAATATATCGAGTGAGTTACAAACATTTTCGACTAAAGTACATAAAGTTATTGCTGAAATTGTAGCCCTGCTCATGTCCAATATTATTAACCAGCTTTTCTTTCTAGGCACTTTCCCTAACTACCTCAAAGTGTCTAAAGTAAAAAAGTGAAAAAACCTGTGTATACAATTATAGACCTATCTCTTTGCTACCAATTATTGGCAAAGTATTCGAGAAAATAGTGTATAAAAAGTGTATTCTTGTTTTGAACGAAAATCACTTCACTTTAAAAAACAATTTGGTTTTCGATCTAAAAAATTAACAAAGCAGGCTGTATTCGATCATTTACAATTTCTTTTTTCTAATATAGATGAAGGAAAGCCTGTCTTCTCTGCATTTCTTGACTTTCGAAAAGCATTCGATTGTATGGACAATAACATAATACTCTCAAAACTATACTGTTATGGCATTCGAGGGGTTGCCCATGATTAGTTCAGAATATACCTAACAAATTGGAAGCAATACGTTGTCATTGACGATGTAAAATGGGACCCATAGACAATTAGTCATGGAGTTCCACAAGGATACAAGGATCTGTCCTTAGGCCTCTCCTATTTCTAATTTTTATCTATGATATTAGGTCTACAACATTTTTCAAATTCATACTTTTGCCGATGACAGCACGCTTTCTACGGACCTTCTTAACCAAAATCCCGATCTGATTGCAAAGAGTATAAATAACGAACTCCAAAAGATTTAATTGTAGCTTAAAGCTAGTTAGAATATGCCTTAATATCGATAAAAAAAATATATTACATTCCCATACAAAAAAATATATCTCTCCTACCCAACTGAAAATCAAGGACGAATCACCGGTGGATTAAGGCGTGATGGTCGATTAATTATGTATGATTTATAGGGTTGTCGGCCTGCTCTGCCTAATTTTCAACTTTTGTCGTCCGATTCGTTTGAAAATTTGCCATGATATGTATTTTTTGAAAGTAAACCTTTTTTACTCATGTCACTTTTTCTATTTAGGCCTTAGTTTTTTACGAAAAATTAGTTCTTTGTTACAGTTTTATGTATATTTGTTCGGGGCAGTGAAACACTTGTAGTAATCTTGGTGGAGGCTTTACTGGAGAGAAACAAGGGCGGTAACAGGAGCGGTCGAAAATGATTGAGCATCAAACGACAGGTGACAACGTCTTATAAAGGCTGCGAGACGGGGCAGACAAGAGACAACGCAAGACAATGAAGGCAAGAGTAAACGCTCGCGCACATTACTCCCCCCCCCCCCTGTGTTAATACGCAAGTAATCGGATGAGAATAAAATTAAACGCAAACAGGGTACTCAAAAAAAAATCTCAAAGAGAATTGAGAGGATTAACGAAGTCGTCTGACAAATTATTCAAAATTAATACTACAACCCTAGGCTAAAAATAGCGCTATTACTTGACGTCCGCATTTTAGGTCGTCTCGCATCTCATACTATATTAATTTTAATATGAGCAAATGAATTTGAATTAACAATATACCATCCAAGAATTATTAGTGTTATTTAATACATGGCAACACAAGCAAAAACGAGGGCAGCTGAAGGGAACAAATAAAAATGTCCTGTTCAAAGGTAAACGGAAACAACTCGGAACAACTGAAAACAGACACACGGCCTAAGGATGTGCACTAAAAAGTCATGATTAAATTAATTAATTAATTAATTTACCGTCCGAACCTATTTTGAAAATACAAAGTAGGACTACCAGATGCTAAAATAATTAAAAAGAATTGATGAAACGCAACTAAATGTATGAACTCGGAATATATTAAAATATTAAATATTAAAATATTAACGCTTCACAACAGCAATTACCACTCACTTTTCGCACTGTAATATAGTCCTTACTTGAAAAACACAAAAAAATTATTGAACAACAAGATGAAACGCATCGAAAAATTTAGGAACCACATAACATTGGAAAAAAGAGAAAACGTTAAAACCTCTATAAAAGAATATTAAAGACACGCAATGAAAGAAAGAGCATAAAAAACTTTTCTTTTAAATTCTTCCACACCTTACAACCATGGTAACACCAGATTTAAAAAAAACGATTAATAGGTTATATGTAATAAGTAAGGAACCAACAAGCGAATTGGTAACTAGCTAAACACCAGCTGCTACCACCGGTCAGCATTAGTCCTAACTTACCGTGCAACAAGATAGTCAGCACGCCGACAGAGGTAGGGTTAAAAAAAGCCATATTCTTTCATTATTAAACGCAATTAGCAAAAAATAAAAAAAAATTTCACCAAACCGAAAAAAAACACAAAGTTTACACATCAAGAAATTAGCATCTTGTAATTATGCACAGACATACGTTCCGTTCTTCCTAAATTTTGCTCGGCGTTGTAAAATTGCGCAACACTATTAATAAAGCATGCAATTAATATTAAAAGATTATAGGGGCAATTAAATCATCTTACTGCTAAAAGAACCACAACTCCCTTCAATAATAACTCAACAATTTCAATAATCACTTCGTGATTTTTCAGTATTCAATTTTATTTTTCAATTTTAATTTTAATTCAAATTTTTTATTTTTTCAATTTTAAAATTTGAAATTAACTTCGCACATTACTACTTTGCGGCCGGATGTTATGTCCAATGTTCGTTACACCGGCGCCTGGGCCGGGTTGGTGGCATTGTTGTACCTCGGCGCCCTCAGAGTGCCACGCCACAATTGGTAGTCGGCGTTCCTGTTGCGATCGGCGACCGCCTCTAGGTTTTTCTTCACATAATACACTATTCCGGCCAAAGTCATTACGCTAACTGCTAGTAACATCACCAGGATGTCGGACACCGTGTCCAGCAACAGATCTGTCCCAGACCGCGATTTCATCTCGTCTGCGGTGATTTTGTTAATTTCTCCTAGCACATCTTTGTTTTTGGATAGGGCCGCTACTAGCATGTTCACGTCGATCATGGAAACCTTGTTTCCCATCGTCACTACGTCCTGCGTATCCTGCACAAGGAACAGAAACAAATACGATTAGCATGACCAAAAAACAAACAGAAATGCCTAATTCACAAACATAAAATCTTGATGCAAAGACTTCAGTAGCCTGATAATGTACATCGAAACAGAAACAATGTATTGAAGAAAAAAATTTTCGTGTTGTACGTATGCGTTAGAAAAATTTCTAATAGAAAATCGTGTTCTGACCCTCGGTCGGGTAGCAAACAACCACTTTATTAATTTAATTCATTTGCGCGGACAACAGAACATTCCAACTGAAAATAAAAATAGCAATGTGCGTTGCGCCGCAGCGCCAAGACAGACTGTCTCACGTGATGGACTGTAATAACAGCGATTGCATTTAGCAATCGGAGAATTCGCCCACCATTTAAATTGTCAATTCAGCAGCAACATCCAAGCGGTCGCACGCCTAGAGTTGCACAATATAATATCGAAGGTGAATTTGCAAAGATTAATAAAGATGTCTCACAGACAGCCTCAGGATTAATATAGATAGGTTTACATTCCTCTAAACCTCGAGGTTCAAATACAATACTAAGCCTAAAAGCGCAGCACTGAGGTTACTGAGAATAAGATTGGAAAACAACTCATGAAACACAGCGCATATTACATAGCAAAAATCCTTAAACTATGATTAATAACCCTAAGTGGAAATGTTAAATAATGTGGTAACACAGTTTTCCTACACAGTAAATCGTAATTCGTCGAGTCGTTGCGACGTCAAAACGTAAGTCATACGCATAGCAAAAAAACTTGTCATTTCAACTCAAAGTTTAACCCTCCTTAAGGGTAGTATGTGGTTTAAATTGCTTATATAAACTTTGGAACCAATTTTAACTTCGGCCCAATTACGCTTGACCTTCAGAACCACGGCTGGCCCTAACCAGGTTAATTCCAATTCATGTTTTTTTTCGTGATTTTTTAAAGGACACGGTCCCCAACCATCACGTCTTTATTTCTACGCTTAAGATTTCTGTAAAGATTCTTTTCCGTAGTGTTATTCAATATCAAATTTCTAATATTCTCTACGGTGCGGGCGGATTTTTTTGCTCGAAAATTAACCAAATCTATTTCCTCATCAAAACTGTCGGTTATGGTATCAAAACTCTAGCTTTGGTAAAAAGGGCAAGTGTCTCTATTGAACATCATGAAACTCGGAGTTTCGCCTAAAGTAGAATTTAGTGCATTGTTCAATGCATTTTCGACCACCTCAATGCACTGGTCCCACTTGGCATGAGGGAGAGAATTTACGAATAGTTTCAACAGATTAGTAATTTTCTTATTATTCCTCTTTACTATAGCGTTGGAATGAGGACTGTAAGCCAGAACTTCTTTTTTCGCGATTGCATGAATATTGGCCAATTGCTTAACCGCCACCGACTTAAATTCCTAAGCATTATCAGAAATCAAAGTTTTAGGAAACCCAAAAATGGAAAAACAATTACTTAAACATGAAATTACCGTGTCTGTACGACGATTAGTAGTCGCGTAGAGTTGGCAAAATCTAGAGAAAAGGTCAATTATTACTAATATATATTTGTTACCACTATCGGTAACCTTAAGTGGGCCAAGATAGTCCATTGAAACAACCTCAAATGGTTCTTTCGCAATAGGAGCTGTCAAAATTTTGCTTGGCACAGAAGGTCGTGCCTTAAGTAATTTACAAACTTCACAACCTCGTATAAATTTCCGCACAATCGTTTTTTCCAAATGATTGTAGAATCTTATTTTAAATTTGAACAACGTATGCACGTCATCCGTATGATACATCGAATGAATTGCCAAAATTGCTTTACCCATTAAGGAGTTAGGTACCACTGCAGTTAATATTGTACTAGGTCGATTGTCAATCTGTCTACGTCGGTACAAAATGTCGTTCAGAATTAAAAAACTCTGTAGGTCCGGAATTCTAGAAACACTACCATGTAGTAGAGCTTCTTTCACTTCTATGCAAAAGGGTCCTTCTCCTGCTCGTCGATAAATTCTTTTATAGTCCAAGAAATTTGATCGTCTTTCGGTACATAGTCTATGAGCTTGGGTCGTGCCTCTTTGCTTGCTGAGACGTCAGCACTGTCGCTATGCGGCGGGTCAACTACCTCATGTCTAGCCACGTCTTTTTTTCTCTGCGATCGAGTCTCAACGATAAAGACATTTGATTCAAGCGTGGATTCCAGAGCATCACAGTGCTCTAGTTCTTTAGCGGTTAATTTTTCATTGTTTACAGGTAGTCTGCTTAAGTAATCAGCTACGACATTTTGTTTCCCAGGTAAATATTCTACAATAGGATCAAATGAATGCACGTTTATACATCATCTGGCCATATTGGTGTCTTCAGGGAGTTTTTTAGCAAAGAGCGGCGCCAGAGGACGGTGATCCGTATACACACGGATACGATAGCCAGTAATTAATTACTTAAAATATTTTAGAGCTGAATGAAGCGCAAAAAATTCCTTCTTGGTGGTACCATACCTCCTCTGACTGGAATTTAAACTTTTACTATAATAAGCCACAGGGCGCAAAAATTGATCGCTTGAATCTTCTGCCGGCATCAGAACGCCTCCGATCCCAAAGTTAGACGCGTCCGTAAATACGTGGAAGTCCTTAGTGTAGTCAGGATGTCTTAAAACCGTGTCAGAAGTCTGTGCAGATTTGATAAAAACAAAACACTTCTGGCATTCGTCGCTCCCCGTATAGTCAACGTCTTTTTTTAAAAGTTGTACAGGGGATAAGCGACCTCGGAAAAATATGGCAAAAAGTTTCTAAAATAGTTTGCCAGACCTAAAAACTGCTGTAACTTCTTTACATTTGCTGGAGCTTTGCAATCCTTTAGTTTCTCCGAATTTTTACATCTAATACCATCTGCGGCAATAATGTGCCCCAAATATTCAATCTTTTTTTTGAAAAATATCGTCTAGAAAAACGAAGGCCAACTTCCCCAGAATAGGTGCAAGGGCAGACGTCATCACCCGCTGGAATACACTTGAACTGGTACTCAAACCGAACGGTATCCTGCAGAAGTGGAACATCCGATAGTTAACACTAAAGGCAGTAAATTTCCTACTCTCTTGGTCTAATTCGACCTGATGGGAAGCAGAGCGCAGTTCCAAATTTATAAACCATTTGTTCCCTCCTAAAGTTGATAATATTTCATCAATTCTGGGTATAGGATAAGACTCTTTCACCAAAACTTTATTAAGAGCCCTGAAGTCTATCACGGGGCGGAGCTCTCCGCTCTTCTTCTTAACAACGATGACGGGAAAGTTAAAGTCCGACATCGATTCCTCAATTATACCTTGTGAAAGCATATCATTAGTAATTTTTACAACTTCCTCCTGATATTTATGAGGAATTCTGTATGGAGCTAAATTCAGAACAGGTGCATCCGGTTTTAGCTGTATCCGGTGCGTCATAATGTTTGTAACACCTATAGTTTCTCCTTCTAACGTAACTACATCACGAAACTGATTTAATAAATTAGTCACGAGAAAAGGACCCTCCTCCTCTTGCTAACATTTCATTAACAAGAAGATGAGGTTCTCGGAATTGAGGGGTTGGCTCACCTCCATGGGATACATAAACAACACAAAAATTAATGGACCGATGAGAGCTGACCCACTTACATCAGCGCGTTTTCTGAGCGCCCTCCGTGGTGTTACGATCGATCGCTTCTAATGTTGGGGGCATGATACACAGGGCAAAATATGCTTAACATTTACGATTTCCAGCTATACGTCATACAAACATCAATGAGTGTACACACAATGAATGGTATTAGGAATGATGCCAATTAAGTAATGGAATCCAAATAGCATACGTCAAATGACTTACATCACATAACTATATTGTATGTTTCGGCTGGCCAGCCTTACCTAAGTTACAAGAGCTACACATGAGACATGATAAATTCTGGTCTATTCTCATTTCAGTCTTCCAGCAGCACAGTGTGCAATGGTCACTTCAACCACAAACATTCGTCCGCGACTCGCTTCAGTTCAAAGGCCTGTCTTATTCACTGTTCAGAAAATGTCTAGTGATGACGTTATATTGCTCATTCCGCTTCAGTATATTTACACGTCGATTTCCTTTCATTCGAGCTGATCATTCCTCAGATATATGACTCCGTCCCACCTTTCAAGACAAAATTTTAACTTGTTACTTTTTAAGCGCGTCAATGACGTTCCCTCAAATATCTCAATTTTTTACTTCACTGAATGACATTGAAATTTCACAATATTTATCTCAAAACATCTTTTCCAAAGGAAACTATATTTCCCTTACCCTCCCATCTAGTGTGGCATCTCCGTTCCATCAAATGATTCATACAATTTGGTCGATTTGGTCATCTCCCCTTAGTGAACGTGGTAAAGGGAACACGTAAAATTTCCTCTCTGCAAGTGAAACGAAAAATGTTTGAATTTTCCGGATTTACATTATAGCGTAAACTTTAGTATAATTTTCAATATAGCCACTTTTCATTATTTCTTTAAGCACGTTTGTTCCAGCGAACACACCCGCGTTTTATTTCTTATACTTCGCGTCGCGGCGTCGGCTGTAGAACTGCCTTTTGTTCATCCCGATGCCTAGCGCATTTTCTTGAGGGTTGTCCTCTCTCTCAAATTCGACCTATAAGAATCTTCCAACTTCCACAACGCCCGCCTACCCCTTTTCTAATTGGTAGCCCTGTAGCTCACCTTCCTTTCTTTGCTTCGAGGGTTTGTCACAAGAATCTAGCTTGCCACGCCTACATCAGTCTTGAGCAATCTGAAAGTCGTTGTTATGGACACTCTTTAGCTCAAGTGTAGCAACATAAATCTGTAAGTTTCTGCGGCGGTGTTTCTCGCGGCATTGGCTTTTTCGACCATCTCAAGTGGGCAGCTAATTAAATTTCTCGTCCCAAGGGTTCGACCGAGCGACCAAGGCCTCTCAAGGATTGTTTACACAATGTAGACCGACATCGTTCGAGCCCTCACATCTTATCGCTCCACCTAACATTTGCTGAGTACAAACATACAGGCATAAAACATACATGTTGCAGCGACCCTCCTGTGCTGCTGGAACTTACTGAGACTTTTCAACGGCATTTCAACGGACAATTTTTTTTAAGTAAGCACAAAATTTATTACACACAATTAAAAGATTTATTACACATGATCAAACTTTTCCTAAATTTTCATTTTCAATTCGCAAAATTGATCGTTCTTAACAGATTCTTGACAAATTCATTAAAGGCAACTGCATGTCCTCTTCATGACACGAGACATCATCATTTGTTAAAGGACGTCGTACTTCCTGCCTTCCTGCACACGACACACCTACTTGTGCATTAACTCCCAACTCCTCATTTCCAGCGAGAACTTGATTATTGCCGCGCTCGTCAGACTGCAACCCAAGTTTCCTCTCCGCTATGGCCCTAATTCCACCACCAACCGAGACAAACTGCATTGAATCCGACACGGCGTTCGAACTGCTTTCCACATTATTTGCGTCCCTAAGTGCTGTTTCAACGCTAGTAATATAAATTTCGTTCTCGACCTCATCAGCTGCAATTAATTCCAAATTGCATAACATTGAATTCTCGCTAAAGTAAATAGCATCTTCATGTGCATTTAAGATCATTACAGGCACCACGCCGTGTTCCTCGATTTGAACAATCGACTCGGCCAAAAGGGCTCCGTTCTCGAAACTTCTTTTCAAAACTAAATATTCTCCAGGAATTGCTTTCTTAACAAATCCGTACACTAACTTCATAGAGTTACTGGGCACCTCCACCTGAGGGCAATGAACGGTCAGCGGCGCTCTCTTTTTCCCTCGCCTTCCGCTTTGCTCTGCCTCAAACGCAGGCACAGCCTTTTGTACTTCTTCGCAGTTACTATTTCTCGCGCGGTAACTGCATCCGTTGCTCTTCCTGGCAACTATCACATCAGCAAACAAGCAGTCGCTTTTTTAATGCTGTTTATCACGGCATCTCTACTCAGTGCCTGTTCCATATTTAATTCATTAAATTGTACGGTAACACCTTCCCATTCGAGGGTTCCGTCCTTAAAGTTTATGATGGCATCACTCAGCACATCCCTTCCTAGTATGGATCATAATTAAATTTTGCATCTTTGACAACCAAAGCACTAGTTTTAAGTACTCTGTTAGTACCAGAAATTGAAATAGTCAAATCGACTTCTCCACTGACGTCACTTCTACTACTAATACCTCTCATAGTCAGGCAACTCGGCTTAATCTCCTCCTTTAGACGCTTAAAATGTTTGTAACTAATTAGGCATTTTTCGGAGCCGCTATCTAGCAGGGCACTTAAATACTGATCATTACGACTCAAGGTTATCGTTGGTTTTCTTGATTTTCTAAAAGCAACCAATCCAGTGCCTTTTTTCTTGAAATTGCCTTTCACAAAAATAGTGGAGAAGTAAGCCTCAACAGCTTTGTTTTGTTGTTGACTATCATCCGCAAGCTCTTCGTCTTGCAGTAATTTGTACCTATTATCACACTTGAACAACGGATCAATGAAGGATTCAAACTTGATTTTCGTCTCGGGCGTATCTGGAATTTCGACCACAGCTTCAGGATTTACGAGAGCGCTGTTCTGTCTCTCGGGCTCAATCTCGTTCTCATTGCTACCTCTAACTTTTTCTACTCTTCTGATAAAAAATTTAGAGCATCAGGCTCGGAATCTGCAAAATGCACCTCACTTCTACCACGAGATTGGCTACTTCTGTTTACGTTGCAACCGCGTAGATAAGCTTTGTAACTCCTAATCTCACTTCCCGAAGCTCTACATATTTTCACAAAATGTGCACCTCCACAAGCGAAACACCTGGGCCCGCTATTTCCTCTCGCTTTGAACTGACCTCTCTGAGATCTACACTCAAAATGGCCAACCATGGAACATAAATACAGAATGGGAAACCTCGCTTTCCAGCTCCCGCAAAATGCCCTGAGGCCTGACCAGAACTACCAGAATTACTGTCTGTCCGCACAGTATTGCACTCCATGGAACCTATTCCTCTACCTCCTACGTAACCAATAAATTCCCTCGCTCTTCCACGAGGATTTCGCAACCAGGGTCTAGGAGTAGTCCTTCGTTGTCCTACTCGATTCCTTCCTTAGTTCCCGTAATTCCGAAATTCCCGTAGAAAACTTCGCTCTCCTGCAAAGAGTCCTGCGCCTCAACGCACTCATCAAGACCACTAGTCACATCTGCCAAATAACTCTCATTTTCGCACCGGGTTGGATCGACAGGATTTTCTTTGTCTCTGCTTGACTCCTAACAGCAGCTATCAAGCGCGCTAGCAGTTCTTCTGAAGTACTAAATTGACATTCAAAAATTTTTTTCGAGAAAGATTCGTCCAGAAAAGGACTCAAAATGGTTAACGCGAGACTGTAAACTATGCTGTCTCCTACGAAACGTTTGAGTTCAGCCTGAGTTACACAAGCCTGGTAATAAGGAAGACGCTGCCAACCCAGCGTGTTTGAATTCAAAATATTCTCTGTCAATTTACGTATTTTTGCAAAATCTGTGACCAACTGAGCTGCTAAAGCATCATTGCGTACCAACTGTAACTCATTTAGATCGCATGCCAGTGCGTGAATTGACTTTTCACCCCTGCATACGTAGATATCATCAAAAATTTTAATAACTTCCTCGAAAGTGTAATTTAGGTCAGAGTTCACTAACTTGGTTACAACTGAATTAAAATCTCCTACTTGTTTATTGGCAGACCGAACAAGAAGCTCTTTTTTGCTATCATCAGAACTCAAATCTGGCAGAAGAGACATGTAAGCTTTTAAATTCATTGTGTGAGTGCTCCAACTTTATTTTCAAGAAATTCTGGGTCGTCCTTCCTACGTCTCTCACGAAAAATGGGTATTTTCGCATTCGACAATATTGTTCCAGCCCTAGGAATGTTTGCAGCAATCTCCCTTGCCAACAGAATCCTGTCACTAGCACTACTAGCACTCGTACCCGGCACAGTAGTCCCAGCTGGAGTAGTCATGGTTGTATTTTGGGTAGCTGTAAACCGCGGGACGCTGATCCTATCAAGTCTTGTTTATATCGTATCTGATCGTATGTATTCCTCGGAGTCCGAGGTATCCGACATCGGTTTTTTCGTAACACAGATATTCAAAATTTAAAATTGCACCTCACCATTAAATACAATAAACTGCAAATATTTCACAATATGCAAAAAAATACGTACTAACAATACACGATCAATAACATCATTTCCTCACTACCACACACCCTAAAATTTACGCGAAATACTCGGAACAGTAAAAACGTTAATACTCCAAAAAAAACACAATAAAACACCTGATCCTTCTACCAACAATACAAATCACAATAATACAAAGTTACACTTACTCTGGGAAATCTCCCCACGCTGCGAATAGAATGAACGGTAATGTATCGCAGTAATCCACCTAACGCGCGTCACACTCCGCCTTACACTACATCTAAAATGTTACTGAAAGTCTCTGAGCCTTGCTCAATGCAGTCTCGCGCAATGCAGCTGTTGTTGTCAAGCGCGGCCTTCGTTGACAGAAAAAAACTACTCAAAACAAAAACCCGAGCTGCCTTTGCTTACGCCCCCGGTACAGGTGCACTCGCACACGCAAGAATTCCACCCTCTGTACTTAACTCAAAACGTCGTGCTGCAGGATAGGGCGCCGCTGCTGAACCCGCCGATGACGTGAGACGTAGACGTAGATTGGGTAGATTGGGGTTGGGTACCACTGTTGTATTCGTAGGAACACTGCAAATGTTAGTTCAATTTAGAGTGCCACTCATTGTTCGTTGTAATATACCAACACTCAAAGGTCTCGTACACTTAAAAAGTTGTTCTTTCACTCGTCACTCGTCGTCGAGATTGCTCCTCCAAAGGTGATTTCACACACAATTTCAAGATCTTCTCTTGCGTCGAAAAGCAACACACGGGTGCGAAATGGGGAATTGATATCTATCCAAGCTGAAAACTGCGCATGAGATTCCAACAGTGCCTCAAATGGAATTTTAAATCCGAATACAAGCACCGAAGGACGAGGCTGCCAAATCTTGTTATCCTTGCTGCCAGTCATCGAAAATGTTTCGCAAGTTCTGGGACTCTTCTGCACAGGAGCACTTCAACTTCTTTCTTCTTTAAATCTTCTGATCTCCTTTCAGGTTGAAAAGAATCACACGGAGCCGTGAAATCGCACCAGACTAGGCCACCAAATGTTCGGGGCAGTGAAACACTTGTAGTAATCTTGGTGGAGGCTTTACTGGAGAGAAACAAGGGCGGTAACAGGAGCGGTCGAATATGATTGAGCATCAAACGACAGGTGACAACGCCTTATAAAGGCTGCGAGACGGGGCAGACAAGAGACAACGCAAGACAATGAAGGCAAGAGTAAAAACGTATCTCCTCATTGAATTTTGATGCTAGAACAAAACCAAAGACAGTTTTAGAATCCTTGAAACATTTCTAACAAAATCAAAAAGTAAAATTTAAACATTTTGAATTTTTTTGTGCGATGAGTAATATTTTATAGTGATATTTTATAGTTTTATTACATCCCAAAAAATTATTTGTGGGTTTAGAGTTGTATAACTTTTTTCTTCTCAAATTTAAAAAAATCCTATTTGATTTTGTTAGAAATGTTCCAAGGATTCTAAAACTGTCTTTGGTTTCGTTCTAGCATCAAAACTAAATGAGTAGATAGGGTTCGAATGTTGAAAGTTATTTGTTATGGTATAAGCCATTACAAATTTTTTTGTTGAAGTGTAATATAATGAACAATTTATGTAATTGAATGCAGCTTTAATTTTAATTTCGATAATTACCACACATAACTTCATATTCACACTGTGAATTGTGATTTCACACCAAAAAAATAATATTTTTTTTTTCAATTAGGAATTTTTTATTTGCAGTCTGATTCTTATGAAATTTGACTCTAATATGTAACTTCTGAAAAGAAACACAATTTCTCCTATTCATTTTTTTATTCAGGCTTTAGTTTATAATAAAAATGGGACATATTGGTTTTTCAGTTCATTTATATGGATATTTTAAACCGTATCTCCTCATTGAGTTTTTATGCTAGAACAAAAATAAAGGCAGTTTTAGAATCCTTGGAACATTTCTAACAGAAGTAAATTTTTAAATTATCCATTTCCCGTTTTGTTTTCTTTTTATATGGGATTGAAATGGGATGAAAATTCAAAATTTTTGTCCCCTTCCCTCCCCTGGGTGAGGGGATCCATTGTCCGTAGCGCCATAAAATTTTAGGACCGTATAGTCCACCACCTAAGGGTCCTTTTCGAACAAGAAAACAAAAAGCTCACCGGACCTACAGGGGCCTGGCAGGGGCCTGGGACGATCTACTTAACACTCCCTCTACGCGCTCTTAACAACGTGCAGTCGAGCTCGGACGTGAAATTCATAGTTGGCCATGGACGATTTGAAGGCGCAAAATTTTTAGTTGGTTAATGGCCGTAACATTTGACAACGGCCATCCGTGGTTTACAGCCTTCCAAATGTGTGCTGCAGGTGGTGTGCTGCCGGTGATGTGCTGCTGGTGGTGTGCTGCCGGTGGTGTGCTGCCGGTTGTGTGCTATAGGGGGTGTTCTGCCGGTGATGTTCTGCCGGTGATGTTCTGCCGGTGGTGTGCTGCAAGTGGTGAGCTGCCGGTGGTGAGCTGCCGGTGGTTTGCTGCCGGTGGTGTGCTGCCGGTGGTGTGCTACCGGTGGCGTGCTGCCAGGGGCATGTACACGTGTTGGGCTGCCGGTGGTGTGCTGCAGGTAATGTGTTGCCGGTGGTGTGCTGCAGGTAGTGTGCTGCAGGTAGTGTGCTGCAGGTAGTTTGCTGCAGGTAGTGTGCTGCAGGTAGTGTGCTGCAGCGAATTATCGCCGTTCGTATAATGAATGGACGTCACCCATCAAACGTGTGTTTTGACATTGTTGCGTATACTGCATTATGCTTAGAACAATATATGTCGAATATTTTATTTCATATTCATTCTTCTTAGTAAATGAAGACTTTACTTTACTATGCTTACAATAAAAACATCGGTGAATTTACTAACGTTCATTTATGTTCTTACGATTGCTATGGGTATATTTTTATTTCATTCTTCACCGAAATGTCATCCATCAGCTGAAATAATTTGATAAATCACGCAGGAATTAAAGCTGCAAATGTAATTAATTTCACGATCAGTTTTTAACTCGGTCTTTCCAAATTGTCATGAAAGAATGTCAGTTTGAGCTATTTTTTTAATATTTGAACTTGAAGAATTAGGGTATTTTAACAATGTCACTAAATTTTAAACTTTCACCGTAAAAAACTAATTTAGTCGTTGCGTGCGTTTTAAACATATCACATACCCTAGTCCTTAGAAGAAACTAAAGATCAATCGCTATTTTACGTTAACCTAGGTAGTTTGAATTGCAGTATAATTGAAATATAAAAAATCATAATCTAATACACCCTCACCTCTATTCATACACACGTGAAATATCTGCAATACTTTTTCGAATAGTATTACGTACTTTTCTAAAATTTATTTCAAGCATTCAAACGTTACCGCCCGTAAGCCAATTTTTAGGGTAACTTAAAATTTGACCTAGGGGCTCGTTCAAAGCACTCGTGACTCGATATGTCAGTTCATGACAGTGAGCATGGACCTAGGATATATGGAGGTAGCATAGCTGATTCCGATCGGGCTCAATTTGGCTGCAAAAGTTGAAAGACTCGGGCATTGTCAAGGCAATTCTGTCGCAATTCTGAGCCAACCACAGACGCTTGGCTGAAGTTGCTCCACCCAGCTTCTCTACAACTCCGCCTCTCATTTTCCAAAGCAAGATTAGTATCCCACCACAAGTCAAAGGGTAAGGTGTGCGTGCAAGTCGCTCTAATTTGTTATAATCAAGGGCCTGTAATCTTTATAGTTTTCAACCCTTAAATGCAACTTTGCTGGTAATTTTTATATTATTAAGTGTCCTCAAGTGAGGAAACACAATTTATTATCTTTCGGAGTCTTACAATCCCAAATTAACGATTAACGATTATGCGATTACCTCAACAGCTAGAAGAACATTCAGCGAGCGTGTGCGCACTCTATTATACTCAGTAGGTAACTAACTTCCGTGCTGACGTCACACTTGCGAGACGGCTATTGGTTACCACAGACATAGGAGAAATCTCAAAATCTAGCTCTCTTCACAGACGGCTATGCTCCCTCCATATATACTCCCTCCACGACAGTGAGTTATCGTGCAACGCACTGGCAGTTACTGATTTTGTAAGGTCGCGATTTGTATTGTGACTGAGCTCTTCGCAATTATTGCATTAGATAAATTGTGACGTAGTACTGCATCAGATCCCCAAAACATGTTTATTGATGTCTTGATTGTTTACCGGGATGTTGCGTTGATCGACCGTTACACTCATCTTTAGATCTTTCTCGCCGATAGGAGAGTTCAAGCTGAGTTAAATTGTTTAAACTCAGTTATGTGAAGTGTTGTTTGTTTAACTGTTTTGAAACTAGAGCAGTGGTATTCATATCAAAGTGCTCTGGATAGATTACTGAGCAAGTTTACAGTAGAGTTCACATTCACTTGATTTATTTTCAAGTTCTATTCATGAACATTGAAAGCATGAAGAAGATGAATTATTTTTGTGAACTCATTTCAAGTAGTTCAAGTGGAGAGTTTCGTAAATAAAGATATAGATAATCAGCTATGTTTTACGCTACGTTAATAGAGAATTATGTTGGTAGATGTGCAATGTTTCTTTCCTAATGGTTTTTTACATTTTTACATTAAGGATTTTTCTGACCTAATTATTTTTGGCTTATAAGCAGAATTGAATGAGCTCCCCAGTGTTTTTAATATCGTTTTTGAGCTGGGATAATTGGAGCACAAAATTATTTTTATGATGCTCCTGGTATCCTCTATGGGGACACATGTTGCCATGAAAAGACGTCCTCTAAATGGTCTCTTCATTATCCCCTCTCCTGAAAATACCGTTGTTGTATTATGGGAGGCTTAATTGCAATCTGTAAATCATAACAATGATAACTTTTCTTTGAGATTATTTAAAGAAATAGGAAATTAATATTATAACTCATGTGTTACAGAGTGGCCCCAAAGACTGGTTTCTTTTCAACTGTGGATTGATGTCACAATAAGTTATTTATTTTCACTATATTAATAAGTGTAATTGTATACCGACTTTATATTGATGTCACAATAAGTTACTCATTTTTACCCTACGAAAATGTGTAATAGTATGCTGAACTAGAACAAAAAAAGACCAATATGCTTTTTACAGTGCTTTGTATCAGTGCCAACAAGAATAGAGAAAAACGCTGGTGATAATTAAAACTCTGAGTTTATAATGAAAAATCGATTGCTGTAAATATGTATCTGTAGGGGTGACGCTGCCGGTCTACCGCACTTCTTCCCGGTAACTTCGTAAGATATAGATCAATCTTCTATGTAGCCTGCGATGTTTCGCAGATTAGCACATTTTTTTTCGTGATCACGGAGGGAGCCTTCTGTAGTCTCCTCCCAACGTGTGTTAAAATAACCTTTTCTTGTGGCCCACGTAGTTTTATGCGCCCTGTCTCTAATTTGTTTCTTTGTTTATTCTAGACTTGAACATAAGAGCCCTGGTGAACTTAACTGTTGTAAGCACTGGACAGTGCCACCATTTCTGGCGAGTAAGTTGTCTACATCTGTCATTTTTTTGTGATGTGAGAGCCCGAGTGGAGAGTTAGGTAGGCTTTCTTTTTGTTGAAATTAAATATCTTGTTCTGTTAAGGACCATTTTTTCCGGTTAATTACTGTTCCGTTTTCAGCACCTACTACTTTTTACGTCAACTTGATCTTGTTTCATAATCTACTTTCTCAGTTAACTGTTTCTATGTCCTTTCTAAATAGATTCCGCGTTACCTTAACTCTATGCTAGGTGGTGCCTTTTCCCCTCCTCTCTTTAGATCGCCTTTGATGCAGATGAGGAGGCTTGGACTGCGTGGTAGTATAGTCTAATCTAATCATCATTTTGTCAACTGCATTATCCTTTGCTTACTGTATATTTGTGTACTGCAATTGTTGTTTCTATCTGCACCATTGCCGTTCCTTGCAACTGAGTTTTGTGACGGATTTGAAGCCAGCTACCGTTAGACCTGGTCATGAGATTTTCCCTCGCCGATAATTCGACGTTGTTAAAGTGGTGTGTTTGCCTGCAGGCTAGACTTACCCTGTGCCACGGGGAGCCACTCTCGAGTCAGTTGTTTGCTCGTCTAGTCCCACTAGCTCACTCGCTAGCTCGATACCTTGTGCACCTGCTTGCCCCAACGTGCTCACAGGTCCTGCGTGCCCCATCCTGCTCGCGGGTCCTGCGTGCCTCATCCTGCTCATGGGTCCTGCGTGCCCCATGTTGCTCACGGGTCCTGCGTGCCCCAGCCTGTTCACGGGTCGTGCGTGCCCCATCCTGCTCACGAGTCCTGCGTGCCCCATCCTGCTCACGTGCCCTGTGGCCCGCTGCTGTACACGCCCACCAAAACAGTTCTTCCCCTGCACCCTACATTGCTTACAATAAGTTAAGGTATTTTTTCCTTTTATGCAATCAATGAACCTATTGGTTGTTTACGTGTTTCAATTCTTGAGGCGGTCTGAGTGCTGAGAGTTTTAGGACCAGAAATTCCCACAATTAGAGCTTTACGGAATCCTTCCGTCGCTTGGCCCTGACAGTATCATGACCAAAAAATAGCACTGCGTTGTATGACTCTTGCCCTTTTGGGACTTAGCACTCCTGCTCGTGTTAGCTCGTCATAGCCGTGTGGCTTTAGGACCTGCCTCCGTGCGGGCAAACGAGGGTTCGAGTCCCGGCGCTGGTGGCGATTTTCTCTGTTGGGTATAGGGGATAAATTCCAAGCACAATACCCCACTCTACCCAGGTGTCTGAAATGGGTACCGGTCTTGACCGGGAGACCAGCGGGGTTTGTTTGTTTTGTTTGTTCTTGCAGTGTCCGAGAGATGTGCATTCCAGTCATTTTATATTTTGCTTAGTTATTTTTTTACCTTTTCTTGATGCCCATTTTGTATTCATTTTTTTTGCTGTCCATGCCAGCTCGTCTTTCTGGCTTCAACTACTCTTTTGTTGGGTTTGTTTTTCAAGATTTTTAATTTTGTGTTTTGAGTCCTGTGCAACAGAGCACCTTTTCTTTCATTTGAGGGTATGTTTTATTGTAAATACTTTTTGGTAGATAATTGTGCTAGTTAATTATGCTTCAGTTTTTTTCTAAAATCGTATAAGTAATGCAAGTAAATTCTTTCGTGCTATTCTCTGCCTTTATTTTTCAATTGGTTAAAGATATATCAAGAATAATGGATTTTGAGGTTTTTCGAGATCGTTCTTTAATTGCTGAAATTCGCCAAATGACCTAAACTGTTCTGAGACACCTATGTTGCTTACTACTTTCCACGGCTTCAAATATTAATCTTATAATAGAGCGACTTTCAGATTGAATTCACATGTAGATTATTTTGATCGTACGCCAGAGATCCCGGCTTGTACAACTCAATGTTTTACATCAAATCACAAAGAACCTCTTGACACTTTTCTTGTCGGAGTTAAAAGAAATGACATAGATGATTCCTGTAAAATCCAAACCATAAATTCAGGACGGTTCGATGACCTTCTTGACTTAATTGACCGAACCCCTTAACTCAAAAGTATCATCAGCTTCCGAAATTTAAGCCTCTGGTCCTCTACGCTCGCCAAGATCAAGGAACTTATCATGACCTAGAATGCCTATTCTCGTATTTAAGTGGTATCTGCAGTGGTTAGCGTTTGTACAGGGCATCAAGTTTGTGTGAAAAAAATTGATTTAAAACTAATTTCACTCTGAGCAAATGCTGTAACTGATACTGATGCCTGCAACGATTCCTGCACTTGGCCTAGTACACGAGAATAAGCTCACTATTTCCTTCAACAAATTGCTCTTTGATCAACTCTAAGATTTAACGTATAACCTAACTCCTCCAAAATTTTCCACGACCTGATTGATAAAAAGGGTAAACTCTGACGATAAAGCAAAGCCGCATAATAAATTGAATGTTTTTAAATCGACTAATTTCTCAACTAGAGTCTCTAGCAACATGAACCATGCACTGCTCGCCCACAATTATCAACATTTTCCTCCTTTTACCTCTTACTGTTGTACAGTGAGTATGAAAAATAGGAATTCATTGCTTTCGAATTTTACAAATACCAAGCGCAACATGCTCTTCTCACCTACAAATCATCGACATCCAACCACCTACACGGAAGCAGTAAAACCAGCAGGAAAAGAAAAATTGCCGCAAAATTTCGGTCGGAATTCAATGGAATATTCAACACCCAACCGCATACCCAATCATCACCAAGAAAATAAAATTGACCAGAGCGTCCTTCATTCTTTCGATCCCTCTACCAGAAATCGCCACAATCGGCCCATTCGAACTCAGGAAAACAAAAATTCCAAAAAACTTCTGTCCCAGCCGAGATGTTCTAATAATGTTAACACTTTGACTGCGACTACTAAATATTAAATTCAATGCCAAACTCGAATTTAAAGTCACTCGTAGCAAACTATTTTGAAAACACCAAACATGAACTGGATCGTGCATTCGCTTAGCTTTGATTTAAGTATTTATGAAAATTGAATTTTCAACTACTGGTCGGTCAACAGCATTATGAAAATTACCTCCGTGTACTACCGGTGGCGCATGTTGCAGTCAAAGTGTTCAAAGTAAAAAAAGAGTATCAAGCCTCATTTCAGTACACGTCAGTGTAACCATAGGTTAATCAAAACAATCTTTGAAAACAAAACCGCTTCCCCCCATAGCTGATGCACGCTGCCTCCATCATGCAGTAGCTCTCCAGCTCAACCTACAATCGTCTTCAAAATAGAATTTTCACTCTTTAAGGCCCGCAAACAAAACTTAGAGCATAGCAGAGGAAAACACATACCTTTAAGTTCCTTGACAAGAAAAGTGGCAACCTTTCTAGGCTCACAAATAGATACATTGACGACAAAAATTATGATCTTGCTCCTGGAAACCTAATACCGCAAATTATATCAAATTTGACAGGTAAAAAATTCGCATTTTGATGAAAAGGATCATGGTGTTTGAAAGATAACAGTCGACCTCTCACCAGAGGCATCGACGAATAGCCTCCGCTAATGCTCAATCGAAAAAACGACCACTATATTGCCCTTTTCCACAAGGCATAAATCAGACTCAATTCACATAATTTTCATCACAAAATACTGTTTCTCAGTTAAAATAGCAGTCTCTCATATAGAGAGAGTTAACACCCTGGCTAGAGTTAAGACCCTGGTTACACTGAGATGATCAATGAATCTACGGAACAGTACCAGCCGAAAAGCAACTTTGCTGCTTTTAAATAATGGCATAATCAAGGCAATATCAAAATAAAACATTTCAACGCTCGTTTCCTAAACGATAAGCTGTATGATATCAGAACTAAGTTGGTCCCTAAAGAAACTGATAATTTATGCGTTTCCGAAACAGGGTTTGATTCACGAACCCTAGGTCGCTTTTCAATGTACCCGATTACGCGTTGTACCAATATGATGGAGTTGAAAGTAGCAGAGGTAATGGATCTTGTATTTTCATGAAAGAAAATTATTCGTCATTTTTAATTTAGGCGTATGAAGTCTGTGAAGGTGTAGAACTGGTTTTGATGAAATTACATTCATAAATCCATCATCATCGGCAGCATTTACCGGCACCCATCATCCCCCATATGTCCAACATTTGAGTTCATTGGGAAAATTTCGAAAAAATTTGAGCGATAAAAATTCATTCTTTGCTTTGGGAGATTTTAACTTTAATTTGACGGATGAAAACAATTAGCAAAGCAAACTGTTATACAAAGTAAATATATCTTGAATGATCAAAGAAAAAACTGGTATTGCGAGACCTTCTAAAACTTTCCTTAATCTGGCGATCACAAATAATCCTACAGCAATACTTAGAACAATTATATGATCCTCTGTTTCGGATCACCACTCTATAGAATATGAGATAAATATTGCAAAGCAAAGAAGAAATTATAGTTATATCACTTACCGTTTGAAAAGTAACTACTCTACGGAACTATTTCATAAAAAACTACAAGATATTTCCCCCGAATTTCAATCTGATGATGTTGATATACAAGTTTCAATCTTCAACGAAATTTTACAGCAGCGCATTTCCCTCCTTTAGTTATGATCGGATTATAAATTGACTATAAACACTTTCAACAATATTCCACGATGTCAAAAAGCCTAAGCTTATGTCAATGTACAGTGAGCCTCAATGCGTTTCATTCCACTGAATTCGTTTTTATATATCCTTTATTACATTTATATCACTAAAAAAAGAAGCCAAAACGTGCTGTTTGGATTAATGATGAAATTAAACCGCTGAGCAGAATGAAGAAAACTTACTTGGCTTAGCACAAAAAAAAGTAGGTCAAACATTGACACTTTTGCGATTTATATAATATTGCGATTGACTAGCCTGAAATAATGGTACGACCAAAATGTTCTTAAATTAAATTCTAGTAAAACGCAATGCATTACTTTAGGCTCCAAAGATGCAATAAAAAACTTCAAATTTTACTCTTTCAGTAGGAACTGATGAAATTAAGCTATCAGAAAAAGTTAAAAATCTAGGTATCTGGTTCGATTGAAACATGTCCTCCGAATCTCACTTTAAAAAAAAAACATGCAACAAAATTTACGGAACTCTAATGTCTTTTCATCGTATTAAAAGTATGCTCGACGAAAAATCCAGATTATTGGCCATTCAATCTTGGTGTTATCGCTCATTGACTATTGCAGCCTAGTATGGGGAGACTTACCTCAATACCTTAACAGACCTCTCCTTAATAAAATCGGCTGGGCTCGTATTCAAGAAAGGTTCCTCATGCAGAAGGCCCAATACGTATTTTTCTCATTATATCTTCCTCAGAGCAATATTGAGATAGTGCGTTTTCATCCACCCACTTAACCAGCCTAAATCTGAACAGAAACAATAGTCTCCTAGTCGACTTATAATATATTCATCTCTCATAGGGCAGAAGGCTCTCGGTTTCAGGCGCCCTACAGTGGAACACACTTCCCCAGAGCATCAAAATCCCTCATAGACTGAGAGAATTTAAAACCAAAATAGCTCGTCATCTTACATCTCAACAAAAATTCTTAGCTACAGAACATACTGAATAAGTATTTACGAATCTCTTTCGCTCAGTATCTTCATTGCTTAATAATCTCCTGTGCTCATTGTCTTATAATTCAATACATTGTACAACAGTTTTAAAGTAAAGGTATGTATTATGATTTGATCGCCTATACGCTGGTATTTGCAAACATGCTTACTTTTATATGTGTGTATGTGTGTGCGTTGTGTGTACGTACATGGGTGAATGTGTGCATCTGTGCACATATACCTGTGCACACAGTTATATGTGCACTGGACTAGAAACTAGCAAATGAACTTTAAATACAGCCTTTTTTCACTCTCAACTTCTAACACTACCCAACTCGTCATTTTATTTTATTATTGTAAAGCATTTATGAAAAAGCATATTTTTGTTGAGTGATGACCCATATATAATAAATAAGAAGCTTATCAACCAATGATCTTTACATAACAATATTTAATTAGAAATTGTAAGCTGCAGCACATACTGAAAAAATAGTACTAGCCTCCTTTGCTCAATTATCTATATTTCAGTACATCATACCGCGTTTCGTAGAGCGGATATGTATTATCATATGATTACCTAGATGCATAGGCATGTATATGTGTATTTATATGGGTGTGTATGTGCATGTATAATATTATTGTATATGCGTATATATAAGCGCATATACGTATATTTGTGTACTAAACTAGCAAGTAGAATTTGGACTAGAACAAGCGCTTTTTTCTGTTCACTCCCAAATTGCAATAGTACCTAACTCGTCATCTTTCTTTATTATTGTAAAGCATTTACACAAAAGTATAAATTTGTCGTGTGATCACACATTTATGTTTTACTAAGATGGTTATCAACTATTGACCGTTGTGTTAAATTTTTAATTTGGTAAACAAAACTTATAATTGTTATAATTTTAATGATCGTATACTGATATCCGTGTGCATGTGTGTCCTATGTATGCGTACATTCATACATAATTTCATAACTTCATTCATAAACTTACCCAAAACAGTTTTATGCAAAAATTCTGATCAAGCGACTTGCATTTGTCTTATAAATTTGTTATATGGGCTAAAGCGTGCTCTTTTAGGCAGTGAGTTCACTTTTTCTTTTTTTCATGCTCACTCGAAATGATATTTTTGAATATCCGCCGAAACAAGCAATTTTAACATTATCCCACGATGCCAAGAAGTCCAAAGCTTATTTGTCATATACATGTAAACCGTCATAAGTGTTTTCAACCCACAAAGTTCATTACTTTTATTGTTTTTATGAATTAACAAGCGTTATTCATCCTCAAGTAACCAGCTATAGGATACAATTTTATGTCTTTCATCACCGTTTTGTGTAAGCATCAAACTGGACCGTCACCTTACCTACAGTGTGTATGTTTTTCGATGAAATACATTTGCATCATATTTCGGAGAGAATGTGACTCTATCTAATATGAAACCCTTATAGGACATTTATATTTTCTTCAGTTATTCACATCCTAAAATATTCTTGTTAGGCTTGTATCGTCCAAATTATTTCACTTCTAACACTCATGAATATATTATGACAACCCTATCTAGGTTTTTAATTTCACGCATTACTCCAATTTTGCAGAACATGTCTTGATAGCCGTTGTAG
Source organism: Morinoia aosen (assembly GCA_030386875.1). NCBI lineage: Eukaryota > Metazoa > Arthropoda > Malacostraca > Amphipoda > Talitridae > Morinoia > Morinoia aosen. Next base: position 5,499,876 of record CM059569.1, read on the forward strand.
AACAATCGTTTTCATGTTCCTGACTCAGGTAGACTGTTTTGTACCACTATTTTTAGCATGTAAATATCCTAAATTCGTTGCGTGATAAAAGAATTTTTTTCGAATCCCTTGATCTGAATGCTAGTTTGTGCGTAGAAGTGAAATATAGTTCGGAATGTCAAACTCGCTGCCTTAGACGCAGGATTATGGTAATCCACCCATTTTATTTTTAACAAATTTCTTACATTACTGAAATTGTGTTCTCTTTTATTATTGTTGTTGCATGTATAATCAAATCTATAAAAAGCAAGATTAGGAATAGATTGCCCTCAATCATTTATTTTGACTAGTGACATGGGTATTACGATACTCATGCGTGTGTAGATATAAGAACCCTTACTTTAAGATATTTTAAAAACCATTGATGAGCTTTTTGGATCATCTATGCTAGAAATAAAGCATTTTCTTTTCTTTCCACCTTTCAATTCGTGTTTACGAGGTGCGAACGACAAATGAAATATGCGCATCACTCGCAGTATTTGTAACATCACAATTACACAAACGGTTTTTAGTTGTACTCGAAGAGGTCATAGTTGAAATGGGAGAAAATGAAAGGGATACCTGATAAGTTGAGATAAAATGACTCTCAAGCCCAATACACACAAGCGACAAAAGTTACGCAGTCGCACGTTCACACAACAATAGTACCTGCTATATCTAGCTTAATTTGACCGAAACGCCGATTTTAAGATAAAGGTCTCGTTCCGCTATATCGTCATGTTCCGATTATTGAAATAAGATTCATTGCTTACGGTGAAAATACAAGGCCGAGCATCGGGGTCGAAGCTTCCGCACGAGGAACCAATTAGCCCACCCATCACACTCCGCAGTACGTAATCACGCGGAAAAATACAGCGTACCAATATCCGTTGCAGGTTTAAAAATCTTAGATTCAGCATCAACTGCATGTGACCTTAGAGTCGCTGTATATTTTTAAACGAAAACCGGCCCTCAATAATACTGACAGTTCCTACCCTTCGCAAATTGTAACTAGATAACAATCTTGTCGATCTTATATTTTCTGAACCATGTTTTTAAGTTTTTATTTTTTTGTGATTTCCTGTTATGCCTTTATCCAACATTTTGTTTTCTTGTATTGCAGACATAATGAATTGTACTTTTACGAACTGATGATGGAGATGGACTTCGAAACGTTTTCCTTGTAAATATGATTAAGTTCCTTGGAATTTTCCTTGTTTTTAAATTCCTCATAAAGTTGCGATTAAAGCAAACAACTGACTCGTTCAAATGTATTGTTAGCAATGCAAATTTCATTTAGTCAGTATTATAAATTGGTTAATTGGAGCAATTATCAAGTGCTATATAATTTCAATTAAATAAAAAATTTTCTAGTGCTGAAGCGTTTTGTAAGTTGCTTTTATGCATATTTACGCCAAATGAATTCGATTACTTTACTTAGAAATTTTACTAAAAAAATTATGTGCTCATAGTATATTTAATTGTCACTTCCCTATCGTTTAATACATTAATATTTTTGGTCGCAAAGTGCAAAATGAAGGAACCTCTATGCTCACATTGATGATAAAGCTAAACGCTAACACACCAAGTAATAAATGTTATGGATTTCATCACAACTATTGCACCTTTTTCGTTCGCGTCAGGAAATTGTGCACTGCCTTTCCCTATTGAAAATCGAGGACGGTGCACCGGTGGAATATGAGTGGAAACATGGGCGATTTGAGGTTGGTTTATCGTCTATTTAAGGGTCAAATGTCCAGTCTCCGCGACCATACTGCGCCCTCAATACGTCCATACTGCGACCAACTTTGGTCGGTGAACAGCTTCAAATCAACCTCAAATCACCTCTAAAACCAACTTAGGCCGGTGAATGGTTTCAAATCAACCTCAACCCAACTCTGCATCCAATGAATCGCTCGCTTCGCAACCTTAATCAACTCCAAATCACGGGTGGCCACCTCTACGCAATCGCTTAAAAAACGCTCCCAGCTGCCAGTGTATGACGTCACGAGCATATATACATATGGTTGTGACGTCATACACTGGCAGCTGGGAGCGTTTCTTATCCATCGTACAGAGATCACCTGTGATTCTGATTTTGCTAGGGTGAAGAAGCAACAATATTAACATACCATGCTAACCGCACACCAATATTAAATATCATCTACCTTTATTTAGGATATATGAATCAATTGCGCAACCTTAACCAATACATTCACGTAGATATTTGGTAGCAACGATCAGATATTTGGTATAACCACCCCCACCCACACACGCACACACACACACACACACAAATATGTACCTGAACACATTGTTGATCACCTTCAAGAACGTCCTTCAATTCAGAGGTTGCTGAAGACGGACGAGGCACATTCAGGTTTGGTTTCCACATTTTGTTGCTTTTGCATTGCCTTCACTACCAGCCCCACCACAACGATGAATCGTCATAAATATCAATTGACCGAGGTGGTGAAGCTAATAGTTGGGCCATCTCTCGTTCCTCGTCAACAAGAAGAATCGCCATCTTCCCCAGAAGTCACAGGTTCGAACTCAAATACAAGCGAAATTTTAGAAGAAAACGACTCTTTGTGCGTTCCAGCGTCATTTTCTTATGAAGCTTCCGTTAGAGTAGCCAATGCAGCATCCAACCGTCTTTCTTTTTGGCCGTTGCACATAAATGTAAATGGCTGTCTTTTTTTGAAATTCGGATCGAAACATTAAAAAATATTTATAAAATCCTGTCATAAAATTATTGATGAAGCGATGTATTGGTATCGGCCATTTTTACTGGTGTTGGTAAAATCCGGCCGATACTTTCCAATAACGCGTATTTTACCATAAAAATGAAGGTCATAAATCATGAAAGTAAAAGTATGATCAATTAAAGAGCCGATTCATACCTAATAAATTAGTTAGCTAACTGTTGAATTACAGTGTTTAATAAGGCCCGCTAACTGAATTTACTTCTTCGACTTCCCGATGAGGCACGTACGGTCAGTAAGTGAAAGCTATGTAACATGAATAGTTGAAAACAGAAGCGACATAAAATTATTATACTTAAACAACAAAACAGGCGAACCAAAATCAAACCAATTATGTAAATAAAGGTGAAGGTGTATTTTAAAATTTGGAAATTTAATGCAGAAAAAGCTGAAAATTCGATTTTTATTTATCTTGTAAATCGTCAAATAATGCAAAGTGAATATTTTTATTTTAATTTAGTATATGAATCCCCGTACACTAGGAATATTTCATTTTTCTTTAATTTACGATGCTGAAAAATTCACGAACAATCTTATAGTTAGTTGCGCGTGTTTGGATCTTTTTGGTTTCGGGGCCTATCGAATATTAATGTTTTCTTTTTGCCGAAGTATGTATTTTGGTGTGGAAAATACAAACATGCTAACTATTTTGTGGAAAAATTATTGTTTTGGTCCACTTTTGAAACTACACCTTTTTTACTTCAAATTAATCTAAGTCAAGTTCAAATTAATACGAGTTAAGTTCAAATTAATCCGAGTCAAGTTCAAATTAATCCTAGTCAAGTTCAAATTAATCCAAGTCAAGTTCAAATTGATCAAATTTAAGTTCAATTTAATCCAAGTCGAGTTCAATTTAATCCAAGTCAAGTTCAATTTAATCCAAGTCAAGTTCAAATTAATCAGAGTCAAGTTACCGATACTTTTACAATTTTATTAAAATAAAATCATTATAAGCCCAACATGAGTAATGTAATAAAATTATTAACTAATGTATCTAATAATATAACAATATTAACAATAAAGTTTTCGAAGGAATAATAGAACTGCTCTAGCTTTGTTAACTATACTGTTACAATAAAATAACGAAATGAAATCCTTGCAATAGATGTTTCAAACCGTATTGTAAAAGAATGTAGACCAGTTGTAATAGTAAATGTTTTCAAAAGTAGACCGAAACAATAATTTCTCCGCAATATGGTTATCATTTTAATGTTTTTCACACCAAAATACATACTTTGAAGAAAAGAAAACATTAAAATTCGATAGGATCCGAAACCGGAGAGATGCGCTAACACGCAACCAACTATAAGATTGTTCGTGATTTTTTTCAAACATCTTAAAATAGAATAAAAATGCAAGATTTGTGATGAACGGTGATTTACATGCAAAATTGAAATAAAATAATTAGCTTTGTAACATTTTACGACCTACAAGCTCAATTAAAATAGAATTTTCAGTTATTTTTATGTTGAATTTATAAAAACTTTGAAATGCACTTTCAACTATATATAATAGGTTTAATTTTTGTTAGCTAAAAATGTTTTAGTTGTAAAAGTATCATAATTTTATGTCCCCACTGTGTTCAACTATTTATGCCACAAAGTTTTGACACAGACTGTCCGTGACATCGGGAATTCAACGTAATAAATTCACTTAGCGGGCCTGATTAAACGATGTAATTCAACATTTAGCTAATTTACTTGGTATGAATAGGCTCTTTAGTTGATTATACTTTTCTTTTAACGAATTATGACCTCATTTTCACGATAAAGTACGTATTATTGGAAAGTATCGATGAAATATCGGCCAGATTTTGCCGCTACCGATATATCTGTACATCACTAGCCCACGATCACGCAACGTTTGCTAGTAGGAAGCTCCTCAATTCAAAATATAATTCAACTCTAACTCATCAATAATGCTAATGTTCATCAGGTGATTAAGGAGTTTTATTCGATTAGTATTTACTTTATTGCGTTCACGGAAATCACGACCTCTGTTTTAAAGAATCACTAAAAGAGCTCATATAAGAACGCTTTACACGAATGACATTTTGCTCGCTGAAACGTAATTTGCTAGCTATAACATGAATTACGTTCAGGTTAAAGTAGCATTATATATTCGGCTGCATCGTACCTGGATTCTTGAAATACGCCCGGTATTTTGGCGGTAACCAACAGTGTCAGTATGGCTAAGTTAAGTTATTTTAGGTTAGTTTATTCAGCTAATCTAACGTTATCTAATCTAATTTACCCAGCATCACGTCATGCTGTATTACATCATATTTACGTGTCCGTTTCTCCGCTTTTATGTACAAAGTTCCTATAACTTCACAGGTTAATAACTTAAAAATTATGCATCAGTGAGCAAAATATCATTCATTTAAAACGTTCTTAAATGTATTCCTTTGGAGATTTTTTGAAAGAGAATTCTTAATTTCCGCGAACGAATTTAAGTAAATATTGATGTTTTCTTCTTTAAACATCGTTATTCCGTAATTTTATAACGCATCTCGTCAGATATTTATGAAGTTTAATTTTCTTACCAATAAATTGAAAACTAGTGACGTACAGATAATAGAAAAAGGCCGATACCGAAACTATCGGTATACATCTAAATTGAAAATATTGCAAATTGTTTCTTGTCAAAGGTTTCTCAAGTGGAATTATACTGCAACTTAGAAGTTTGAAGCTAAATTGTGTTAACACTTACTGTGAAATAAGAATGGAATTAATAGTGAATAAACATATCATTCCTATTCATTACAATTCATTCACACTAAAAAATTATTCAGACGACAAGGTTGAAGGCACTTGTTGTCTCAATCGTCACCTTCATCAGGCGCTTGACAACATGCCATACCGGCATAACGACTTCAATGGAATAAGAAACTCACTTGAGAGCGAACACCTTATACCTTTTCAGAGCAAAAATTTTTTCAAAAATAAGATACACTCTAACGTACTACACACTTGCACTGAAATACATTTTGACATTGCTTGAAACTTATTAAATGAGTCAGAAACCAGCACCACATCTGAGACGCACAACTGCCACAGCACAATTCAAATGACTGCCGCCGCCCGGTCGCCGGGAAACTTCGAAAGAGCTTGAAATCTTGCCGACTAGCGCGAGCAGTGTTGCCATCTCTAACTCGAGTGCAGATAAAATTTTCGGCTTAGATGAATAACAGGATAGTATTATTTTATGAAAACTGTAATAAATGATTAAATTGGCATTTAAATACCTTATTACATTATAAATATCCGCAAGTTAAAGTTTTAGGTAAATTTAACAATTTTTTAGCTGACAGCTTTGACTAGCATGTATTCCTCGGCAGCTACCAACTGTAATTTTCATGGCAAATGAATTTTGCTGTCTGAGAGTGCTCAAGAATGTTGGCATGTACGATTTTCCATAAGAATGTTTTTTATCTTTCATTTGAGAGTAATTTGAACTCGATAGGTGAATCATTTCAAAAGTTACGAGTGGTAGACTGAAATCTAAAGTTGCACTCAAGAAATTCTAAAGAAATTTCTGTAGTTTCCAGAAGACCGTTTCCATACTGTCTCCTCTGCAGCCTGACAGTATCATGTGCTATGAAAAGTTAAACTTTTTAAGCTATTAGTGTCTTAAAAATTTATAATTATCGGCTTATTCAATGTATTCATCGTATTTTGACTTTTATCGTAGGTATCTCTCACTATTTCGAGACGGTATCTAAATAATAAACCGATGAACAGTTATTCTCTTATTAAACTATTGCATTTCTTTTAATATTGTTATCATTGGCACAATTTACTTCTGTTTGTAGGCTATTACGTGTAGTTTTTAATCCACGTATTCTTTAAGATTTTTGTGTATAATAGATCTTTCCAAATTGTGCGAGCATTGAATAAATTTTCGATTTATCTGCAAGCCTTTTTTAAAATGAGCCAAGAGCTTGAAACGTTCATATGAATTCGTTTTTAAAATGGATCTTCTCTATCGCCTGCTTTACGGACTGTTTTTTCTTGTATGAGATTCGCACATATAATTGTTCTGCCAATTATACATATTTTATTAGGCTTGATTGAAATAAAACATCCCCTCAGGGGGATACAACTATTGTATCTGTGGGAATTAGCGCTCCCAGGGGAAAAATGTGAGGGCCCGAGCTGAGAGTTAGGTAGGGCTTCTTTTTGTTGAAATAAAATGATTTTGTTGGGTTAAGGACCACCTTTTTTCGATTCACTACTGCATGGTTTTTCAGCACCTCGGACTTTTTTCCTCAACTTTTATCTTATTTCATGAACTTCTTTCTCATCTTACTCTCGTATTCTGCTTAGATTCCTCATTCTCTTATCTCCATACTGAATGGTGCCTTCCTCCTTCCTCTCTTCGATACGCTCTATTTTTTTAGCGGTTAGGGAGGCTTTAACAAACTTATAATCTAATCTGGAATAAAACATCCTATTCATAGAGGCCTGATTATTTTAATTTTTATCTCAGTGTGAAAGGTTTTATAATTAGTAAAGCAAAAATGCAAAATTTCAGAATAGCTTTTTATATTTCTTTCATTATTATTTTGTTCATTTCATTTCAAAATTAAGGGGTTATTTAACATAGATTAATTTTAGTTGCTTGAGGGCATCAGAAACAAGTGTCAGAAAAACACGGTATCAGCGATTCTGAGCCAGATGGCCGTCCTTGGCCAAGTCAACCTCGAATCGCTACTAGATGCCGCGAATTAAAGACGGTGTATGGACGGGAGGCCACGGATGGCAGTACCGATCATAGCATGCTCGTAAATTGGGCGGTGTACCGTTGTTTTATCGGTCGGATGGCCGAATGACCAATAAATCGCGGATAATAAGCCCTGTCAACCATATTCCACCGGTGCACCGTCCTCGATTTTCAATAGGGTTGTACACACCCCTTCCCCTGTCATATATGACATACAAGTATAATGCTTAATCAATACCGAATTCTTTTCAGTTGCGCTGGCGTTAATGAGATAGTTTTTAAATGAATGTTAATGCTCATGGCCACACTATGTACTACTACAAAGTTAGTTAACTTTTTGTCTTTACGTGACAATTATAATATATTAGACGATATTAAATGTCATTTATAAAACTTCCTGAATAAGTAATAAAAAGTGTTTTATTAATTAAAGACAATTAAATGTAGTTATTTCGTTATTTATACATCTTATCAATGTTCAAGATTCATTTATTCTTATTTATCGTAACTTTCTTAATTTATAATTAATTTAGTTGCGATTGCTTTATTATTGAACCAACCAGTGAACAAATACATTTAAGAAACATATGAAAGAATATCATTTTTTAAAGTATAATTGCATTCGATGAAACTTAATGAATTTTAACATTTGATGAATTTCTAGATATATTTAATGATAAATTCCTTTCACTTTTTACTCTTTGAATTTTCCTCATCTGAGGGAAAAATCCCCACAGGGTGTACGTGAGGTTAACATTTTAAATTGAGTTCTTGTTTTTTTTGTCTCTGTGCGTGTTTCCTCAGAGGTGTTTTGCCTGGTTAGACACTGGTTCGCTTGCCTTCGCCGAGAACGGACGCTTCCTGGCCTCTGGTCTCCTGCTCGTACTACCTTGATCGTCAGACCTTCACTCTGTAAGGGCGGTCGTATGTGGCGCTGGTGGTTGCTCGTCTTCGTAACGTACGTTCCTTCGCTGTGGCTTTGATTGCGGAGTCGCTTGAGTTTGTTTGTTTATATTGCCATTATTTATTGAATTCGGTTTAGAATTGGTAATTGGGGTATTTGGTTGTGAATTAGGTTACTTTACTTGAGCTTGTCTCTCCATTCGTTCTCCCAGCTCTCTTGCTTAAGAGTGTTAGTTGCACTTGGTTTTGCTGGGGGACGACTTGACTGTCCTCAACCTTGGGACACTTGATCTCGTTGAATTACTTGACATCTTGACTTCTTGATCTCTTGACTAATTGCATCGTCATCCATCACTTTGTTCTGCAAGTTAACACACTGAGGGCACCATTTCCTTAGGTGGGTAAATTAACGTAAAGATAATAATGAACAAAATTGCATTTATTTCGTTGACATTTTACTGCTGGCTCGTCCCCTTTCAATATACTTATCGTTTTTTCTCTTTGCACACGTAGTATACGTTTGGGAGCTGTTTCTGCTGGTCCACTGGATCTACGGTTGCAGCAGCCGCTATTTGAAAGGTACTAATGTCTTATCTTTGAACCTTGCTTATTTTTTATTCGACCAATAATTAAATTCATCATTACTATTATTACCGTCATTACGAGCTTTCCTAAACCTTCATAATTTTTTCCAGCTACTCTTGCGATCGCCCAGTTGTTCGCGAGTGGTGCCTCCCTTGGACCGGCTGAGTAATTGTGCCAAGCCGTTTTCCGATCGGCTACACCACGGCGAGGACGACGACCGTCCGTTACTGTCGTCACTGTCCGTCCGTTCGTCGCAGGACGAGAGGGATCATAGCGTCTGCTAGTCAGCTAGACGCTAACCGTCCGTGGCTGTCCGTTTTGTACGGACCTGGAGAGGGGCTGGCAGGTGTTCAAGCTACAAGTGTTAAAGGCCTTTGGCAAGCGACCTACCTTTGAATAATTCTTCTATTAGGTTTTAACTTGCTGCGCAGTCGGCACGAGGTGCTACGGGGCCCGCCGTGTGCCGCCGACGTACCGTTTTTGTGTGTTCATCGTAAAATTTAGACTTATTGACGTTCTGCGAACTATGAAAATAAACTTAACGAAACCTATTGCCTAAACTTAGTATTCAATTAAGGTCGAAAATTGTGTTTTGTGTTGAATGCCAAGATCGCCTTCCTTCGACTTGGCTGTTTTAACATTGTTTTAGGAAGCGCTAAATGTAAGCGTGTTTTGTTTCTTGAATAAAATCATTGGCTAATCTTCCTGTTTTGATATTTGCACCTGATCTCTTCATGGCGACTTATTTAATGAAACCCTCAGCTTTCGCCATACATCTTTCCCCTTCGCCGGTAGACGCACGAATTCAAAACTATCTAGTAATTTCACTCCTTCCATATTGCATATAAGCGTGCACTGCACAACGCCATTTCCAAATCATGACTGGCACTTTTTTCTAAGCAAGTGTATAACCTAACAGTATTACGACGTCTGATAACTCATTATAGTTAGACTATACAGCGACTTCTGGCAATCAGGCATACTCTGGACCAGTGTAAATGACGTACCCTTTACGCACACGGACGCCGCAACACGCATTCATGAAAATGTGCGAGCTTGACGTGGGTGTCTTCGCGCATACTATGAATATCTAAGGGCTTTGAATATCAATGCCCGAAGCGAGTGCCTGAGGTACTAACGAACCAGACAGGGTAAGAAAACACAACTGGAATAAATGCCGTTCTATTACGAATATCGCCGACAATGATGGCACGCTAGGAAAAAGAGTGTTGTCACGTAGTAACGTCCCAAGAGACGCCTTGGAGGATCGCCAGATGACGTGGAGTTACGGCGCGGATGGCGGTTGAGTGACGAGTGCGAAGATGCTGTAGAGGCGGTAGAGACTGCTGCTGTCGGAGCGGTTTCGGCGAGTGTTGTGAATATCGGAGCCGGGGTGAGGAGACTGTCTCAGCTTGTTCTACACCTTCTTATATAGTACCTGGTGAGGTGGTTACGCGCTGAGAGCGCGTCTTCATTGGTTTGTGATTAGGTGACGCCTCGAAGCCCGGCGATGCTTGGGGTCGGTCTAAGTTGGGGTCGGTCTGCTTCGTTTGTTGTGTTTTCCTGCAGGAAATGGGACTCCTTCGTAGTCATCATTTACAATCGCGTTTGTTGGTTCTACCTGTTCCGTTTCTGTTTTGCTGGTTTCTGGTTGGTGCGCTGCTTGAATCCTGTCTATTGTTATAGTGGTACGTTTGCCTTGTACGTCTACAGTAAGGCATCCCAAGTGTATATAGGTAGAAATTCAAAATAATGGTATTTAATCCAGCACAGGCTGCTCTGGTTCCTTGTCGAATGAAAATGTTTCCACCAAATTTTCATGAACATTGGGCAATGTTTAATGGCCGCGCAAAACGAAGGTTTTTACAGTTCCTGTGAGATTCGACCTGAATTTCCATCAAATAAAAACTAAATAAATAACATAAAAATATAACATAATATAATAGCCAATGAAATTCTGGCTTTTTCTTCCATGACATCTAGACCGAAAACTAATGGCTGCAGAAATTTGATATTTATTGAAACTATTTTAAAATACCATCGAATGGAAATAAATATAAACTCCATCAAATTTCCCTTTCGAATATTCTGATAATATAATTATCATAAGGCTATATATTTTACCCTATCAACAATTACGTCTCAGGACAACTAAATTTTCAGCAGTAATTTAAGCATCGACTTCTGATTTCCTGCAGAAAAAAACTTCTCTTCTTACTCCAGCACATTCTTCTTGAGTTCCGCCTTCCTTTTTTTCGAGCCGGCTTTCATGGAAGGCGAGCAAGCTTCTAGAAGATCTGGGCTTGCCTTTCTTCCTTCGTCTGTCTGCCTAAGAAGCATTGAATGAGGGCTATTCCTCGTTCTGCGAGGTCGTTCGTGACCTTCAGGACACCAACTCGCTTCTTTGCGCACTTGAAACTCGAATCTGTGTTTCATGTTTCAGGACTCAGCTCAAGGAAGGTCAGCTCCTGGGAATACTTGCCTCTTAGGACACTTTTGAGCAGCTCGATCGACTGCACTGAACAAAAGGCGGAAAGCAGCCCGTTGAGATTGATTGGTGTCTTCGACTCGGATCGCCGTGAATTCCTGGTCGTTAAGGACGCTTCATCCCCTCTACCATCGCCACTTTCTGCCCCGCGCTGATGCGGTCATCAAAGATGTCCAGTCAAATTAGATGCTCAGAAAGGCACCAGAGATGGCGCCGCATCGCACGTTCCACAACCGATGCCACCCCATCGTCGCAAATCCTCTTCACGTCAGTTATGATGTCCAGGTCGTTCTTGGCTGCGTAGGACGGAATCATTGCCTCGTTCCAGTATTTCGAGTAGACCATGGTCACAAAAAATGCCACTCGACGGATCTCGCCAACTCCCACCTGCTCATCTCTAGCTGGTCATGGAAGAGCATGATCTTCACGGCATAGATAGCCTTGGCCATCCATCTGGCCATGTGGTAAGCCCCAGGAGCACGGAAGGATGTAGGGACTCCTCAAAGGTTAGCCACGCCGAGCAAGATTATCTCTCTGTAGTCTTCGCGTGGATGATTCCCACAGCCAAGCAGATGTTTCAAGTGACGAAGCATCTCAAGGCGGTGAGCTTCTTCGTCGAATGTCAGAACAATCAATGTGAGTGGCTGTGGTCGGCTCTGGTCAACAGAAGGTCAACGATTCTGGAGCCTCTTGAAAGGAGAGATGTTAGGACCAGATGATGGACCCATGCAAGCCTCGAAGACATGCTTCAGGACAACTTCCAGTATGTGGTGGCGGCATTCCAACCACACCAGGGACTTCTCCAGTGCACGTTCAATCCACTTACATGCTCCTTGAACCATCTTCGGGTTGGCTGCTGTCGTGTCGAACGACATTCTAATGAAGCCTTAAAAGCCTTAAAAGCTGCTTTCCCGCACCAGCTTCAAGACTGCTTCCGCAACTGCTCCGGCAGAAGACACAGGAAAACCCAGAAGTTCCTCCGTCTCTTCCCCGGACACCTCTCCTCCAATGACCTTCCGTCCGCTAGACTGGGAACGACTTGCCGTTCCGATGCAGCACCAAAGGGACTTCAGGCTTGAAGGAGTGAGACATGGCAATCTCTTCGCAGTTCTTGACTCTAGCCCGAAGGATTGACGAATAGGACACAGTGATACGTTGGATCTCATGGCAGACGCTCAGTGCAGCAGCGGCGTAAGAGGATGTCGCAGCATGGACTGACAGATTGTCACGTTCCCAAGCAAGCGTCAGCTCCTTGGTGAGCTTCTTCTCCTGGGGAAGTCGACGGCGTTGAGATGTAGCTGGTGTCAGAGATTTGGAATCGTCTTTGAAATGTAGCGGGCACTACCGCTACCGCTACACGCTCTAATTGTAGCGAGCACTAACGCAACACACTCTCAATTGTGGCGACGCTACCACTGCCGCTACAGCAAAATATAGCCCCGATAGATGGGGCACTACAAGGACAAAAATTAATGAAAAAATCTGAATACTTTTTGTTTTACTATTCCCATTCAACTCGTAAACATTTCATGATATTAACACATTTTGAAAGCATATCAATGCAATTTCACTGCAATTCACCTAGCTTACTCCCTCAGGGGGATACAATTATTGTATCTATGGGAACTAGCGCTCCCAGGGGGACAATGTGAGGGCCTGAGCTGAGAGTTAGGTAGGCCTTCTTTTTGTTGAAATAAAATGTTTTTGTAATGTTAAGGACCACCTTTTTTCGGTTCACTGCTGTCCTGTTTTTCAGCACCTACTACTGTCTTCTTCAACTTTGGTCTTGTTTCATAACCTTCTTTCACAACTAACTGTTTCTATGCCTTTCTGCGTAGATTCCGCGTTTCCTTAACTCCATACTAAATGGTGCCTTCCTCCTTCCTCTCTTTGGATCGCAATTGTTGCTGGGTAGGGAGGCTAAAACTAACGACTAAATTAATCTAACTAATCACCTAGCTTACCTGGTACCGGTTAGGTAAGTGTTACAGCTATTTTTATTAATTTTATATTTCCCCATCCCTACATGGATGTCTACTTCAATCAACGAATCGGAAAGATTATCAACATATAGAAATAAAAAATCAGAGGCTCAATCAGTTCTCCAACTTCAACTTTGACGGCATACGAGATATCATAGTGGTCTCATGCATACTACACGGAATGTTATTTCCATTGCGTTACTAAACATTCCCTTTTAGGAGTACCATCATTTCAAATGGTTATTTGACAAGCTTGCACGCTTTAGTTTCAGGACTTCTCCTGAGGAAAACAGCTTCTCCAGCAGCACTTGAAGGGATTGGCATGTTTGTAGTGTCCAAACAGCACTAGTTGATGTCAGAATCCTCCCAACTAGAAAGCCGTATAGGGATAAGTTGGATATATTCTCCATTAACCCTACAAGACCGGAATATAGATGCAGGTGGTTTTAAAATTTTGAAGTTTATTTCTGAGTTATAGTATGCATCACAGGGGATAGTAACTACAAAAGATTTCTGAAAAAAATGTTTAGTGCAAATTTTACACTATGATGGACTAATTCGTCCTTACCGGCTTGCAGCATATGAAATTAACATAGGACGAATTCGTCTATATCCTCATATGAATTTATAAATCAAAAAATAATTTTTATTTCTCATTTATAAACCTTATAATGAAAAAGAAGAATGCAGAATGATTTGCAATAGTAAAATTGGTGCTTTCCATTAAAAATAATAGTATTGATTTGCGAAATATATCAACATATGCGGCATAAAGAAAAGTCATCAAAAGAAGTAAAATAATGAAGTTTTCATGCATTTTCAACTATTTCCAGTTATGTGTATTGTAGCACAACATATTTATCAAGTACCAAACTATCAAAGAACCCCTTAGTGTAGTAATACGGCACTATGTGATAGGACTCTGGGTACAGTGAAAAGATAAAGACCCTTCAGCAATCATCAAATAAACAATATTCTTTTCTTCCTTTCAGTACTCATACCACAGCCTATTCTCCATGCAGGGTGCGTACAGGCTCTGAGGTTCAAAATTCCACTACTTTTTCATGACTTTTTATGCCAACCAAATCACATTTTCACTACCTCTCTCTGCCCAAAATAATGTCACACAAAGTTAAATTGCAGCACAATAAATGTATTTCAGTCATAAACTTCACAGAACATTCATCATTACTTGCAGGTCTTGTTTTCATAAATGTGTAAATGATCATCACAACACCAAACAGTCATGCTGGACAGTTCAAGAGCATCTGCTATGCATTTGCCAGTGCATTAAGTTTGTCATTAATTTCCGCATTCAGCCCCTTGAGTTGTTCTTGCTTGTCTTTGGCTGATTTCCTCAATGCATTTGACTTTGCCAGTAGGCGCAAATCATTCTTGTCCTCTGCCTTCCGTGCAAAGCTGTCAGCATCCTCCACCAGCGCTTGCAGACTCTCCTCCATCCTCTTCCGTTTTGTCTTCAGGTTCTCCACTTCATCCAGTTCTCTCTTCCTCTTCTCTCCCTTCTTCTGCTTCTCTGCCTCTTCCTTCTTTTGATCCAGGTAGTGTTGATAGCGCTGTCTGCCCTGTGAAGCTGAAAAGAG
This sequence comes from Morinoia aosen, assembly GCA_030386875.1. Lineage (NCBI taxonomy): Eukaryota > Metazoa > Arthropoda > Malacostraca > Amphipoda > Talitridae > Morinoia > Morinoia aosen. The sequence goes on from CM059569.1 coordinate 5,514,943, forward strand.
GAGTTTCTTGGAAATGTCAACCTTGGAGATACCTCCTACATGTTTGATGTGGTCCATGACCACTCTCTGCGCCACGATGGTGTTCTCACCCATGTTGACTTCCATGAGCTGCTTGCTCACAGAAAAGCCCCTTTCCACTGAAGCCTGGCCATGTGACAGGACCAGTAGCATCTTCACAACCAGCCACAGTTTCTTGAGGGAGGATGTGGCCAGCTGGCTGCTCCAGAAGACATCTAGCCAATCAGTGTCTTGCTGAAAACTGTTGAAAGTGCTGATCTTCCTCTGTGCCTCATCAAAGAACTCTGAAAACTGGGTTATCACCTCATCGATGTCACCCTGTGGTAGCCTCTTAGCATCGCTGAGCAGCTGCAGACAGTTTTTCAGCATGGACTTGGTCTTCTCTCTCTTTGTGCGATCCACAAAGACACTTGGCACCAGCCAGCCCATGTTTCGGGCCAACCCGAACTTCAAAGGTGACTTCTCAACAATCTTCTTGATGACAGCAACAAGGAAATTCTTCACATCATCCCTGAAGGAGAAAGCAAGCCTCTCATTCACTTTCTTTGCAGCCATCTGATCTTTCAAAATACTTGCAGCAACAAAGCCAGGGTCAATCTTGCTATTTTGCAGGTAGATGGTCTTGTCATTGAAGTCAAGGGCAGCATACTTAGCTGGTGTGGTCAGTTTTTCCAGCACCTCTGCTTTCACACACCTCTCCAACAGAACCTTCAAAATCTTGATGATGTCATTGCACATGAAAGGCAGGAGTGGCGCGTCTCCTTGAAACTTTTTGAGAAAGGGGTTCAAGATCTTCGCAACTGACAGGAACGCTTGCACCTTGGCCTCGAAGAGGGGGTCCAGTGAGAGTCCTTCAATTGTCTTGTACGACTTCCCTTTCGGCTGTGGAATGTTACCAGACTTGACAGCCTGGACAAACTCCTTCAGATGTGGCCACAGTTCCAAACCCCTCTCAGCAACACGAACATTTCAACACGACAGCACTGACAGGTGCAAGTTTTGACTGATGGCGATTAAGTAGAGGTACTAGCAGACTCTGGTACTGCTGGCACGGTCTCACTGCTCTCAGTCTGAGCCTCCGAACTGCCCTCAGCAGGCGTCGGAGGATCGGTCGATGGTTGGGAAGTCACGAAAAAAATCCCCGATCTTCGGGTTGGCAAGTCTCGTCGTCTGAGCTTTCACGTTCTTGGCATGCTTTGTTCCTTTTGCATGACTCCTCACCGCCGCTATTCCATTGTTGGCGATGTCGAACTCCGACTCGCACGCGGTGCAAACCGCCATTGTTTTCAGTTTGGGATGCGGTGCTATCCATTGTTGAAAGTCTTTGTCTCGCAACCACAAGTTGTTGAAAGAACAACTGCCTGGCATGACGATAATTCCTCAGCTCAGTCTCGGCACCGTAACTCTAGTCACACACACACACACACGGGATGGTCAAGACCGATGATAAAAACTCAGCTCGAAAATGTTCAACAGTGGCGACAGGTCAACAATGGTCCGAGCGAGCGCGTGTCTTCAGTCACACTGAGCGCGTTTGGTTTCACGTGACGCCTGAGAACCAATCAAAATCGCGGACACTAAAGACGTAGCTGTATCAACCAATCAGAGCCCAAGTAACACTCGAAGGTTACTGACAACGCCTCGCTCAACGCGGACCAAACGGAACGAAAATTTTCAACAGTAAAATTTTCTTTTCACGAAAATCCTAAAATTTCATGACTTTCAATGACCATTTTTAAAATTCCACTACTTTCGAGGCCTTGAATTTTATTTTCGAAATTCAACTACTTTCCATGCTTCTCCATGCCTGTACGCACCCTGTCCATGGAACTTAGTAAAGCAGTTCACTTTCGAATTTAAACAGAGATTTACTTTGCATTTATTGCACACAACATTGGTTTTGCCAGAGCATCCGTCGTTCTTGCACATTCTCCTGACGTTATCAACAGAAGGAAAGTGATCTACTTTATCGAATCTAGCAGCTTGAGTAGGCATGGCGCAATGATGGCGAGTTGGCTTTTGGTTTGGTGTTGCTTGGGGACGTCCTCTTTTTCTGGCCGCCTTTCCTGCTTGCAACAGATCAGAAGAAACTTGCATTTTGAATACTGCATATTTGAGAATCTTGCTCTTGGCATCTCTAGAAAGTTTGCATATCTTTTATAGCAATTCCAGCTATTTAGTAAGGCCATGTCCACTAAATGGAAGATTAACCTCTGGTAGTACTTCTTCGACCTCAGGGAAATTCTGTACAGCGATATCATGCTGTCAGCAAGGTCAACCCCACCCATGCCTTGATTGTATAGTCCAACAATTGAAGGGCGAGGGACATCGATAACTTTTCTCTCTTTTCTAGAAAATCTTTGCACCACTTCGAGAGGCTTAGCTTTAGCAAAAGTTGACACTAAGTTAACACATTTGCTGTCATACCACTGTACGTGCGTGACTTCATTAACTAAATTAGTAGTTTTGTTCTCAGAATGGGATCCCTGTCCTTTGGAAATCAATAGTTTTTCCTCTCTTATTTTTTTCGGCAAGCCAGTGATACGAGGAGCTCTGATTGTTGCGCAAGAGAATATACCACGAGTAGCAAGGTGATCTAGAAGCGCAATAGATGAGAACCAATTGTCAAAATACAGGATGTGACTCTTATGATTAGGTATAATTTGAGCAAGGTGAAGCACAACATTTGAGCTGGCATTCAAGTCTGGAACTCCTTCAGAATCTACGGGATTGATCTTCCCTGTGTAAGGGATGAAATCATGAATCAATCCTGACTTATCGGCTAAAACAAACAGCTTGTAGCCCCACTTATTTGGTTTTGAAGGTATGTACTGCTTCAATTGGCTGGCCCCTTTGAAGGGTACCATTTGCTCATCAATACAGAGCTCTTGGTCCATTGGAATATTTTGAAATTTGCTACGTAAGTGAAGGATGAGCGGTTTTACCTTGATGAGTTTATCTGCTGTGGAAGTTATGCTAGAGTTATCCACTAAATGCAAGTTAGATTTATTTTCCAAATATCTATCTCTCGACATGTAACTTGCAGCAAAGTCTCTGTATAGGCCAAGAGTAGTGTCCCAGTGCATTCTACATGAGGGAAGCTTCGATACAGAAAAGTGAATGGTTAGGCCAAGCCGTTGTTCAAACTCGTGAACAGTTACATTTAGTGGCCTATTGACGTTGTTTTGCGAAGAGTACAAGTTGCTCTGGTCAACAAACAGTTGAAATATTTCTTCAGTAAAAAAAATTTTAAAATATTCAATTGGTTGTTTCAAAGTCCCATCTAATTCATAACTCTGTTCAAAACTAGGAAACTTTGTTTCATCTAACCCGCTACTTTTCACCCATTGCGGTTGGGAGGAGTTTCTTGCGGTAGCTCTCCCTCTTCTGCTCGTAGAAGTAGACTCAATGTCTTCAAATGGTGCGTCAATTTCAAGAACACATTCAGTTTCGTCAATAGATGCATCTTCAAGGTTTTCAGCATCGACTCTGTCAATGGGCACGTCTGCAAAACAGAATACTATCAGTCAACATAATTACCTGGTTTTCAGTGACAAAATCCTGTGGAACAAAAAATCTACTAAAAAATATCATATGAAAAGTCTGTCAGGGTAAATTCCTAGAATTGTAAGCAGTCAAGAAATTTATTACACCTAATAGCAGTCTGGCGTACAAGCTATACTAAAACTGAAACGTGGTTATTTCTATGAAAAACATGAACCTGAAATTGGGTTTCACTTCATACTAACATAGACCCTGAAATGTGCATTCTTACCCTCTGGACTTGTTGGGCGAAAGTCTGGATCTTGTACTGAGCATCATCAGATAGATCGGATATTTCCATTTCGTCATTACTATCCAACGTGTCCACAGGCAAGGCTGCTGCTTGTCCTCTAGCCCTCAACCGTGAATTTCTCCCCCCATAAAACAACGCAGTTGACATCTCTGGAAGAAGAAAGGGCAGATATATTTCATACCAATTCAAAGTTATTTATGTATTCAAGGTTATGCCGTTTTGGAAATGAAAATAAAAATTATGCTTTCACTCTGTACATAATTTGCACGTTTACTCTAAATATTAAAAAGAACAATTTGCAATTGGCTAATTCAGATGACATAGGAAGTATTTAGAAATCGAGGGAGGCATCATAAAATATACTGAAGTTCAGGCCCTAAAAAAGTAAAAATAGTCCATGATAACGAAAAAATACACTCTATAATGCATAACTATATACGAGGCCTGTCTAAAAAGTATCCGACCTTTGGCCAGAAAAAATATTTCGAATACCTGTCGGAGTTGGGACCCTAATCCCCTTCAAAGTATGCCCCTTGTGCTTGCACACACTTAGCCCACCGATCCTTCCACTGCTGGAAACACCTCTGGTAGTTTTTTTTTTTAGAATGGTGTTCAGCTCCATCGTCGCATTGCCTGTTTGACTCCTTCGATGCTGACTGTTTTCTTTGATGTCCGTGGAATTGTGCATCACGAATACGCACCGGAAGGACAAACAGTGACAAAGGAGTACTATCAGGATGTTCTCCGGCGACTTCGTGATGCAGTTCGGCGCAAAAGACCAGACATGTGGACTGCGAACAACTGGCACTTGCATCACGACAACGCGCCCGCACATTCATCCCATTTGATCCGCAATTTCTTGGCCAAACATGGAATTACGACCGTTCGCCAACCTCCCTACTCTCCAGACCTGGCTCCTTGCGACTTCTGGTTGTTTCCAAAATTGAAGACACCACTGAAAGGATCCCGTTTTGAGAGTAGAGAAGAGATAATGCGGAACGCGACGACAGAGCTGAACACCATTCCAAAAGAAGACTTCCAGAGGTGTTTCCGGCAGTGGAAGGATCGGTGGGTTAAGTGTGTGGAAGCACAAGGAGCCTACTTTGAAGGGGATTAGGGTCCCAACCCCGTCAGGTTGTTGAAGTATTTTTTCTGGCCAAAGGTCGGATACTTTTTCGACAGGCCTCGTATGGATATATATTTCATAAACTATTATAGGCTGAGAGTGTATTCCATCAAAAAAATGAGTTTCAGGCATGCATAAAGTAAATTCATCAGAGTGTTTTTGCAATACCTACGTTCGTAAATTACTTAGTTTATAAAATAATTTATATATATCACACTCCGATAAAATTTTTCTATAAGAAAATGCATTAGTTACATCCTATAGTCATTGTATTCTCAAAGTTTTTACAAATTCTTTGGCAGCATTTTCTGGATAGAAAAGTAGAATTAGGCAACAGCGAGAAGAATGAAAACAGGCACTTCAAGCAGCCATTGAAAGACAAATTTGAGCTAAAACATGTGCGTGAATACTATTAACAAAAATTGCGATCTATCGGTACAAGTACTACATAAAAAATTAAATTTTGTACCATTCAAATTTTAGATTTATTGTACTTGCCTACTGTATGAGAGAAAGGACTATTTCGTCCAGTGTTGTTTACAGAGGTTGAACACTGTCAAGGATGAATTCCTCTCCATGTTTACAATGGCCGTTACCTACAAATTTTAAGCTCAACACTGTATTTCTTTCTTTCAGCACAAAGTTCCAGTGTCTAAGTTGCCACTGTAATTTTAATATCGTTCCAATTTACCTGTATGTTCCTCCATGGCTTAGTAATTGCAGGAGATGGCAGCCTTTCCGTGACACCACCTTCTCTGACGACAATTAGCTCCTCACTGATTTTTTCTGTCACGTATAGGGGGCACCACTTGCTTCGTCGATGAACTCTACACCGGACGAGTTTGTCCTTAGCTGTATACGTCAAGACAACTTCATTTATAGCCTATACATCCTATTTTAAAATTGCGGACGAATTCGTCTTATTCGGTCATGTAGGTTAGGTGATCTGTGTGAGCCTAGCAGGGAGATTCGAGAGGTTCAATCAAACTGGAAGAAGGTATGCAACAGCCAATACGACTATACAGTGTACACTGATTACCAGTTTATTTGCACAACACCGAAACCCTTTGTACAGTTTTATTCTATATTCTATATGACTATATTGTAAATGTAGCCGTAGCGTTGCAGCGGCAAAGCCTCTCAAAGCGGGCTCTACTGCTAACGCTTCACTGTTTGAAATGTAGCACCGCTACCGCTACATGTAGCGCGCTACTGTCCATCTCTGCTTATACTTGTCTATACATACATACGTATATACCTATACATACAATATACATATACCTCTGATGTTGCTAAAAATGAATTCCTTTCAAAATTTCAATAACTTTTTAAATATATGAAATAGGAGACTATCACATATAACGTTTGAAAGGACTGAATTAAATGTTTTCTTACGTATCTGGTACACCCTCAAAATAAACATAAACTCAAAGGTGCAGGAGAGAAGATGATTGCAATAAACACACATGGCACAACTGATTCTTTAACAACGCAAGTTCATCATTGAAAAAATGAAAATTGGATCCATCAGCGGAAATTTTTCTTGGAATGCCGATTCAAGCATAACAAAATAACGAATCAGAGGAACTTCTAAAAGTAGCAAACCCATTTTATTGTGAGAAACATCAATTAAGGAAGATCTGGGGGAACAGTTTCTGGACATACAGCAGAAAATGTTGCAAAAATGATAACTTAAATCCAAGAGTAATGTATACCATCCAGAAAAAAGTAGGTTATTGTAAACTTTTCTTCACGTATTCATTATACATCTTTCTATATATTTTTCTGTTAAATATCTGTGGGTTTTAGATACATTATTAACCTTTTTATACAATTGTGTAAATATAGTCTTATTTTCGTAACTGTGCGTGGTTTAGAAATGTAGAATCTGGTTATTTAATCAACGAGTTGTATTACTTTGCCCCCCCCCCCGTATACACAATACATAAATGTACATGTACATACATATATATGTAAATACATCTACATACATATATATTCATACATGTATATATTTTCACTAGGTTGATTCATAGGGAATCTCGCGCGAAAGATAAAAAAGCAGAAGCACTGTAAAAATGAACATTTCTATTATTTTTTCTGCAAACGTTTTGCAATATTATGCGTTCATCTTCAGTGCTGAAATATAAAAGAAGGTCATACATAATGAGAAAAGGCAAAAAAGTCAATGACATGAGTTAACAAAGATCTATGAAACTTAGAACCTAATCCTTTTTTAGAAACATTTGAACTGCCACATATGTACCTTCATTGGCTTTCTTACACACACCCATGCACAAGCACATACAATCACACATTTACATAGTGAAACCTCAAACTCAGACAAACGCCAACACCCACACAGAAATATGTTAGTATGTTGAAGCAATGTTCAGTTTCACTGCACTCTAGTCATTATTGAGGTTAGGCTTATGGGTGCATACGAATAAAGATTCCAAAATACGAAGACCTTTTGCGTTATTTTGGGTACGCAGAGAAGAGAAATTATTTGTTTTGAAATGGTGATTGAATTGCTTATAATGATCTCGAATTGCATAGAGGAGAAGGAGAGAAAAGAAAGAAAAAGAAAAGAAAACAGTTTATTTCCTATAAATTTAAAACATGAAATGTTTACAACATTGGCTTTTAAAATATCTTTACATTAATCTACAGTTGTTACCTACATATGGGAGTCGTAATGCCCATGTCACAGGTCGAAACAAAAATGATTTAGAGAAAAATACAAAAAAATGCGTTCCCTTCTATGCGTTAATCTGATTTTGACAAAGCATATAAATGCAAGTAATTAAGAAAACATAATCCTAGTGACGCATTGTTGAAAACCCTCTCTTTAGTGCACACTTATATTGAAATATGAATATACGAATATAAGAACTAGTGATATGAGGGATTGATGTGAAAAGTAAAATGGGTAGATTTTATATTTTTTGCGTCTAAGACTTCGACATGCAAGAGAGGGTGTGGCTATATTATTGAGTGTAAGAATCAGAGAGAAAGTAGTTGAATGGGGTGAGGTGTGATCAAGAATAATGTGGGTGCGAGTGAAATGGGGGGAAGAGTCATGGGTGTTTGTGAGCGCGTACGGACCGGGATCGGAGAGGAGTGGGGAAGAGAGAGAGAGGAGTTTTGGGAGAAATTGTCCGAGTGTGTGGCTAGAGTGGGGAGTGGTTGTAGAGTTGTGGTGATGGGGGACCTGAATGCAAGAGTGGGTGATGAGGTGGTGGATGGTGTTGTTGGTAAGTACGGAGTAGCTGGGGTGAATGAGAGTGGGGATTTCTTGGTGGGGTTATGTGTGGAGAGTGAGTTAGTGGTTGGGAATAGTTTGTTTCAGAAAAAAAGTATAAACAAGTATACATATGTGAGGACGAATGGAGGTGTGATAGAGGAGAGAGCATTGATGGATTATATTTTGGTTAGCAGGGGAGTGATGGGTCGTTTGCTCGATGTGCATGGGTTCCGTGGTGAGATGAATGGGATTTCGGATCATTATTTGGTGGAAGGAAAGCTGAGAGTTAGTGGAATATGGGGAGGTGTAAAAAGGAGGAGTGGAAGGGAGGTGTTAAATGTAAGCAAGTTACATGATTCTGAGCGTGAGTGTGAGTATAAGGAGAAGATGAAAGTGGAGTATGGGAGGGTGAAGGATAGTGAGGTGGGTGGAGTGGAAGGGGAATGGAAGTTGTTTAAAGATGCAGTGGAAAAATGTGCAAGGGAAGTGTGTGGGGTAAGGAAGGTTGGAGGGGGATTAGAAAGGGGAGTGAATGGTGGAACGGAGAAGTAGGAGCGGCTGTGAAAAGAAAGCGGGGGGCGTTCGAAAGGTGCAAGGTTGCAACGAGGCAACCAGCAAAATTTTGAAGAGTATAAGGAGAGGAAGAAAGAGGTACAAAGAATGGTAAGGAGAGCGAAGAGGGCGGCGGATGAGGAATGGGGGAGGAATTTGGGAGGGGATTTCATGGAGAGAAGGAAAATTTTCTGGAAGGAAGTGAAGAGAATTAGGAAGGGTCAGGTGGAGAATGAGGCAAGAGTGAAGGATACAAATGGTAGGCTGCTAGTGGAGAGTTGTGATGTGAGAAAGAGATGGGCGGAGTATTTTGAGGAACTGCTGAACGTGAGGGATGATAGGGTTGCGAGAGTAGTAGCTGTTGGAAGTGATGTTAGAATGCCTGTGTTTGGTGAAGTGAATAGAAGTCGAATAAGAAGTGCAGAGGTGAGATGTGCGTTGGATGAAATGAAAAATGGGAAAGCTCCAGGTTTGGATGGCTGCACGGTTGAATGTCTAAAGAAAGGAGGAAATGTGGTTATAGAATGGTTGGTGCGTTTATTAAATGTGTGTTTCGAGGCTAGTAAAGTGCCGGTTGATTGGAGTAGCGCGTGCGTAGTTCCGTTGTACAAGGGAAAGGTGACAGGTATGAGTGCAGTAATTCTAGGGGTATAAGTCTACTAAGTGTCGTTGGGAAGCTGTATGGAAGAGTGTTAATTGGAAGAGTGAGAGTGTTGACGGATCGTGTGCTTGCTGAAGAACAGTGTGGTTTTAGGTGTGGTAGAGGTTGTGTGGATCAAATGTTTGCTGTGAGGCAGGTGAATGAAAAATACTTATTGAAGGGAAAGGATGTATATTGGGCATTTATGGATCTAGAGAAGGCGTATGACAGAGTGGATCGCGAGGCTTTATGGCAAGTGGTAAGTTTGTATGGAGTGGGTGGGAGACTGTTGAATGCGATCAAGAGTTTCTACATTGATAGCAGAGCATGTGTGAGAGTAGGGAATGAGGTGAGTGAATGGTTCCCAGTTGTGACAGGTGTGAAACAGGGATGTGTGATGTCGCCGTGGTTGTTTAATTTGTTTATGGATGGTGTGGTGAGAGAAGTGAATGCCAGAGTGTTGGGAAAAGGTGCGCAGTTGGTGGGACGAAATGGTATGTATTGGGAAGTGTGTCAGCTATTGTTTGCAGATGATACAGTGCTTGTGGCTGATTCAGAGGAAAAACTGAGGAGACTGGGTACAGAGTTTGGTAGAGTGTGCGAAAGGCGGAAATTGAGGGTAAATGTGAATAAAAGTAAGGTGATGAGATGTTCAAGAGGTGGAGTGTTTGGAACTTTGGATGTGAGGTTGAATGGGGAAGTTTTAGAGGAGGTAGAGCATTTTAGGTACCTCGGGTCGGATGTGACTGTTAACGATAGTATGAAAGTAGAAGTGAAGCATCGAGTGAGTGAAGGTTGTAAGACATTGGGTGCAATGAGGAAAGTTTTTGAATGCAGGAGTTTGAGTATGAATGCTAAGAGGGGACTGTATGAAAGTTTGATTGTGCCAGTTTTGTTGTATGGAGCAGAGTCCTGGGGGTTGAGAGCAGCTGAGAGGAGGAAGTTGGATGTGTTTGAGATGAAGTGTTTGAGGAGCATGTATGGAGTAACTAGAAGAGATAGGATCAGGAATGAGTTGGTTAGGGAGCAGACGGGTGTTATCAAAAAGTTGAGCAGGCGAGTGGATGAAAAAGTGCTTGGATGGTTTGGGCATGTAGAAAGAATGAATGTTGAGCGGCTGGTGAAAAAGATATATATGTCGGAAGTGAGTGGTCTTCGAGCGCGAGGTAGACCACGGATGAGTTGGATGGATGGGGTGCGACGAGCTTTGTATGAGAGGGGTCTGACTGTGGACGTGGCGAGAGGGATGGCTGCGGACAGAAGTGAGTGGGGGCAGTGTATAAGGAGGTAATTTTATTTTTGACGCGTTACTGGAAGCTGCCCGCGTGTGATGGGGTTGACCTGTCATGTGCGGGGGAGGGGCTGCACTCAATGAAACGGTCGGGGTAAACCAGCTGTTGCTGTCGGGCCTGACTGTGGAAGGTGGTTGTGCTGGGCTGCTGCTGATCCTGGCAGTTCAGGTGCGGCCAGTGCTGCCTCTCTCGCCTCCTAGTGACTAAGTGTGGTGATTGTGGCCTGCTGTCGGCTACCCTCCCATGGGGAGGATAAGCCCGGTATATGTATATAAGACTTCGAGGTTGATATTCGAGACTTGAGGACAATTTTTCATCGTAACACATCAACTAGTGTGTCTTAAATGATGCGCTTGGAGAGAATAAAATAACCATAACAAAAATTTATGATATTTCCTACTTTCGCAAATGATACTGACACAAAAGAGTTCACCGGAGTCAGAGACATGAGAAGGATTGTTGTACAGTGCTAACCAAAACATTTTCAACATAGCTGGAACAGTACAAAAAGTTAACTGTCAAAAATAGTGTTGTCATAATGTACTCACGAGCGTAAGAAACTATAAATTGTCACACAAGACTTGCGAGAATATTTTGAGACCGGAATAAGAAAATAAATAGTGATGTTTTATAAAGTTATTAATAGGACAAATTACGGGCTTATCAAAATATTTTAATTAGAACGAAAAATGCTAAAATGCCATAATATTAACATCCTAACTTGATACTCACACATGGGTATCCTAATACCAATGTCATATATCGAAATAAGAGGTAAAAAGAGGTAATCTCCGTCTTGTAATAACTAAGTATACGAAAAAACGAATCACAACTGTGATACGAATCATGGAACCACAGTTTTCGTAAAAGCCGTGTTAAGAAACGTTGTGCTAACATGAATGTATTGTTGCTTGCGCTTCAAAAAATGATGATTGTAAATTTGCTCCGTCGGTGTCTGCAGTTGGCTGATGTTATAAAGTATGCTACTTGAGGACACCCCGAAAATTGGCCACTTGTTAGTTCTGTTGCTATTCTTATTCTACTGAACTTCATGAATAGGCACTAGCATGAGAAAGAAATAATAAAGAACGCCTGGAAGTTATGCTACACTTTCGTAATGCTGCACGACTAAAACGAGTAGAAATGTACGGGTCGAGAAACGCATCTTCACCATGACACTACTGTTCATTTTTCGCACCTAATGAAAGAACATTTGGCCAAAATTACCGCGTCATTTGTCGTATACTCTCCTAACTGCCTAGACATTGACCACTGGTCAATGACCAGTGTCATTGACCACTGGCAATTTTCTGTACTGAAAACGATCCTGAGAGTGAAGCGTTCCAAGTCGAGAAGAAATTTACATGAATAGAGACGGCAGCGCTCTTGAACATTCCAAAGATGATGTTCCTGAGATTTTATCAACAGTGGCAGCGCTTCAACAAGAGTAAGTTGCACGTGTTAAAATAAAATTAGGGAAATGTACACCGTTTTTCTCTTCATGTACCTAGATCGAACAACTTTTTGAATGAACCTCAGCTATAGGTACAGTACAGGACCTAAAGTGTACGTGATTGCACATGTCATGTGCCAAATAGTCTATGCTGCAACAGCACAACCAAATAAAAAGGACAACTACCGGTTAATAGTTTTCAGAATCCTAAGCTGTTCTATTCGGTTACAGGATGGAAACTTGCTTTTGAACTTCTCTCAAAAACGCAAGATTCAGCTGAAGTTAATTTTTTAAGCATCAATCGTATCGAACTGCTGGCGTTGTAACTGGACTTGGGGATGAGACACGCGACCACTAGAACGTTTTGGATTGCAATTCGGAAATGTCCCAACCTCTATAGGTTGTGTACTTAGTTGATTTATGAGCCGGCACGTGGGGGCAGAGGCGAGCAACACGAAACGTAGGCTGACAGGTGAGAGGCGTAATGGTCTTTTGCCTGGTTCGAGCGAACTGAAGAGCATACCATGCCAGCGTTAAATAAAACGTTATATGCCTCAAAATTGCAACTATGTCCCCACACGGCGATAACAGAAATGATATTTGCCCTATATATAGAAATGATGAACTAGGGAACATCAAATACACCGATGAAACGTCTTTGTAGCGTCTTCGTTGGTGAAATGTCCTATATAATAATAATAATTTGGACTGCAATTTATGTTATTTTTTAAAGTATTTTAGGCCACTCATAGAAATCTCAACAGAGGATAAATCGGTCAGCTGATAGTGAAATAAAAAATTAACGAGTGAAGGTGTAGAGAAAAAACATATCAAATGATTAATTTATATATTTCTTTCTTCTACAAATTGTATTGAACAAGTATAAATTATCTTCATGCTTCAGGTAAAATGCAACTTTTGGCAGAAAAATATTTACTTTCAGGTTCCGAAAAATAAATAATTTGTGATATGATGCAATTCACAAATGAAGTAGGCCGATTTCTAGAAAATCTCCCTTCTAGGAAGAAAAGAAGAACCGTAATACCAGAAACTATAATAGAAACAAATCTGTCGAGGTATCAAAAATCAGTCTTCAGTGCTCTGAAAAATAATAAATCTGGGAGCTAGCAAATCAAAGATTTAGTACGTTTTCTCAATAGAAAGAAAATAAACATAACCGTATGAATGCAGAACAAAGATGGAAACACATTGAAAACGTTAACAAAGAAAAGTTTCACTTCCGAGTCGTAATCATTTATTGACGGACAGTTTTTAAAAATACGCATAGACTCTAAAATGCGGTGATTTGACGAAATTGAGGTTGAATCCAAAATTTTAAAATTAGTGATTTTAAATTGTTTTGCAAAACAGTGTTCTCTAATTAACGAATTGAATGCTTGGCTAGGTTGTTGGCAGTACGAAAAGAGACTGTACATCTAAAATGATCGGAAAATCGGCTTTAAGGATAGATTGTATATGTTGGAAAAATCTTACAAAATAAAACCCTTGATGTGTTTATTTATTTGTTTCGTGTCCGCTTCTTGCGTCACTCCGTCAAACTCATAGGGATGCTCAATAACCGTATCTGTGAAGAGAGTTTCACTACTGCACAAGTTATAAGAATATTTTTATTGCAAGTAGTATTAAGATCTAAATATTTGTTTATCATCCCCTTCTGGAAAATTTTTTCAAGAAAAATATTGAATCTCATAATTTTTATGGGGCTTTGTGTACTAGTTATGTAATATCAATTAGATACACACTCTTCGTTCATTTCACACCTCTCCTCATGGGGGAATGGGATGGGCAATAGGTTCAAATTATGTTCATCAATTTCACGCCATGGGGACTGGCGGCCCCAGGGGAGATATTGTTAGGTCAACTCAGCTGTGGTTGGCCTTCAGGACTTCTGTCTTCCGTGTCCAATTTGTTTCTATCACATTTCATGTCTTCATTGCTCTCCTTTCTTCGTCTTTTCTCTTCTTCCTTCCTAATTTGCGGTTTCTATGTGTTGGACATCCTGTGTAGGAACACACCTTGAGCATAGTTTCTACGATTTCCTTAGTCCTTACTAAATGGTCCCTTCTCTTTCCTGTATGAAAACATTTTTACTGTGTAAACGGAGTCTTTAAAAACTATACGTCTATACTCTTATCTCACATGCTTTCTCGCCCTCCAACATTTACCTCATACCCCATGTCTTTGAGGCTCTGAGCTTCCACCTTGCTTAGAAGTTGGCGAGCTGAGCTGTTTGTGGTTTACTGAGTGCAAACAAGACGGCGGCAAGACGCAAGTGAGCGAGGCCTGAGAGTAAGCTTATTTTTACATTTTGCAATAAAAACTTGTCTAAGAAACTCGTCTTTTTGGCATAAATTTCACACGTTTGCACAAGTGGGCTTCAATATCAAGTGGAAAGTTAAAAATGATTCACTTCACTATTTCACTCCGAAACAAGCTGCCAAATTTTTCGTGCTAGAAAGAAATGCGCTGAGGACAACAATCAAACAACGGCTGGTATACGCCTACACAGAGGCTCTTTGGCAACAACAATCTCTCACGCTGAAATTTTTTTCTGTTTTCATAGCGTCGAACTTAAAGAGTGTGTATGATTGGCAGAAGTGCTCCACATAATCCAGGTGATATCGACTTTCCTACTCTAATTCATACAGTAGTTACACACTACTCGTCTGCTAAAAAACTGTCTGTGACATGATATTTCTTACTTTATCCAATATGAGATACTAATACTTATTATTAACGTCTTATATGCGCTTAATGTTTAAAATTTCTTTAGCATATTCACGTCATTTAGGCAGTTTCATTTCGTATAGCAAGGTGAGCCGCTGAGCAACATGTTTCATGTCTAAATAGGCAAAAACCTTAATAGTTGTTCGCAAACTGACTTAGAGGGCTAAAAAGGAATAGGTAAATGACCAATAGGAAAGCGCGAACACTCAAACTTTGGTACTTATTAGTTTACTGCAGACAAGAAAACAAAGAAAAAGATACACTACTCTCAATCTCTCATGCGTACCATTTTAAAGGTCATGAGTTTGAACTGTCAAGAGAGTCACCTAAAATTTCGCTGAAACTTCAGGCAACAAGAAATTTTGAATGACTGAAGTAGTAAAGAAAGATCGCTCAGTAATACTCGTACAACACGAATTCTTGCGTACAAATCTAGGTTTGGGAATTTTACAATAAAATATTTATCATTCCGAGCTTCCATGAAAAAACATCTAAGTTACCTTTTCTTTTTTTAAAGCTTTCTTGTAACAATGAGCACACATTTAAATTCTGCGTATCATTACTTGCTCCTGAACACTACTATGCAAGAAAAAATGAAAATTTCAACAATGCTCTAATATAACAGCAAATCCTATAGTGGTGCAGTACAAAAGTGGCACAATGAAAAACGTAGCAATGCAATAGTGGTACAATGCAACATTGGTGAAATACAATTGTTTTACAACACAATAGTGGTACAATGTAATAATGCTACAATGCAATATCGGCATAATATTATTCTGGTGTAATACTATTGTGATGTAATACTATTGGGGTATTATATAATATTAAAACACTACATTAGATGTGTAATGTAATATTGGTACACTACAATAGTGGGATACTACAATAGTGGCACACTACAATAGTGGTACACTACTACAAGGGTACACTATAATAGTGGTACACTACAATAATGGTACAATACAACAGTGGTGCAATAAAATAGTGATAAAATACAATAGTGGTAGAATACAAAGTGGGACAATGCAATACAATAGAGGTAATTACAATAATGGTAATATACAATGATGATAAAATGCAATAGAGGTAAAATAGAGGCACAACACAAAACAGGCACAACACAATACAGGCACTATACAATACAGGCACAACACAATACAGGCACAACACAATACAGGCACAACACAATACAGGCACAACACAATACAGACACTACACAATACAGGCACAATACAGGCACAACACAATACAGGCACAACACAATACAGGCACAACACAATACAGGCACAACACAATACAGGCACAACACAATACAGGCACAACACAATACAGGCACAACACAATACAGGCACTACACAATACAGGCACTACACAATACAGGCACAACACAATACAGGCACAACACAATACAGGCACAGCACAATACAGGCACAACACAATACAGGCACAACACAATACTGGCACAACACAATACAGGCACAACACAATACAGGCACAACACAATACAGGCACAACACAATACAGGCACAACACAATACAGGCACAACACAATACAGGCACAACACAATACAGGCAAAACACAATACAGGCACAACACAATACAGGCACTAAACAATACAGGCACAACACAATACAGGCACAACACAATACAGGCACAACATAATACAGGCACAACACAATACAGGCACAACACAATACAGGCACTACACAATACAGGCACTACACAATACAGACACAACACAATACAGGCACAACACAATACAGGCACAACACAATACAGGCACAACACAATACTGGCACAACACAATACAGGCACAACACAATACAGGCACAACACAATACAGGCACAACACAATAAAGGCACAACACAATACTGGCACAACACACTACAGGCACAACACAATACAGGCACAACACAATACAGGCACAACACACTACAGGCACAACACAATACAGGCACAACACAATACAGGCACAACACAATACAGGCACAACACAATACAGGCACCACACAATACAGGCACAACACAATACAGGCACTACACTATACAGGCACTACACAATACAGGCACTACACAATACAGGCACTACACAATAAAGGGTCATCTCAATAGTGGTACAACGCGACAGTGGTACAAACAATAGTTGTACAAACAATAGTTGTACAAATAATAGCTGTACAAACAAAAGTTGGACAAACAATAGCTGAAAAAATAATAATTGTACAAACAATAGTTGTACAACTCGTCCCTCGCGGTAAAATATGGGTGTGAATACGAATCCGGAACGGACACATCAGTCGTGATGACTGATGTGTGCTCTCCGGATTCGTATTCACACCCATATCAAATAGGGGAGAATCAAATATCAAGACCCCAAACCGTACGACAGGTTCGCAGTCGCGTTAAAAGGAAAGGTTGACCTACATTTTAATTCAGTGGTATTTTGCACCATGCATCCAATCTAGCACGACAAACAATGAATAAAAGATTATGCAACACATTTACAATGCTGATGCTATGTGACGTGAACGACCGAAGACGTGAAGTCGAGAACTGGCAGCTTCACCAAATAACATTGCGCCAGCTCAATATGTCCACCTAACTCAAGCTTACCTGGCAAAAACGTTCGTCCACTTTGACGCGATATTTACTCCCCAGATCAGGTATCTTGTGACTTTTTACTATTCTTTACACAGGGAACAACCATAGAAAGGCAGCACTTTAGAGTAGAGAGTGGAGAGTACGGTAGAGGTCGGTAGATTCCAGTTGCGGCAATCCAAAAATGTTACCCAAGAAGAAGTGCACGGCCTCTCAAATGGAGTACTTGAATATTGATAGCATTTTCTTAATTGACTGCTCAGCTGGGAGACGCGTATGACCTCTGAAGGAGAGTATTTTAGTTGAGATAGTATGCAGTATTGTACATAGCACTGACGCATAGTTGATAGTACTATGATATAATGGATCATATTCGAGAACACAACTCCTTTTTCTTTACGCCTACCAACTCCTCCGATGTAATTGCGTGCATAAACAACCTGAAAAATAAATAGAGTGGGTTACAAACGTTGCCGACAAAAGTACTTAAAATTATTGCTGATATTGTAGCCCTGCTGATATCCAATCTTATTAACCAATCTCTCTTCCTAAGCACTTTCCCGAACTCCCTCAAAGTTGCTAGAGAAACACCTATCTTTAAAAATAGTGAAAAAACCTGTGTAAGCAATTATCGACCTATCTTCGCACTACCAATTATTAGCAAAGTATTCGAAAAAATTGTATATAAAAAAGTGTACTCTTATTTAGAACAAAAATAATTTCTTTACGATGAACAATACGGCTTTCGCTGAAAAAAATCAGCGACGCAGGCTATATTAAATCATTTAAAATTCCTCTATTCTAATATAGATGAAGGAAAGCCTGTCTTCTCTGTATTTCTTGACTTTCGAAAAGCATTCGATTGTGTAGACCATAAAATACTACTCTCGAAACTACACTGTTATGGCATTCGAGGGATTGCCCATGATTGGTTCAGATCATACCTAACAAATGGGAAGCAATACGTTGTCACTGACGACGCAGAATCAGACCCGCAGACAATTAGCCATGGAGTTCCACAAGGATCTGTTCTTGGGCCTCTCCTGTTTCTAATTTTTATCAGCAATATTATAAAATCTACATCATTGTTCAAATTCATACTTTTTGCCGATGACAGTACGCTTTTTGCGGTCCTTCCGAACCAAAATCCCGCTATGATTGCGGAGAGTATAAATAATGAACTTCATAAGGTTTCATCATGGCTCAAAGCTAATAAAATAAGCCTTAATATTGATAAAACAAATTATATTACATTCTCATACAAGAAAAATGTATCTCTCTCACGCATTAAAATTGGCAAAGGTGAAATCGAAGAAACCAACTCATGAAAGTTTCTGGGCATCATAATAGATAAACATCTGACCTTCAAAGAGCACATCACTCATATTAGTACTAAATTATCGAAATCCATCGGAATCCTAAATAAAGTTAAAAATTTTCTGCCTGAAACAGCTTTACTAATGCTCAACCGAACGCTTATTTCTCCATACTTGCAATACGGAATAGAAGCATGGCACGGAACTGATAAAAATAAAACTAACAAAATTTTTACTCTGCAGAAAAGAGCTGTAAGAGCGGTAAAGAACCTAGAATATAATGCTCACACAAATGATTCCTTCAAAAATTTACAAATACTTAAACTTTCGGATCTCTACAAAATCTCCATCTGTTATTTCATTTTCAAAACATTAAGAAATGATGGCGACAATAGCCTTAGACAATTATTGACTGCGCAAACTGGTCATCACAACCATTTAACCCGAAATAGAAGTAAATTCATGCTTCCTTATTATTCGAAGGCCCGGTCGCAACACAGTATCCTCTTCGTTGGAACCAAAACTTGGAACTCTATAACTGCGGAGATCCGTAAATGTAATTCGTACAAAGTATTCAAAAGACATCTTGAGTCTCACTTCCTATCTGAATACTAGTCGTGTAAGATCACCATGTCAAATTTTGCCTCCTACATGTCTGGTCCTAATAATGTAACTTGCCATGGGTAACATAACCGATCTTTAGTCTGCCCTTGAACCGTTTTATCGAACATACTGTTAAATATAGCTGATTTGACCTATATTGTAAAATACAGCATAAAATATCGAATTAAATATCTCAATGATCAGTATAATGCGAAACTAGGTTAAGTAAACTAGGTTAAACATTATTGTACACCTTAGAATAACGTGATGGTAGGATGCCCTATAGAAGTCTTTGAACTTGTTCGGGCCCACCAGGTAGCTATACTCTAGTTTGACCATTGTACATTGTACTAGACTTAAGAAACATTCTACCTCTGTATCACCTGTGGTAATTAAAATTGTTTAAATTGTTTAAATATACTGTACAGTTGATAGTACTTTGATGGTGAATAAAATATATGAAACGTAACTAATTCTTATCTTCAGAAATCAAGCTCGGCTACTCTTTAACCTCATCGGTTAAGTCTACTAACCCATTTCCTTTCACCTTCTTCAAAGCTTCAAAGCCTTTCAATGCTGGATACTTACCATATTTTACGACAGCTTGTTTTTATACTGCAAAAATTTTATGTATTCCTTGCTGAAAGGAAAAATGTTTTTCTTGCTCAACACATCCAACAGATACAAGTTTAACACAAAAAACGTTCAAATTAACAAGTAATTATATCAATTGTTAATTCAACTTAGTGTTGGATTAACTTGAACTTGACTCGGATTAATTTGAAGTTGACTCGGATTAATTTGAAGTTGACTCGGTTTAATTTGAACTTGACTTGGGTTAAATTGAACTTGACTTGGATTAATTTGAACTTGACTTGGATTAATTTGAACTTGACTTGGATTAATTTGAAGTGAAAAAGGTGTAGACCGACCACTAAATTGGATAATTATTGCAATTATTATAAAGCATTCTGAAAGGAAATAACTATAAACTCCATCAAATTTCTATTTTCAATATATTGGTGATATAATCATCATAAAGCAAGATGTTTTACCTTACCAACAATTACGTCTCAGGACAACTAAATTTTTATTAGTAATGGAACTGATGCATCGACTTCTGATTTCCTGCACAAAACAAAGTGTATTTGCTGTAGTATTTGCTGTAGAGGGGTGAGAGGTATTTGGGGTGGGTGGTGCCTTGCTGTAGAGGGGTGAGTGGTGCCTTGTTTTAGAGGAGTGAGTGTTGCCTTGCTTTAGAGGGGTGAGTGGTGCCTTGCAGTAGAGGGGTGAGTGGTGCCTTGCTGTAGAGGGGTGATTGGTGCCTCGCTGTAGAGGGTGAGTGGCATCATAAGGCACCACTCACACCTCTACTCACCCCATAAGGCACCATAAGATGAGTGAAAGCTATATTTCCGCAATAAGTCCAATGAAAAAGCAATGAACAAACAAGCTGACGGAAATTTGAAAATCGTGACAGAAGTGTGATTCGCAAGTATCTACGATACGCGACCTCAGTTTATCCTAGGGAAGCATTATTTTTATTATATAAGAAAGTTTTAGCCTCCCTTTACCACGACGAAAATGTTCAAAGAGAGGAAGGACGAAGACACCATTTAAAATGGGGTTGAGGGTACGCGGAATCTTTGCACATTGCACAAGGTACAAAGAGACAGTAAGCTAAGAAATAAGTTGATGAAACAAGAAAAATATTTGTTATTGTAAAATAGAGCTCACCTAATGCCCTTACAACATTGACCGCTGCACGCTATGCCAGCGACCGCTGCACAACCTGACGCCCAGCAGAAAACTGAATGAAATGCGCGACCAGTACAAGACGAGATAGGAAGCTGAAAATTTTCCTGTTTAAATTTATCACGACAGGAAACAACGGCAACAAGTGCTGGAGTGTGCCCGATTCACTTCGGTTTCTTGGGACACCCTAGTGATTAACCTACATTTTTTCAATTCTTCTTTATTTTGTTCGTGGACGTTCGAGTCAGTGTCCCCTTGTCATTAGCAATACCATTTAACCATGCAATACAAACAACTCATTGGCAAAGTGTTGTGGCTGCGGAAGAGCAGACATGTTCCATCCTTCACAACACGAACACCGTTCTAATTTATTCATCTCAAATTATAGTTTAAGGTCTCCTGGGACTTTTGGCAGTTCTTTACACGGAGAAAAACATGGAAAGAAACCACGTTTAGTAGACTGTTGAGAGCGACTGCAGAGCTCTGTAAGATTCCAATTACGGCAATCCCAGGATGTGTGTTCCAATTACAGCAATGACGGATACCCCCGGTCATGTCTGTGTTCATTTCCGACACATGGGTAGGGTGGAGAATTGTGGCTTATTTCTTCCTTCTCCTAAAGGGGAGAAACACCGAGCGGCACTGCCGGAATTCGAACTGCCACACCTTTCCGTGAATGGCGTGTTCTTAACCACTCGGCCACGGTGACCACTATAAACTGAACCGTGATCTAACCACGTAAATTAAAAACTACATTCGATCCACGTCGACATAGGGTGTTTCGTAACTCTATTGACACTGAAAGTGTGTTATATTAATTTTAAAATTATTTTCTCTTCAGTAGCTGATACTTCTAGGGCTAAATGCCTTCTCTAGCTGGAAGTGCCTGTTTATTATTCCTTGACACTTTTAAATGTACATACTTTCCAGAGGTTATTGTTACTGATGAGACTGAGAGTAGGCGGCTGTCGGGTGCACCTTTCTCCAACTTCGGACCCACTAAGAAGTGCCCGACGTGCTTTTGTTCGAATAGAGCAAGATCCTTTCTTTGTTTTATATTTGTCACCTCAATGCAGTGACGCAGTGAAATAATTAACATTCTTGCGTTATCTTTATCCTTGTCTCAATTCTCATTCATATGAAGCGCTCTAAATGATGTTGTCAGTGTTCACTGCAGAATATATGACCGGATAAACTGCAGCAGGATAAACCGCTTCTTTATTTTATCTTTATCTCAAAATTAAATAAAATTGGGTAAGTGGGACAAGCATCCTGCTAAAAATAAAAGACTCAAATATCAACAAAAAGCATAGCAGAAATATGCGTAACAGCCCAGGTAGCAAGAAATTATTAGGTCAATATTGGGTTGATAGTTATTTATTGACCTGATATTGGAATCTTGGATTACAATAATAGGCTAATAACAGGACAATATCGAAAAAAATATATTTTTAATAATGAAATCAACTTGTTATTGGGACAATGTAGTAAATAGTTTTATTTCTAATATTAAACTAACAGTGTATATATATATATATGTACGATATTCATATAAGTGGAAACTATCTCATAATAATTAAAAATCTCGCAATTTAATGAAATTGGCTAAAACATAAATTATTATTGCCCAAACATTGGGTTGATATCGTACGCCAAAAATAAGGAGAAATTTGTTTAAAATGTACCAATAAAGTTAATGAATAGTTATTTCAGTTATTAATGAGTATAGGTATATTTGACAGATATCAAGAAATGTGAATACGTTACAATAATATGTATATTCAGAATTACTGTAATCACAGGTTCACAGTTCTTGTTTTTTCAGTCGTCCAATGAGTTTCGAAGGTCTAGTTTTTTAAAAAAATATGCTAAAATCGTTTGTCATATGTTACTATAGCAATAGATGTCTATATATTGAACTAAGATGATATAAAGTTATTCATATAGATGAAATAAATGACTTAATTTCGTAACGATGGTTTTGAGTAGGCCTATTCCTAACATATAACCCATTTGGCAAGCATCATTCTTTGAGTAAAGCGCTTTCGTGCAATTTTTCAATCACGCATATATGCTGCTTAGGTGAACGTAGCGTATGTGGTTGTTAAGTCTGATAACATAATTCGGTATTGACATCAATCGACTGAAAAAAATCACAAAGTATAGTTTCATTTACCGAAACTAATTCAGTTGTGTGAAAAAAGCTATTTAAACATGTCAAAACACAAATATATGTATTTTAGAGGGGTAATTTTAACGACTAATCAGTTTATTGCTAATGCAGCCCTGAAGTCGGACGTCTTGTGTGCGATATGTTAAGCGCAACCGCCGCATGACTCAGGAGTGAATCACGGTAGTTTGAATTAAATTTATGTTAGTGGCTGTGTGATGTGGAGTAGATGCTGTGCCTTCATGGTTAGGACATTCATTGCTTATCTATCAACAGCAAGAGTGCAGTTTACGTGATATTAAATTCATTTAAGTAACTGAAGCAAACGTGTTGCCTTTTTTTAATTAGGGTTTCAACAACTATATTTTCGGAAAGAAAACATTCCCTGCGCTTCAGATGTAATCGAACTACGCGTAGATAAACGGCCTTCATACTCCCATCACATACTAGAGTAGACATAATTTGTGGTACAACTCGTTGTTTTTCAGTTGTTCAGGAATTAATGGTCCATAGAAATCTATACTCAGCATTCGTCATATTCGAGTTACTGTGCAGTGAAGGGCATGAATAATGGGCGTGACAACCTTGCACTGAACGCATTGATGACAATGGCGAGCTGACACGATTGGTACGATTGAAAGTGTGTGAAGCATAGAAGAATTTATTTTTTCAATTATTGATGCTTTAAATGAAGTTATAAATATCGTTTATCGAGATATGGAAAATATTTGTGAAACTTTTTTTTTCAACACGACAAAAAAGTTTCAGAAGGGTGACAAAAACATATGAAGTATTTGCTTGGAAGGCTTCTCATTTAAAGTGTATTTATTGAAAGTTTTGCAAGTTTACAATGTGTGTAAATAACTACAAATGTGATAGCTTTTTGAGTGATGCAGTGTGATCCCAACGCACATATGTAAGTTCTGACTATTACATTATATGAGAAAACTTCAATATTATTTCTTTAATTTTCTTATTTCATTAATTGATTCAAGTTTTTTAAATTCATACAATTTTTTTGATATAATAGCTCTATGTATTGTACATATGTATTCCTAATTGTTGATGATAAGTGATATTAATGTTTTTATAACAATTATTCTCTATATTTTAATAGTACTTCTATTTTTCTTTTTTATTGTCCAGACCAGCTGATTAACGGTTTATTCATTAAAATACTGTGCAAGTACTACAAAATGAAAAAGAATTATTATACCATTCACATAAGTGTGAAGGAAAGAGGTATATGTGAAGCGTAGGACAATCATCGATTTTGCAATTTTCGCTGCCTAAACATTGTTGATTAGATCGAAATAAATAATTTTTCTTTCATGCACTTTCGGGGGCAAATGAGTATTTAACGAGTTATAGCGGTAGGTTTTATTTTTTGCGCGATTGAGTTGTTAAAGTACGTTTAAGTACTTTGTAATTTATTATTTGCTGGCCCCGCGGAGCCTGCAGAGCCTGAACCCACTTCTAGGATCTTTTAGTTAATAACACAATAGAAATTAACACCCAAAAATAACGAGTTATAGCTGTACGTTAACTTTCGTTTTAGATGCCGGGAACGGGCTCGATGATTCGAGGGCGTTCGATGGCAACGTCTATTGCAGTGTTGCCAGACGCCGTGCTCGATGAATTACTTCCCGCGTCAAACACTGGAGTTGCGGTAACTAATTTACCGCTATAACTTGTTAAATACTCATTTCCCCCCCAAAGTGCGTTGAAAAAAATTGTTTTCGTAACGATGGTTTGAGTAGGCCTATTCCTAACATATAACCCATTTGGCATGCATCATTCTTTGAGTAAATCGCTTTCGTAAAAAATTGTAAATTTTGTAACGATGGTAGTTATTCATCGAAAAATATTATACAAACCTGAATGGGAAGTTGCCCTGTTAAAAGGAGACCAATTCAAATTTTTTTTAGTTTGAACTTAATCTGAAGCTACACTGACAGTATTTTTATTTTGTTTGTTATACAAACTGTATTTGCAATTTTTTTTAGTTCAAATGTTATAGTTTTGATTCAAATTGTAATTTAAATCATGTAATTTTTCAAGTCAGTAATGAATATATTTTCACGAACATCAAATTTAGTATGACCTTCAGAAATTTTGAAACAAGCCCGCTAATATTCTTGAAGCAGTCATAATAATTTTTATATTTATTTCAGCTGTATATACAGTCACCTTTAATCCAGGATGTACCTCAGTTTTTTATTACTTGAACTTAATGTAATTAATAGCTAAATTGGCTGCTCTTGAACATTAGCATTCGTGCCACAATGAAGGATTTGGGCTGTCCTGAAACCCTCATTAATACCAAGATGTATCGTACTGACTATTAGTCGTGAGCAAAACCTGTCCCTCACTTTTTTGTAATACAAGAACGCAGTTTCATTCAAGAACGAAATACTGGGAACTCGATTAGCTACATGTTTTCAATATAATATAAACTATGTAACCACGTTCTTATTTTTACTTGCAATGAACCGAATTACTGTCGCCACAAAACGAGCGGCAACCACTTTTGCCATCATCGCTGGCAGTAATTTTTTCAGTACGTATTAATATAATTATAGTTAGTTAACTAATTTGAAATACATCAATTATGCGTATTTATGAGCTCAAATGATACATCTTTGGGGGACACGATTTCTTTTCAGATGAAACGGGATCAAACCGCATGTACAGGTTGCCCAACCACTGGTACGTGCAACACAAAATTTGGACTTCTTTTCTACGAAGGCAAAGAGGTTTTTAACCATGAAATCATGAATTTTAGATAAATTTTGAATGCAGTTTAATTCATGGTCTTGTAGGTGTGTAGATATGTACATTAGATAACATAGTTATCAGAATTATATATATATCTAGTCTTTGAATACTTCTGAATACTGGTGTGATATTAGAAATTAATTATTGAGCCAAAGTGTTGCTTTAGGAAACACCTCAATATCAAGTCAATAGTGATACAGTAATTAGCTGATACTGGGTTAAAAATAAATTATTATTGGGACAATATATTCTCCCAATATCCACTTCAAATCAGAATATAAGTATTAAGCCAATATTTTTCTAAGGAACACCCCAATATCAAGTCCATAATGACACAATAATTAGCTGATATTGGGTTAGTGAAAATATGATTATCGGGGCAATATGTTTTACCAATATCAACCTGATATCAGGAATTGAGTATTAAGCCAATGTTATTGTAGGGAACACCTCATTATCAAGTCAATATTGACTCAATAATTAGTTGATATTGGGTTGATGACAACATTGTTATTGGGCCGATATATTTTTTCAATATCAATCGAATTTTCTAAAATAAGGTATTGCCCCAATGTTCATTTTGAATATCCAGTCAACATTGAGACTGTATATTGACTCAATATTAGGTCAATAAATTTTGCTACCTGGGAGAGGCTGTCATGTACTTGACATTACATATCAGTATTTTGGCCACCATTTCACATATTCAAATTCGATGACAACAATCTCAGCGATGAGGTAAAAGTCAGATTTGAGCATTTGTCATCAGCAATGACAGTTAAACAGTTATCGCGATCTGTTGCTCGCGATATTTCATAAACGCTGCAATTTGAGCAGACTACTTCTGGCATCATTTCTGTCATCAACAATTTTAGCATTAATGCAAACAATTTAATTGAAAATCAATTTGTTCAGGGGAGCTGGCATCAACAACAGCTGCTCGTCAAATAGCAATGGTATTCATTCAG
This sequence comes from Morinoia aosen, assembly GCA_030386875.1. NCBI lineage: Eukaryota > Metazoa > Arthropoda > Malacostraca > Amphipoda > Talitridae > Morinoia > Morinoia aosen. Next base: position 5,542,008 of record CM059569.1, read on the forward strand.
TCAGAGAAAGTGACGGCAGCTAAACGAACCTATCCTGATAAAATGTGAAACATATCAATGCATGTAAAGGCCATCTTTTAATGTAATACTGAGGAATTCGGTATCCATGGTACCACAAACTCGGACATCCTATGTTTCTTAAGAAGCAGACATCAAACAGATATATAAATAAATATATAAATGAACACACAACGGGTATTATTAGGTTAGATTAAAAGTAGAATGTGAAGGTAAAAAATGAAGGACTATAGTGGTATATATAAAAAATATGAACATTATTACTAAATGTCTCATTCATGCACTATTATATTTTGATTCCAATAAACTAAACGTATTTCAGGCTCTACTCATTTTATAACTCAGGCTTTGCAATATTTCTCGTTTTAAAACAGAATACGAGAGCACAATTTTTTATCACGTTCGTATTTGTAACAATCCTAAGCCTTAATGAGCTATTTTCTAAGAAAATGATTTAATTGGAAGTGATTAAAAACGAACGTATAAAAAAATTCAAGCCTACCTTTGTAAATTCACAGCTTTTATCAATAAAATATTTTTAAATTAATCAACAAAAAAAATTATTGGAACCTTCGTGATTTTGAACTTACATTTTAGATTAACGTAATGTTAAGGTATCACATTGCTCGTTGTTGTTCATTGCGGTGCTCCAAGTTTGAGCGTTGGTACTGTTTTCTCTTTGGATTGCTTCAAAGTATTAATGTGTAAACATTGAAATTATTTCATAGCTAAAAATATGTTGAGCAAGATCTAATTTCCTTAATGTTGGTGTTTCAAGTTATTTTGATGTGTTTTACTGGTAACGTGAGGTTTTGAAGTTATTCAATGTGCATTCACAAGAAAAAATTAGTTTTTATATGTGCATTTGTGTACACACTTGAAAGTTACCATTCAAGTTACTCTACTATAATAAACAAGGATTAAGGTATAAAGAAGTTATGTAATTTGTTTGGTACCATTTAAATTACTATTATGATTTTCTTCAGCTGCGTTTCTTAAAATAGTGTGGATGAAAGTGGGTGTATATCTGAATCAAGCTGCTAATTAATGCCTGCAAAATCATAGTTTGAGCAAAATTTTAATTGAAAATATTTTTCCACCCTCAGATTTATTTGTGCTGATAGTTACTCTCTGAAAATTTTTGGTAACTTAGTACTGCCAATTTTGTTTGTGTTTGTGATGGTGCAAATTGTTTTCTGGGAGACTAAAAATTTATTGATAACTATGTATAATAGCCTAAAAATAATACCATTGAGTCCAGCTCTGGAAGGCCTATCTCGATGAAATGTGAAGCATTCAATGATCACTCATTGAATACTAAGGTAATGTATCAGATTGGTTTATACAATTTTCATAATGTTGGTATAATAATTATTTGGATTAGTTTAAGTGTAAATGTGAATTTTCAAAGTGACTTTCCTTCTGAAGGAAAGTATAACCTTGTGTCATCACTACAGAAAATTGCTTTCTAGTAATATATTTGTCTCTGAAAATTATTTGTACATGCATATTTTCTTTATTAATATTATATTTTTTAACATTAGAAGTTATTACAGATAACACATCAAAGAGAGCAGTTTCCAACTGCTTAAAATATTCAAAAATGATGGAGTTAGTAAGATCTTGTTTTAACATATGTGGGGACATTAAAAATTTTATTCTGAGTCGCCTCAGCTGTGTTGTTAGAGATTAAGTAGGGTGTATTTCATCATTTTGTCATTTGTATTCTATCATTTCATCATTTTTCATCAGCCCGTCATTTTTGGCGGGCCGTGCACACTAGTATAAAGTATAAATAGTTAAAATTAAAACCTTTGAAATAAAATTCAAAACATTTGAAGCCTTAGTTAAAGAGAGCGTTCCCCCAGAAAGTGGAAAATGTGGCGGAAAATTGGTTTTAGCTGCTATCGGAGGTGAAAGAGGTCAGGTACATTCCGTGAAAAAAATCGAGTTCGTACGTTCGTTCGTTCGCCCGCTACAGGGGTTTGAAGAGTGGGGGGAGAGGAGGGGAAGTGGTATTTTATCCTGTTACGCCTCTCCCTTGGCTCTTTCTTGACGGCGCGACAATGCTATTTCATTTTCTACGTTTATTTATTACTGTATAATGATTTGAAGGGCCCTAGATGACCCCACAAACAATAACGAAGAAAAATTGAAATTGTTTATGTTTACCTATTTTGCCTTTTTTCAGGATCGGAATGTAGGGTTTCAAAATGCAACTCTTCCTACAGTTTTCAAGCTACAGTGATGATTTTGGTATCATTGGATGCGGAAAAGCGTGTATATTATGAGGAGTGAAGGTTTTTATCTACATTTTTCACGATCGAAAGTTGTAACGTCACAAATGAAAATTTTTGCCCATAAAACGATAGCCCCCCGAAAAACTTTATTAACATTTTAATTTTGACTTCAAAGATTTTATGTTTACTCCCGATAATCTACACAATATTCCGCATCCAAGGATGCTAAAATCATCACTGTAGCCTAAAAAATGTGGGAGAAGATGCATTATGTAACCCCTCATAAAATTCCGTTTATTATGAATATCTCGTTTTCTTTACAGAAAATCGCATTTTTTCCCGAGAGACGAACGATTCTAAAATGCATTTACTATCAGTATACCAAATTTCATTGCTCTAGGTTCAATAATAAAAAAAGTCCATATGGGGAACGCCCTCCTTAAGGAATTTGAACTTCGTATTATTATGTATAAAATTAAAATGAAAGATTATATATGGAAATCCAATTGAAATATCTAAGCTGTGAATTAAAGTTTTCACAATAAATGAACCAAAGCTCAAATTACTTCATGTGAAATTTACATAAACTATTTCATGTCATTTCATAAACTAATTCATGACCACGAATAATACATTACATAATTTTATCAGACTGTCTTTGATTAAACTCAGACATGGGCTATCTATCATAGCTGTTAATTTCAAATTATGAAGTGTAGTCTGAAAAAGACCCGTAGTTTTACCGTCGTATTTCTACGGTAAGAATGACAGTCAGAAATCGACGGTAAATAACGGTCATCATCGTCGGCGGGCATTTTTTAGCGCCTAAAATTACCGTTGATCACCGGTAATATATATATATATAAATATATATATATATATATATTACCGGAATACTTCGATAAACGATGAAAACCGATGATAATTACCGTTACGCCGACGATAAAATTCGGACTTGGTATTTCCGATATAAGAAAAATGCGATGACACAGAAATGGTTTGGCTCAATGTTCAAGTAAGCAAGCACAAGTCTTTCATTATCAGTGGTCTATACAGACATCCGTCAGCATCTCTACGTCCAACGTTAGATTTAATTGAACATACGCTTAAATTAATCTCAGCAGCCAAAAGTCATTCTATGTTTTCGGGGATTTTAACGTATATCTTACAAATAAAAACAATCAGCTGAACAAGATGAGGCACAGACTTAATCTTTCACAAATGGTTCAAGAACCAACGCGCTTTACTAACACTTCCAAAACTCTTCTTCACCTAGCAATTACCAACAATCCCCAAGCTGTTCTCAGCACAGAGATCTTAACGTCGTTTTCTGATCACCATTCGGTAGAATTGTGATCATGGGAGGCAAATTTAGCATTTTTAAAATATCTACATTTTTCTGTGCGTTCAGCGCACACTTGCACTGAACTTTCAAATCAGAAATAACTCTAAATTTCAGTAATTAAAATTATTATTCTCAATCACTGCTCAATCTACCTCTACGCGCCTAATTTTGTAACTATTTGCTACTCAGAAGTGTATTCCATTTCATCCCATGTGCCTATGTCCGTATAATGCTGAAGAGAATACCGATAGGATGTGAAAACCGAGATGTTTTCTTTGTTGTTGTTCTTTGACTGTAACCTGAGTTTTCTTGAAAAATTTTATTGGGAAATTGAAAGCCAGTTCATTTTACGATTTTCGAAGTCTTTTCCTTTTTGGTTACTTTTCCAAATAATTTCTCACGACTGCAGTGACCTCGATTGTCATTTTCGATGTTGTAAGAGTTTTTTTGTATCTTTTGATTTTTAATATATATATTTTTTAATATGTTCATTTCCAATACGTATATAGTGTATATTAATATATGTGTGTGTGTGTGTGTGTGCATTCATGTGTACGCACGCACATGCATGGATATATATGTGCGTACGTATGCAGGGATATGTATATCTGCATAAATATATATATATACCTGCTTCTATTTCTATTTATTATGTGAAAACAATCCGGTTAATTAATCTCTTTGCACTTGTGAAATGAGTCAAAAATAGTTCTATTACTCTCCCAGAGAGTGTTTCTGTGAATAGGCAAAATGTATAATACAATGAGACAAGTGAAATAAAGCACAATTTGAGCATATGAATCGTGTAAAAATTATCTTTCTGTCCGTGTGTTTACCAAGTTATGAATTTTCATTTTAAGTACATGTTTGTATACGCGTTTCTGCCAAAAACTTCACAGATATTTGCTACTCATAAGTGATATCTAGCTTACACTGTGCCTTCATTCTATCCCATGTACCCATGTCCGCATGATGTTGCAGAAAATACAGAGAGGATATGAAATATGATGGTTTTTGTTGTTGTTGTTGTTGTACCGTAACTTGAGTTTTTTCAAAATTTCTGTTAGAGAATTAAAAACCATTTCATTTTTACGTTTTTTGAAGTCGTTTTTCCTTTTACTTATTTTTTCTTTAGGTTATTTTTTTATGATTACACTGAGCTTGACTGTCATTTTAGATGTAGCAAGAGCAAGATTGTTTTTATGTTTATCAGTATTTTCCCTCTATTTCATTTTCAATACGTATAATAATGAATAAGTGTGTGTAAGTGGGTGCGTGTAAATGTGTGTGCGCACGCACACATGCATGTTGACGTGTGTATGTGCACTTTTATATGTTCATATATATACACACATATGCAATTATGCACATAATGCGTGCTGAACAAGCCATCAATTTCATTTTGCGTGTAAGTTTGATTACCCGTTTCTAGATGTGAGTGTTGTGTTGCGTGATGTTTTGGATAAATTACTTTGTGACTAATCTTTTGATCAATACTTAATAATCATTTACGACAGTGTTCCAATCTGCTTCAGTATAGCATGTTTTATCTTTTCCAACTTCGAATCAAGTAAGAATTTAGGAATTTTGAAGAAATCTTTAGTAGCATTTAAAATATTTATAAGTTGTCAGCCATCTCTTGGGATATAAAATATCAAAGAAGTGATACTTTTTATATAACTAGCCCTTGACAGGGTTGATCTAATTGCACGCCACGTATGGTTTGTCTATTAGTACGCCTTGTATTGTTTGTTTATTTGTACACCTCGGATATAGTTTGTTTATTAGTACACCTCGTATGATTTGTCTATTAGTGCACCTCGTATGATTTGCCTATCAGTAAACCACGTATAGCCTGTCTATTAATACTCCTCGTATGGGACGTTAATCTAAGGATGTCTTATATTAAGAAATGTTTGAAAGCCAATATGATGGAATTATCTCATGTGTCAACTTTTTGAAAATAAACGGTTTTTCTTTTCTTTTTCTTTCTTCTTCATTTCTTATGCTAATGAAACAGGAGACGAGAAAAGTATCATCTCATTTTAAAAATTTTAAACGTCACTCCCGTCGTAGTTGCACATACGAGGCCAGTGTAACACTCTGAAGATTTAACAAAAGGCGAACATCAAAAAAACTTGACATTGCAAGCAACCCATTTTTTACAACAACATGCAACTTAAATCACAGTTTGGGGAAAAAAAGAGACAGAGCCTTAATTTACTATGATTCAATTGGATTAACACATTGACTGCGTGTACCACTTGGTATATTTGCGTCCCGGTATAAACGAATAAGATTTCAACTATTTTACTACCTTTGACGAAGCGAATTTTGTGCAGAAAAACATCATCGTGCAACTGAATTTTTCTCATATTTTAGCTTGGCGGAAAGAATATCCGAGCAGTAAAGCCGGTTTTCGATACGACCGTACTCTAACCTAACCCAACCGACCGTAGCAACCGTACAAATGCAGTTAATGTGTGTAGGAGGTGAGCAGACATGGACGAGCCTAATCAATGCCAGTTACGTTTAATTGCTGAAACCACTTGCGTAAAGCTCCGCAGCAGAAAACGTTCATGATTACTGAGGTCAAAGAGAAACTGGAAAATGGCTGAATAAGAGTCATAAGATGATTACTGACTGTTCAAAATCAAGAAGTGAGTTCTGCATTAAAGACGCGGGCTAACTCCGCCACACCCTCATGGCTGGGGCAACGAGTTCTGACACGCAAGAGTAGAAGGGCCACTTCATGCATGAAACGCTCACGGTCGGGTTCGAAAAACTGAGACTGCGCTGCGCGGAAAGATCCTCCTAGCTCCGAAGTTAAGAATAAAATTCAAATACTCGCAGAATAATTCACCCATGAGTAAACTAAAAAAAATTCTCTAGAAGGTTTAGATTAAAAGATTTAACAATCAATTTTCGCTACACTGTTTTTTTTTTGAGAGACTTACCTAGGTTCAAAAGCATAGGTAAATTTACCCAAGCCAAAGAGCAAGCTCACGACCAGCAGGCCGGCACCACCACGATGAGACGGAAATAGAACACCCGAAGCGAACAGCTGTTACTGCGCCATGGTTCTTCTAAATAATGGAAGGCGGGGAATCCAGATAAGAGACGAAAAATTATCGAAAGAGCGATTCACAGCAGGTGGAACAGAATAAGAGCTGCATTACGAATATCCTCGACTTCTTTGAAGAAGTGAACTGAATACTGCAGAAATCATGGGTAGCGACAGTGTGCTACTATGCACGCCAGGTTATAGGAGTGGACGACGTGCTGACGCAGTTGTACGGAAAGCATAGGTATGAGCTGCCATCTTCAATTACACAGCGTATAGTGAAAAGGGCGGTTGGCGACGAAGCACTGATGAATGAGCGCTCGGTTTCCGTGGTGCTGTTTAGGGGCGCTTGTGAAGAAGCACTTATGTGGCAGCGGTTGGGCAAGAGGCGCTTGCTGAAGGAGCGCTTGGCGAAGCCAGACTTACGTTGCTCCATCTACTATGGGGTTATGTGTTATGGGCAGGCTCATGCTTTAGATTATTGAGCTAACGCTGCAAGACAGAAATAGGTGAGGGAGTCGCCTTTAGCTATACCAGACAAAGAGAGCGTTTACCTTGCGCTTTAGAGAAGGCCGAACCATTGAAGTCTCCAAGAAGCGGTGAGGTAGAGTGCGGATCGCTTCAAACTCGAGATTATTGAACAGGGCTGAAGAGTGGAAGCGACGCAGAGGGAGAGAGAGAGAGGGAGAGGGAGGGAGAGGGAGGTCTCTAGGTTGTGAAGTCGCTGCGATGGGTGCAACGGAATAGTGAAGCTGCTCGGCAAAGAGTACCTCACCGTATAGGTCTCGCTCCGGAAGTCGCGGTTACACAGTCCAGCACGCCTTTGGTTAATTAAACAGTGCGAGCTTAGTGTAGGGAATTCGTACGAATCGATCACACTCGAGCTCTAACGAGGGCTATATAGAAAGTAAAATGCTGGATTCCATGGATTCTAGGTATTCGGCTATTGGGCTGGGCAGCATCCGTTAGCGAATTGATAATAGCTTTTCTTAAGGATATCTCGTGGTTATGTTGTAGAGGCAGTGACCAAGTCTTGGTATAAATCTTTATAACTTGGTTTTCTGCGCGCCGCAGCCTCGCATTTTGTGTTAGAGCTCATATTTCACACGATCTAAATTACGTTCTTTCAGGAATGAGTTCAATAAGATATTCAGAATCCGCGGCCACCAGCCTCTAAAGAGATAAATTATATTGATATAATTATTTATCTAATTACTTCATTAAATAGTGTAATCGGATGATTGATTCATTTCGGTCATCGTCATCAAGTGATTACTTTTGGTAAGCGGGTCGAGTATCAATGACGCCGCTTTTCAAAGCAACCAGTAACCCGAGGATTTTCATCATCGTCAGTGTTATATTTAGATTTGGCCTTTTATTTTCCACTCTTTGCTCTCACTCCTCCTAACTTACAAAGGGAGTTAAAGAATGAAAGAGCACTAATTTATCTATTTAAACTGATGAATGTTAACAACTAGTACAGGATCTAACAGATGAATCAGTACAAGTTGTTAAATCGTTGGCAACCCTAACCCAGTGCTAATTGTCTACACTGATCCGACCCATTTATAGCTGGTTCTCTTACAAGTCAGTTACTGGACCAATTGACTTTGAAATATTAACATTGTGCAATGAAGCTAGTCAAAATTTCAGTCATATGAGAACTGCGTCGCGCGGGCCACACACCTGCCTACATTGCAAAATCTCTACAATATCACAAGCAAAACGTTTATGATGTTTGCATACGTTTCTATGAGTTTGGCCAAAATCAAAGGGCCCCACAAGGCAAGAAGCGATAAAATTTCAACAACTAGCTTTCTGGCTGACCTCTAGAGCGTCAAAGCAAATCTGACCGTGCCACTCCCGTCATTAGCCAAGAAGCGGGCTGTCAACGTCATGACTATCCACAGATGCCTGAAGCACCTGGGCCTAACTTTCTATGCACAAGGTAAGAGATATCTTTTGACCAACAGGATGAAGGAAGTTCGCTTGAACGCGCCTGGAAGTTATTGAACAGGAGGAATTCAAATGGCTCGGTCGTCAAGTTCTGCTCTGATGATGAGATTTTTACGGCAGTAGGGTCTTAAATGTGCTGAATGACCGCTGGATCGCCTCCTCGACCTCGGAAAATTGATGCCGCGGTCTATTGCAAGGTTTTGGAGGACAAAATCATCCCTTGGATGAAGGACAAAGCTGTTAGTAAAGAATATGTGTTCCAACAGGATGCAACTTCAGCCCTCAGGGTAAATAAATGGTCAACTTGCTCAAAGGGTCCAGCTCGCGATTCTGGGAGAAGTATTTGTGGTCCTCCAACTTGTCCGACCTGACCACCATGGACTACTATTTTTGGCACAAACTTGACATGTGAGAGGCGTCACAACAGCGTCACGGCACTCAAGAAGGGCATTACAAAAGTAGTGAGGTCGTTAGAAACGGCAGAGATCATCCCCACGGCTGCGAAGTTCTGTAATCGAGTGGAAGCCGTCATCATGGCCGAAGGTGGCTATATTGAGTCGAAGATTTGCCCCAATGGTTTTTTCGATAAATTTGCAAAATTTAAAAACATTCTCTTTATTATTTCATGAGGTATTAGTGTCTAAGAATATAAAAAAATGGACAGATTTATCTGTTAGACCAGTATATACACATAGATGTTCAGAAAGAAGCATGATTAGGAATTATGGTATTAATGAAGATTTTGCTTAGGAGTCCATTTTGGCGTTGATAATTTACAGTGTATGTGGGGAGGCTGATCTTGTTTTCAATGTGTCGTTATGGCTGTGTCTCAAGGGGACGGTTTACGTGGAAATTTGAGGAGCGGCTGATTTCTATTTTTAAATGCATCTTATAGAGGATTTTCTTGCCCTTTCATTGGTACTACTCTCTTGCGTCTACTCCGATTGGTACGGCCCCCCCAGAGGGGGGAGAGCAAGTAGGTGGCATGACCTTGACGTAGTGTGACCCCTCCTACCCCTCATATTGGGGGTCAATTGGGCGTGTTTCTTTACGGCAATGGCAATAGTGTTCGTTCATGGGCTACTCAAAGTGCTTTCATATTCAAACAAAACATTCTAACGCTGACTAATAATTTTTGACAATTTTAAAATTCCAGCTGTTCTGTTTACTTCTGTTTACACACGCTTTGATTCATAGATCGATGACAGCCGCAGTATCGTATATACGGCTATGGCGAGCACACCAATCAAAAGGGCTTGAAAAGAGCTACAAAGCAGAGATCACTTGAAAAAAATACGTATTCCGGTAAAAAAAAAATTTTTTGGGGGGGAATAGGGGTTATGAACACTTATACTTAGTGTCTTTTGATGTAGATTTTATCCCAGAGTTCACATGCTACAACAATATCAAATATATTAATAGAAAGCGCTCAAAACGCACTACAAAAGCGCAAGAGTTCATAGTAGAAAACACCTAGTTCAAAAAGTAGGAAGGAAAACAATTTTTTTGTAGAAAAACACGTTTTCTGGAAACTTGCTAATTGGCTCTTTCAAATCTATCTTCTTCCACAATTTTAGGGTTACATGAATGGGATATATACCATTCGATAGGGCTTAGAGAGCTATATCCATAAGCAATACGAAATATCTAAACAATCATTATTTGAAAATTACTCGACATTAAAGAAAAAATACAAAAATTACATTAAAAACATTCCTAAAATTGAAAAAAAAATTATCGAAATTCCCTATTGCTTATGGATATAAGGGTATATAAACTATATATAAAAACGAATTTTCAGTTCTGTAACTTCAAAATTGTAGGAAAAGATAGATTTTGAAAAAAAAAAATTTTCGGTATTTCGAAAAAAAAAGAAAAAAGTGCAAGTACAAAAAACACATCAATAATGAAATGATATTTGCAGCATTGCACACCTACTGTGAAAGTTTCAGAGAAATCCCTCCGTAAATAAAGATTTTTTATTTGGGTAGACGGTCCCCTCTAGACTCGCTTAGATAATTGCAAAGAATAATCGACACTGCGACCTCAGATCTTTTTTCTGGTCAATCGTTTCAGTTACTGCTGTATCAACATATGATTTCTTGTGTCAGATTACATTGGTAAACAAGCTATGGACATCTGGCATGGTGTTGATTTTTCTGATGTCATTGTGCTGATTGCTGATTTCAAATCTGAAAAGTGCTCTGCCCCATTACGTCAGGTTTTTAAAATATTGTCATAAATTAATTTTCAAGAAACACTTTTCATCGCAGTTTTTAGCCTCACATTTTTAGTAAATTTTCCTTTAACAGCATATAATATTTAAGGTGTCTGTGAAAATAATTTTACTTGAGGTAGTATGCCAAAACATTCAAGATATAGCGTTACTAATTTTGCATTTGTTCCTATTTTATTTTCAATTCAAGTCAAAATTTGGAAGTCCAGATTTTGCTCAAATTCATCAGATCTGTTCTGCTATGTGAACAGCTATCTAGCAGAAGAAATTCCATCTGAAAAGTTTTACAGCATTTTTGCAGAAAGCAACTATACCAATATTCAAATGTGGATACTGGTGAATCCTGGGCACCACAGTTCATCTGTTTGACATGAGCGTGTAACTTATGCGGTTGGATACGGAGAGCGCAGAAGAAAAACCAAATGGTATTCGGAGTTCCTATGATATGGCGTGAGTCAAGTAACAACACACACATTGCTATTTTTGAGAGGCAAATGTTACCAGCTTTTATAACAAAACTCATACATCTGTAAAGTATCCAGACGTTCAATGAGTTTCTAAACTCTTTCTACATGGTTCTGAAAGGTGCCCAATTCCAATAGCTCCAGCAGAACATACCGATGATGAAGAAACGCCAGAAGAAAGTTCTCTTTCATCTTCCAACAACGTAAGCGACCCTGACCACTAATCCGGAGAAGATGCTCAATTAGGGTGGTGTTTATTTTTGGGTTTTTGATTTTCACTATCTAATCCTTACAAACTGTTCCTTCTGGTTGAAAAACACTATTTTTAAAATTTAGTTGATATATATTAACATTTAGAGGTTGCTCATTGGATCCGAAGTTCCTTTCATATGAGGTATACGATACACACGCGTAAAAATCACAAGGGCTGTAATTTTAAAAGTAAGAAAATAAACTATTACCGAGATTCTTCCTACACATTTTACATTCTTCTTACAAATTTTACATGAGTTTAGCATACATAAGGCGCTGCACACGCCCACATATGCTGAGTGATACAGCCTGAATGTTTCAGTTTAATTGAGCTTGTTGGAGAGAGAGGGTGTGTGCTGTGTATTGCTCCGAGAAGTGGAGTGACTGGAATTAAATAATTGCTTTTATTTCTCTTTCTTGAAAATGAAATTTAATACTAACTTGTTGCTTTAAATAACCCAATTTTGTTTATCCCACAAACAAATAATAATTAAATATCACTGTTAGACATTATTGATGACACACGAAACACGTATATCTCGTAGAGAATAATTATGAGGAAGATATTATAGGTTCCAAATTCTCCTCCAACAAACATGTTCTGTGTTTCTTCCTTCAAAATCATTACAAGTTGAATGAAACTGTCCCGGTTTCTGCAACCAAAACAGTAAAAAAGGTAGCAAAGTTTTGGGATCGGGACAGAATTCCCACTCGCCCCGAGCAATACTGCATAAAAAAGTGTCTGGACTGTTTGAGAAGTGGAAAAGGGTTAAGAAGAATGCAGGAAGACAAACTGCAACTCAAAAAGGTATAGAAGTAGCTTTCAAAGGCACATTTGGAGACATATTTGGTTTTGCCCACACCAATACGAATACGCTGGATATTATTTCAATCAAGGAAGACCAGCAGTTTCTAACTGCCAAGTGCGACCGTGGACGTCGTGGAACGATGGCTTCAGGAGATGTCAGCTTGAAGAGGAAAGAAGACAAAAAAAGGAAAAGAGAAGAGGAAACTATGAAGAAGCGGAAAAGAGATATAAAGGATGCCCTCGTTTTGCAGTCTCTAGCAGTGATAGAAAGCAGTACAAGTGACAGTTTTTGTGAAAACGAAGAAGATCCAGTTTCGGGTCCAAGTACCAGCCTCACGTCACCAGGTCCTTCGAAACGAGGGTACCAATAAGTGTTGTCACCATGCCGCAACTTTGGACCGAAATAAGGTATCAGACAGAGCTACTGTCATGGTAATTGTTTAAACTGTCCACACTTTGGGACAAGAAGTCCAGCCACTAGCCCTGAACCGATCCAGCAACAGATGGCAACGACAGCAGCGTCGTAAATCCACCACGGAAAAAAATCATGAAAAGTTTGACCCACAGTTCCCCCTTATCGTACACAGAGATTGGGAAGCTTATCATAGATCTCACTGACATTGGTGCTGTGGACAGATTGCCGGTGCTGGTGAAAGGCAATGCTAAATCACAGCATCTTGCAGTCCCAAAGCTACCATCGGGGAGAGGAGACGCACAAGCTCAGGCTATCTTTTCTGTTCTGAAAGACTGAAATATACAGTAAAGGGTCCAGGGGACGTGATCTAATACAACCAGCTCTAATACTGGTCGGCACAAAGGAATGTGCATTCTTTTGGAACAGCATCTCGGTCACGAACTGCTGCACATTACTTCTCGCCATCATATCTTGTAGTTGATTGTTGAAGCAGCCTTTTCTCAAGCCATGAAGAATTCATTTGCTCTAAATGTTCTATTATTCAAGTGTTTCAAAATAAGTTTGCAGGATATTGACAAGACTACATATGAAGACTCGTCAACTGATGAGTACACGGCCAACGCTGATGTTAACTTCGCAGATGAGATGACGGAGATCTTGGAGACAGCTGTCAAAGTGACTCAGCACAGAGATGACTACAGAGAATTCCTTGAACTGAGTCTCATCTTCCTTAGAGCTGTCCTTCTTCGAGGCATCCATTTTGCCGCACCCGGAGCATTACACCACGCCCTGTGGATGGCAAAAGTGATCTACACTTACAAAGTCTGGATGTTTCGCTCACAGTTCAAGGTGACATCATTCGAGCAACGAGGATTGCGAGAACTCTGCATCTTCTTTTCCCGTGTCTACGTTGAAGCGTGGGTAACAGCCAGCATTGCTTCGAAAGCCCCGAGAAAAAACCTGAAGTTGCTGAAACAATGTCAGATGTACTACACGATTAACACCGACAAATCCTCCCCTACGGTGGAGAAGATTGCAGACCAACTGTTGGAGGAGTTGGTTGCTTTGGTATTGTTTGATGATGACTTAGACGACAACATCAAGGGCAAGATGGTTACCGCTATGAAAGAAAAGAAGGTGGGGTATAGAAAAGAAACTATTTAAGAAAAGACTTTAGTTGACTTTAAGACCAAGAAATCAAAACTCATTCAAGAAAAAACTTTAGTTGACTTAGCAAGGCAAGTCAACTTCTAATACAACATAGCACGTCATTTTATTTTATTATCGTAAAAAAGTTATAAAAAATATGTATTTGTTGTGTGATAACCTATATATTATCCAGAAGATGCTTATCAACCAATGATCTTTATGTTACAATATATATTTAAAAATTGTAAGCTACAGCACATACTGAAAAGAGTCTCGAATCTCCTTTGCTCATTGTCCTATATTTCAATACATCATACAGCATTCCGCAGAACGCATCCGTATTATCACATGATTGCCTAGATGCATTGGCATGTATATGTTTGTTGGTGGGCGTGTTATGTGTAGGTATATAGGTATGTAGTGCATGTATGTGCGGATACATAGGTACATATATGTACATACATACAATTGTGTGCTAAACTAGTAACTAGAATTTGGACTAGTAATACCCCCGTTTTCTTCTGTTCAATCTCAACTTGCAACATTACCTAACTCGTCACCTCTCTTTACCATACTAAAACTTCACAAAAAGGTGTAAATTTATTGCGTGATCACCCATACATGTTTTACTAAGATGCTTATCAACCAATGACCGTTATGTTAAAAATTTTTAATTAGAAACATGAAACTTGTAATTTTCATAACCTTAAGGCCTAGATACTGGAATCCGTGCGCATGTGTGTGTCTATGTATGCGTACATACATGTATATGTATGTACGTACATACATTCATAAACTTACCCAAAACATTTCTTTGCAAAATTTCTGATCAAGCGATTTGCATTTGTCTTATAAACTTGTTGTATGGGGTAAAGCGTGCTCTTTTAGGTAGTCAGTTCACTTTTTTCCATTTTTCATGCTCACTCGAAATGATATTTTTGAATATCTGCTGAAACAAACAATTCTAATATTATCCCATGATGTCAAGAAATCCAAAGCTCACATGTCATGTACATGTTAATTGTCATAAGTGTTATAAACCGACAAAGTTTATTATCTTTATTGCTTTCATGAAATAACAAGCGCTATTCAACCTAAATAAATCATCTATAGAGTATATTTTATGTCTTTTCTCTCCGTTTTTGAGCGAGCATCAAACTAGATCATCATTGTACCTCTGTACCTGTATGTGATGGATAATGTGGGTTGGTCTTGTTCGGATGCCACCCTTTTGATAATGTCCCTATCTTAGGGGGGCCTGAGGGTAGTTAGTTGATCGATAAAAGGCCATATTTTCTGAGGCTGGCTATTCCGTTGGAATCTTCGTGGTATTTCAGCGATAGGAAAGAAGTCAGATTTGCTGACTGATAAAGCCGTGGCTTTTGAGGCTGGTTATTCCATTGGAATCTTCCTAGTATTCAGGGATCGGAGGTTCGTCAACAGTTTTTCTGTTGTTGCGATAAACTTCTAATATGTTTCAGAATTTCAGGTGGCTCAGTGGCTAAGTAGCAAAATTTTTTGAAATATAAGTCAAGCGAAAAAGCGATTGAGCTAACAAGCAATGAGCTAACAAGCTATGAAAATTTGAAAATCGTGGCAGAAGTCTGTTTCGCAAGTATCTATGATACGCGAGCTCAGTTTATTGGAGGGAAGAATTATTTTCCATCGTAGTATACAGAGGCACCAGTCGACCTATCTGGGCGATGGCTTAACAGTATTTTTATCAATTACAGATATTTTGCACCATATTTCTACGATAATGTGACTTTTTATAATTTGTAACCCTTATAGGACATTCATATTTTCTTCTCTTATTCACGTCCAAAAATGTTCTTGTTAGGCTTGTGTAGTTCAAATTATCGTATCATCTCTTTTGCTCTAGGGTATTTTTTTTGCTCTAGAGAATTTTATTTTATTTTATTTTATTTTATTTTATAGTATCTTTTTTCTCTAGAGTATTTTAGAGTATCCCAACCAGACGGATGGTTTCACGTATTTCTCCTATTATGTTGTACTTGGGAACCGTTGTAGAACAATCGTTTTCATGTTTCTAACTCACGTAGACTGTTTTCTGCCACTATTATTAGCATGGAAATTTCATAAATTCGTGGCATGATAGAAAGACATTTTCTCATAGTCCCTCGATTAGAATACTAGTTTATGCTGACTAGTTTAAGCTGAAATTCGTTCACATGCTTACTGGTGTATATGTGTACGTGTGCACGCTATGTGTGTGAATATGAGTGTACGTGTCTCTACTTAAGACATCAATTCACTTCATTATTGTTAAGCATTTATAAAAAAGTGTATATATTTGTTGCGTGATCACCCATATATGATGAATAAGATGCTTATCAGCCAATGATATTTTCATCTAAATATTTAATTAGAAATCATTACCATATTTAATAAAAATTGTAAGCAGCAACACATAATGAAAAAGGTTGTTACGAACCTCCTTTACTCATTGCCTCGATGCATAGGTATGTATTTGTGTATGAATGCGTGTTAGGTGTATGTATATACGTGGGTGTGTATGTTCATTTATTTGTGTACCCATGTACATGTAAGTATGCACATATGTGTGTACTAAATTAGCAACTAGCATTTGAACCAGAGATACCGGTCTTTTCTCCTGTTCATTCTCAACTTGTAATATTACCCAACTCGTCATCTCTTTATTATTGTAAAGCATCACCTATTTATTTATAAATAAGATGCTGATCAACTGATGACAGTTATGTTAAAAAATTTTAATTAGAAAAATAACTTGTAATATTCGTAATTCTCATGCTTGTATTTTTTCATGCTTGCTCGAAATGATATTTTGGAACATCTGTCAAAGCAAGCAATTCTAAGATATTTTTCTGATGTCAAGAAATTCAAAGCTTTATGTCATGTACATGTAACTGTCAAAAGGGTTTTCACCCCACAAAGAAAATGCATCGTCGGTGAAATAGTGTGAAAATCTAGATTTAGCAACATTAGGAGTACATTGCCCTCAATCATTTCTTTTCGACTAGTGACATGGGTATTACAATACTGATGTGTGTGTATCTGGCGCCGATGTGTTACTGATGTGTTTGGCGCCGTGGCCTGCCTCGGCTGTGGTGGAGCTGTTGGCTCCCTTTGCTGGGGACCTGGGGCTTCGTCGCTGCGGGAAGGTTGGCGGCGCCGTGAGGCGGCGACTCATCGTGGCCTGGAGCTGTGCTCCAAACTATATCTCAGGAATCTCAGGTATCATTTAAGTGTACTTATTTTGAGATATTTTAAAAACCAATGATTTACTATCTTTTTTGTACCATCTTTATTGGAAATAAACAGTTTTTCTTTCTTCCTTTTCAAGCACAATTCCCTGCTCTACTCAAGTGTCAGAAATAGGTACCGGCTTGACCGGGGTAACCGTCATTGCGTTCTGCATGGTGTTAACTATAAGTTGAGCCCGGACATTTAGGCATTTATAAAAAGACATTTATGGCACTTGAACATAAGCACCTATGGCACCTAGCCATAGGCATTTATGGCAATGTTCGTAGGCATTCATGGCCGTTAAGTAGGCATTTATGCCAGTTATAGGTAGGAATTTATGACACTATCCATGGGCATTTATGGCAATTTCGTAGGCATTTGAGACATTCAATGCAGGCATTTTGGAATCTAATAAATCATGCTTTTCCTAATAATCAGCCCGCCCTGAAGTATCGTAAAAAAGAGTTTTGAGGTATGAAATGAAAAATAAAGCGAATTAAAGGTATTGTATTTACTGCTATGTTCACGAGAAAACATTTTTGATAACTGAAATTCATTGTGCATTTTAAATACAAATATTTTTCTATAACATGGAATAAACTTCATAGTAACAATACTTTAACTATAACAACAGTGAAAATTCCGAAACAATGGTTATAGATCCAACCAAAAACTTTTATGATACATTGCTATTCGTCAATCAATTCACTGTTACAAGCTCTAACAATAAGTTTCTTGACGTTTTCACTGGTCAAACTCAACCGTCGATCCAAGAGTACACGCTTAAGTTTTGTGAATGATTTTTCAACTTCGTCAGATGTAACGGGGGCGTATTTGAAACATGCTACATCGCTCGGTGAAAGATTACCAACGCTTTGAACATTTGTTCCGTTAAGAACCTGCGCAATATCTTTCATTTCTCCTAGGCCAACATTAGAATCAAACACATTATGACATTTTTCAGCTATGTGTTTTCCTTTTTCTCCGTGAGTGCTTCTCAATTTTTCTATTGTGCTGTCAACCAAATCTAAAGCATGATGGAGCGGATTATTATATTTTCTAGCGCTTGTATAGTTTGCGGTAGCGTTTGAAAGTGTGCTACGATGAAGAAGAGACCGTTCTGAAAACTAGAATTGCATGCACATCAATTCCTGAACAACGGGTATGGAGGCAGCGTCTCCAGTATCCAAAGTGTTGAAGATGTCTTTTAGAGCTTCGAAGTTAGAAAAATAATAGAGAGCAGCTGAAAACCATGTTCTCCATCTCGTGATAATTGGTTGGGGGGGGCAAGCGCCGGGCTGGGGCACACTCACGAAAGTGGGCACACGTACTTGGCGACACAAGCAAAATTTTCTTGCCATTCGTAATCAAACTGTCCACACGTGGAAATAGCGAGCGAACTTCTTCGAATATCCTATGAAATCCATGCACTAAACACGCAACATGGATCATGCGAGGAAACAGAACCTGCAAAGTTCTAGCTGCTTTCTTCATGTACAGAGCAGCATCCGTAACAAATAGAAGTAGGTTGTTATACTTGATGCCATCTGGCCATAATAATGCTACAGAAGGGTTGAATACCTGTGCTATATTTGAACTGTTAGATGACGAAACTGAGTCTGTTGTTAGTAAATGCATGCTTTGTTCATCTTACGCTACCAAGGTGCCTACAATCACATTCACTAAATGTCTTCCCAGTGGATCAGTAGTTTCATCAATTGAAATCCAAATGTTTTTTACCACGAACATTTTTTCTTATTTTATCTACGGTTTTAGAGTGGTTTTTATCTACATAGTACTTTCTCAGAGTTGATTCATTTGGGATGCTCTTTCCGGTATATTTTTTGAGAAACGATCTAACGATTTTATTGGTCAATTTCCACAAGGATATGTTAGCATCAATGAAAGTCTTGCACAAGTCCTCTTTATACGTACGGTCCAAGTTTGGCGAATACTGAATAGTAGCAGAACTGCCCGCACATCCTGACGGTTGCGAATTGTCAACTTCCAGGTCGTCTTGTCGATGTCTCTTAGACCGTAGGTGTTGGTGCCAAAATATATTTTTTCACATTTCCCCGTGTCTTGCATTTATTGCAGCATAATGTATTATTAACGCAACTAGAAAAAACATTTTCGCCGTATTCTGCTTTGTAACCATGAATCTTGGCTGCATCTGTTTGGCTTTAGGAATTGAATGGATGGCAACTGAACTTATTTAATATAAATTAGTAGCAGTAATCTGGAAAGATGGGGAGAGGGGAGAAATAGTTATTTGAAAACACATGTAACAAAATCAACTGGGAATACATTAAGCATCAAATTTTAGTTAGGGTAATTATTTGGATTTATGGAATAACGACCACCGTAAAATACACAGTAAAATCGGCTGCCGTAAAAAAGTCACGCCAAACGATCGTTGACACATCGTCATATGATGACCGGAAACCTAAAAACAACTAACTTTAACCTAACCACGTGTACCTAACCCACGCTTCGCTCTGGGTGTAACCTCGCACACTTCGCTGACATCGCTCACTACAATAATGTTATCACCCGCAACCCGGACAGTATATGCGGTCACTTCCAAACAACCAATCACCGGTAGCCCCAGAATACTTTTTCTCCTAAGGAATTATTTACTGATAGTATGTTCTAGTTATGCTGGGTTGCAATACTCTAGAAATAATAAATCTAACATAGGAAGCATAAGTAGGCGTTTATGGCATTATGAAGGCATTTATGGCGCTATGAAGGCATTTATGGCATCATATGCACTTGTGGCGCTTTAGGCATTATAAACATTTATGGAAGAGTCCGGATTTAGTTAAAAGGCATTCGAAAAACCAATGCACAAGATGATATGTATCAGGATTGATAGACTGGAATAAAGCATCCTTCTTCAAGATAATTTCTTTGAACATCCGACAGTTCAGTGGAAGCATCATCCCAGCTTCAGTGCTGCAAGAAGTTTTTTCTGCACATTAGCTGTCACTAATGACCACGCCGAACGTGCTTTTGCCTTGGTCGAGGATTCATCTAGCTCTCTAACAAAGGGTGAGGAAAAACTCCAGTTTGTTCTGAGTGTTGTTGCTGAACACCGTAAAAAATTACCTGGCACTCGCAAGAGGACCTTACAGGGGAACAGTGAGTGACATTGGTCATCACGACACCCCTGCCAATGAGCAGCTAGTACCCCCTGCAGGTTATCCAGTGGGAGGGCCCGGGCTTGTGAGTATTGAAAAGAAACCTAATTAGTGAAATTGTAAGAAATTTAAATTTAAAGTGTTTTTTTTAAAGTCGCTAATTTTCTTTAAGCGAAATCTCGCTAAAGTTGCGACTTGTGGCAACACTAAGCTCGTGTGAGAAATTTTACGGCGCGCTGTGAAGGCCTCTCGTCAACAAAGTTCCTCACTTCGACCGTGGTCTTCTTTAACAAAGCAGTCAGGCAGAGAGAGAGATCTCGGCAGCAAGTGCCGTTGTGCTACTCTATTATTTTGTTCCTTTTCCTTTCTTTTGCTTACTTTTTTGTTTAAACGGTGCCGTTATTTCATTTTGATTATTTACGTAATGCATGTTCGTGCTCCTGACCAGTCCAGTGATTAGTTCTAGTAAAGCCCGTTGGTGGGCTTTCAAGGTTTTGCCTTGATGGCGTATTAGCCTTAACCTTAATCCATAAACTTTAAACGCGCCCAAGGGCCACTTAACCTTTACCTTGAACTTTAACGCGCCCAAGGGCCACTTAACCTTTACCTTGAACTTTAACGTGCCCAAGGGCCACTTAACCTTTACCTTGAACTTTAACGTGCCCAAGGGCCACTTAACCTTTACCTTGAACTTTAACGTGCCCAAGGGCCACTTAACCTTTACCTTGAACTTTAACGTGCCCAAGGGCCACTTAACTATTAACCTTAACGTGCCCACGGGACAATTAATCTTAGAACGCGCCTTAAGGCTATTTAACTGCTTGTGTAGACTAGGGTAGTTCGTAACTTTAATCGCATGCCTGCGCTGGACTGGCACCTTACACTGATTTCCTCTTTAAATCTCTGAAAGCCGTAGGGCTCTTCTTCGGCATAAAATACAGTGAGTATGTGTCGAAGGTTGCCTCATAAACGAAATTGAAAATTGACGAACAGTTCTCTCTAAGATTATTTCTCCGAATTGAATTTCTTTACTCTTCTTTAGGAAGAAATGTAATCTCCTGCCGCCTCCGCTGCATCAGCGTATGTTGCTGGTTTTTTAATGTCTTCACCTTGTTGGAAAGAGCAAGGCCAAATAAAGTTTGAAGCCTCCGTTGCGTTTCTCGGTAAGAGTTAACTTTTGCGATACAGAGTAAAATCTGATGTCATACGTTTCATATTACATGAACCTAGTTCTTTATTAGATCTTTAATCTATTGATAAATTTTTCACAGTTGTGTTGGTGCGTTCGCGCTCGCCTGTTCCTTGTTCTCGTTTCTCGTTCCTGTTGACTGCGAGAACTGCGACGCGCCGTATATAGCCGAAGAATTCTTCTTAATAAAAGGATAACGATTCTGTAAGAGTCAATTTTACCTTGTTCCAACACTCGACAGGTGCCTTGGCTGTGGCGAATGAGATTGAATTGAACCGCGCTGTGAGGAGGGTCTTGGCCTCTTGTGCGTAGCACCTGTTAGGGAGTGTGTGATCGCCTTTTCTTTACTATTTTGATTTGTGATTGCAATCGCGTTTTCTGTTCTTTTTGTTGTGTTATTTATCTTGCATGTTCACAACCTCTTTTCTACCCATCTTTAACTACTCGGTCCTTGTGACTCTTAAACTACTTGGTCCTTGTGACTCTTAAATTACTTGGTCCTTGTGACTCTTAAACTACTTGGTCCTTGTGACTCTTAAACTACTTGGTCCTTGTGACTCTTAAATTACTTGGTCCTTGTGACTCTTAAACTACTTGGTCCTTGTGACTCTTAAACTACTTGGTCCTTGTGACTCTTAAACTACTTGGTCCTTGTGACTCTTAAACTACTTGGTCCTTGTGACTTTAAACTACTCCTCTGTCCTCGTGACTTTAAACTACTCCTCGGTCCTCGTGACTTTAAACTACTCCTCGGTCCTCGTGACTTTAAACTACTCCTCGGTCCTTGTGACTTTAAACTACTCCTCGGTCCTTGTGACTTTAAACTACTCCTCGGTCCTTGTGACTTTAAACTACTCCTCGGTCCTTGTGACTTTAAACTACTCCTCGGTCCTTGTGACTTTAAACTACTCCTCGGTCCTTGTGACTTTAAACTACTCCTCGGTCCTTGTGACTTTAAACTACTCCTCGGTCCTTGTGACTTTAAACTACTCCTCGGTCCTTGTGACTTTAAACTACTCCTCGGTCCTTGTGACTTTAAACTACTCGGTCCTTGTGACTTTAAACTACTCGGTCCTTGTGACTTTAAACTACCCGGTCCTTGTGACTTTAAACTACTCGGTCCTTGTGACTTTAAACTACCCGGTCCTTGTGACTTTAAACTACCCGGTCCTTGTGACTTTAAACTACTCGGTCCTTGTGACTTTAAACTACTCGGTCCATGTGACTCTAAACTACTCGGTCCTTGTGACTCTAAACTACTCGGTCCTTGTGACTCTAAACTACTCGGTCCTTGTGACTCTAAACTACTCGGTCCTGGTGACTCTAAACTACTCGGTCCTTGTGACTTTAAACTACTCGGTCCTTGTGACTCTAAACTACTCGGTCCTTGTGACTTTAAACTACTCGGTCCATGTGACTCTCAAACTATTTTCACTATCATACTACTACTACTATTTCAAGGTGAGCCGGTGGGCATATGAGATTTCCTATATACGCGAAACGTGAAAAGGTTCTAGTTTTCTGTTGTGGCTTTTTGTTCTCCCTCAGAATCCTTTGGCGAGCGGGATCTGGATGGGATGTTCCTTTAAGAGGCCGCTTTCTTTGGTTTACCAAGCCTAACTTCTCTTCTCCAGCTTGTGTTTTATCTCCAAATTTAGTTTCTTCGATTCTGGGTAGTGCCTAGGTTCGTATGTGAATACTAATGAAACTGTCTAATAATGAAGTCAAAGTGTTATATACTCTGACGCGGTGGTGCCTTATTTAGTCACTAATTCTTTCCTCCTTATTAAATTGCAGTTCTGTGTTGGGCTGGGAGATGCCGGAACTATAATGGCCTCCAGTTCTCTTCGATAAACGTCAAGAAGTAACAAGATACGCCGTAGAGCTCGTGGGGTCTTCTGCCACTATGAAGACCATTTAATTCTGTGAATTCTCCTAATTGGGAAGCTTAGCGTTAACAATTTTGTCGTGTTGTACAAGTTTGAATTATTAAAAGTTCGAGTTCTTCTGTGCGTTATTTCCTGTGTTCCGGTTAAAAAACCCTGCAAAATTACTGTATATTCCATAACTCATTGGGGCAGAACTTTAGATCTATTAAGTCGCCTTTGGATACTAATAAATATCAATCGAATTCTACACAGGTTTTTTTTTCAGCCAAATGGAATAAATTGATAGGGTCAGAGCAAAAAATTTCAAAATTTATTTTTTTCTTGCGCGAATAAGGACCACCTTACAGTGTTCATTTGATGAACAATGTTGCTCTTTCTGACTTCGTACGGGATCAGGCCCTATCAAAACGCCAAGCTAAACTGTTGGATTCACGCCTGAAAGAATTTAATTTGCTTGCACCGGGTACACATACTTCATAATATCGTTCCAAACACAAGGAACTTGTGAAATTCTATGAATGAAAGACATTATTGCTACTAATCGGACGTTGGATGTCTAATGTTCAGCCCAGGAGTGGAACATAACATTGAAGCATGGCGATCTAGAATTGAGTTATGCGAAGGTGAAAGAAGGTATAAATGTTCATACATGTAGGTTCACAAATAAAGCGGGTAATTTTTGACGCACACACTTCCAAGACTTACTGAATAATACTGAAAGAAACGCATGTTGGTATTTATATCAGTCGTAGCTTATTTTCTTGAAAATTATTAATCTGCTGACTACACAAATGTTGTGAAGAATTGTATCAGTGCGTAAAAACAGTCGGATTCCAACATGTTCCTCAAAATTGATCTACTCGACTCACAACTTGTCTTCTTCCCAAACATCTAGGTTCAGTCAGTGACGATCCCGATGAATGTTTTCATCATGACGTCTCGGTGATAGAGTCACTGTATCAAGGTCGAAGGAGTGCAGCAATGTTGGCTGACTACTGCTGGACATGTGATCGTATAAGCATGACATGCCAAATGCTTACCACAAACGCAATCTCTGGCCTTTAAATTCACACCAAACACTTAAGATGAAGGAAAAATATTTAGTGTGTATGGATTTAATTACACATTGTACTAGATTTTACAATTATGTGCCATGTGCCTCAATTTTACTACTGTCGTAGCTAATACCAAGTTCGTTAATACTCAGGGAATAATAAATTGGTCTAGTGACGTGAATATTGGTCTGAAGGGGTATTTCTAATAAACGGTGGGTAATATATGTGGACAAATGATTTTCATATCTGGAATTAGTGTGTTTTACTTGTTTTAAACGTGTTGGAGACCAAGATATCAGTACTTTTTTAAAATTTGCTCGTCAGATTTATTTCTTGACTTTACGAGGAATACGCCAACATCATGTTTTAATAGGTGTGTAATCCAACAAAATTTTATACCAACTCAATTTCGTCAACACTAATTGTTTTGTGGTACTTCCTTAGCAAGCTCCTGTCTTGTTCTTGTCGCTTAAATAACTGAGACTTAACTCATCGGTTTGCTAGAACTTTTTTTAGCTAAGATTTTCTACGTTACTATTTGCATTGGGTTTTTCCTCTGATGTCATATTTCCCTCCGTGGTTCCGTTACACGTGGCTGTGAGTCTTTCGGGTAGTGTAATTTCATCAGCAAAAGGGTTGAGTATCGCCATCAGTATGTGACCATTTTGCACCTTTGGTACGGTGGCTATAACTAATGACGACCACTTTTTCTTAGGGCTCCAACATCACTTCCTCTCCATCAAACATCACATCTGTTCGACCCTTCATCATTGTTTGCGGGCGAGGTTTCAGCTTTACATCCTGCTTCCTTTCTGTTGCCACATAATTTTTTTGGAGGTTTAATTCCTTTCCCTGCGGTTGGTGTACGTCTCAAACAAAGAAGCTTTCCGCCTTCCAAAATCGATACTTGGTTGAAATTTGTTCAATACTTCTGTTTGCAGCAACAAATTTCCAGGAAATTCATTATTACATGCGTCGAAACATTGATGATGCATGTTTTTGCCATTAAAACTCTGTTTCTCTTTCTCTTTACCCAGCACTAATACGGGATCTTCTCCTATCCTCAATATTGTAGACGTTCCTTTAGTATCAGCCTTTTTGATTACAGCAACATTAACGGCTTCCTAGCAAGTTTTTTGGAGACCCAGAAAAATTTTCCGTGCGTTAGTGGATTTTAGTATGTTCAAGTCTGCCATAGCTAATACACGAAGGAGGTAAAGTTCACAGAGGAGACAAATCTACATTAGGAACATGGTATTCTTCTTTGGGCTGATGTAGTGCATTCATGTGACAATTCTGTCTGTGATTGCACCGGGCGGTTCCCTTCCTCACCACCGATTCATCTCGTTACTTCTTAAGTAATTACTATTACGCATCGCATGTCCAGCCTGCCCAGCTTCGTTACGATGTGTTCGCTCACGTCATGTATGTTTTTCAGGTTCTTTGTTTGAAGCATCACTGAGCAATGTGAATAATCAACACTATTCTATTTCGATGGCTATTTACATGAACTCCTGGACGGAAACTGGTCTTACATCCTATCCAAGTCAAGCCTTAAGTATCAATTTCATTCCTCCAGGATATTTTGACTTGAACGTGTTCTCCACATTTGTCACAAATTCAGAAACACCTTCTCTTTCCTTTTATTTTTCAATTAATAACAAGAACAAAGCTTAAAGTAAATGCTGTAATTTTTTCTCAGAATAAACAACCACTCTTAAGCTACCAGACTATAGTTAAGAGCTTGTATTATATTACTGGGCGTTGAGGGGACCGTCTACCCCCAAAAAATCCGTCATTTTCCGGCATATATGTAGTTACGATGGTTTCGACGACCGACGGGGACCGACAAACTAAATAAACAAAAAATGAGACTGTCATTTTGAATCAAAAGCTGTGGGCGCAAAATTATGAGGTACACGTGTGACTTCAGATAAGAAAACACATAATAAGTACCTAATCTTAAAATTCGCCACACTCAAGAAATATCAGACAAAGAAAATCTTTACGAAGTAAATTACACACAATGCTAAACCAATGCGACAATTACTAAATAGTGGTAGTCACTTGACCTGGCCATTGCTCCACGAGGTCAAAATGGTAATTGCCATAGAAATTGCCACAAAGCGTTTTATCACTACTTCTGCCTCACCAAATTGCACTATCATTTACGTTAAAAAATGTTCTCAAAGTAATCGTATATAAGAATTACGTTAAAGAGCAACCGAACGGAATTGCTCGCAAATTATAGGATGCCACGTGTGTGACGCCCCTCGTGAATTTGTATTAGCAAGGGAATCTTAAATTGATAGAATGAAACCTTTACACAAAATTAGTAATGCAATTTGCTCGAGTAAAACATAAACACAGCAGCAACATAATAATACACCTCAATGTTCATGATAACATTAAATGTATTGCGTGTACTCACCAAATTCGGGTGCCAGACAGACTTATAACTCATTGATCATTTTCTTGATGTGTTTTGTTTCCTTGAGGCAGGACCAGTTTGCTAATTATATTTGGACACAATGCCATCGAATAATTTGTGCACTCACATAAATTACGTCTCATTACGCTATTGTTGGTATACATTAACGATAACAATTCTCAAATGTATATATATGCAAGTCAATTCAATTCTACGATTACAGATGTTAGCTTATGAAATATGAAATTAAAGGACAGCAGACTACAATACTTAAATTACAGTCTACGTTAACATTACGTTACATTACAAACACATTAAGATCACAAGGATCAGAAAGGTTGCATCTTGAAAAAAATATTTTCAAGTTTCTAGTTGTACGTTTGGATGGCTGTTTTGTTCATTTTTCATTCCGACATCAGTTCTCGATTTTGACCAGAGAAGGGCAAATTTTTCGAACCATATTTTCTTTCGCAACAATAGTTTATAACCGAAGGTTATAAACTAATATAGTTTCTAATAAACAAACAAGCCCTCCCCGTGTCAGTAAAAACTCAGTCTATTTACGATTGCTTTTGAATGCAGATTTATGTTAATCATTATTCCATTTTTCTTTTATAAAATATTTTAGAGTATATATCTGAATCATACAGAAACTTTCAAACAGTTCAACATTATCGAGGTTATATATTCATTCAGATGATTTCATCCAGCTCACCTGACCCATGTCAGCGTAATAGTATTTTTTTAGTAGTTTAGATGATCAGTCACGATATTTCCGTTTTATTAATGTGTGAAAAATAGCTACGCTAATTAGTTTTCATCTATTTTTGTCAATCTATAGTTAATATGTGTTCATTATTTTTTTTATTGTGAAGCTACTTCCCTTTGCTTATGAACACATCTTTCATTTGATCGATTTTTAATATTGATCTTTTTATATATAAACAAACAACATTAATAAATGAGCGTTGAACGATGCTTCTACTTACGAAGTATCTGCTCATAATGTTTTTATATTGCAATTTTAATTTTATGCAAATCCGCTTGACGAAAACTCCACTATTATGCTATTGTATAATATCTCGCGACACCCCTTTAGAGCTCACTTGCCCCACTCAACCCACAAATCGTGAAATTTTTTCTGCGAATTTTCCCCCCCGATTCAGAAAAAGTCCAATAAGCACGCATTTTCTTATAGGCAGACTCTTCCCATATCTGGCCGTCTCCTCCGCCTCCTGCCCATGTGTAGCTGGAGAAAAGTATTTCCCTCTTATTTTTCTTCCCCAATTTCTGAAACAGTTTGATGGTCTAAGTCGGTAGCTTCAAGGTCGAGACACAAATACACACGATGATCTGCACTTCTTACAGAGGGATGGATGCTCACCTTGTTTCGCTGAAACAACAACAACAACAAACATCGGCATCTTTGGGATGCTTTATTTCCAATCAAGCCTGATACATATGACCTTAAGCATTAGTTTTTCAAATGTCTTATAACTAACCCTATATATAGGACACCATGACGGTTCCCCCGTAAAGCCGGTACCCATTTCCGACACCTGGGTTGGGTGGGGTATTGTGCTTGAGCTTTCCCTTATACCCAACGGGGAAAATCTCCGCGCCAGCGCCGGGATACGAACCCTCGTCTCCAACATTCAAGGCTGATCTCATAACCACTGTGCCACGGAGAGCACTTTAAAACACCTCTTCTCTATCATTTATGTATTCTATGTAGTCACTGCAATTCTCAGAACTACTAAATGCTGCGATTCCAATAGATTTTTGTTGCAAGACCTTATATAATTTTGTATTTTCATATTAATCGCCTAACACTAATGGTAGTTCGCTAAATACATTTACATATTCGACTATGAAGTTTATGAATGATAACAACTACGTTACTGAAGCTGAAATGTGCGAAGAATGAGTTTGCTCTCCATTGGAACATAAACATCAGAACGCTAAAATTAATGTAGCTTTTTCTTGATATTTTACTGTTTCAACATTTCAGCATACAATTATTTCTAGCATGAATTTTGCAGCAGTATGCAGCAGAATTTTGTATCAAAACTGCAGAATTTTGTGTTTGATTGTGGATGAACTGCTTATGGTTGAGAGAAAGAATAACTGTCGAAACTTAGTACATATTTATTCGTGAAATGAGAAAGGAGTTCACTGACATTTAATTTTGATAATATTTTTTGACCATATTACTATAAAAAGAGATTATTTAATCTGTATTAATATAAGCACGTTAACAGAACACGCTTAGAAGTCCATGCTAATGATATCTATTTAAAAGACAAAATTGTGGTAAAGGTCTGATCCCTTTGTTATGTTGTAATTCAGAAGGATAAAATAACTGGTCACTGCACAATCTACTCGAACAATGTACAATAGATTGAATGGATTGTTGCAGATAATTATTCCGAATGAATTTGTATTTTAATTGTCTTCACCTAATCTGCATTCCGAAATTAATTTCAGATTTAGTTATAAGTGATCCCTACATTCGATCGTCCTTGACTGTACTTAGTTGGTAATGATATTTAGATTCTCCAGATTACTTCGCAATTCAAGCGTCACTACTAAATGCTGAGTTCTTTGAAAACATATTTTGCTATAGACCATGCCTGTACATTGTATGTATGCGTGTTAAATTTATGGAAATTTTTCGGTAAAATATTGACTTCACTCGTCGATAAATTGCTCATCCGACTTTCAATCCCAGTATTCTTCACAGGTAAATTACAGCAAAAAGAGTAGCATTCTAATTTCATCAGATGATATTTACTATGCTGTTATGTTTTCAATTATTCTATGTCTAAGGTTTTTGGCGATGAATAAGCAGTGTTTTTATTTAAGAGAGTGCAGCAAATGTAATCAACTCCTGAAAGTTCTTAAATTTAGCATTGAAGCTTTTAGAGTAGATTTCATTGTACTAGCTTTCTTAATCATTACAAAGTGAATGCTCGATTTTACAAGCACTGATGGATTTCAAATACGTAACAATTGCATTATGTTGCGAGGAAATCAGAATTTAAATTTTTGAGCTAAAAATGGTGCATATGCATTAGCGTAGAGCCACATAAAAATTGGAAAATCAAAAAAACGCATTAAAAATATAATTATTTTATGCTACAATGTGTGTTCCACCGGCCTTTCTCTTTTATTTTACCAGTTGGTCTGTAGTTCGATCAACGAACTGTAGTGAGTAGAGGGGGTAATTAAGTGTTGTACAAAATTTACACAGGCAAAAAACTCATGTTTCCCTCCCCTATTATCGGGGCGGAAATTGCAGGGTGCAAATCCCCCGTGATCGACCCAAACGGGAAGCTGGTGTCATGCTAGCAACGCAGCTGACCTGCGTGCCAAACAGAAAGAGCAGTGCGCAGCCTCGCGGCTCTCACAGATCATGGGAGAGGGCCACTCCACATCTTGACACTTGTCTTCAGGTTACTACAGGCGGCATGTGTACAATACGATAATGGTTAACGAGAACAACAGAAAATTCTGATATCTACATCACTGTGAGTTAGTACTACTGGAATTTAATGACATACACAACATATTTAAAAAAGTACATCACAGGACTTAAGATCCCTACAAGAAAATAAAAGAGACTGTCGAGGGAGGAATTTAAGCCTCCCAAAAAATGAGAGTGGAACAGCGAAGAAGAAAGAAGAGTGCATAGGCGAAGGGAAATAGACACAGTTACAAGTAAGACTAGTATGGGTAAATTGTTATCAGTCTCCTGCCTGTTATGTCCAAAATATTAGAAAAAGTAATAACAAACCAGCTCTCGTCTTACATAGACGAGTCACATCTACTGCATCGCAATCAATATGCTTACAGAAGGAATACCAGTACTCAGGACGCCCTGTTACACATAACAAAAAAAATTTACAATGATATTGACCAAAAAAAATTAACTCTCTTACTATTGCTTGATCTCTCCAAAGCTTTCGACAGTGTTGAGCATAAGAAACTTCTACAAAAAATTTCAAACCTCAGAATTGACACTCAATGGTTTGAAAGCTACCTACTAAACCGCTCTCATGCAGTGTGCTTGAATAACAAAATGTCATCATTCATACCAAATAACTTTGGCGTTCCTCAAGGTTCAATCATCGGCCCACTCCTATTTTCAATTTTCATCAACGATTTCCCCACCATGCCGGCAAACACAAAAATCTCAATGTATGCTGATGACGTACAAATTTCCATGACAAGCTCAACAGCAGATTTAAAAGAAACACAAGCCAACGCTGAAAACCTTCTGAGAAACCTTAAATTGTGGTATGACCATAATGGCCTCAAACTTAACGCAAGTAAAACGCAATGCATTATTTTTGGATCACAGAATGCGACTAAAAATTTACCACCATTCAAGCTAACATTTGGAGACGATACAATTGAACCAGTAGAGACGGTAAAAAATCTGGGTGTTTGGTTTGACAAAAATATGACTTTCAATTCACGCGTCGAAACAATGTGCAACAAAATAAACGGAACCTTAATGTTCTTTCATCGCATTAAGAACACACTTGACGAAAAATCTAGATTGTTAGTGATTCAGTCTTTAGTTTTATCGCGCCTGGACTACTGCAGTCTTGTATGGGGAAATTTACCTCAATATCGCCAGGAAGAGTTGCAAAAATGTCTAAACTTCGCCGCCAAAGTGGTGTGCAAAGGAAATTTCAATAAATCCGATCATGTCACCCCTCTTTTAAGAAAACTCGACTGGATCCCAATACCGAACAGATTCATGATCCAAAAAGCTCGACGAGTGTTCTCCTCTCTGTACCTCCCCCAAAGTAATGCAGAGGTGGTAAAATTTTTTCCATCTAATATCCCAAACAAAAAACCAAATCGGAGAAATTTTAGTCAGTTACCGTTCATCTAACGTGGGACAAAAAGCTCTCTCAGTTTCTGGAGCTTTTTTGTGGAACAAGCTTCCCCAGCATATCAAAAACTCTAAAACTGTAAAAGAATTTAGAGTAAATGTGTCACGTCATTTTGCATCTCTATAGACCTGCAGCATTTCGGTGTGAATTTCCCATTTACCAGAAATTTTAATTTTCCTGAAATTTCTGTTAGAAAATTAGAAACTATTTCATTGTACGTTTGCTAAGCCATTCGTGCATTCATCTTAACTATTTCTGTCGACAATAATGAGCACCCCAGCCGTGAGTTCAATACAGCAGAATGAACGTTTTTTCCATAATTAGGAGTATTTCCTCATATTTATTTTGTTATTTTTTCTTCTCTGTGTTAATATTTAACATCCGTATGGAAAACATACTCTGAAATACATTTTGTGTGTACACCAATATACAGGTTTATAAATGTGAGGATTGTGCAAAGTTTATAATGAATTAAATTTTGGCTAACGTTGTCTCGTTATTTCAAAATCATTCTCGAAGATGTTTTCAATCGATTTCGGCTGAGCTGGGGGGAGGGGTTAATTTAAGCATTTTCATTTAGTCTTTTAATATTTTTCAGTGCGTTCAGTGCACACCAGCACTAAACTTTGAAATCGAAAAAAACTATTAATTTCTGTTATCAAAATTATCACTTTGGACCATTGCTTAATCTACCTATATGTGCCAAATTTTTTAAATATTCTCCACTCAAATGTGATATCCGGCCACAATGTTACTTCATTTTATCCCGTGTACCCATGTCTGTATAATGCTGAAGAGTTGTGTTGTTTCTTGACTGTAACCTGAGTTTTCTTAAAAATTTCTATGAAGAAACTAAAAACCAGTTCATTTTACGTTTTCCGAAGTCTTCTTTTCCTTTTAGTTATTTTTTTTCGAATAATTTCTTAGGATTACAATGAGCTCAACTGTCATTATCGGTGTAATAGATGGTAGGTTGTTTCTATCCTCTTATTTTATATTTGTATTTTTTTCTTATATTTCATTCTCAATATGTACATATATTAATATGTGTGTGTACGTATATAGGTATATATATATCTACATAAATAGATATACATGTTTCTATTTCATTTCTTTACACAAAAACCATCCGGTTAATAAATTTTATTGCACTAGCGAAATGATTCAAAAATAGATCTCCCACTTACACCAGAGGACGTCTCTGTGAATCGGATTAATGACAAATACAATTAATGAAATTAATCGTAATTTGAGCGTATGAATCGTGGTAAAATTTTCTTTCTGTCCGTATGTTGTACAAGCAAATTTTGATGTTGAGTATATGTTTGTTTGCGTATTTCTGCCAAAATTCTGTAGATATTTATCAATCATGAGTGGTAACTGGCCTACACTGTATCTCCATTTTATCCCATGTACCCATGTCCGCATGATGTTGCAGAGAATATCGAGAAGATATGATATATGATATGATATATTGAAGATATATGTTTTTTTTGTTGTTGTTCCTCAGCGGTAACTTGAGTTTTCTTAAAATTTCCTTTAGGAAATTAAAAAACCATTCCATTTATACGTTTTTCGAAGTCCTTTTCTATTCCTTATCTTTCCTCAGGTTATTTCTTACGATTCATCAGAGCTTTCGCTGTCATTTTAAGTATAGAAAGAGTAAGATTATTTTTCATGTCTATTAGCATTTTTCTTATATTCGTTTTCAATACGTATATATATGAATATGTGTGTTGGTGTGTGCGTATGTACGTGTGCGCACGCAAACATGAATGATAATGTATCAGTGTAAACATGCACACGTTTCGCGCACATGTACATATATCGGTTTCTATTTCTACTTTTTGCATAAAAAGCAAAACCTCAAGACACATTACATTTTACCTAAAGCTCTGCGATCAGTTAACACTGCACCAAATTTCAGAAATAAACAAATTGATTGCGCTTGCTTTATGATTTATAAATCGATCTATCACGACCCCGAAGGGCATTTCTGTGAACAGAAGAAATTAAAAGTATAAACAGACAAAGGAAATAAAGCACTCGTGCAAAAATTATCTATATATTTGTATGCCGAACAAGCCATGCATTTCAATTTTGAGTGTAAGTTTGTTTACGCATTCCTAGATGTGCGTGCTGTGTTGCGCGATGTTCTTTACAAATTATTTCGAGACTATCTTTTTCTCAATACTTGATTGTCATTTTCGATGTTGTTTCAATCTAGTATGGTGTAGCGTTTTTTTTTGTATTTTACCTACTTCGATGATCTTATAAATAATTCGAAAAATACTAAAGAATTCTTCGAAACTGCCAAGTTCTTAGTTGAAATTATCGAAGTAGGAAAAAGGCAAGAAGCGCTGTACCGGAATCTCTTGGAATATAAAATATCCAAGAGATAATATTTCTCATTTCTCATTCAACTACCCTTGACAGAGTTAAACTATTAGCACGACCCGTATGGTTTGTCTATTAGTACGCCTCGTATATTTTTTCTATTAATATGCCTCGTATGGTCTATCTATCTGTACACCTATGATAGTATTGTCTAATATTACATCTCGTATAGTTTGTCTATTATTATGCCTCGTACGGCTTATCTATTTGTACACCTCGTATGGTTTGTCAATTAGTATTCCTCGTATGGAACTTTGTTAGACTATTAGCACACCACGTGTGGTTTGTCTATTATAGTACGCCTCGTATATTATGTCTATTAATATGCCTCGTATGGTCTATCTATTTGTACACCTCTGATAGTTTATCTATTAGCACACCTCAAATAGTTTGTCGATTATTATGCCTCGTATGGCTTATCTATTTTTACACCTCGGATGGTTTGTCAATTAATACTCCTCGTATGGATCTTTTGTTTTAGGACGTCTTATATTAAGGAAATTCTAAAAGCCAATATGTTGGCATATGTATCTCATGTGACAACTTGGAAATAAACGGTTTGTTATGTCCTCGTGAGTATCTTCTCTTGATCCTACAAGTTTTACGTGATTTCCTCGTTCATGTCAAACATCTCATTTCTTCTGTCATTATATCTTTGACATGTATTTTTAATTTATATTCTATTGATTCTTCGTTTATCTTCCAATAAGTTCAATGCATTCAATTGTGTTAATAAATGTGAATTTCTGAAGCATTATATCAAAAGTTAGTTATATGCTAGTTTCTTCATTTTGAAATTCATTAATCTGTCCAATGATCTCTTCAAAAATGATATTAAATTTTCAACCCATCATATATATAGTTCATGGGGCGTCACGTTATTTGATGGTATTTTAATATTTCAATCAATATTTCTACAGGAAATACGAGTATATATATTATTCAATAGGAAGAATATACGTACGTAGAATGTTGGCCAACCGTGTACTAGTACTGTACAATGAAGAGACGCTGCGATGAAATGAGATGAATGAAGGTACACAGTCATAGGACAAAAGGACAAGTTCGAACATTTTCAATTTTCAAAGAAAATCCAGCGAGGAATTAAAAACCACAGGGTTTCGGTTTTACATTAAATTTAAATAAATTGAAAGTAACTGTAATTTTCAGAGATATAGAAAAACTCCGTCTAGCAAGAGTAGTATAAGCTCATGATGCTGACTGAGCACACAATTATCCAAGTTAAATATTGACCTCCCAGGTATTAAATGGAGATTTTGTCGAGACGAAATCTCGTCTTAGAATACTTATCATTTTTAAGCCATTACATCGAGCATTCGTGAGGACAATATCGTCGCAGGTGACCAAGCCTTTGAGAAAAACAAATGATGTAAAACGGAAAGATCCTATTCTCATCGTAATTCTGATCGATCCACATCGTGATCAATTCTCTCTCGCGTATTCATATATTTATACAAATATTTATTTACATCATCGTCGTCTCGCGTTCTATTTGAGCATAGTTTTACACAACTAAAGGCGTATTACGTATACTAGCATCTTTCACTCTGAACCGAACGCAGACTTTCTCGTTGGGACATTGCTTGCTCTGAAAGGTACTAGGCGCAGTTTATTTATTAACAGCAGGCTTGCAGTAGGACGAATTTAGCCTCTGTGGCGTTTCGGCGCTGCTTTGACTTCATCATGTGATTTATAATGAGCCAGCAATGTGGTTTTCCTAGACATTCCTTTCCTTCGTTCGGTGGCGCTTCTCTCCAACAGTGTTGAATTCGCGATTTAAGTATGAGATACATGTAAAAAATAACGACAATACATCACGGATTAAAACTTTTTTATGAATAGTATATCAAAACTGCAACAAATTCCGCGGGCTAAAAAATTGAATAAAGGCACACGTATGAAAAAAATAAAGGGCAACTGTGCACGTTAAATAGATTAAATGGGCAACATCATAAACCGATCTGACTAGGATTGAAATGTATGCTCAACGAGTGGAAGAGTCCCCTATCAATCTTTTTATGAGTTAGCTACTTTCATCCGAGAGGCTGCTGACTAGGATGAATCAGCCGCGAGGACTTGAATGAGGTTGGACACTGTAAAAATTCCTGTAGATTTCACTGTCAAACACCGGATAAAAACGGCATTTAACCGTTCAGTACAGAAAGTGTGTTTTTTAGTCACAAACTGTAGACGACCGTAAAATGTGATATGAAATCCCTCCCGCATTTTTGTAGATTTTCCGAAACGTGATTCATTCGAAATAAACTTTTAAAGGTTACAAAGTTTGAGGTTATAAACTGTCCTACAGTTAAAACTTTGAAAAGTTATTTCACTTTTTGAAATAAGAATTATTCATTTCCGTAAATTCATTTTTTAGAGTACAAATAATATTTTAGGTTGTAACAGAAGTTATGTCCATTTTTTTCATTTGAAATAAAATGAAAGTCCTTTCAAAAATATATTTATTTAGCGTTCAACACAGTCACCATTTTTATTAACTACATTTTCCCTTTTTGTCATAACCTTTCTAATTCCATTTTCATAGAATTTAGCCAGCTTGGACTAAAAAAAGAAACTAGTTTCATTTCTACCTCCTCTTGAAGTAAGCCTTAGTCCCTTTAAATGATTCAGTAAGCTCCTGAAAATATGAAAATCGGTTGGAGCAAGATCGGGAGAATATGGTGGGTGATGCATGACTTCCCAGCCAAATTCTTCAATCAGATTTTTGGTTGCTCTTGAAGTGTGGGGTCTGACATTGTCATAGTGCAGAATCACTCCTTTTCGATTGATCAGAGAAGGCCGTTTTCCCTGTAAAACTGCTTTTAAACGATTCAGCTGCTGACAGTAAACTTCAGATGTTATTGTTTGATTGTCACCCATTAGTTCATAATAAATAATTCCCTTCAAATCCCATCATACACACCAAATAATTTTTTAGGGTGCAGACCACTTCTCGGCAGTGGAATTGGCTTCGAACCACGATTTAGCCACTGTCTTTTGAGCTTAACATTGTTGTAAAGGATCCACTTCTCGTTGCCAGTTATGATTCGGTCTAATAAAGGTGCCTGAAGTTCACGAGAACGCAGTGAAACACAACAAGTGACACGCTGTTGCCTGTTGATTCCTGACAAATCGTGTGGGACCCATTTCCCATCCTTTGAGACTTTGCCAAGTCTTTTCATTTCCCGATATATGGTTCTATGGCTTACATTAAACGTTTTGCTCAGTTTTCTAGTAGTGCAGGTTGGATTTTCATGAATGGCAGCTTGCAATTGTTCAGAATTGAGTTTTTTTGAGCATCCTGCTCTCGGTTCGTCTTTCAGACTGAAGTCATTCTCTTTGAAATATGAAAACAATCTTTTGCAGGTTTTTTCATTCACAACATCATTTCCATAAGTGTCTTTGAGTGTTTTTGCTGCTGAGCTTGCCGTATTGCGTATATGAAATCCAAAAGTAGAATATGCCTGATATGCTCTTTATTTGGAGTGTACATTAGGGCTAAAAAATAGTTATTAATTACGATAATTATCCCACAATCTGAAAGAAGAAATAATATTTTATCAATTATCATAGATAAACACACATCAAGCTAAATTGAAGTAATCGTGTCCAAAAATATACAGTTAGCGACGAAATTATTCGTACACCCCTCGTCTTTCAAAACTTTCTAGAATTACTCAAAAACTCTTGTTGTTCGCACAGGCATAAGATTCTCACAGGGTGTGAAGCACATACGAAGTTTTTAGAACAAAATATTATTTTTTAAAAATTTAACAAGCTGAACTTCAGAAACACGACAAGACATTCATACAGTTGAGTACATTCCTTTTCATTGAGAAGTATTAACCGTTATACTTGTTTTATTGAAAAAAATTGCGTCTGAAATGTTTTGAAGATTCTAGATGTGAGATCATTCTAGAAAATTGTGCCAGAGCTAACGCGGAGCGAGAGGAGTAAAGCTTTGTCAATCCTATACTAACGCCACGATGGGAAAAAACTAAGGAACTCGGTGTGGACCTCAGACAGAAGATTATTGACTGCCACAAAGCTGGAAATAGCTATAGCGACATATCTAAGCGTTTGAGCATCCCAAGATCTACAGTAGAATCTGTTATAAAATAGTTTGCTAAATTTAGTACTGTAAAACGTTTCCTAGGCGTGGTCGCAAACCAAAACTCTCGGTGAGAACTTCTCAAAAATTGTGTCGTGAAGTCAACGCAAATCCTCGAGTGAAGCTAGGCGACATTGCCAAGAGAATGAACGCTCAGGGAACTAGCGTGAGCAATCGCACAATCAAGCGCTGTCTGAACAAGGAAGACCTACAGACAAAGGTTTCAACCACAAAGGACTCGACTCCACAAACCATGTCATGTTGCTGTTCTCTTAAACTTTGTAAAGTCACACTTGAATAAGGACAGAGGATTTTGGGAGAGAGTATTATGGAGTGACGAAACCAAAATCGAGCTTTTTTGGGCATAATGACATGAAGAAGGTTTGGCGTGAGAATGGTGGAGCTTTGCTGCCGAAAAACACTGCGCCAACAGTTAAATACGGAGGTGGATCACGAATTTTTTGGGGTTGTTTTGCTGCATCGGGTACTGGAAAACTGGCTGCAATTGAAGGGAAGATGAACTCTGATGACTATATTTCTATTTTCGACTAAGACCGGAAGGTCTTAGTCTAATAGTTTGGAGACGTAGCCTAGAATACAGCACGGATAGGTATCATATTCAATAGAATTTACGAAGCTAAATTTAAAATATCTGAATTAGTCTATTTTAAACGTTTCGGAGACCAGCTCCATCTTCAGTAAGTTTGAAAAATTAAAAAACGAAATTGGTTAGTTCTTGACGAAAGTGATCAGTAGGAAAAAAAATCATTTATCAATAAAATTTGCAGTCGAAATTGAGAATAATAATTCATTATTTTTTTTGGACTCAAAAATTACTCGATTAGGTAAAGCTTTCAATTTTTCAGTTTTTCGTGAGGCTACTTTTACTGGATTGGGCATAAGTTTCTACATTAAATGTAACCATAGATTTCAAATTAATGCGGTTAAAACCTTATTAAATCGTGCCCACAGCATTTGTTCAAGTTTTGTGGATCTACATTCTGAATTTAATTTTTTAGTCTCATTTTTTTGTAAAAACGGATTCCCTTCCTCAATTGTTCATGCTGATATTAAAAAACTTTTAGCCAACAAATATTCAGGTATTAACGATGTCGCCGATTCGGTGCTACAGCTCTACTGTGTATTCCCATATTTTGGTGATTTTACGAGTAAGATATCCCGGGATATTGAAAACCTTTTTAAACACCACTTTCCTGCGGTAAGATTAAATGTGATTACTGTGAATCTGCTGCGAGTTGGTTCTTTCTTTCGGTTCAA
This sequence comes from Morinoia aosen, assembly GCA_030386875.1. Classification (NCBI taxonomy): domain Eukaryota; kingdom Metazoa; phylum Arthropoda; class Malacostraca; order Amphipoda; family Talitridae; genus Morinoia; species Morinoia aosen. The sequence goes on from CM059569.1 coordinate 5,581,625, forward strand.
AGATGGGATTCCTAAGCAGATGCGGGCATCCCTGGTATATAAATTTAGTTGCGTACAGTGCACGTCTGGCTACGTCGGCATGACGACGCTGCCTTTTTATGTCAGGATCGCCCAGCACCGTGGAGTTAGCTTTCGTACCGGGAGACCTTTGGCTCAACCCCTCATTCATCAATCCGCCTTCATACCGAACAATGTAGCAGCCGTATTTCCGAGGACAATTTTTCTATTTTATGCTCTGCACCTAACGAGTTAGATTTGCGGATTTTAGAATCCCTTCACATTGCAAAAGAGAAGTCGCTTTAAATAATGCTAATAGTTCATATCCTTTAGAAATTTTTGTATCGTTTTTTTTCCTACTAATCACTTTCGTCAAGGACTAACCAATTATGGTTTTTATTTTTTCAGACTTACTGAAGATGGAGCTGGTCTCCGAAACGTTTAAAATTGACTAATTCAGATATTTTAAGTTTAGCTTCTTAATTTCTATTAAATATGACATCTATCCGTGCTGTATTCTTCGTCTCTAAATTCTTAATGATAGTCCGACTAAGGAGTGTTAATTTTACCATTAGTTTGGGACTTGGAAGGCGGTGTGTATTTCAACAAGACAGTGACCCAAAGCACACGGCCAAGTCTACAACTAGCTGGCTCCAAAGAGATCTGATAAATGTGCTGCCGTGGCCTTCGATGAGTCCTGATCTCAATTCTATTGAAAATTTGTGGCAGGAATTAAACGTCAACATCAACAAGAGATTTCCAAAGAATCTTCAGGAATTGAACCGCATCGCCATTGAAGAATGGAACAATATTTCATCTGAAATTACGGAAAAGCATGCCAAAAAACCATAATAAAATGCTTTTAAATATTATGAAGATGAAAGGTCACGTTATTGGTTATTAAAAATGTACTCAAATGGTAGATTCGCCTCAACAAAGTGTAATACTTTTCACGGGATGAATAATTTTGTCTTATCGTGTTTCTGAAGTTAAGCTTGTTAAATCTTTCAAAAATAGTATTTTGCTCTAGAAACTTCGTATTATTGTCACTAATATGTGCTTTACACCGTGTGGAAATCTTATGCCTGTGGCAACAATAGTTTTTGAGTAATTCTAGAAAGTTTTGAGAGACGAAGGGTGTACGAATAATTTCGTCGCTAACTGTAGCTCAAAAATTGAACAGAACTTCTGTTATAACCTGATATTTCCCAATGTTTCCCTGTTATATAAACAGAGTTGAAAACTTTCAGAGATAACTATTAAAAACAAAATGAAGTTTTCTCTACGTATATTCTGTCGCTTGAAGTGCACAATAAAATAAGTTCAAGTTAAATTTGCACTAATTCCTGAAAATAACATTAGAACTAATTTCCCTCTAAGCAACAGAGTTAGCGCAGCTATTTGAAAGATTTATAAGGTGAAGTAGGAAGGGTTATTGATCATTTCAAGTTATCTCAGCCGCAGGGTTGCGGAGTCGGAGTCAGAGTCGGTGTCATGATTCTGCTGTGACTATACTCTACGATGTGTTTGAATAAGCGTTAAGAAGGAGTTTGCCTAGCTAGCGACTGAAATACCTTCGAAAAGACTGGCTTCCATAGAAATATCTTCTCGTCAGTAAAGGCTGCATATTCTTGTCTCCACGAACCTCGCCCAGACGTCGTCAACCGTCACCTTCAGCTCTACCAACATCGACAACATCAACATCATCGTTTGAAGGCGCCACCGCACCCTCTACGAGTGACACGTCACGAAACATCGACAGCTGGCCGGACTGCCAAATGCCTCCATTTGCTCAACGTATATTCTTTCCCTTTATTAGAGACTTAGGATCGTATTTACTCTGCGTAAATTAACTGTCATCCAATCGTAAGTCTATTCTCTTCTAATTATATGACGACACTTGCCAATTCCGATTAAATTAACTAATGTAAAGCATTGGATCTATAAAGTCATGTTTGTTCTCAAGGCGGACAGCGTCTCAGGCTCCTGCGCTTGGTAGACGACGATCGGACAGAAGCGTCCCAGCAATCGCAAAGCACAGTCACGTCTGTTTGTGTTCTCCCACCTCGCTGCTCTGGCCGGTGGCCAGTCGGCCAGGCAGTGAAGGTTACCCACTTGTTATTCAATGAGTCGTGTATTGACTCTTAAGCTCCATCAACGACCGAGCTAAGTATCCTAATGTTTTCGTATTCCATACATTCTCGCCACTTTATTTCGCGTGGTAGGTTTAGATTCTGTACCCAAAATGTATCACGTCAGGTTTATTGATGAATTAAATGTTCTGTATTTCGCAAGTTATATTCAAAGATGAGGCCTCACCTCCTAATGTCCTTTTTCATTCAATATTAAATTCATTGGATTACTTCTGATTATTTACCTCTATCCATAGGAACTGCAAGCTATAAGTAGTAATGATATGTGGTGTCAGAAATAGAACCCACATCCTTGGAAATGACCTGACGCAGCAATGAAACTAAAGCTGGAATATTATCTCAATGATTTATAAGAGGTGCGATGAAAATTAATGGAAAATAACGTCATCAAACTAATACAATATTATACCAACGAATAGGACGTCAGCGGTGATATTACACGAGAAGGAAGAACTTTACATATGTCGACAGCGATCTGCAATAGGAGATAGTGATCATTACATTTGATGTGACATCGATAAAAAAAAATCTAGGCCACCATAACAAATGGAGGCAGCGGAGTGAGATTTAAGTTTGTTTAAGGATAATTATAATTCATAATTCTGCTTAATCTTGCCGTGCTCACGCTCCGACAGAGACCGCTCAAATTTGTCACGCTTACCAATTCCCAATCAAAATTGTCACGCTTGCCAATTCCCAATAAAATTTGTCATGCTTACCAGCTATCAACTAAACTACCAGAAATTACTAAATTATACTACATTATGATCAAACTATTTTTTTGATAAAAATAGCCTTATGATCTGCCGAACCAAATTAATAGTGTATGATTAAGAAATTTATAGAATTCTAAAATTGTACTAATGCGTTTAATAATCCATACATTATAACAGTTTGCATTTAAATCATTCCTATTTTATTATCATGTTGTACCCATTCGAACTATTTTGCTATTATTGTGTCTATTGTAGAACCATCTATATTCTCTATTATGTTCATTTACTATGTAATTGTTTATATGTCTAATTGTGCATTGAATTCCCGTTGTGCCTTATTGATTTCTTTGAATAACCATGTTTCAGGTTAGCTGTTTGTAATTCTCTGATTGTGTTTTGCCCATTTTACTAATTATTCCCATTATGAAACCTCATATTTCATTATTATATTGTGTGTATTAATTGCCGACGTATTTGGAATTACCAAATATGCAAAAGAATTAATTACAGTCGATCTACAGAAATAAATCCAAGCCTCATTCAATTAATTATCGCACATGTTACTGTATTCGAGCAATGAGTTGGAATAGGGCTCTGTAAAATTACGCCTACGAGCCAAGCCATTAAACTACAGGCGCCATTTTGTAATCGGCGAGGGAGACATGAGAACAACACTATTCATGGCGCCGGCTTTGGATTCAAATCTTCAGACTGAGTTGAACGTTTAAAGCTATATCATCTTAGCTCGCCAAAGTTTAAACTATGTTTGTGAGGTTATCAACTCTAAAATATGATTCGTAAACCTCCATAAAAATCTCCTATGGATGATTAAATTTATACCTTATTAAAAATTAAATTTCATCCTCACATGCTAAAGGAGGCTCATATAAAAGTAAAATTTCATTCAAAATAACATTTTCCGCGCATCAAAAATTTTACATACACTATGTATACTTATAAATTCGATATTTACTAAATTTACTGGTGCGAATTTATGTAATCTACTGGTAATTTCATTCCACGTCCATTTCAAATTTATTGCAATGTGTAACCATATGATTTCATGTTGAGAGGATGTTGTATGAACGAATGTTCACGTCTGGGATGTTGGTATTGAGATGCTGTGGGGAACGTAATGTGGAGGAGGCAGTGCGAGCTGTGGTGCGCTAGCGGTCTAGCTGAGCCTTTGTTTACATTCTGAGTCGGCCTCCGAACACCTGGCTCCCGACCTTCTGACCCTCTTTCCCTCTGCCCTTGTGCCCGAGTGCCGCCTGCTCCTCGACGTTTCTTTCTTTCATTCTCTATGCCTAACGATCACTACCACGACCACTCGTACTACCCACAGTGGACTCTATCTTCATAGCACGTGTCGAAATGATGGTCTTATCTCAAACTCAACTGAAATGTTTAATACTTAAATTTTAACGGAATGTTAAACGTGCACTACTTAAACATGATGATGTAATCCTTTCATTTTATTATTCTATCGTTTGTCATTCTTGATTGCTTGCCTTTTCTTATAGTCAACGAATTAACTAGTTTCCACCGCAAATTGAATACTTGAATGTAATTCATGCGCATATCTGGATCTTTGATTTTATGAAAAAAAATTTATTCTCTCAATGTTTATATGAAATATTGCATCGCAACAAAATGTAAATGTTATTAAAATCAAGTGAATCTGATTCTAATTCAAAAATCATACCGCTCTGTCATTATCTAATTTCCAACGCTAATGTGTTATTAGAAATTTATGTAGTCTTTCTTTCTGCGATTCATGATTGTCACGTAATATCACGTCTAGTTAAGATTGGAATTAAAATTAAGCTTATGTCCTCTTTGTAAACGCGAAGTAAAGTGGAATGAATGGGGTGAGCATGATATGGATGCGAATGCGTATGACTGCAACAAGGGAGTGGAAATCTCGGACTGATAAGGTCATTGAATAACCAAAACTGAACTTTCAGTCATGGCGTCAAGGGCAAGGCGTGCACGGGCCGACAACCGACATCACAAGGACGCGCTTGCCTTGTGTGGTGCACAACCACGTCGCACGGAGCACTGGCTCAACCACAACCACAACCGCACCGCGTAACCCGGAGGGTAGACGGCAACGCCTGCGCGCACCGGGGACGTGAGCGAGTGGATGGACATACGCACGCACAGCGCGGCACCTGAGGCAGCGGCATGACGTCACAGCTCGGACGTCGGAGCTTGAGGGATACGCTCCTACTCCAATACACTCCTATACGCACGCACGCGCATACGCTTCGCGTACGAGCCTCAGCTGGTCAGCACGCGACACGACGCAATCTCACAACTCCCACAGCAGGTAACATCGACGACGGAAGGCGTGACGGCGAATGAAGGGAGCGACGTTATGCTGCATTTACCAGCGAGCAGAGAAATGGGACAGCAGCGCTTCAAAAAGATGACGACATCCCGCATAAGAGGAATACGTCCACCTTACATCTCAGGCCCCGCGGAGTTATTTAACTCGAAAATTTCTGCAAGAGGAATCAAGTAATGGAAGCCCCTTGGACCCTAGGCGGCCAAGGTATTTAAGGGATTTTGATCCCTGAAGTTCTTTAGCTTCACGACTGTTGTATACGGCGGTCATGACGACAAGAGGGGACGTCAACATCCGTTGTTAGGGGAATAGGTCCTGCCCAAGGACTACTAAACGGTTGTTCTCGCGTGACTTCCCCGTATCAGAGCACTTATTTGGAGCAAATCTTGTCGTCAAGCTTCACATCTGTTTCCTCGGAACTAAGCGTTATTTTAACGCATAGTCGCACGCGTTGAGGTCGAGTGAAGGAGAAGAAAAAGCAGGAGCTTTTAAACAAAAAAAACGCGACGGAGGGATATTTGTCATGATTCTGCTGTGACTATACTCTACGATGTGTTTGAATAAGCGTTAAGAAGGAGTTTGCCTAGCTAGCGACTGAAATACCTTCGAAAAGACTGGCTTCCATAGAAATATCTTCTCGTCAGTAAAGGCTGCATATTCTTGTCTCCACGAACCTCGCCCAGACGTCGTCAACCGTCACCTTCAGCTCTACCAACATCGACAACATCAACATCATCGTTTGAAGGCGCCACCGCACCCTCTACGAGTGACACGTCACGAAACATCGACAGCTGGCCGGACTGCCAAATGCCTCCATTTGCTCAACGTATATTCTTTCCCTTTATTAGAGACTTAGGATCGTATTTACTCTGCGTAAATTAACTGTCATCCAATCGTAAGTCTATTCTCTTCTAATTATATGACGACACTTGCCAATTCCGATTAAATTAACTAATGTAAAGCATTGGATCTATAAAGTCATGTTTGTTCTCAAGGCGGACAGCGTCTCAGGCTCCTGCGCTTGGTAGACGACGATCGGACAGAAGCGTCCCAGCAATCGCAAAGCACAGTCACGTCTGTTTGTGTTCTCCCACCTCGCTGCTCTGGCCAGTGGCCAGTCGGCCAGGCAGTGAAGGTTACCCACTTGTTATTCAATGAGTCGTGTATTGACTCTTAAGCTCCATCAACGACCGAGCTAAGTATCCTAATGTTTTCGTATTCCATACATTCTCGCCACTTTATTTCGCGTGGTAGGTTTAGATTCTGTACCCAAAATGTATCACGTCAGGTTTATTGATGAATTAAATGTTTAGCATTTCGCAAGATAACTGATTCCGCGGAGACTTCACTTCATATAAAATGTGCTTATCGTAATTATCAAGGTGTTAATGTTCAAGTAATGAAGGCTTCACCTGTTTATTTTGAGGTCATGATGCGATCTCCTGTAACTGTATTTTCTGATAGGTTAGAATAGTTTTTGAGATTTGATGGTGTCACGATCATCTAGATTCATTAATATGACATGTTGTGCATCGTAAGTCAATCACTATCCTAACATGTAATCTATTGCTATTAGAAGGACGTCATCATTTTAACAGAAATTTACGTTATAACAGCGTTGTCACTATCCTTAACGAGGCCCTATTCGATTTGCCATAATATTATATTTAATTGTAACTAATGACATTGAAAAGTCACTGCATATTTCGATCTTTAATGAAATTACAAAAATAGAATAATTGAGGCCTTCTGTCTCGACTATTGATCGAAAGTAAATGAAACCGAAAGAGAATGACGAAAATAATGCAGAGAAAAGAATTGCCTCGGAAAAATCGGCCAACGAAAAACATATAGATCTAGGATAAAAATAGGGAATACAACATCGGGAGTCGGAGTTTTTGGAGTCGGAGTCGGAGTAGCTTGTCTGAATGCGATGGAGTCGGAGTCGTTCATTCGGATGTGGTGGAGTCGAGGTTGGGGTCGCTATTTTTCGGTATTTTGATTCTAATTTTTGCTAAAAATTATTCATAATTATTTAAAACCGAAAGTAAACAAAATAGAGTTAAAATACTTTACTGGAAAACTAAAAAATATGCAAAGATTTTGTTGATTATTATGTTCGAAGTTAAACTGCCTATTTATACCTATTACCTAACACTGTTAATGATATCTGGTCATTTTGGGTTCGCACACATATATTTGAGATACGTACGTGTGCGAAATGTAATTTTCTTACTGGAGCAATAATGTATCTTTTACAGTTAATAAGCAGGCATTAGTAATTGAAAGCATCGCAAATTCATTCTGTTCATTTCTGTTTCGTTCATTTCCCTTTCAGTTAATACATAAGACCTAGAAACTAGTAGTAAATCTGCTGCAATGTACTTGCAGAACAGCTCAGCTGATGCAATACACTGTACTCACATAAAGAGTGGTAACTCTGTACGCTTTTAATTAATGTGTCTATATTCTATACCACTGGTTCCTTATAACAAACTTTTCTACTTATTCTTTTGGTAATGCTTTGATGTGTTGATTGATAATGACTAGTTTTCGCAGAAACCTAAAGTTGTATTGTGATGATAAATGTGTCTAGTCTTTAAGTTATGATACATTGATAATGACTGGTCTTTGCCAAAACCTGAAGCTTTGGTCTGATACATAAAGACTTCTAGTTTTCAGGTTATATCCCTATTGATAAAGCAACACAATTAGCTTAATCTGATGTTAATAATTGGAATATTAGTTTATTTTTTCAGCATTATGTAGTACCTTTGTATTTCAAATTGATCTCTTTGTTTTGTTTATTTCCTTGTCTTTAGGTCAAATTAACATGTATTAATAATGAGAATCCCTGCACATTTCTAAAGTTATTTTTTCAATGTTGTTTAGTTCTTTAAAAGTTATATTGTATTTCACTATTTCATTTTCGTGCTGAATTTCTATTTTCTGATCACTCCCCAGTTTCTAAGTAAGCATTTGTTGAAATGGAGAATTTTATAATTATGATTTTGCATTTTTAAAAACTGAAATAGTATTCGTTTCTCGGTATTATATAATTAGTTACTTCTTCACAACACTTTGACTGCGACGTGCGCCACCGGTGGTGTACGGAGGTAATTTTCAAACTGCTGCTGACCGACCAGTAGTTGCAAATTCAATGTTCATTAATACTTAATCAAAGCTAAATGAAGGCACAATCCAGTTCATGTTTGGTATTTTCAAAATAGTTTACCACAATAATATTGGCTTTAAATTTGAGTTTGGCATTGAACTTAATATTTAGTAGTCGCAGTCAAAGTGTTAAGGAAGATTTGGAAATTTTTTATGGGAATCAATATCGGTATTGAGACACATGCAAAAAATAGAATACAATGTAAATGAGCGGCAGTGAAAACAATACATAACACAACACTAGCAAAAACTTTTCGTAGTCACACACATGTTGTAACTGAAAGTAATGCACTATCTCAGCTGCAAAGATTGTTGTATTTATATTATCTTGCTGCAAACATTCCATTTTGCACCAAAATTACAAATGAAAAGAACATGGGCGTTTATTGAAATAAGAAAGTGTCAAATACAAACTAAAAAGGCAGGCGAGAATAAAAGACAATATCATGTTACACACAAAGATGCTAAAAGTTCAAAAGTGTGATAAATCAACTGTTATCTCCCTTGGACGAGTTACATTTATATCATCGAATTCAATATGCCTATAGGAGGGACAATACCACTCAAGACGCTGTGCTCAAAATCACTGAAAATATATATAGTGATATCGTTCAAATAAAATGTAGCTCTTCTGCTGCTACTTGATTTCTCCAAAGCATTCGACTGCGTCGAACATGATCGACTTCTACGGAAAATCGTGAACTTAGGAGTTGAAACGCATTGGTTTAAAAGCTGTTTTTCAAACCGGTCTCATGCAGTCCTTTTAAATAACAAGTTGTCCCCATTCATTAAAAAAAATTTTGGTGTTGCTCAAGGATCCATTCTTGGTCTGCTATTATTTTCTATTTTCATTAACGGTTTCCCTCCAACGCCTTCTAACATTAGAATCTCTGTGTATCCAGATGATACCAAAAATTTCAATGACAAGCTCTGTTTCAGAAATACAATACACGCAAATGGAAGCTGAAACCCTATTGATCAGCCTCAAGTCATGGTATGACCATAATGGTCTCAAGCTTATTGCAAGTAAAACGCAATTCATCATTTTTGGGTCCAAAAACGCAATAAAAATTCCAAATCTTACTCCTACAGATAGGAATGAAGAAATTCATCTATCAGAAAAAGCAAACAATTTAGGTATTTGGTTCGATTGAAACATGCCCTTCAAATCCTTCGTTGAGAAAACTTCCAACAAAATTTACGTAACTTTAATGTTTTTTCATCGTATAAAAGTCTGCTCGATGAAAAACCTAGATTATTGGCCATTCAATCTTTAGCTTTACCACGTATTGACAATTGTCGCCTAGTGTGAGAAATATACCTCAATATCTTCACAAAGAGTTGCAAAAATGTATGAATTTCGCAACTAAGGTGGTATGCAAAGGTAATATCAAAAGGAATGATCACGTATCATCTTTTCTAAGTAAGCTCGGCTGGACTCCTGTTCAGAAAAAAGTTGCTATGCACCAAGCCCAATTCGTGTTCTCTATAAATCTTCCTCAGAGGAATACTGAAATAATGCAATTTCATCCCCCCGCCGTCACCATCCTAAAGCCGAATACAAGACATGATGTCTTTAAACAAATATCGTAATGTCATTGTTAATAATGTTTCGTTCATCTAACCTAGGGCAGAAAGCTCTGTCAATATCAGGCACCTTACAGTGGAACAAACTTCCCCCGAGCATCAAAACCCCTCAAACATTAAGAGAATTTAAAACTAAAATAGCTCTTTATCTTGCGTCTACAGAATAATTGTAAGCTGCAGTTCGTACTGGAAAAGTAGTTACTAATTTCTATCGATAATTATCTTATCTTTCATTATGTTACATCTCATACACAACATTTTTGTAGTATGCGTGTGCAATGTGGGTGCTTTATGCGAATATCTAAGTACTTATACATATGTATGTACGTGTGAGTCTCGAATATACATGTTTATTCCTCTCCTAAAATGCTCTTGTTTGTCTTATCTTGTGTGACAATGTGTCGTTTCTTACTCTCTTTGAGCATATTTTCACCACACTATTTTAGGGTGTTTGACTTCTTCTGTTATCTCGGCTATGTTGCAATTATTATGGTTAGTAGCATTGTACGACGATCCTTCTCATGTTTTTGACTCATGTGAACTCTTTTGTGCGAGTATTATTAGCGTAGGAAATATCATAATTTTCGTGTTATGGTAAAATAGTTTATTCTCTCCGAGCCGGTAATTTAGCGTACTAGTTGATACGAAACAATGAAAAATGGTCTTGCATGTTCACCTCATAGTCTTAGACGCAAAATAATTTAAATCTGCCCGTTTTACTTTTAACATCAATCCCTCATATCACGAGTTAATATGTTCGTTTGCTCATATTTCAATATATGTGAACGCTAACAAGAGTGTTTTGAACAATGCGTCACTGGGATTATGTTTTCTTCGTGTCAGGCAGCGCAAGTGGTTTCGAGTCCAATCTGTGATAGTTGCCCATAATCTTAGACATTTTCTTTGTGTTCAGCTCCCTGCACCCCTTCTTGGTCTGTTTCTCTGCGCTGATAATGCGTCTGTGTATTTACTTTAGCTAGCCCTAAAATGCTATTCGTATGGTATTTCAACATTCCATTATTGGTTTGATTACCTAGCTAAATAGCACTAATATTTTACATGTAATTTTGCGTGCTGTACCGTGTTATGCAGTGACTGATGATTATGCGCATTTTTTGGCAAAAAGCAAATAAACCTTTGTCTTTGCTAAAATGTATCTGTGTATTTGAGAGGCACTGTAAAGAGATTTTGCATAAACATTCATATCCTGAGGTCAAAAGAGTTTCCTTGCTCCTTATTGATACAGGCTTTAGGCTATTACGACACCTCGCCTAAAAAGGGGCTTAAGAAACCACTTTGATAAGACAAACTATTCCGCATAGTTTATCTCAAAGGAAACCGCTGTCGTAGTTTGGTGAATCAGGATTATCCTGATGAGCCCTAGCGGACTGATTACGGCGCAGACAGTTGCTCGTCTTCCTAACGGTACCGCCGTAGTTCGGCACAAACAGAAATTCCTTCTGTTGCCTTAGCGGACTCATCACGGCGTAAGCGGTACCCACACGAACCTCAGGAAAAGCAGCTGCGCGGAAAAGCTAGCGCCCCGGAAAAAGGTAGCTGCACAGGAGACAGCCCCTTTCCACGAACCCTCACTTCGACCGCACGACGGTATCGACACTTAGTTTCTTATATTTATTTGCGTTGTCAAAATAAGATTAACGCTACGAAGGGAACACATTTTTTTGTGCTTTTCTCTCGGTCATTTTTGTTTCGACAAGTGACAAATGTATAACGATTTCCATGTGTGATTAACAACTATTGATTAATGTTAAGATACTTAAAAAACAATGTTGTAAGCATTTCATGTTTCCCCTTCTCTGAAAATAAACTGTTTTTCTTTTTTCCTGTGTAACTCAATCCCTGCTGAGATTCGTGAAAGGAATTCTTACAAAGCTCTCAAAATAAATCTTGAATCCCTTTTTCTAACGAAATGTTAATCATGTAAGATAACCAAGTCAAAACTTTTCTTCTAAATAGCTCATTCTGATAAAGTAATATGTCATGGTTGCTTAATGTCTATGATCTTCAGTCTGTTCTCTGGTCGTTTCTAGAATATGCTTTTAACATACATCTAGCTCATGTAAACTATTTTGTAAATTTTAGCCTCAAATCGCTTCTAGAATATAATTTAACATTTAGCCCATATAAATGACTTTGTAAAATTAGGCATCGAATCTAATGAACTAATTCTATGAACAGTCTAGGGCGTAACTTAAAATAGCGTTGATGGTAGGATGCCTTAGAAGTCACTGAACTTATTCGAACACACAGGTAGCTATACTCAAATTTGACCATTGCACTAAACTTTAAGAAACAATCTACTTCTGTATCGCTTGTGGTAAATAAATAGTTTAAAATTGTTTGCAGTAAGCCATCACGAAAGGAATCTCGGGAAAATGTATTTGTAAAGGAAGGTAAACGAGTGCTGAAAGTTATATACTAAGAATAGCTAGCACTTGCAGAGCTTCAACTGATGTTACGTTCTTCAGAGGGGTGCCATGTTGTTTGGTGAGGCATTTCTAAGCGCTCAGAAAATAAGCATGCTACGCAAGTCATGTATTGACTGTGATAAGAAGAAAACCTAATTAGTTGATCTGTACATTCTGCTGTCATAGACTAGTAAAATTGCTGACGGCATGATGTATTTACTCAGCTTCCATAACCTCTCGATGCTTCGTTGGATAGTTTTTTATTGAATACTTCGGATAAGAAATGCATGAAATTCTATTTGAAATATCGAAATCATGAGAAAACAACGCTAGGCTTTATACAAGTTACTGGTAAATGAATAACACGGTAAAGTAAAATTATTATTCAAGAAATTTTGCATTATAGCTGTTTGTATTAATTTACCGGAGCACATTATCTCAAAATAGGCTATCACGGGAAATGCTTGTGAAGTAATTCAAAATTTGGGGTTTGAGAAGAAAAACTCGAACCGTGACCGTCATCACATTATGCAGGGCAGAACAACTGTAAAAATCACTGGGCACTTAAAAATTAGCCTTCAGTTAGCAGAATGGTTACAAAATTAAGATGTTCTATAGATGTAACTGAAGTATTTTAATGAAAAAAATTTCTGCCGCAGCATGACTTTGGTGGTTATTCATCGAATACAATAGCACATTTAAAATCACTTCTGCACTAATTATTCTAATTTTTAAAATATAAAGTGAAGCAAAAATCACTAAACGTCATCAAAGAAATGAAAAACATAAGAATGAGCGTTTTAGACAACCTGTTCAAATTTGTGGTAAAACAAAATGAGCGATTATACATTTACCAGATACCTACTAAAAATATTTCGCTCTGTAGTGCTCTTCTTAAAAAATGTTATATTAAATAAGGGAAACACAAAAGGGACAAAAAATAATATATAGAAGATATATACGAGAAAAATACTAGTGTAATAAGTGTCAGCGAAAGAAGTGAGAAGGCCCTTAGCGCCGGTTTAAGTTAAAAGTATGTAAAGATTTTACTCTTTTAGACAATTTCTTTTCCACCAGTAATAGATGGAGGGGAGAGCTTCTTAAGACTATTACAGTGGGCATATTTGAATACATTTAGTTACTCTTGGTCCGAATGAGTTCGGCGACTTCTAGGGTTACCATTCAAAACACTGTGCTAAGTGTACAATTATGTTTAGGCTCGTACACTTAGCCTATTCGTGAGCTAAACTGATCACCTAATTGGTTCACATAAAGTTTGACGCTCGTGTTAAAAACATTGTCTTAAATAGGTAAAATAAGAAAGATAGATTCTAGAATACACTAAGGATTAATTTAGTTCCAATGCAAATTACCCTAGAACTTTGAATTTTCTAGTACAATGTTTTCCTACCTTTTTATTTTCGTAAAACCCTCGCAGTAATAGTGATGTCTCAAGGAACCCCTAGATAAGGAAGTGCTTTACAATCTTATTCATTTCTCCTTCATTATACAAGCAATATCTTTCTTTTTACAACTGCTTTAGGGAAAAATTTTCTTTCCCAAATTTATTGACAATTTTGAGAAAATCCAAAAAAATATTTCTGACAACTAGTTCAAACACCTAATATCTGAATCTTTTCCCCAGTTCATTCACAATTTAAAAAAAAACTGAAATGATTTATTGAAGAGGTAATATGAATCAAAATAATACGAACAAAATTATATTCGCCCAAAATGAGATGTGCGTCTTCAAAGCGACACAGGTGCGTGTCTTTTGAAAAAAAAGCTTTATTCGAGGTCCAATCTTTGATAAGCACGCACATTTTTTTACGGAAAGAAGTAATTTTTTTCTTGTTCTTAATACTTGCCAGGTGAGAAAAAACGCTCACAAATGAAGGAAGGAGAAAACTGAATAAAAACATTTAATACTTTTCTTCGAGTGGCTGGATATTATTTTTTCACTGAAATCCGGATCTTATCTAAGGGGAAATCTGTAAATCTTATCTTGAGTGCACTATCTGATCTTGAGCGCACTATACACAAAGTTCTTCTTCTTCTCTTAAATTCAAGTTCTTGGAATGAGCAAAACATTCAAAGGAAAGATCCCTCACCCAATCAAACTCTTTGGTTGAAAGGGAGTGAAAAGTATGTTCAATTTTTATTTGCAGCGCTTCTAGGTGCTTTTGAATGAACTTGAAATTTGGTGGTATCCATCTTCATTTTTAAGCTCTTACAATAGCTGAAGCATTTCAAAGTTTCCTATATTAACATAGTTTTTCCTATGGTTTAATATTCCTTTGCTATCGAGAACTTCATCACTTGAAGTCAATATTTCCATTGAAATTCAGAAAATTCTCTCATGCAGTATGACATACTGGATTATTTGACGCTGGAGGCCGCGTCAATTTTGCGACCATTTACGCCATGCAAAGGTCTTAAACATACTCTAGTTGCACAGTAAGCTTAAGAACAAATATTTTGCACTACAACAGTAATACCTAATGCGCTAATTCTGATTTGGCTTCGGAGACTCTTCTCTCGGGTTATTCAAGATTTACCACTTATTGTTGCCTAAATCCTGTGTTTACGAAATAAAATCGGAGAAGCCGCGCTTGTGCTGCTTCTGAGCTCGCGGTTATCTCGTTAGCAGCCCTGCAGCTGTGCCACGTGACGCGCCGTCGCTGCCTGCCGGCCGGGGACTACAGTTCACTACCTGACAGTGTTCGCTACATGAGACTTCACTTCATTAAGTGTTAATCTCAGCTAAAGTGTGAATCGTAACAATTTGGAATTATTATTACTCTCTCCATTTGTCTCATCCGTCGATTTTTTTATCTCGTTTTTTTTTTAACGAGTAAAATGACTCAAACAAGTGAATATTTCTACTCCAGTGAGCGTCGCAGGTTTCTGTATCCCAAAATGTAAATAAATAAATCAATGGAATCAGCGTAATCTAAGCTTACGCTTCATAAACAAATCATCTCACTCATTGTATGATGAAGAAGCTCTGAAATTCATTAATGCGTGTATGTTTGTTTATTTGCATTAGATTTGCGTGCAGCGCTCTGTTCTTCATAAATTACGTACTTTTGGTTGTCCTTTTCTCACTACTAGAAAATCATTTAGGACAAGATTTCAGTCTGTTTCAAATGTGCGACAAATGTATTTTCTTTTTCCGTTTTAACTTATAGCGAAGACCCATATAGGCATTCTCCAGTGGTATTTAAATTATTTATAAGCCTTCAGTCATCAAAATTCAATAGAAGTGTCCTAGAGAAAATAGTTTGATTGTTTCCCTCAATAACATAATTAACTTCTAAAAAGGTTATTATACACCTCGTATGGTTTGTCTATCAATTAAGGACTTTTATAATAGAAAATTTTCCAATACCAACATGCGGTTTTGCATTTTCATGTGTCAACTTTCTTAGAAATAAACTTTTTTTTGTTCTTTTCTTATTTTCTGTGTAAGGGTTATTTTTGAGCAAGCTTTGTTGCATGGGTTTATACATTGACAGTATGCATTCTATTCTCTTACAATAACTTTGGCTATTTTCATTCTGTCTGCACATGAATTGCTGTTTTAAGCCTTGTACTCGTTTCCTCTGCGCAAAATAAGCGTAATTTATGCATGTTGACTGGTGACAGAAAAAGAAATAGAAGCTACGCAACGGTATGTAGAAACACGAGAGGGTTACACTTTTTGCCCTTTGTAGTCACTCATATACTTGCATAGAAAATAATAAGCACAAGATTAAATTGGCTTTAAACTAATTAGTGAATTCATTGTCTTTTAGCTTTTTATGTAGTACTCTTGATCGTACCTGTGGGTATGAAAACAGGGAGAAACAATTCCACCTAATTCGTTGAAAGTTCCAAGATTTTCTTTCAAACTTATAAATAGCCGATACATAGCAGCAAAAAAAACTTTAGCCCAAAATATAGAAAATAAAGATAATCTCAATTTAACAAATTAAATGAGAATTTTTGCTACACGTCTTTCTTTGAACATGCTATGATTTTTGCATAATATTTACTCCGTCAGCGTGAAAAACAGTGAATTCTGTTTTATGCATTATAAAACGCATGGCTGAACAACTTTATGCCTCCGTACGCTTTCTCTAATTTTCGTGCACTGGAATAATAAACATCTTCCTTTTATGCAGCATGAACAATAGTTTGGTCTTTTAAAATACCATAATAATTTTAAACCTATAAACAGATCAAAATTCTAAGTTTTAGTTTGTTGCCAAGTGTGAATCTGTAGATGAACATAAAAGTATTCAATTTGAGAGCAATAATAAGGTTTTAACCTAAAATGAGATTGTAAGAAGCTAAATGAAATCTAAAACCAGGAATTCCTCGATCTAACCGATTCCGGAAGGTAGGCATAAATTGGGAACGTCGATAAAATTTAACAATAAAAACATTATTAAGAGACAAATGTAGCGTAAAAACTGAAAATCAACGATGCAATTTAGTATTTTCATGAATTAAGCTTATTCTGAATACCATTAGATGAGAGGTTTAACTGGGGGATGTAGAGAGTTTCTGACATTCATATAGCGGTAATACTGTACTTCCACGATTTATCAGCTTTTTTGCGCTGTTTATGATTTAGGCTCAAGTTTTATTTAAATAATATCAGATACCAGTACGTACTAGAATACAGAGAATTCAGAAAGTCAACTTTTGTATGACATTAACCAGAATGTTCTGCGACTCTCGAGTGAAGCAATCCTACATTCTATGATCCGCACTACGCACATAGGAAGATATAATGAGGCAATATTGCATTCTCATTGCTCAGAGGTAGATTATGCCTAAACCAAAATGTGAAGCATTAGTGAGACTACTTCTTAAAATAATGCAAAAAACGATTCTCCTGTAAAATAAAACAGGAATGATGATTAATATTAGTCCTTTAATTTCTCACGTTAGCCACTAAGACAGTAAAATAGCAGAAAAAAGAAGTCAGTCCGCCAAGAAAAAGAAGACAATGCGCATAATCAGGCAGTCGAACTATGTTTGCAGGTAGTTAAATCTTTCTTAAAAATTTTAGATCGAACATGAAATAATAAAAGAATTAAAGCCATTGGTGTAGAAGCAAGAACGAAGAAAAGTGGACTCAGTATGTTAGTTTGTACAGTTTAAACTTATTTTATAGTTATTATGTTTCTTGCTGCGTACAGTAGAAGGACCAGCACGACGCGCCAGGGTATAAGCTTTATTAAGAGTGCTGGAGAACTGGACATTAAAATGTTTTATAATACGGGTAGTCTTGAAGCTAACTGTTTCTTGAATGTTACAATACCAGAAATCATCTCATTCAATATAGTACAGATCAGTAATAAAGTTGGTAAGTTGTTGCTCCTTAACATCGGGAGAATTTAGCGCCTTATTTTATCAATTTTTTTTAGTGAAGTTGATAATAGAATATTTTGTGAAATTTAATCGAATTGAC
Source organism: Morinoia aosen (assembly GCA_030386875.1). Lineage (NCBI taxonomy): Eukaryota > Metazoa > Arthropoda > Malacostraca > Amphipoda > Talitridae > Morinoia > Morinoia aosen. The sequence goes on from CM059569.1 coordinate 5,599,495, forward strand.
ACTCACTACAGAGTTGAAGTAATAAGTCAGATTAGAGACTACTTGCTTACTCTCTTTTGACAATTTCACAACGTCAGGATATGAGTCACACTCTGGCGTAGTCTCACCGCTCTTCTGTAAAGGTTGCGCTTCTGCATGGCCGCTATCTTTGAATAAGGGAAATCACCAGCTGGTTTCTTGAGGAAGTGACGGTTGAGTGATCTTTTTCTCTCTCTTTCTTTTCATTTTGTTTGGTGATTTTTTATCATGCTTAGATGAATTTACTTTTTGGATGCTCAATTATTGCTCATGGTTTGAGACGAGAGTCTCTTAGTTCAGAAAGGCATTGTTAACGACCAATTTTGGCTCTTCGTTTTGGAGCGAGACAGCAAGCAAACTCATTGAACATCACACATGAACAAACTACATGGGCTTTCGCGAAACGAAATAACATAATTTCGCATTTTCTTTTCAAAATTGAATCAACGACCAAGAAAGCGTGATTTTGAATCGAAACATTAGACTGATTTCATGTTAGTAATTTTTTGAGTTTCTTCTTCAGCTTCCATTTATTTTTTCTCTAACTAATGTAATTCGGAAATTTGCTCCACCGCAGCAATCACCAAAAATAAAATATTACACGAAACTCAACATAATCGAATTTTCTGTAAGAATCAGTTGATACTTATAGTTGAAAAATATGCTACCAAGAATTTGTGTAGCTGTTGAGCCTTTCCCACTCTGTTTTTACGAATTGCGTAGAAGGTTCTTAATACCAAGCAACAGAAAAGTCTAGTAAAGGTTGCGGACCTTCTGTAATCATTTACAGTACTGAAAAGTAATGCAAGACACTAACCTCACATATTTAATACATGGTATAATTAATTTTGCCTGCGTGATAGGTCTCCAATTATAAATAGGTTCGACGATCTTCAAAATTAATGCAGTTGGCTACTTATTTCTGTTGACATAACTCATCATAATGCACAACTTCTAGGTCATTTTTGTGAATCTCGCAACTTTAGTGACGTGCTGAGAGGTCTGCTCCATTCTACAAAATATTAATATACATTTTTCAACAATTTTCTCCGAATAAATCAACTAGATGTATAGATTCAAATTCTGCCAGTTTTGACGGCAAGGGTTTGTAAAACTATGTATTCCTAACAATTTCAAACTTTCCAAAACACGGCAGCCAATAATCTTATCAAAATTCTATATATATCGTATCAACTTATTATGCACATTAACTTATGAAAGAAAATAATAGATAACTACAAAACTCAACTACTAGAGAAATAAACGTGATTACGTCATAACTAAGTTAACGCAAGTTTCCCTAATTATAACGAAATGTAGATCGAGTACACTAAAGTGCGCACAATGAAGCGCACAGTCAAGCTTAGCGCAGCGCATATTTCATCGGGAAAATGTTAAAGTACTAATTTATTTTTAATGCTTATCTGAATCCCTCATGCCGATTTCGAAATACCTTGCTAAATTTCACTTTAGATGTAACCTGATGTCTAACTGCATAATATTCATACTTTTTACACCCTATGAGATTAATTTTTGAGCAAGAGAAGGCCTTCGTGATTGCAAGGTATTAAACATTATTTTTGATCGACAAGAATTTTTGATGGTAGGGTATGGCATTGCATGAACACAATGTTGGTATTTGCTATGAGCCTCATCCCCTCACTCCTGACCCATAAAATTAGTGCCTTGATACGCAACCGCAACTCACCGCCACTCACTAGACCCCCAAACACCACAAGGTGAAATACCGACGCTCAACGTGAGGTGATCGTGAGGTGATCGGTAGGTTCAAATGGCACTGGTCACCTACCTTAGAAAAACCGATTTCACATTTAATTTTCTCTAATTTTATTTTCAGTGTGAGGAATTCGCGCTGAATTAAGTTCGATCTTTCGTCGTAGATCGCATATGTCTTAGATTTAATTGTCAAAGAGATTACTCTGGTCATCTTCCGTACTCTCCTTTTTTTCGGAATAATGAATATTTTCAGGCTAATTTAATCTTTCATATTCTGAACGCTTCGTTTACAAAGAAAGATTTAGATTGCCTAGAACCGCCATGAGGTCAGAAAAAGAAAAAAATAGGAAAAGTTCGAATAAATTGGTTGAGCGTTTTATTTTTCTTCATTAACGCATTAAGGCTAAATTGAAGATTAAGATTTATAGTTGAATATTTTCCTGAGACACCTAATACAGGACAAAACTGCACGAAGAAGAAAACTGTGTTGATATGTTACCACTTAAGAAGTTAAATATTTATTACTCAAATAAGTCGTACAGAGCGTCTGGTGAGCTGCTACAAAACTCTCATCAGTGTGAAAGGCGCAGTTCTCTGTGACGGCTCTCCTGAAGTTGTTGATTGCAGCCTAGCTAGCTAAGCATATCAGCTCACTGAAAAGAAAGAAGGAAAAAAATAAAACAGTTTATTCTCAAAATAGATGATTCAAAAATCATTATTGGTCTCTAAAATGCCTTAACATGAAGCCCCATTGTTGATTAACACACTTGGGTACCGTAATACTTACGCATGTCATTTGTAGAGCGAAAAATGAGAAAAAGCATGAAAAAATGCAGTCCCTTTGTTGGGTTATTCCAAGTTTGATAATACATCTAAATATACCAACAAGACAAAGAACCTAATGCCAGAGGCGCATCGATGGAAAACGCTCTCGCAAGAGCGCCCCTGAATTGATATACGAGCTTAGGAACGTGCAATATCACGGATAAATATCGACAGTGAAATGAGGGGATTTTTATTAATCCTGTGTCTAAGACTAAAAAATCGACGTTCGGAATTATCTTTTCGTGCTTATGAATAAACTATTTTTCCAAATAGCTAGCTCGGAAAAAAATATTTAAATACATCACAAATTTATGATTTTCCCATTTAAGTAATGCTGGAGTTAAAGAGAAACCAGTATCAGAATCGTGAAAAGGATTGTTGCATAGCGCAAACTAAAACAATTTACGATAAGGAACATATCTAAACACATAACTGAACACATCTAAACACATAGCTGAACACATCTAAACACATAACTGAACACATCTAAACACATAGCTGAGCACATCTAAACACATAGCTGAACACATCTAAACACATAACTGAACACATCTAAACACATAGCTGAGCACATCTAAACACATAGCTGAACACATCTAAACTCATAGCTGAACACATCTAAACTCATAGCTGAACACATCTAAACACATAGCTGAGCACATCTAAACACATAGCTGAACACATCTAAACACATAGATGAGCACATCTAAACACATAGCTGAACACAGCTAAACACATAGCTGAACACATCTAAACACATAGCTGAACACATCTAAACACATAGCTGAGCACATCTAAGCACATAAATGAATACATCTAAATACATAGCTGAGCACATCTAAACACATAACTGAACACATCTAAACACATTGCTGAACACATCTAAACACATAACTGAACGCATCTAAACACATAGCTGAGCACATCTAAACACATAGCTGAACACAGCTAAACTCATAGCTGAACACATCTAAACACATAGCTGAGCTCATCTAAACACATAGCTGAACACATCTAAACACATAGCTGAGCACATCTAAACACATAACTGAACACATCTAAACTCATAGCTGAACACATCTAAACACATAGCTGAGCACATCTAAACACATAGCTGAACACATCTAAACACATAGCTGAGCGCATCTAAACACATAGCTGAACACATCTAAACACATAGCTGAACACATCTAAACACATAGCTGAACACATCTAAACACATAGCTGAGCACATCTAAACACATAGCTGAACACATCTAAACACATAACTGAACACATCTAAACACATAGCTGAGCACATCTAAACACATAGCTGAACACATCTAAACTCATAGCTGAACACATCTAAACTCATAGCTGAACACATCTAAACACATAGCTGAGCACATCTAAACACATAGCTGAACACATCTAAACACATAGATGAGCACATCTAAACACATAGCTGAACACAGCTAAACACATAGCTGAACACATCTAAACACATAGCTGAACACATCTAAACACATAGCTGAGCACATCTAAGCACATAAATGAATACATCTAAATACATAGCTGAGCACATCTAAACACATAACTGAACACATCTAAACACATTGCTGAACACATCTAAACACATAACTGAACGCATCTAAACACATAGCTGAGCACATCTAAACACATAGCTGAACACAGCTAAACTCATAGCTGAACACATCTAAACACATAGCTGAGCTCATCTAAACACATAGCTGAACACATCTAAACACATAGCTGAGCACATCTAAACACATAACTGAACACATCTAAACTCATAGCTGAACACATCTAAACACATAGCTGAGCACATCTAAACACATAGCTGAACACATCTAAACACATAGCTGAGCGCATCTAAACACATAGCTGAACACATCTAAACACATAGCTGAACACATCTAAACACATAGCTGAACACATCTAAACACATAGCTGAGCACATCTAAACACATAGCTAAACACATCTAAACACATAGCTGAACACATCTAAACACTTAGCTGAACACATCTAAACACATAGCTGAACACATCTAAACACATAGCTGAGCACATCTAAACACATAGCTGAACACATCTAAACTCATAGCTGAACACATCTAAACACATAGCTGGGCACATCTAAACACATAGCTGAACACATCTAAACACATAGCTGAACACATCTAAACACATAGCTGAACACAGCTAAACACATAACCGAACACATCTAAACACATAACTGAACGCATCTAAACACATAGCTGAGCACATCTAAACACATAGCTGAACACAGCTAAACACATAGCTGAACACATCTAAACACATAGCTGAGCACATCTAAACACATAGCTGAGCACATCTAAACACATAGCTGAACACATCTAAACTCAAAGCTGAACATATCTAAACACATAGCTGAGCACATCTAAACACATAGCTGATCACATCTAAACACATAGCTGAGCACATCTAAACTCATAGCTGAACACATCTAAACACATAGCTGAGCACATCTAAACACCTAGCTGAACACATCTAAACACATAGCTGAACACATCTAAACTCATAGCTGAACACATCTAAACAAACACATAGCTGAACACATTTAAACACATAGCTAAACACATCTAAACACATAGCTGAACACATCTAAACACATCTAAACACATACCTGAACATAGCTAAACATACAGCTGAACACATCTAAACACATACCTGAACATAGCTAAACATACAGCTGAACACATCTAAACACATAGCTGAACACATCTAAACACATAGCTGAACACATCTAAACACATAGCTGAACACATCTAAACACATAGCTGAGCACATCTAAACACATAGCTGAACACATTTAAACACATAGCTAAACACATCTAAACACATAGCTGAACACATCTAAACACATCTAAACACATACCTGAACATAGCTAAACATACAGCTGAACACATCTAAACACATAGCGTCGAGAATCATCGCAAGTGTCAATATGAATCGCTACAAACACATTATTAAAACGACAAACATATTATAATTGGAATGGTTTACAGGCCTCCAAGAGCCTATCCGGTATCTTTCCTGAATGAACTCCTTAGCATTATGCCGAAGCTCATTAAGTTTTATACATGATGACACAATAATCTACGGTGACTTCAACTCCGATCTTCTAAAACATGGAAGCTACGAACAAATCTCCAATTTTAAAAAATACTTTTCAGTCTAAACCTTTCCTTCCAATACCCCCGGAGACTACGCGGGTCTCATTACTCATGTCTCTTAATCAATGTTGTCCGATCATCATTCTCACAATTACATGGAAAAATAGAAAAAAATGAATATAGAGAAACGTCAAGTGTAGCGAGCTTTACTCTACGAAGGGAAAATGTCTAAAGAAAAGTATTACGGATTCAGGAATTAACTATCAAATCAAATAAGAACATTGAAAAACTACCTTACGCTCAAATTCACTTAATTTATAAGTGATATTAAGAAAACTGACTCCTGCTTAGTTTTATCTACATACCGAATACCAGTGCAACAAAAACAATTGAGCCCATCATTCAAAATAATGTAAAATATCACGAGAAAAGGATATTGCAAGTGGATTTAATAGCTTTTTGTCAATGTAGGAAAAAATACTTTCTGATGGAACTTCTAGTGAACCAGGATCATGTCCATGAACGCAACTCATTTTTCTTTACATCTGTTATTTCCTTTGATGCAATTGCGTGCGTAACAAACTTGAAAAGTCAAGGGATTAAAACGTTTTCGGGTAGAACACTAAAAGTACAACTGATATAATAGCCAATATCCAATACTATTAGCCAGTCTCTTTTCCAAGGTATATTCCAGAACTCTCTCAAAATTTCCAGAGTAACCCTTATTTTTTATTTAATTGTCAGAGTAACCCTTTGTGTCAGAGTAACCCACTAAGTTTTGCTAAAACTTGCGTTAACAATTATAGACATAGACCTGATTCTGTACTACCAATTATTGGCGAAATATTCGAGAAAAGTGTATGTAAAACAGTGTGTTTTTATTTCTAATGAAATCATTTCTATACGATAATCAATATGGTTTTCATTCAAAAAATCAACAAACACAGGCTGTATTAAATCATTTACAATACCTTTATTCCAGTATAGATGAAAGAAAGCTTGTTTTCTGCGTGTTTCTTGACTTTCGAAAAACATTCGATTGCGTAGTTAATAACATGTCACTCTCGAAACTCTTCTATTCTGGCATTAGAGAAGTTGCACATGATTTGTTCAAATCATACCTAACAAATCGGAAGCAATACGTTACCATTGACGGTGCACAATCAGAACTACTGACAATAATTATTATCAACCAAGGAGTGCTGCATGGACCTGTCCTTGGACTTATCTTATTTTTCATCTTCATCTACGACATTGGTAACTCTATTTTATTTTTCAAATTCATAGATTTTGCTGACGACAGCACGCTTTCTACGACTCTACATGATGAAAATCCCAGTTCAATTGCACAGAGTATAAATAACGAATTGTAAAAGGTTTCAATGTGGCTCAAAGCTAAAAAATAAGTCTCAAAATCCAAATGACAAAATATATTATATTCTCAAATGAGCGGAATGCGTCTCTTCCTCGCATTGAAATTAGTTGTGGAGAAATGAAGAAACTAACTCCTGTAACTTCTTGGGCTTTATAATAGATGAACATTTGACCTTTAACGAGTATATTGATCTTATCAGTGCAAAATTGTGAAACTAAACAGGAGTCTTTAATAAAGTAAAAGACTTATTACCTGAAAAACATTGAAATACATTACAGAACGCTTATTTCACCATATTTAAATACAGGAAAGAAGCATGCCATGGAACAGATAGAAATATAACTAATTGCTCTTTAGGGCACAAGAAATTAGAGGGGGAAAAATAAAATACAATGCTCACACGAATGCTTCATTCAAAAGCATAAAAATGCTTAAACTTTTGGATCTCCACAGGCTCTTAACATGTAATTTCATGTTGATAACACAATAATTAGGGCAGCCAAGACCGTAAAGATTTATTAACTGCACAAACTGGCCTGCATGATTATAATACTTGAAGTAGAAGTAACTTCATACTAGCTTAATATTCGAAAGCTCGGTCACAACACAGTATCCCCCTCACTACCACCACAACTTGGAATTTGATCCCTTCTGAGATCCGTATGAAAAGTGCTTATAAAGCTTGCGAAACGAAAGTTGAATCCATATTTCTATTCAAATATTAATCGAGTATAATAATGAATTCAACTCTTTCCTACTATGAGATTTATTTTCATAAGGTAATTTATCATGATTAATGTCATGGATATCTAGTCTGATCTTGAGTCTTTTCTAGAATATACTGTTCTCATCCTGCCAATATTAACTATCGTTGTAAAATAAAGCATAGAATCTAGAGCGAACTAATTCATTGATCTGTCTAGCGTTCAACTAGGTTTAGTGAATTAGATTAAACTTAATTGTACACCTAAAAATCGATTATAATAGGATACCCTAGAAATCGCTGAACTTATTCGGGCCGACCAGTAGCTATACCCAAAGGCGTCCATTTTAATAGCTGTAAGAAACAATCTACTGTTTCATCGCTAGTGTTAAATAAATGGTTGATTTAAAAATTTTTACATTGCTTAAAATTTCATTGCATGTCACTGCCTGTACAGGAGATTGAGAGAAAAACATAATAATATACTCCCTTAATAGCCTAAGTTTAATTTTCAATGCTTATAGAAGAATATAATGAAATATATTTGAAGACAGGAACACAGCGGTGCGAAACGCTTTGGACAGTCGCTACGAAAATTGACATATGACCGTTGGCTTCTGCGATATCAGGGAAGAATGTTGAAAGTGCAACGATTAGATGTAGTGAATTCTTTATTTAAAAGTAAAGGGGCGAAATGGCAGAAATTTTAAACCATTTTCTCGTGCAAACGTAGCAAGATAGTTCTAAGTTAACTGTCTGAACGAACGTGCTTTCAATCACATTACGCATTCATGATATTTGCTCTATAAATGCTCAACTTCACCTTAACAATATAAGGAAGTACTGCGTTGCATAACGTAAAAGTTGATAGGGAATTGAAAAAATACGTCAGTTTTAGGAAAATGCAAGTCGCTTGTTTAGCAATTTCTAACTGCTGTGCGTGCGTACATAGCATGCGTTAGTTACAAACGATCACACCGCATACGGACACTAAGAACACTTTGGCTCGAAAAGTTAGGAATGAAGGGTAATGAGCGAAAGAATTTCGTTAACTACTTTTATAGTATGTACTACAGCATATAATTTTTGGTGAGACGCAAAGTGACGAGCTATTTGGGTTTGGATTTTTTCACTGTTTTAGGGAATTTCGTATTCTATGGAAGTTTATTCCACAGTATGGCGCTTGATATTAATAGCGTTTTCTACCCAATGTCAGATGAGAGGAAGTCGACTAAGACTAAGAGTTTTGGTTCGTCACCGTGGGGAAAAGTAATTGTGCAATGTCAGTATTGCTCTGAGGAAGATATAAAGAGGAGAATAAGTATTGGGCTATGCGAGCGAGAAATGTTTCTTGAATAGAAGTCCAGCCGAGTTTATTTAAAAGATGAGTCGAAAAATCGCAATTATTGAGCTTACTTTTGTGTACCACCTTGGCCGAAAAATTCGTTCATTTTTGAAACTATCTTTGATTGAGGCATGCCTTCCCATCATTCTAAGCTGCAATAGTCAAAACGCGATAACACTAAAACTTATATGTCTATTAATCTAGATTTCCGTCGAACATACTTTCATACGATTTGAAAAATTTACACAATTTATTTCCCACAAGCCATACATCAGTATATTGTTTCTTAAGGCCGTTAAAATCGACACATTTGAGTAGAGCTACTTGTGCGCCCCAATAGGTTCAGCGACTCCTACAGCATCCTACCATCAACGTTATTTTAAGATGTAAAATTATGTTTAACCTAATTCACTTAAATCTCGTTGCACACTAGACTGATCAGTGAATTTGTTCGCTTAAGATTCGATGCTTAATTTCACAATTTTAGTTGTTATGGGCTAGATGAGAATAGTATATTCTAGAAAAGACTTAAGATAAGACCTATGTCATTAATAATAGTAAATTACACTATCAAAATTAATCATATAGCAGAAAATACTAGACCCAATTACCTTGTAAGATTAATATTCCGATAGAAATAGCGATTCAAGATTCGCTTTGAAAGCTTAGTAAGAAGTTTTCCACAGACACAGCAGAGATCGAATTCCAAGTTTTAGTTCCAATGAAGATGATGCTTTGTTATGACCGAGCTTTTGTCATAAGGAAGTATTAAGTTACATCTATTTCGGGTTACAAGATCAAAATTGTCAGTTTGAGCATTTCATTATTGTTTAAGGCCTTTGCCGCCCTCATTAATTAGGCAATGTTTAAGACATGAAATTACATCTGCGAAGCTTGTAGAAATACAAATGCTTGACTATTTTTAAACTTTTGAACTAATTATTCTTTTAAGCAATATATACTGATTTCCTTTCCTCTGTATATTTTTGCAGCATTCTTGTCCTGTTGATAGATGTTCCGTGTTGGCATTCATTCTTCTAAAACGATGCTGATTATCCTAATTTGATTAATTTACGCAATGGTATGAGCTAGTTACCAGCCATTGGCTCAGTACATGTAATGAAACATTTTCCTCAATAAGAAACACCGTCAAATTATCTGATAAAAAGTTATTATTTCTTTAAGAATAGCACTTACATACATGATGAAAATAGTCCCGAACAGCGTACTAGATTCTGATGAGACACGCGTAGGCTTCGAGATGGTTGAAAGGAAAGATTTAAGCTGAAAGTATTTATGAAGTTTACAATTTGTTCGCAGCAATCATATTTTAGAGGATCATAGTTGAAGTCACAGCAAATGATCATGTCATTTTATTAAGACTTGTTAAAACTGCGGCGTAATACTAAAGAATTTATTTAGGAAAGATACCGGGCAGACCGTTGTTTGTATCCGCAGTTCCAATTATATGTTAGCCGTTTTACGTCCGTTCTATGACTGACGTTTCGATACGATTTCGATTTGAAGTCGCACTTGCTGTGTTCCTCGAAGCTATCAGTTTAGATATATACGTACTGACACCTCTGACGCGATCGTTATTATTTAGTAAATGATGACTATAATTGTTCAGCATTTCAGTCATGTTTTAGATGAGTTATCTAGCCAACGTTCGGAGTAGCTAATAACGTCAAAGTAACAATTTAGTTCAGTTATAGCACAAGTTATTCTATCTATTTTTGGATGGAGGTTCCAACATGGCTCCATGGTATTTCATGCTCCCAACAAAATAGCAAAATTCATCGCAACTTGTTTTTTTTTCACCGATTCAGAGAAATTTTTATTATTAAACACTTACAGTTTCTTGATTCAATTAGGTTTGGATACAATGTATTCAAATAAGTGAGATATGGGCCCATATCATCAAATATATATAATTACACGATCAGCCATTAATGCAAACAAAGAGAACATAATATACAATTTTAACAAATATCACAAAAAAGATGCAACATAAAATAAGTACAATTAGAAAGACTGAATTAAAAAAAAACATGGAGTAATAATCAGTGTTCAATCTAGTGCACTTTCATGAGGGGTTAATACACTCAGTCTATAATGAAAACATTCGAGTGAATAAATTGCTCACAGTGTATAATTACAAAAGTGGGCGAACACCAAATCGAGCAATCGATCTTACAAAAAATACAGCAAAAGACTTAAGGAACTGGAACCGAAGTGACAGTGACATGATATCTTACATGAAGACCTTAAATGCCTGAATTATTCTTGGATTTAATAACACAGCGAGCACACGAATAAAAACCTAAGTAGATAATATAAAAAGAGTGTTACGAACAAAACATAAACGAGTTGAAATCGAAGGAAAATTCCTGACGTGAGTGCCTTGGATGCTTGCAGTATCAGAATAGGCTGTAACGATAGCTTGAGAAAATAAAATAACGCAAAATTTGTAAGTAAAATGAAATAAAACTGATTTAATTGACGAAAATTAATATGTTATAACTTCAATGAATGCCATAATTAACTATATTTCCAATAAAAGTTGTAACAAACTATGGCACATATAAAATATACGTAAGTAATGGAGAAAGACGGTTCTAGTTAAAAAAAGAAAAATCATGTTGGTTAAGATAGAAACTACGCGAATTCAGGCGAACTAATTACAAATAATTTCTTTAAAGATCTTGCTCACTTGCTGCAGCCAATATTGATCGATCTCTTCAGGCGTGTTGATTGCTTTAGGTCTTTCAGTTGTTTGTCTAGGAATCTTAGGAGAGAAGACACTGATCTTCAGTAACTGATTTTTTGCAATTCATATTGTCTCCAGGAATTTTCTTTTAGCTATCCTTCGAGTGAAAATAATTTTAGCTCGCGGAAATCTGACATTCTTATTTACGTGGAACTTCGATTTAATCACAAAACAGGAAGTCAAAATTTGTTTGCTTCTTTTCGTGGTGTCATAGTTCGAAAGTGATGTTTCTCCGATCATCGTTTCCAAATGCAGTTTTTCTCTATTTCGTTTGTTGCAGTGATGTTAGAGTTATTTAGAATGATGTTGGTTTTGACCTTCAGCAATTAAGCAGTCATTAAACAGTTTTCTCATAATCTTCACCTGCAAGTGATGACAGCAGTTCCTCTGAAATAACAGGTGTCCGTTTTTTGCTTTCGAATTCTTCACGTTATTTCTTTCTTTCCAACCGGTGCAGACGGTAGACTAAACTGTTCTTTGTCTTCTTATGGTCGCCTGTAATTTTCTTATGCTCAGATTCTTCCCTCATTAGGTTTTTAAGCCATTCACTTCGTTTTGAAACAAAGCCGATTCTTTCTGCTACGTGAGTGGGGACTTCACGACAGTTCCACACGACCGAAAAATGACTTCCCTCTTTAGAACTCAAGCGAAGTCTCAAGGCTGTGCTTCTGCAAGACGGGAATAAATACCTTAGCATTCCCATTGCCTACTTCGTCCATCTAAAGCAGATATATGACAATATGGCGCTTTTTTAGAAGCTTTCATGTCCCACCAGCACCAGTGGAATCTTTGTGGGGACCTCAAGGTCTTGGGCTCTTTATGGGTATGTAAGCGGACTTCATAAAGTACTGTTGCTTTCTCTGTCTTTGGGCAGTCGGAATGAATGCAAGCACTTCAAGCAGAATGGCTGGGGGTCTAGAAGCACTTTCGTTCCTGGTGAACAAGGTGTCGAAAAGAATATTCTGGTAGACTTGAAGAAGGTGCTACTTCCTCCGCTTTATATCAAGCTTGGTTTGATGAAGAAATTCGTAAAGGCCGTGGACAGAAATGGGCTGCTTTTCTACAGTTGTGTATTCTGTTCGCAGGTCTCAGTGCTGCTGAGCTCAATAAAAACATCTTCTTCGGATCTAAGATCCGAGAAGTGTTGAAGGATATTGACTTTGAGAAACTTCTTACCAGTAACTGAGAGCATGGGAAGCATTTAAGGAGGCCGTCTGGGTAGAAATCAGGATATGTGTTGATTTTCTGTTTTTATATGCATCTTATAGAGGATTTTATTGCGCTTCCATTGGTACTGTCCGTTTACGTCTCCTCCGAATAGTGCGCCCACCAGAGGGGGGAAAGCGATGGGGGTGGAGTGACCTTGAACCCTCCCCTCCTTATTATTGGGTGTCAATTGAGCGTGTTTCTCTGCGGGAATGGCATTATAGTTCGTTAATGGGCTACTCAAAGTGCTTCCATTATTCAAACGAAACATTCTAACGCTGAGTAAATATTTTTTTATAATTTTTGACAATTTCAGAATTTAGCTGTTCTGCCGTACTATGATACCGCAGCTTTCATTCATAGCTCGATGACAGCTGCAGTATCATAGCTACAGCAATAACGAGCACACCAATCCAAAGTGTTTGAAAAGAGCTATAAAATAAAGAAGTTGACTTGACAAAAAAACACATTTTGGTCAAAAAAATGAAAAATAAAAAAATTGGTTGTTTTCAAGAATTACACCTATTCTCTTTTGTTGTATATTTTTTCCCAGAGTTACAGAGCTACGGCAATGTAAATTATAGCAATCGAAAGGGCTTGAAAAGAGCTAAAAACGCTCAAGAGTTCATTGTAGAAAACCTTGTAGTTCAAAAGATAAAAAGAAAATTTTTTTTGTGAAAAAACACGTTTTTCTGGAAACTTGATATTGGTTTCTCAAATGTATCTCCTTCCACAATTTTAGAGCTACGAGAATGGTTTATATACCATTCGATAGGGCTTAGGTATATCCATAAGCAATAGCATTTTTTGATACATTTATTAATTTGAAAATTACAACACATGAAAAATAAATGAAAAAAATGTCATTTTTTTTAATTCCCAAAATCCACAAAAAGAAGTTATAGAAAATCCCTATTGCTTATGGTTATATAGACATATTAGAAATCTAAAAACGAAGTATTGGTTCTGTAACTTCAAAATTGTAGAAGGAGATAGATTTTACAAAACCCCCTATTTTATCATATTTTCCGAAAAAAAAGTGCAGCTCTAAAAATTTCGTCGAAATAACAAATGATCTATACATCATTTCACACCTACTGTGAAAATTTCAGAGAAATCCATCCATAAATAACGGACTTTTTTTACCCAGACGGCCTCCTTAAGTCAGTCTGCAGTGGGTTCCTTGGTAACACACGGGTACGAAATCACCAAGACTGTGTTGAGAAGTTGTTACAGACTTACGAGAATATGAGATGCCGAATGTCACTCAAAATTTACTTTCTCCACTCCCACTTGAACTTTTTCCCTCTCGAACCTTGGAGCACTGAGTGATGAACAAGGAGAAAAATTCCACCTAAACATTACAAAGGTGGAGAGCACCTACCAAACCAAGTAGAACCCCGACTTGATGGGAGACTTCTACTGGATGTTCTTGAAAGCATGACATCCCGGAACCAAATACACCAGATCATCCAAGAAAATACACTTCTAACGATATCTGCTGTACTGTGAATTGAGTGGATTGTGTTATCCAAGTACTTAAAATACGTCAATGCTTTTATCTGCTTTTTATCTGCTTTTTATTTTATCAATGCTTTTTCATCTGTAATGGGCTGCTGCAATACGTGAAGTAAGCACGTTATATACAGGGGAACAAAATAATTTAAAAATTAATTGAGGAGCCAGATTCTCCATTTCTAAACCCCGTACAATTACGAAAATTGGACTATAACAGATTGCACACCAGGCAGGAAAGGGCCAAATAAACATTTTTTATTCCATGAAATTTGTGAGAAAAAAATTCGGGATTTTGAGATATTAGCTGTTTATTGCTTTCAAAGGGTGAAATTTAATTAATTACTCGCAATGTTTATTTTGAATTTATGTTCCGAACATTTTCATTGGGTGAAAGTTTAAAATAATCAATCTTTGTTTTGTGATATTTAGTAAAAAATTTAGGAAGAAGGTTTTAGAATGTTCCAGACCGTGCTACCAGGCTACTTCTTACTCGCGTTACCAGGTTACTTTCTTACTTAAAACCTTTTTGCTAAAAATTTTTTACCAAATATCGCTAAAACCACGTTTTATTATTGCAAACTTTTCTTGAATAGAATTGTTGGTAACGTAAATTCAAAGTAAATATTGCGAGTAATTGTGTTACTAAATCTCATCAAATAATATTTGGATTGCGACGACTAAATATTAAGTTCAATGCCAAACTCGAATTCAAAGTCAATTGTAGTAAACTATGTTCAAAATACCAAACATGAACTGGGTCGTGCCTTCATTTAGCTTTGATTAAGTATTTATGAAAATTGAATTTGCAACTACTGGTCGGTCATCAGTATTATGAAAATTACCTCCGTGTACCACCGGTGGCGCACGTCGCAGTCAGAATGTTAAAACAATAAAAAGTAAGTATCTGAAAAAAAACAGAATTTTTTTCGGAAAAATTTTGAGAAGAAAAAGTGTTTATTTGGCAATTTTCTACTTGGTGTGCAATTTTGTACCTCGTGTTCTGTAGTACCCTGTAAATAAAGAATAGTATAAAAAGGTGAATATTATATCGAAAACTCACAAATATTTAATAATATATATATATTAGGAATATTTTTTCTGCTCAGCAGTTTAACTATAAAGGTTATAGCAAAGAAGAACTTTAAAATCATTTTAATGAAACGTTTCAAGCCTCAGCTCATCATCAGTCATTTCTGCAAGTACAAGATATACAGTATTGAATAAAAACACGACAAAATCATATAATTGCTCATTCTTCAAGCATTCAAACAAGTGTCTAAATAAAAAAGACATGACATACAAACTGAATAAATCTAAATATCAAAACTTCACTGACTAGAATCGTAAATGTGAGTTAAAACGGAAAATAAGAATACAAGAGTACAACTAAAATGCGGAACGGTCGTAAGGTCAGCTTAATAGCTCAAATAAAATCTAACCAAGAAGACAGACAGAGGGGGGGGGGGGGGGAAATGAGTAAGAGAGAAAGTGAGAGAGAGAAAGAGAAGACAGAATATAAAGGGGAATATATATATATATATATGTACATTGAATCATCAACATTTGTCTCAGTTCCCTGTTTACTAGTCCAGTTTCTCTAGTCATAGGATTAGGTCGGAATTTTTTCAAGAGTCTATTGGAACTTGCTGTGTTTAATTCCTTTTTTCTCTTTAACGGTATTGCTTATAAACAAATTGAGGGCTTGGGTATGGGCCTTCCGCTCGGTCCTACTTTTGCGAACATTTTTATGTGCTTCCATGAAAAATTGTGGCTCCAAAACTGTCCGTCCATTTTTAAGCATATCCTGTACAAGCGTTATGTAGACGATACCTTTGTCCTGTTCAAACGTGCAACTGATGTGCAATTATTTCTGCAATATTTGAATGTACAACATTTAGTATTAAGTTTACAGTAGATTTAGAACACGGCAATTGTCTTAATTTTCTTGACGTTAAAGTTTGCAGGGCGGAAAATCCATTTTTTACCTCGGTTTATAGAAAACAAAGTTTTACCGGTTTAGGTCTCAGCTTTTTTAGTTTCTGTTCCAAATCTTTTAAAAGAAATAGTCTATTCACTTTAATCAACAGAGCCTGTAGGAAGTGTTCTACTTATGATATCCTTCACCGTGAATATGAGTTCCTCAAATCTTACTTTTCTTCCAACGGTTTCCCTGTTGTTGCCTTTTACAAATCTATCAATACTTTTCTTTCAAATGTGTATAGCCCTCGAGAGTCTGAACAAATCTCATCAATTATATATTGCGTTCTACCATATTTTGGCTATCAGTCCGAAAAGTTGAAAAATGAACTATCTAATGTCCTCGGTAAATTAATTCCCACGACTCGCTTTCGCATAATTTTATTGAACAAATTCACAATTGGATCCTTTTTTCGCTTCAAAGATGACCTTCCCAAGGGCTTGTGATCATCTCTCATTTATGAATTTAGTTGTGCGCATTGCGCATCGCGGTATGTGGGATCAACCCACCGAGCACTATTTATGAGAGTCGCTGAGCATGCCGGAAGGAGTCATCGCACTGGACGTCCGTTAGGGGCACCTTCACATTCCAACATAAGGCAGCACTGTATGGGTCGATGCGAACAAATTATCAGTAAAGAGCGATTTAAAATTTTAGACTACGCTTCGAATTCATGTGAACTGCGCATGCTAGAATCTCTCTATATACACAGATTGAAACCGGCACTGAAAGATATGCTGAGTGCTTATCCCTTAAAAATTATAGGTTCTTAGTGAGCAATATTCAATGTACGTATATATATATATATATATATATATATATATTCCCCTTTATATTCTGTCTTCTCTTTCTCTCTCTCACTTGCTCTCTTACTCATTTTCCCCCCTCTGTCTCTCTTCTTGGTTAGATTTTATTTGAGCTACTAAGCTGACCTTACGACCGTTCCGCATTTTAGTTGTATTCTTGTATTCTTATTTTCCGTTTTAACTCACATTTACGATTCTAGTCATTGAAGTTTTGATATTTAGATTTAATCAGTTTTATATCATGTCTTTTTATCTAGACACTTGTTTGAATGCCTGAAGAATGAGCAATTTTATGATTTTGTCGTGTTTTTATTCAATACTGTATATCTTGTACTTGCAGAAATGACTGATGATGAGCTGAGGCTTGAAACGTTTCATTAAAATGATTTTAAAGTTCTTCTTTGCTATAACCATTATAATATATATATATATGTATATATATATAAGAGCATTTATAATAAATACGAGAATAAAAGTTTAACATATCCAACTTTTTTATCGATATTATAGATTAAAATTATTTTAGGATTATTCCATAATATTCTAACACATTCTACTATTTGGCAACCGAACTTCGTCAGCAAAAATCTCCAATGTGTCATTGGTACCGCAGCTCTCGTTCTGTTAGGTCGTTAGCATTGGTTAGAATGAAATCAGGCAAGACCTTAGCGAACGTATTGTGTACAGGGCTGCCACTGATGGGGGATTTCCCCTAGAGTGGGGGAAACGCTTGTAGTCTAGGGGAATGGGGAAGCTTTCGGAAATACTACTAAATTTGGGGGAATTCGGCCAGGAAATATTTCCAATTTAAAAAATGTATTTCTTGAATAATTTTGAATTACAAGTGGACGTAAGTTCATTCGGATGAAGATATTATGATGCAGAACAGGAAATGTCCCCTATTAACCAAGAATAAAAGGCAATAAAACGAAGTTTGAACGAGGATCGAATTCGATAGACTTGCAACGAGATTCACATCGGAACAGTGAACAGTGTCAGTCTCGTTCTCATAGCTTACAGAGCTGTCTCGATAGTGCGCTCTATAAAAGGAATAGAAAGGCAAACAGTGACCCTGACGGTTGCTAGCTTCCTTCCTCTGAGAGAGTACTTTTTGATCAACATTCCCCTCATTAACTTGAATTATGGGGTAATTATTCTTAAATATTAATGTGTGAATTCAGAGATTTTTATCATATTTTCTTCGGCAAAGGAGGCGGAACGGAGGAGTTCTTGAAGATTAAATACTTGTGTGGCTCAAAATTAAGAGATGCTAAATATGTGCAGCGGGCCTAGTTTTCATTCAGTAACTTTCAATATTAATGATTTTATTTGTCTGTCTTGTCATAACTTACATGCGTTACAGAGGCTAACTCTGTTACATGCTCTTCAGCAATAAGTTCTGCAATTTTTAGTGTTAAATTAACTCTTTACCAAGCAAAACTTTTCACAGATGACAATAAGGTTCATTGTAGAGATTAATGCTATTTATATAAAGATTTCATTTTTTTATAAATATTATTTTTGCTTCAGAATGCTGATTATTTTTTCTTAATGGCTTACTGAACCGAATCATCTTCCAAGAAACGAAAGTTCTGTACGCAGTCATTTAGAAATGATTGGCTCGGTGCACCCGAATTAAAACTTGCCTGAAATGAAATAGTAATCCCAATTATCGTTATAGTTAAATGCAGCAATATTTCTTAGATAAATTATCAGGAAACTATGCTCAGTGCAACATAAGAGAAACGAAAACTTTGACTAACACGACCTTTCCTCATGTATGTATAATTTCTTACCTGTGGGTAAAACAATTTACCCTTGCAGCAAAATAGCTCACAAGCTGTCAATGAAAAGAATGAAGTTTTATTTGGGTTTATTATACACTAAGTAATGTCAGTTTCTGTTTAATATATATCATAATACGTTTTTTCTTAATTTTGGGGGATTTTTGCCGATTATGGGGGAATTTCTACCGTAAACCTGTGGGAAAAAAAAACCTCAGTGGCAGCCCTGATTGTGTAGCTTCATAATGAAGGTTTAGAATATCGGAAGATATGTGCACAACTGTGTGTTCCTCCTAAAGGCTAGGTTGCCACCATAATACATAGGTGGAAATGCCAGAATACGACTCTCAGTAAACCTTGAACTGGCCGTCCACGGAAGATTAACGACCGTGCTATCCGAAAATTGGTCCGAACATTAGTGCAGAGGCCTCAAACTACAATTGCAATTTTTGTGGTTTTCATTAGGTATAAAATTTTTCGTAATTCTCGTAAATTGTTATGATGTGGTCTCCACCTGACAATAGCAAGTGCAGATGGAGTAGGGCACGAATTCTCAACTGAAGGCTAATCTGGGTTGACATTTCACACTTATTGAAAACTTGAGCACCTGCTTTTGAAAAGAAGTGCTGAAATCAGTGAATATTTTCAAAGGGTTTTCAAAATTACTTTTACGGTGTAAAGCTTAACATATTGTGCTACCTCTCTAATGATTTCTTACATTTTTTTCAGATTATGTGATACCGTTCATTGTTGCTACTGAAAGTGTGATTTTTTTGCGCCCGTGATTTTATCTCAAATAATCTTTTCCTTCTTCTTATAATTGTTGTGTAGAGTACTTTTTGATCTATACTTCTTTTACTCATGCAGACAAGTTTTCTATAGTCTTCTGAGCTCGTTAATTTGGTCTGATGTCCATAGCTATAGCTTAGTTTTTTGGTTATGTAGGGTGCACATTCATTGAGAGCTGCTTTAAAATTTTCGTCGAATATTGGAACTTGTATGTAAGCATTATCAGATGTCATCGGCGTCTCTGAAATTCGGTAAACCTGTTTAATAAGTTTAATAAACTGTTTAGTACTTTAATCATGAAACAGTTGCACTAAACAGTGACTTTTAAGACGATTGGTCATTTATTAAGAATTTATTCTCTCTTTTGCATTATTAATATGATATTCTATACAGTGGGGGTCAGGAACAAAGGGTGATATTACTGTGATGAGTATTGCTGTAGGATTATTTGTGAATGCAAGATTGAGAAGAGTTCTTGTGACTAGTACTGTTGTTATATGGAGGAGACTAGCGAGAATATGTTTAATATTTCTCTCTATTTCGCTGTCTTTTCCTTGTCTTACTTTTAGATTATAGTTCACTTATTATCTTAGGCTATGCGAATCAAAAATAAGTCTCGGTACTCTCAGTCGCAAAAATTAAGTGTATATTATAGGAGTAATTTTCTAAACATTACTTAGGCGCCGGCCTCACACAAACAGCGAGTTATTAGAACAGAAATCACGCAAAATTGACCAGCTGATTCGATCAACGTTCCATGACCAGCCTATTCAATCAATGTTCCAACAATCAGCAAAGTCGATCGACGGTCTAACGCACAGCTGATTCGATCGACAGTCTAACGAACCGCCAAGTCGATAAACGTCAAATACTTGCCAAGTTAATTGACGGCCAATGGCCAGTCGGGCAAAGTCTGTAATATTTTGCATTCTTGTATATGTGTACATCCATAAAACGTATTCAAAGCAGAATTCAAAAAGTAACGAAACTTAGGTCCCCAAGACATAATATGACCGACGAATACTTTAGTGTCCACTAAAACAAAAGGAATGCAAGGAAGGGAAAAGAAAGGCAGTTGCACTCAACGCAACACACATAACCACCAGTAAAACGCCACGTCAAAACCTCCGTTTCCACCCAACAAACGAGTCTGCGGTTTCGGGCAGCTTTATACAAGATTTTTTTCTCCTGTAGCTTGAGCAATATGAAATGAGATTTTATAGCGTATATACTATTTTAAAAACCTTTAACAATGGAACATTAGTTATTTATTATCGGTTTCGAGATACTCTCATGATTACGATGGGAAATGGCTAAGTAGATAGAAGTGACAAGGAATTTTACATCTAACATTAATAATATCGATTTGAACGTTGGGTCAATAGGTTAAGTTGAATAAAATTCCCCCGTATTTCCATATGTACAATCACCTAGAATCGTATAATTATAATACTTTCACTAGTTCTCAAAATGGCTTAAAAATAATGAATACAAACGTTTTTGTCATCCTGTTCTTGTACTGAGGCATTTGATTCTGCCTGTGTTGCGCAAAGCGGTGAACTGATAAAAAACAGGAAATGATATAATGAATTTAAATTCGTTTTCCAGAGCTATGAAAGTACAAAACAAATACTGAAAATAGGGTCAAGTTACTCGTTTTTAGCGGCGGTGAAATGAATAAATATATCGGCAATTTGAGCCGACCTCAAACTCCAGAGTCAAGCGTTGATGATTCAGAGGTTCATTTTACGGACGAACCGACCTCTGCAAGCGATGAATCAGATTCGTATGAATCGTGCGTTAGTGAACAGGAAAGCTTTCACAAGGCGTCATCTTTTCAGTTTGACGAATGCAAAAGACATGAAAACATCCGCAATAAAAAGTTTTCAGGGAGGCTTGAAGCTGGTCCTCTAAACAATGCTCATAGAAAAGACGAAGTTTCAACTAATTTAAGTTCTGCAGTGTATTGTCACACAATGCTGTACAACAAACGGGACAGCGCAGAGAATAGTAAGTATATAAAGAGAAGAGAGTTAGTGGAAAATTCCGACGATAATTTTCCAGAAAACTTACTCCTTGTAACATCAACCCATTCTACGCATCAAAAAAGCTTCCAGCCCAAAGCTTCTTTAGGAGATCTACTCTTGTCGCACACGACGTTTGACGAGGTACGTGAGGGTCCAGGAGATACCAAGCATAACCCATCATCATTCGAATTCTCAAAATCTGAGACATCATCAGTAAAACCAGTAATACTTCTTTCAAGAGCAGAAGCTACTGTGGAAATTGATGAACCGGTATTTGCTGAAGGAAAGTCTGTGTCTTGCGACTTTGCAGAAGGTAATACCAGAGACGGCCTTAAAGAAAATAAAATAGAATTGCAATCTAAATGCGACTATAGTTCTGTAGGAGACGTTAAATATCAAACATCACATGATAATGAGAATAACTGTAAAGACAAAAGGGATTCACAGTTTGTATATCGTAAAATTGAGAATTTTAAGTGCGTTGGAGCTGAAAATATATTGCGGCATACCACAAGTTCTGAGCTCGCAACAGATAAACTGAGTAAAGGGCAGTATTTACATGAAAGACGAAGCTGCTCATTTGGCAAGCTTAAAACCTGTGGTGAGAGCAATCGTATATTAACTGCTGTCAAGGACGACGATGGGCAGACCGATGGTCCTATCTTGACTGACGTGGGAGTTGCCAACGGAGCGTCTCATGCGGAGGCTGGCGGTAGTCGGCCAAGAGATCGCTCAGAAGCCCGTGACTTGCCTGACAAGTGTTCTGGTGAAGGTAACGTTGGAAAGAAAACGAGAGAAGAGAAGTGTATCAGATTACTTGATGCGTGCAATGAGTGGAACACACTAATAGCCACTGGTCCTCCTTCGCTAGAATGCGGCGTAACAAATCCTGAGAAGGCAATTCTCGATAACGAACTATTCGGAACTAACTCGAATTTTAGAGAGAGAAAACTGAATAAAAAGAAAGAAATAGTTTCTCAACACTTTGCCAACGAAAATAAATCAGTTGTTCGTTGTAGACTTAGTGCAGAGAGTACGGACACACAGCGCAACATTATTCCTCCCACGATAACCATCGGACGAAGTGCAAGTTTCAACGAAAAATGTTTTGTGAACTCAGGTGAAGAAATTCAATCTTGTATGAGACAACGCTGCCATTCTACAAGCAGCCATCGTTCATGTGGTGAATTCTTTCGTTTTAACAATCTCAAAAAATTTGTCAGTTCTCCGAAAAGAAACAAATCAATTGGTATGGCGAACGCAAGTCCAGCTGGTTCGGAATCAAGTTCTATTAACTCAAATGCTGAGAATAAGAAAAACAAACTAATGCACCAAATCAGCTCCAACATTGCCCGCAAAATTTCGAAGCAAGGCAAACGCGAAGCTGATTCTAGAGACGCGAGTCATCTAGATAGCAAAGAATTTCGGGAAGCCATGGCATCGGCTGCAATGGCTTGCAACGGTCGCACTGACTCAAATCCCGCCCTTGTGTGTTATGAAGAACTTCTTAAGTTATTTTTGTGTCCGATCTGCGGACAGCTAATGTCTCCTCCACTCCCACAATGTCGGAAAGGCCACCTCGTTTGCTCGGAATGTAAACTTGGTACCAAAAACGCATGCCCCATTTGCAAGCAGCGATTTGCAGAAGGCTACAATATAATGATGGGACAGGTGAGTAGGCTCTAAGCCAAATCAAAACATTAGTTGACTGTTGAGTACATGTAAATTAATTTGCTGATTCCTTAGTGACTTATCTTATGGCGAACAAACTCAAGGTTGAGTAAGAAGAGTTCTTTGGGTTTTTGATATCATTCATAATTTTTCCGACGACAATTATTTATTTGTGATTAGTAATGTTTGTCATAAATAGGTGTAGATAAACTGTTACCGAGTAAAAACACTCGGGAAATTTTAAAAAACGCACATAAGAAAACTAAAGCGTGAATACATGGAATTAGTTTGAAAAAGCAACATATTCAAGATGCGTTTTCATGATAAATGACAATCGTTCGAAAATAGGGAGTAATTTGTCTAATTTTCCGTGTGGAATACAAACTTTAAAAATATTTTAAGGTCTGCTCGCACGCGGCCTGGCAACATTTCTTCCATATTATACATCCTTAAAATCACCTTCAACAATTCCATCAAAATTTTGGAAACGATCTTGAGTAGCATTTTTTCATCTCCTCGTGGAAGGCAGATGGTAGCTGCGCTGCCCTCAAGCCACGTGCGTCACGGCGAGGCCGCCCAGCTGGAGGGCAGCCAACGTTGCCTAACGCCGCCTGCAACGCGATGCGCTCAGTTCATTAAAATCTTATATCGCGAACGAAATAAGCTACTCCTCTTGCTCCCTCTGAATTAATGCTTTACGTGCAGTCAGCGACATACCTAGGCTGTGTCGAGCAGGGCACGCGCACAGGAGTCGCGTAATAATAACCACACTTTGCTCACAACACCCGTTCTTACTCTGCAATTTTGACTGTGAATGAATAACACAATTAGTATTGCTGACTTTTTAAGATATTAACATCTTCCATCTTTAATTCACTGCTTCAAAATTTTGCTCTTAGTTCTAGACCACAGAACGAATGATTGAAAGATTTTAGAAAAAAATTGTTGGTATTCGATTAATGGGGCGTTATGGACGAAAACAGTCAAATAATTGTTTAACATACTTCGGAGCCATCATGAACGACTTGCATCTCACACGAAATAAACTTTGTATTACCGAGGAATAAGGGACTCAGATCATTTATGTGATAATTCAAAACAAACTTATAAAAATTAAATAACCTAAATTTTATTAGGGATGCAAGGATGCTTTATTCCAATAAATTAAGCATGAAACTTACCATCTTGCACATTGGTTTTTCAAATGCCTTATAACTAATACCATGATGCAATGATGGTTACCCCTGGTGGAGCCGGTACCCATTTCTGACACCTGGGTAGAGTGGAGAATTGTACTTGAGTTCTCCCTTTACCCAACGGGGAGAAATCACTGCGCAGCGCCGGGATGCGAGCTGACGACACCTCTATTAACAAAGCAAGTTATTTTTCAGAAGTACGCGTCATTTTTAACATGATCAGAAACCATTTGACTCGTTGTTCAAACCATTTACATCAATAATAATACTTATAGAAGTAGTACCCAAATAACTACATTATTTCACAGGCGATACTTCTCACCCCAGAAACACGGGTATAAATATTCAGACGCACATTTTTTTATGAGACGGGTATAAATATCACACGATTATCGAGCTAATTCTCATATAATATAACTTAAATCCCTCGAATATCCTAGTAGTATTCAATGAAAAAATACGTTCTCTAATCATATTGATCACTGTGTTTGAATTTTGATATTACTTTCGATACAACACGAACCAAGACATTTCGTGCTTTGGAACTGGTTTTAGTACGATTTGCCCCAGCAAAGCTCAAGAGTATTACCGCGAGTTCAACAAGTGATATGATCGATTTAGCTATTTGATTGACAGTGTCTTTACCAGTAGCGATTAATTTTTAAGCTCTGAATTATTTTCCCAATCAGAAGAAAGGTAGTATTGCCTTGGTAAGTTTGCCGTAATAATCCGATAAGCTAGATATGACTAACAACTCGAACCATTAAGTCTTTGGATCATTGCTCCTCTAAAAACCACAGGGATCATATTCAGGGAGGATTTTATAACTGCTAAAATGAAAATATTCTTATCAGTAGACTGGCAAGTTTGAAAATATTGACACAATATTCATTTTTGCTTAGGAAACAAAACAAAAACTTACGTTCTAAACATCTAGCTATTTTGAGTTCCTGCAATACCTCTAAATCTCCAGGCTTGCTCTTAAATGTGGTAACAGAGCAATGACGTCACCCTAGTGGTTGAAAGAAGGCGGTAATTTTAAATAAAATCATTTTGTGGTGAATACGTTTCTATTTGTAATTTCAATCAGAATTTCTGTGATTTCGAGTAAATAATTTACAAAATTCATGAATGGTACGTAAATACATATAAATTCCTGGCATGCACTTGATTTTTTCATTCATTGTGTGTTGTGTTATTTATGTACGATTAAACCAGTGAATTTTACGATTGGACCAGTGAATGTCCAATTTTGATCGCTCTTCCTTTAGTTCGCTGAGCTGTATCAGACTTCTACAGTAATCGATGTTCTTTGACTACTTCGAGTGGTAAAGGATCAGCATGAAAAGCAAAATTGCATAAATTAGCCGTACTTTATGTAACTTTTATGTTCCACCGATTAAATAAAAACCCTTACACAGCTGATTTTGCAAGAAAATAATTAATGACTGAAACATTTCCTTCGTTGAAATTATCTAATCTCATATATAGTGTGAGCTGACGTTGGGATGAAACAAGCTTGACAACGCATCTATTTTTATCACATTTGAAATAATTATCGGATATCAAATTTTTATACTTATTCGGAAGAAAAATTGTCACTGCATATTTCGTAATTTTTTCAAACTTGAAGAGCTTTCATTAACGTTCAATTAAAAATGTATTGGAGCGAACTATATTTCGCATCTTCGATTCGTCAGTAATGGCTCGAAATCTCCTACCCCTCCTGTGGAGAAACGATTTTATAAACAAGTCCGAACACACGAATAGGAGGCATTGGTTCTTGTCAAGTTGAAAGATGAGTTTTCTGATCTTTGGGATTCCTATCCCTGATCCTATGACACAAATTTTGTAAAGTTGATAAAAGACTTCCCTGGGGATTTTAACAGGCAATAAAACGACCGAAGCCCTATTGAGTTTTTAGCGCTCTCAAAGTCCTTAAAGTTGCATCAATAAAGCGAATAATAACGCTGTCAAAAATTTACGTATTTTCCTTTACCACTTACACCGCGTGTTTACACACGAAACAAGTGACGCAGTACGTGAGTTGGCTTTTGCACTACCCTTTAGAAAGACACTGCGTTAGACATCTAATAGAAATACATTTAATTTACGTAGTCCCTATTATATAGGCTACTATCTGGGAAGAAAAAAGTAGAACTATTAGAAATGAACTAATGTACTAACTAACTAAAATAAACTATTCAAATGTACTGGAGAACAGAGATTATTGACTCTGATGAAAATTACATTTGAAATCGAAATTGAACTGCTCATGAGCTTTTGCAAACCAGAGGCTGAATAAACTGAATGCGTAATGAGTACCGAATTGAGCTAAACAGCTTTGCATAGTGTGAATAAGTAAGGGTTGTACAATTGAGCTGCCTGTATGTTTAGTTTTCTCGTAAGGAAATTTTTTTTAGCATTTCCCCACAAGAAATTGTTCCTACTCCTTTCTCGAATTCATTTGCATTGCTTAGTCACTTCTACCATTTTAAGCAATGATATGATGATATTTTCTTTTCTGACCAGGTTTACCAGCTGCTGAAGCTACCGTGTCGCTTTTCCCCGCACGGCTGCGTGCGGCTGCTGCTGCAGCGCGAGAAGGCGGCGCACGAGGCCGACTGCTCGTACAGACCTGTCTGCTGCCACTACGCCGCCAGCGGCTGCCCTCTGCAGCTCTCCTACAAACAGATGCTTGAACACATCAATAGCTGTACTTACAAAGGGGCTTCGTAGGCTCCACTGTGCATTTGAATGCAAATAACACAATTTTGAAATATTTTTTTGGGAAACGAGTTCAGCGCAAAAAAATTGATTGCAGTATTTTGAAATCCGAAATGGGACTGCAATTCTCGAAGTTAGAACAAGCTCAGATTCTTATGAGAGTGGAGCGAGACGTCTAAGGCCCTGAAAATTTTGTTCACAAAGTTGCGTTGAACCATGAACGTTTGAATTCGACAAGGATTACAATGGTAAAACAATTTTTTGCAATTGTCTGCCTATATTTCTTAGTTTAATCGTTTAAATTACAATTAAATATCAGTAAATTACGCATCAAGCGAGACTAACTCAGCCGAAGGTAAATACCCAATGTATAGTATTTTCAAGTGAATTTTCTACTCTGTGCTGAAAATAAAACTCCACATAGATTGGCATGGTTTCAAAAACAATACGCGACAGTGGAATCTCGATGTGTATAAGACGTGTTAAACATTCAAAAGGTGGCGTAATTGAATGTTAATGTAGTTTGATAAAAGATTTTAGAACTTTAAGCAGACGAAACTGCAACTTCAAATCTAATGCTAGCAGAGGTTTAAATCACCAGATAATTATTAAAATGTAATTCAATAGAATAAGAAACACTCTATCATCAAAACTACCTTATTTAATTCAACCAGATACCATTAAATTTCCACCTGAAATTTGGTAGACCAATAATTTGCGAAAACTGAATCATAGGAACGCTTCGTGAAAAATCAGAGAGTAATATAAGTTTAAATAAGTGCACACCAGGTATCTGTGATGAAAATAATAAAGCTGTCTTGACAATATAGAATTGGCTTGACGCTTCCGTGCTGGGCGGCTAACAAACCTCGAGAATGTAAGTATAAAATACGAAAATTTCTACTGCAGTGAAAATTTCATTTTTTTGCTAATAGTAGAATTTTCTCTAGCGAAATTTATCAATCAGTGCTGGTAAATTTCTATAAGAACCTAATTCACGCAAATTTTACGAGTTTTTAATATTTTTTCTCCCCTGCCATTCACTCTAACATTTGTGAGATGTGATTCACTTCGTTAGAAGAGAATGATTCACAAAGAAAAATATTTAAAATAATGAATGAAGAGCTAGATGAGAGAGTATGGGATAGAAATATTGTGAAAGCCTTATACACTTACACAAGAATGAAAAATTCTGCATGTCGTTTACGCGTTTACGTGCATTTACATAAATAGTTTTCTTTAAAAAGAAAAGCATGATTCGTTACGGTGCCAGCACGAGTTAACACTTAGTTGTAAGGAGGACTTTTGCAAAGGTAGAAAATCCTCACTTCCGTTA
Source organism: Morinoia aosen (assembly GCA_030386875.1). NCBI lineage: Eukaryota > Metazoa > Arthropoda > Malacostraca > Amphipoda > Talitridae > Morinoia > Morinoia aosen. The sequence goes on from CM059569.1 coordinate 5,628,465, forward strand.
ATTGCTTTTTGAGAAAAAGTAAGGTGAAGCTGCGCAAGATAATGTTTTTCCTAAAAGTTTGAGACATAAATATAAGAAATAAAAGAAGGCCTTCAATAACATAACCGAAATAAACCCTCGTACGAAACCACAGTCGATATTCATCTCAAAAACCTGTAATGTTTCGGTGTAAATCGTTCACGTTACAAACTTACGTGTTGACTGCTAAACTCGGGTTGGTACCTCTATGCAGAAATGCTTTTTGTTTCGATTCACCATTATCTGAAGAATACTTCAGAGATAACAACTTCGAACTGTGTAGTGATGTGATGCTCATCAGAACGCATGACTCACGGAAATGAAGAAAAATTGAATTCGTTTGTTATGCTATTCGTACAACCACAGTGACTGGCACAGGAAACTAGAAATAAACTCGTAGTTCATATTGAAATTAGCTGAAAGAGCTCGTAAGTGAGACTATGGACGTGTGGTGAGAACAAAATACACTTGTAGTTCCATAAATTGGATCAAATTAGCGATATAAAGGCAGAAATTATGGAACTAAGAATACTTTGAACTACTAGGAATATGGAATTAGGAGATCAAAAAATTTCTGTGTCCTACCATCTCTCAATTCTTCAATATAATTCGATAGCACTTTCATGCCTATATTGCTTTGTAAATAGAAAATGGTTGCGTTATACCCAATTCGATTTTTAAACTTTACCTAAATGTAAATTTGTGCATAAATATAATGCTTACATAAACTAATGTTTAATTTCCCAAGAGTTAACGAATGTCGCTACGTCACAACAAATGTTCATAAGTGAATACCAGAAGAATCTATGCAATGATCTGAAGAGCAATATATTAGCATATTAAACTGTCAATTAATATACTAAAATATTTTGATGCGCGTTATGCTACTCGATTTTATCACCCAAACAGGTTCTGAGAAAATGCTTTAAATGCTCAAATAAAAATTTTCGATCTAGTATTCTGTATTATTTTCGTCCTAACGCCAGTTCGTTCGAAATGAATTCAATCAGTTTCTGTCAAACGATACACTAAAATTGTAGCTTTAGTTACAAAGTGACATTTCAGCAGCAGTGGGAAAATTTGGTATCCACATCACTGGAGCGTCAATGTCAAAGTGAAATTAGATATAGCGCAGACTCGAGAAGTGATACATCAGTCTCACTTCCTCCGTTTATTGAATGAGATATTTCTTTGAAAAATATTGTAAGCTCATTCAAATTAAACAGATGTAATAGCAACATAGAGTTACCTACTATTTCTTTTTACAGTAGTAGCTGTACTTATAAGGTACTTAAAGTTTATCCGTCAGTAGCAAGTCATTCAGACCGGAATTTAACATCCTGCAACGAAGGTTTTTACGTAATTTGACTTCCCATGCACTCAAAATCAGTTTAACCCCTGTTTCCAACAGTAAATACCACTGAGGTCAACAACAAATGACAACAAACCACATTTAGTGTTCGTGATGAAAACCGGTTTTTGAACGCTCCGCGTCTAAAGAAGCTCTTATACGATACTCGCCTTTGTTATACTCACTTCTATGATGAACACATAAGTGATAAAAATGACTAAATGAATAAAAGTTTTAAGATAATAATCGACACCATTACCCAAGATCGATTCTTGCATATTGGAATATTCCTAACCTCTCCGACCGAAAGCAATAAATGGTTACTAGTAATTCTACATCAAAGCGGCAAAATATTACCCACGGAGTCTCTCTAAAGGATCTGTTCTCGGTCCTGATTTCTGATCTTTATAAACCATTTCGTGAAACCAACATCTTTCCTCCAATTTATACTGTATGCAGATGACTGTACATTATCATTGCGTGTCTCCTCTGAATACACCATGAACATAGCAAACCAAATAAATCAGGAATTAAACAGAGTTTCGGTTTTGCTTAAAGCAAATAAAATTAGCATAAACGCCGATGAGGCTGAATGTATTTCTTCCTATCATGTTGAAAAGCAGCTTAAAATTTGGGAAATCACAGCCTCAAATTTCAGGAAATATTCTAGAGAAATATTTGGTCTTCAAAAGTCATATCAATCGCATACTTATGCTAGAAGTTTTCGAATCAATCGGAATATCGCAAAATTCCAGCGCATCTTACCCAGAGAAGTACTAAGAATCCTTCACATGCACTGTTTCAATTGACAATTTAATACGGCATTGAAGCTTGGCATGGCTCAGACATAATTAAAACTGATAAATTATTCGATTTGCAATAAAAGGATTGTAGTTCCCTACCTCTGCGTATAACCGATACCTGCGTACGGAGATGTATAAGTAAGACCGCTGCTAACTCGCCTCAGGTGGAACTCAAGGGCTGAAGCAGCAACACCTTCTCTTACAAATGGTGACCGAAGAACCATCACCGAGTCCTACCTCAGATGACTCCAGCAGGACCACTGTCGGGCCGATGCCTCTACATTGCCGGCCCTTTAACAAGTGGTGACCCCAGCCGCTCCGAAAACTGGAGACCCAGCAGTCTCCAGCGGGTTCATCATCGGGCCTAGGCTTCAATATTGCCTGCCCCCTACGACTGGTGAGCGCATTAGCTCTTCAGCGGGTTCACCATCTGGCCGATGCTTCTTCAGTGCCTTCTCCTAACAACTGGTAACCCAGCAGCACCCATCGCTGCTCTCTAACTCCAACCTTCGTTGCAATTTCCACTAGGTGTTTCTACCATCCATGAACGTTTAACCAAGTGCGAAAACGCACAACCGAGCCGCTAAAACGCCTACAGCACGGCCTCATCGCACGGCCTCATCGCTCGGTCTCATCGCACGGCCTCACGTTCGGCTTCATCGTTCGGCACCAATGCTCTGCAGCATCATTATTTGAATATACTAAATAGTATCGTTCAAACTAATTTCTCTCTAGGAGGAGGGTACTTGTAGTGCCCTACCTCAGTTACTCCTCAAATCTCAATTCAAGTCCTTTCATGTTCAGTAACCCTAATATGTCCCCATGCAAATTTAATCAATAAAAAGATTCGATTTTTCCTCTGCGTATCACCGATACCCGCGTACGGAGATGTTGAAGTAAGACCGATGCTTCACTCGCCTCAAAGGGAACTAAATGGCTGAAGCAGCAACACCTGCTCTTACAGGTTATAAGTGCTGTCTCCAACTTAGCATTTAACAGCTACACAAATGGACCTAAAATCCCAAAAAACTTAAAATTTTGAAAAGACTTCAGATTCCTGCCAAACTTCTTTTGAAAGCTTTATGTGATAAGTAATAACCCCTCCTCTACTCGGACTTTAACATAGGCTTGAAACTGGCATGCTCCCAAATTACTTAAAAAGTAGAAAATCAATAAGTTCATATAAGTTACGGAAGTCAACAAAAAAAGAGATTAATCGTTCCTAAACACTAACCTTCACCATGAAAAATGGGAAGGAAAACATCGAATCATTAAGCTACCGTTAAGAACAAGATGTCTGATGGAGAAAATGCTGACCAGAATTCCAAATTGAACTTTCTCTCAGCTTGATATCAGCAGATACGTATTGGTCTTAAATGCTCAATTAATAATGAGTTAGAAAAGTACTCAGAGTTATTTACTAAAGTTTACAGCCGAATTTGTCCACCTATTGATAGGTTGTCATAGAAGCTTCGTAACTCATTTGGCCAACATTGCCGATGTTCATGTCTGTTAGACACTAAGTGCTCTATGTTCTTATGTTTTAACTGTAACAATGTGCAGGCTTGTAGTAAATAATTTTTTCGAAACTTTTTAACGTTAGAAAGAGAAAGATAGTTAATGTAAAATTATTTTGATTACGGTAAAGTTATTCATGTAAGTCTGTTGTTTCAACTTGAAAGCCGAGAATGAGAAAGAAAGCGTGTGTGTGTTGAATAAACTCGTACAGTTCAATTGAACCTGTTTTTTGTACAGTTGAAAAATTTATCTTTTAGAGAAATAACGGCTTGCACGATTCGATTCTGCATTAACATGTTTTTAACATGGTAACAGTTTTCAAATAACGCACGCACGCCATCAATAAATGAATGACCCGATAGTCCCTGCTAGAAAGTAAAATTCGGAATATAACTGACTGCATGGAAAATGAATTGGACTCGACCTCGACACGTTTCGATAAATATGAAATTGGTGTGAGACTTTCGCATCGGTTTCGTATTGAGACTTAGCAGTACAGTAGGTCCCGATTATACAGCGAAATCCAAGTCACGGTGAAATCGCTTGGGAATTAGCTATGAAGTAGCAAAAAAGATCATAACAGTTTCTCATCGTAAATCCATCATCAACCTTCAATGTTTTGGTTTCGTTTAACAGAGATTTTTTGCAGGAGATGGACAGTTAGTCCGAAACGTTCAGTTTTATATGACCATTTTTAATAAAAATGACTTTACGTGTAGCAATTTTCGCCTTGCTTTTAACCTTTTTTATGTATCACCTTTTTCTGGAGCAGCGCAAAGCGCTGAACATGGCCGGTACAGAAATATTTAAGTTTGTGTTTCAACAGTTACATTAATAAAAATAACGTCAAAAGCATGCAACTAAAATTCTATAAGTTTCTCTAAAAAACGGTTGTGATGTTCGAGTCCTGTGGGAAAATAATAATTAAATTGAAACTTAGTGACGCAAGACAAAAGATCCTTATACACTTTGAAATTGTTTATTAATTTTTTAATTCGAAATTCGGGTTGTTATATCCACAAATGTATACCTTTATACGCTTTAACGAATAATTTCCTAGTTCTGTAATGTATCTATACGTAAAGCACTGTAAAATAATTTTGATTCAAGCATCTATAAGGTTTCAAGTCATTCGTCAGTGAATAATTTGCTTGATTATTCTATCAGCAATCATAACTTGCTATACAAAATATTAATAAAATTTTTCCTGAACCATGGGGAAAACGATGAACTGCTCCCAGAAAGGAGATTCCATTATTTAATATTAAGCTTTTCACAAATAAAGAACTATCAAGAATTGTAATGCACTGCAGCATGGCGAGTGGGCCTCAGCAGCAGCAGCGTCCACCACGGCAGCACAGTAAGCAGTGAAGCGGCAGGCGACATCCCATAGGCTGCAAGAAAAAACTGAGCTAAGCACACTTTCGTATTGTAGAGCGGATGCCCTTCCAGTATAGGTAAATACGAGCCGAGCCCAGAATATAGTTACAGACAAATAGTTGAGCGCAAGGCCACTAGATTGCAGATTAAAGATTAAAGATTACAGATGACAGATTTCTGCATTGGGCGCGAGGCCACGAGATTAAAGATTACAGAGTTGGTCGCGAGGCCACGAGATTAAAGATTACATAGTTGGGAGCGAGGCCACGAGATTAAAGATTACAGAGTTGGGCGCGAGGCCACGAGATTAAAGACTACCGAGTTGGGTGCGAGGCCACGAGATTAAAGATTACAGAGTTGGGCGCGAGGCCACGAGATTGAAGATTACAGAGTTGGGCGCGAGGCCACGAGATTACACAGATTACACAGACTCCTAAGTTGGGCACGAGGCCACGAGATTACACAGACTACACAGACTCCTAAGTTGGGCGCGAGTCCACGAGATTACACAGACTACACAGACTCCTAAGTTGGGCGCGAGGCCACGAGATTACACAGATTACACAGACTCCTAAGTTGGGCACGAGGCCACGAGATTACACAGATTACACAGACTCCTAAGTTGGGCGCAAGGCCACGAGACTAATGATAAAGAACACGATAACAAAATTGAATTAGGTTTCAGGGTTTATCGGTACAGATTGAGCAGCGAGCCACATATCGAAACGATACTAAACCTAAGCTAAGGACAGTCGGCAAACATTGGAGAGTCCATCTCACCGTAGGCCAGGCTCATTGAGCTCGACGAAGTCAAGCGAGGGGCGCAGCCATCGAAGTGGGGCGCAGCCATCTAAGTGGGGCGCAGCCATCGAAGTGGGGCGCAGCCATCGAAGTGGGGCGCAGCCATCGAAGTGGGGCGCAGCCATCGAAGTGGGGCGCAGCCATCGAAGTGGGGCGCAGCCATCGAAGTGGGGCGCAGCCATCGAAGTGGGGCGCAGCCATCGAAGTGGGGCGCAGCCATCGAAGTGGGGCGCAGCCATCGAAGTGGGGCGCAGCCATCGAAGTGGGGCGCAGCCATCGACGGGGGGGCGCAGCCATCGAAGTGGGGCGCAGCCATCGAAGCGGGGCGCAGCCATCGAAGTGGGGCGCAGCCATCGAAGTGGGGCGCAGCCATCGAAGTGGGGCGCAGCCATCGAAGTGGGGCGCAGCCATCGAAGTGGGGCGCAGCCATCGAAGTGGGGCGCAGCCATCGAAGTGGGGCGCAGCCATCGAAGTGGGGCGCAGCCATCGAAGTGGGGCGCAGCCATCGAAGTGGGGCGCAGCCATCGAAGTGGGGCGCAGCCATCGAAGTGGGGCGCAGCCACCGACGTGGGGCGCAGCCATCAAGGCATCCCTCCGCTCAGCGGACGCAAGCCGGCCAGAGTGTCGCAAGTTGCTGCCACCTACCTCTTCACACTATCATCTTAAGTTGATGATGAACTAATGAAGAAACCATAAATAGATAGACAGATGAATAATCATCCACTTGATGAGATATATTCCACTGTAGAGTGGTCGACTCTGCTAATACTAGCGAGTTCAATAAAAAGTGACGGAGACGCTGCTCGCTCGCGCGGCGCAGCGTCAAAAGAGCCCTCCAGAAAAAGGGGCGAGTCAGGCTTACTTAAACTTGCTCGCATCTAAGAAATGTGGATGGAGCTCTCAATGTTTGCCGACAGCTATCCTATTACAAACTTGACAAAGATCACAGCAAACTAACTTCAAACAAAGATTATTTAATACATTTAGGAACACTTAATACAGCTAAAAAAAATTTAACACTGGTAAAGAACATTAAACACAGGCAAAAAACAAATACATGGGAACACGAAAAGCATGCGTTTTGTACACTTGCATGTCATGCAATTAATTTCTTATGGAATTTCCTGGAGCAATTGTAAAACAGTATTAAAGCCATTTAATTCATTGTGTGTAACAATATTGTAGGGAAATCACAACGTAAAATACGTTAGTATACGGATGTACTTGTAATGCTTACAAGATAATGCATAGCATAGTAATACATATAGATTAAAATAAACCTAATTGGATGAAATATTGCCAGTTCTACATCTATTCAATAAGCAAAATTTGAGGTAACTAGTCACAAAACACCGCCCTTCGTGGCGCCAAGATTATAAGTGCTGCGGACTCAGGACTAGCCACTGCTGTTTGTTTGGCCACCTAACTTACTAGCGTAAGCTAGCAGCTACCAGCGGGTCGAAACTGCTCTGCCTTGCCCTGCTCCACTACTGTTTGTCTATCCGCGGCCTTAGGCATCGAACCCTGGCAGGGTAGCCAGAGCGAGCGACTAGACAGACTGCATATGCTGACGCAGAGGCTGAGCTTCCGGTGCCTCAGACTCGAAGACCTCCACTGATAGACCACCGACTGAAAAAGATGTGTCTAGGACTCTTGACGAAGTCATTATGGTTCTGACAGTGACTTGGTAAAGTTATGAAAGTAATATGAAAAAAGAAAAAGTAAAATAAGCCATGTTTTGGCCCCATGTAAGACGACATGAAAACGCTTACGGCTTATGACTTGACTGTTATGTAGCGATTTTTGTATTAATGAGTATCTGTTATGAATTCACATGCATGGATTTGTGTATTGTCGTATTTTTTTGGTTGTGCTTCATCCTGACCGCGTTTACACTTGTGCTTTTATTTTTTGTTTGAGCCTTAATGTAACGCGATATGTCATGTAATTTAATACAATTGTTTACACATCATAGCAGTAGGTGGTGTTCTTGTTCGAAACACCACCGTGGTTATTGAAATGCGATACAAGAATTGTCGATCTTGCACATATTTGTACACTTTTCCGTGCATTGTGTCTGGGAACGCTCGAAATATAAACACGTTTTGCTCAAAATATAAACACTGAATTGACAGTTAAAATAAGGTTTGAAGTTTCCACTTGTGGTATGCGGCTACTGGTGAGGAAATTTTAATGAGGAGACTAAGTGTTTCTGATCTCTCAACAAATAAAATGTCTATTCGGAATTTAGTCGATCTTTATTGTCTCAGCATTTGTTCTCTGGGAAATTCTTCAATGCTTATGAGAAATCTGCTTTCTATTTGCCATTTAAATGATTGATTTGAAATTTTAAAGAAAATTTACTCGTCATGGACTAAATAGTTACATCTGAAAAATGATCACTCTGACACTGCATACGTTTCTAATTTTGCTTCCTTTGTGCGTTTATGCATGCATCCATGTACTGCATTATGCGCTACTTCTAAACTGATCGTATCGCTTCAATTTCAGGTCGGGCATGTGCGAGCGGCTGAGCAAAGACTTTCGAGTTACTTCCTGTCGTTATTCAAGACAGAATCAAGACACACGTGTATAAAAACAAACGCGTATCAAGACACACGGCCCAGGACCAAGGGAATACTTTTTGGTCGTTGGTTGTTGGTGTTGTTTTGCTAATTCGTAATGGGTAACACGGTCTCTCGTATACTTGGGCCAGATGCACCCGTGCCAACACGCCACAAGTATTTTCTTACTATGTTTCCAATGACGACGTCCGTGCCGAAACTACGGAAGATTTGCGGTTCTTTGTAGTTTCTGTGTCATTCTTCTTGCCTTCTAAGATTTTTTTTTGTGGTAACTCACCACTGCTGTAGTAAATCCGACTTGCAATGTGACTAATTATGGCATTAAAGCCTGTTGGGCGTTGAAAACATTTTTCGTTATTGCTAACGGCATTTGAACAATTAGACTAATGTTTTATATATGTGATTTTTTTAGCAACTTCCTATCATAAACGGCGCAGCAAATTTTTTTCCCTAAACATGTTTTAAAAAAACAGTTCCATTGAGATTAAATACGAGTACATTTCAGTTGAAGGCTTTTCGTTTGGCAAGACAGTTTCATAACATTTAGTCTATGATAATGTTGCCGAATCTTGTTTTAACTCTTTTTCCAAGTTTCATTGGTCTATCATTGGTCTATCATGAGATTGGTTTCATTGGTCTCTATCTTTCATTGGCCAGTCTCAATCTTTCTGGCATTACGGTCTTTACTTAGATTTTATTACAGTGTATTTGTTTTATTTTTATGAATATCTGATGCGAACTTACAAGAGGCATTTCTTTGCAGAAATTGTGATCTCTATATTTTCTTAATTTCGTTGTCTTGGTGATCTACAATATATTTTGATTTTGTGCTCGCACGAAACCGGTTAAATAAAATAATTTGCGATCATTTTCAACGCTGGGGGAGAAGTTGACTCTAATTAACTAATTGAGGAATTAGTGCCCCAAATCTAATTTGAGCCGATCTGATTGGTGTAGTAGAACCCTCATTGGTGTAATAGACCCCACTCATTTTTTCTGTGTTAGATTTTCAATAATTTTGAACCAGTTTGATGAATCATTGTGTTTTGTATTAGACTTTATCAAACTATTTGTGTTTTTTATATCAAAGATTCCTTGATGTCCGACTGTTGTGAAAACAAATTTACAAAAGCTTTTTGAGGGTTTTTCTGAATTGATTGTTTGGAGTTGAAATAGCCAAGATTTGTAATTAAATCAGCAGCCCGTTATTAGAAATACGTGGTTACTTGCGTAACTTGCCTAGTTAATGTAATGTGATCCCTCAATGTTTTTACTTTAATGTTCAATTCTAAAGAAAAATGCATAGTTATTTTGTTTTGCACTTTTCCGTTTTGTTCGCGTATGTCGTATTTGCCAATTTAAACTATAATAATTGTTGTTTAAAATTTGTTTTACAGTGGTAGACTGTGCTAATATTTTTGCTTTTCACATCAAAAATTTGTCTAATTCGAGCGTGCTATTGAATTGGTAATAATCACTATATAATCGATTATTTTTGAGCCGAATGAATTTGGGAAGGGGAGGTATGTATCGTATGTGCTGCCCTCCTTACACCGCTTGCCGGAGAGCACAAAAAAGGTGATCTTCATGTGTGCTAGGGCGCATTTGACTCGAAAACTCTCACCGTAAACACCAACAGTCTGCTATTCTACTAGCCTTGCAGTCTAAATAACTTGCAAGCTCAGAGCGAGCTTCTCCTGCCCTCACTGGGACCAGCGGAGACACAATGTGGACATAATCAGCGGGTATTGAGATTTCTGTGTTTACTGGCATTGGTGAGGAAATCATTAATGAAAATCGAAAATATAGTTCGCGGGCCATGAATTAGATTTGAGGAATGCCTATGTTATTTGGTATGAATGGGGATGTTTTGTCATTTAAGCATAAAACATAAGAGCGGATCAGTTGGTTCAGACTGGCATTGTTTAGATGTGACGCCGCTCGTCACGTTCGAAGGTCTCTTAACTACCATACCAACTGTGAAGTACAGGTGTGATAGCATTATAAGTTAGAGTTTCTTTCACTCTCATGGCACTGGTGCAATCTATATGAATTGATGGTGCCATGTATCATATTTCCGATAATAATCTCTTATCGAAAGTCTAGTCATGGATCAGAATCACAAATAGACGTTTTAGAAGAACAACCACCATGCACACAAAGTAAAGTAATCTCGCGAATAGTTCTGCAATGTTCTCCATTATTCGAGCATGGCGGTTGTGGTAGACATAACATCACAATTGGTTATGTGAAGTGGCTAAATTCAGTCTGCGAAGTATTACGAAACTTTTAAGCAACAGATTGGCATCTTCAAGCGGAAGTAAAACGCTAAGGAGTGATCATGACGCTCACTGCTTCGATATAAACTTGAATGCATCCATTATGCTTAGTGTAGGGGACATGTATGAATGATTACAAACAAACCATCATTATGCATACAGCACCCATTACACTACGCTTGTATGGAAGCGAGCACGTACAGGCACTAGAATACATAAAAGTACGAATAGGAGTAGAAAAGCACGTACACGTGTAAGTACGTTCGAACGCACGAAAGTATGTACCAGAGTGCACTATTAAAAAGTATTTATGTATGAATGTGTGCAAATATATCCGTGCTCAAGCAAGCAAGTACAAAAATACTGAGTTAATTACGTTGATTCGTTTGTTCGTGCGTAAGTCAGTAGTCACGGGCGTACGCATGCATGAAATAACATTCATCAAACTGAAAGGACGTAATCACAGTATGTCCTAATGTGTGAACGTAAATAAGTATGCACGGGCGAACGCACTTAAATAAGTGCTTGCGACGTCCACAGGTAATTATGCCCATTCAAATGAACAATAGTGTAAGTAAGTTATTGAGTACGGCCGTACGCACGGAAGTGAGCATTTAAATACTGACGTAGGCCCTTGAATAAGTTCCGACATACGCATTTAAGTACGTACATAAAAATGTACGTTAAAGAGCATGCAAGTAAGTAAATCAGAACGTTCATACGCAAATGATTCAAGTAAAAAATAACGTTCGGAAGTGCGTGTGTACATGAGTACTCCGTGCAGATGTGTAATGAAACATTTAGGGAAACATTGTTGAAACGTAGAGTGCGGGAAACATCGGCATCGGCTGCTGAACAACGGCAGAGGAAGGGAATCTGGGACAGGCTCTTGGGGGTAGGCAGAATGGGGGTATGTTTTGGGGGTGAATTGGGGGAAGTATCTCCTCAAACGTGGGGGTGAATTGGGGGATGGATACCTGATAAAATTTTTGACATGCTTTGAAGCGTTAATTGAAGCTTGAAATATAACAAATAAGTATAATAGGTAAGGTGAAGGGAACTATGTGTTCAAGAAACAAGGAGAGTTAATGTGTACTAAGGGTATTTAGACAGATTTTAGAGGTTGTTCTCCCTCAAGCTACTCTACGCTCCAAGCAGACTATGAATATCTAAGGACTTTGAATATCAATGCCCGAAGCAAGTGCCTGAGGTACTAACGAACACGACAGGATAAGAAAACACAACTTGAATAAATGCCGTTCTTTTGGGAATATCAACGACAGCAATGGCCCTCGAGGAGAATATTACTGCCAGGTAGTAATGAATCAAGATACGTCTTGGAGGACCGTGAGTCGATGTGGAGAGGCAGCACGGATGGCGGTAGAAAGACAATTGAGTGCGAAGCGGCTGTAGAGGCAGTTGAGGCTGTAGCTGGCGGAGCGTCTTCGGTGCGTGTTGCGAAGATCGGAACCGCGGTGAGAAAACTGGCCGAACTTCTACTGCACACCGTTATATAGGACTTGGTGAGAACGGTAACGTTCTGTGCACGTGTACCCATTTGTTGGTCGTTAAGTGGTGTCTCGACGCCGTTGCATGGGGTGGCACCTCGAAGCCTGTTGTTGCGTGGGGTGGCGCCTAGAAACCTACCTTTGCGAGGGGTGGCGCCTCGAAGCCTGCCGTTGCGTGGGGTGGCGCCTTGAAGCTCGCCGTTGCGTAGGGTGACGTCTCGAAGCGAAGCCCGCCGTTTGCGTGGTTTGGCGCCTTGAAGCTGGCCGTTGCGTGGGGCGGCGTCTCGAAGCCCGCACTTACGTAGGGTAGCACCTCGAAGCCCGGCATTGCGTGAGGTGGCGGCAGATCGTGCGAAGCTTGTGTGGTGGTGTACAAGCGAACGTCTTGTTAAGAACACCACAGATATGTACGCGGAAAAATCGGCGGCTCACTCGAGGGTACCGACCAGTACGAGGGATAAAGGGGAGGAGTGAACCGTAGCGACTTGGGAACGCACGTAAGCTAGCCAATGAGAGTTTGGGAAATTCGTGGGAGAAGGGTCGCGCATCATCAAAATGGGATAAGGGCAAATACATACATATATAAACGCAGCGTAAGTTATGTGAGGCCTTTTTCTGGCGTAAGATGCAGGTGGTGTAGGACGAAACTCAAATCGACGAGATGTAAAACGATAAATTGAAATCAACCGGGAGGAACGTAATTAGTTTAATTATGGTGAAATTACTACGAGAGTTCAATTCACGGAGTGAATTCATCCACAAAATTGTGTTTTTCTTGGGAAAACTGTCGAGTGTGACATTATGTGCTGCAAAGCCAGTTGAAATTGGGGACGCCATCTTGAATTATTCCAAAGTCAAGGATTTCGTTCAACTGTTCAAGTAATTCAACGACGAATAGTGTCTTATGTGTTTTCCGTGCGGGAACGAGTTATCATTTTGCAGTTGAGAACCAAATTAAAGGTGAATCTTGATTAAATCCTGTTTATTGATTCAGAATTCTGTTAATCAACTGTTAAATTACTGGGGATTAAATCATGTCAATTGATTTAGAATTCTGTTAATTAACCCTTAAATTACAGGAGATAAACAAAAAGGAAATGTAGATTAAAAGTAATGAATTGTTCTCAGGAACGGTGGGTTCATCGGTTAATTGGTCGGAAGTTACCACTTAGGTAATTTCCGACCAACTTGTGCTGTTGAGTGCACGACAGAGGGCATAGAGCGACAAGCGGCGAGGGGATACCATGATTGAGACACAAGATGATGGCGGGATATCGAAACTCACCTGTATCGAAGGAAGAGGGCAAACATTCAGCGACAAGACAAGAGTGCGGCAAGTTTAAACCAAAGCAAGTAGGAGTGTGGTTGTTGAAACAGGCGAGATATATGGCAGTGTTTGTATCGAAGTTCGAGCAAGTGAATAAATGCATTATACAATGCGGATTATAAAATGAGGCTAGCAAGAAAAATGCGGCCAACAGTGCAAGGCTCGAGTAGGAGCAGTCGGGGTACAGTGCGATGCCAATTCGATCTGAATAGGAAATGCTGGTGTTCGATTATTTAAGTTGCAAGAGGCATAATTGAATTTTGGTTGCCAACATTGTCCGCTATTTACATCCAGTCATGTGTTCCTCTTTGGTTTGGTCATGAATTTCATTCGCCGCTGTTTCCATGATTATATCATGTTTAACCCATTGTATTGTATTGTAGCAAATATTATGGACTCGTGATCCAATAACGCGCACCCTAACATGAGTATTTTCAGCTATGTGTCACAGAGATTTCGTGTTCTTAGTGACTCACTTTCATTTTGCATTTCCAAACCCAAATTAATTACCGCAAAGAAAGAGAGGATGTTAAATGTGAGGGTATTTTAGTAACTACTTTCTCAACTTCGGTCTCATTGAATCATTTAAAAAAGGCATCGGATTCAACGAATGTCATAACTTTAAAGATCATCATTTTAATCTTCTTATTCTGGTCTCAAATTGCTGTCGTGAGTTTTGTGTGGTAAACTCTTCTTACCTTTTTATTCTCGTAAATACACTACGACAACACTAATTTTAGATAGGTAACTTTTGTACGGTTCCACCTATGTTGAAAATAATAGAGCTAGCAATGTAAAACAATACTTTTCATGTCTTTAACCCCGATGAAATCTATGCGCCAGTACTATTAGCGTAAGTAAGAAATATCATAACCATATTTGTGTTTTGTTAGAGCAAATATTATCGTTGGGACACCTTACATAGGGATGAAGGGCCGGATGTGGGTTTTCACCGGATGTAGGACATAAACAAATGTGAAGCGTAACCAACTGTAGAGGCATGACCGGATGCGGGGCATCACCAGAAGAGGGGGTGAAGTGTTGTCAGATGGGCGAAAGGAATTTTTGGATTGTGGAGTTGATCATTTATTAGAAAAATAATAAGCTCCATTTCCATTTCCGGGCACCCCAGATGAAGTACTACTAATTGTGGAAAAGCAACCTTCATTCCGCTGCATGGAACAAACAGTTGCAATGCTCATTATAGTCTACAGGAATAAGTAAGATCAATATTAGAATGACTTAGCGAACGTAAAAAAGATAAATTTTTACTTTCTAGCAAAAATTTCAGAATTTGAAACATAGAAATTGAAACACAGAAACTGAAACTCAGCGCCGCACTATAAATGCAAACGATTCTATTATACATATTATTGTTAATTTTTTATTAACTTGTGCTTCTCTCTAAATCCTGGGTCGACAATTATCATGAGTAATACGATAACCATGTATGAATAGCAATTAAGGATCTAAATCATATGTTCCAACACTTAACATGGGTATTATGATAACCATGTATAAATAGCAATTAATGGCCTCTATGCTAAGGTATTTGAATGCATTTTTCGCATTCATTTTTCAATACTTGCGCGCACTTATGAAAGTGTTTTTCAAATGAGCGTCGCGATGATTGTGCTCTCTTAGTTTAAAATCAGATTAGGCAAGGAAAGGAACTCATTTTTGTTGTACTTTTCTATCAATCATTTTGTTTCAACATTCTTCACGGGTATTACGATACCAATGTGTTATACCCATTTAAGGATGTTAATGTTAAGGTGTTTTAAAAACCAATGTATCGACATTTCATGATTGTACTACATTGTAAATAAAATGTTTTTCTTTTTTTTCTTTTCTTTTTTCTTGTGCCATTGGTGTAAGTTACTCAAATATTGAGATCATTCTCTCATGTGCCTCTAGCTCTAAATAAATTTGTATTGGTACAATAGTATGTTTTTTCCCATGTTGGTCATGCAAGGGAGTTAAACGTAACTTTCTCCCTCACTCTCTCCCTTAAAACTCACTCCCTCACTCTTTGTTGCACTCATTATACATCCCTGTTCAATAGTCTCAACTTTGGGCTTAGAACGAGCAGCATTCTAACTCACCTTATCTTTGCGACGTCGACGGCTCCCCCTGCTCTCCGAGTGCTCTCTTTCCTGGGCACCAGATGCAAGCCCAACGCCGCTCTCTATCTTGAAACTCTAATACAATAGCTTAAAAGTATGTGTTTATCATGAGCGCACGACTTCGACATTCCCTTACGACACCGATAGCTTCCCCCTGCCTTATGGAGCAAAGTTAGTCTTTCCTCATCGAGCGCTGTTTCGGCAAGCGCCTCTCAACAAGCGCTCTTGCATCAGTGGTCCTTACTAGCACGATGATACCCAATCGATTCTAGCATTTCCTCGACGAACGTCCCCTTCTCTCTATGCCATGTGACTGGGGTCGACAGCTTTAGACTTAACCTCTCCACATTTCTATATTGACACGTCCACCATTCCTACAACTTGATTTGCGTTGCAGCACATTTTTGATACACACGCTGCAGCTAACGCTCAGTACAAGATTTTGAGTCAGCAACGAAGCTGCCGTAGTTACCACTCTGAATTCCCTGAACACAACTGGTTACCAGCTGAAGTATCGCTAGCGATTGCATGAACGCACCCATACTGCTGTTTCTAAGCGTTGAAAATAATTGCTGGTGGACCTTTAGGATTTTGAGGCTCAGGAGACTCAGCGGCGCATAATAATCGCTGAGCTTGACTGCAGTGAAACTCACAGCTCCTAGTCAAAATAAATCATACTAAGCCCCCCTCCTTCCTTGTCATTTTTCTACTATTGGTTATTACCCACTCGAACTCTACAGATATCTGTCTCTTCAGAGCGAGCACCGTATAAAAATCAACCGAAGTTACGAGCAAGGTTACGAAAACTTATCACTCGACGAAAAGAAACGAATGCAAAAAAAGCTCGAGCCAATAAAGAGCCGTCTCCATAAGCATGCAGCGTTAAGATACGGTTGGATAGAAAAATAATCAGAAATTGAATCCGGCCCTGGATAAACTATGAGAAAGATTTTCTCGTTAAACCAGTATGGAACAATTATTCATGCTTAAAAATCATGAAATACATGTACCTGTAGTTTGGATACCTTCATTATATCATGATTTCAGAATATAAAGGAGTTTCAAAAATGCATACAAAAAAATAAGTAAGAAAAAAAAGACCTCAGACTGAAGAAAAACTCGTTTAGCTTGACAATATTGTTTAAGTTTTAATAAAAGGTCTAATGTTGAGTACATGAGATCTAAAAGGGCATATATAGAGGTTTACAATGACAGGTAAAACATTTAAGGTAAGGTGTTAGCGAAGGAAACTATTAGTGAATAAAACTGCACTATGTTAAATGGCCTGAAACACTCCACCAAATATAAGCATAAGTAAGGCACTTAAAGTGAAAAGAAAACTATTCACAAAAGCAAAAATTTTAAAAATTAATATCATCAAAAAAGTCACTACAGAGAGCGAAAAGGAAAGAGTTAAAAGCAGATTAACTGGCTTCCTTGCTGCGATAACTTGGCTCTTTAGGCATGGCACCAAAGTAATGCTTGAGAGGTTCCCAAGTAGCGCTAGACAATGGTTTAGAATTTCAAGCGAAAACCTCTTCAAGTACAGCAATACTGACTGGTATAAAAGAGTGCGATACTGTAGTAACAGTTGAAAAAGTTTCTTTTATTGAAAATTAATGAAGAGAGATCGGTCCCTTCCAAAATCTAACATGTAACAGGTATGCAATAGATCACATAACACGTTACTCACTTCCAGACCTAACCTGACCTCAGTCAATGTTTGCTTCAGCTCCTAACTCGCTGCTTCAGTTTCTCCATCAGTTGTGCGTGGTAAATAAAACCTTACGCAGTATTATATATATCTCTTATTGCTTAACCTACCCTTACGTCAGTGAAAATCAACTTCTGTCCCTAATAAATATATATAATAGGATGAATATTTACGGCATCATTACTAGAGGGTGTTCTGGTATATTTACGTAATGTTCTGCATCTTCTTCGGTAAGATAAATTTATGCATTCATTTATTGAAAAGTAAAATAACATGCATTATTTTTATCAGCCCTTTCTTTCGCCAAAATTGATTGATTGTCACAATTGTTTTTTTTATGTTTCAGGCTGAAAGAAGCAAATCAAAAATCGCTGTTTAATTACATCAGCTTTTTATCGTTCAACTCATGAGATAACAATTTAAGGGGACTCCCCCAAATTTTTTTGAAGCAAATTCATTTTTTTTGTTCGAATACGTGTACAAAGGCTTCGTCGTGCTTCATTTTAAATTTCATGTTTCTAGATAAAATGGTTAGGGAGATTTCAATTGTCGAAGTTGAGTAGTTATTGGCCCGCTGTGACGGAGAGCTCCATTGTTGGCTAGATATCCGTAAATGCTTCCTTAGCTTGAACTGATTCAAGCGATGTCTTTACAGGTCAAAACTATTCAACAATTAGCTAATCAGAGCTCATGACTCGAAAAGACTCGTCAGTTACCCCCCAGCTGTCGAGGTGGTAGTTGTTATACTTTTTCATCCAGCGCTTTCAAGCAGAATTATTTTTGTCATATTTCTAGGGCCATTGCAGCTCATGTTTGTTGACGTAGCGAATTGGTATTGGCTCATTTCATTCGTAATTACACTTACTATAATCTCTATGGACATATTTTTAATATAGGTTTTTATTTTTGATAATTGTTTTACATCATAAAAAAATGATTTTTTCTTCGTTTTTCTTTTCAAAAATTCCTAAAATGTCAGTAACAACAAATTTGAATTAAAAAAAGTAAAGATTGTAGAATAATGTTTTCTGAGTGCGATAACACTAAAAGTAATAAATGAAATAGATTGATTTCTGGGAAATCTCACTTTAAGGATAAAAAGGAAAACCAACGTGGCTAAGAATATCATGATAATATACAAACGTTTCGGACTGTAAAAAATTCATCTTCAGTGTTCTGGAATGCAATAAATCGAAGTATTAAAACATTGTAACTATAAACCTTCTGAATAAATCGAATGTAAGATAATGAAATTTAAAACACATGATAAAACAAAACTATACAAAATTTTTAACAAACAATGGAAAGTTTCACCGCCGTATCACACTCACTTATTGACGGACGGTTTTTTAAAATGTATATCGATTCTAAAATGCAAAGATCGGATAAATTTGATGTTGAATCCAAAATTTTAAAATTTGTATTTTTAAAAATATGATCTTTCTCCAAACAGTGCTCTCTTATAGATGAGTTGGATGGCTTGATGAGGTTAAAGCCGGTGCGAAAGGAGACTCGACTTTCACAGAGTCTATTCTATCTAAAATATCGACACCTTTCCCTTTGTCTAAGTTGATGACATGTATAGCTTCGAAATATTACTATACTTTCAATCCTTTGAAGAATGTGTGCCCAATATTTTCAAAAAATGACTTTACCATATTAAGAATCCTTTCCGAAGATAAGTCTATATATCTCACCAACTTGGACAAAGGGAAAGATGTCGCTATTTTTAGATAGAATAGACTATGTGAATAAGGTAGAATCTATCGCGACCCATCTAAATTTGTGGTTGTGAATGATAACGAAAAACGACTGTTAATCCGTTTGGAAGATAGGCTGAATAACGCCTTGAGAAAGTTGAAAAATACTCATAAAATAAATGACCAACTTTATGATGATGCCTGTACAACCGGTTCACAGCTGTAGTTTCTATATGGACTTCCAAAAATCCACAAGCCAAACACACCTATTCGCCCAATTCTGTCCGCGCGCAATTTGCATAATTTTCGCTTAGGTAAAGCTTTAATTCCGTACCTGTCTCATTTAGTACCTAATGAAAACCTTTCAAACAACTCGTTTGAATTTGTTAATTGTCTGAATCCTATTGTTAATGCAAATTCTCTTGTTATGTGTAGTTTGGATGCTGAATCTTTATGTACCAATGTGCCGGTAAACGAGGCTATATGCGTTATTTTAGATAAAAATTTTACAGAACCCTCAAAGGTCCATGAAGGTTTATCCAGAATAACTATTAAAAATCGCTCGAGTTAGCACTCAAGGACTCATACTTCAAGTTTAATAACAAAATTTATAAACAAGTTGATGGTTTGGCAATGGGATCTGCGGTAGTTGTGGCTAATATCTTCCTGAACAATTTTGAAGAAAAGTTTTTGAAACCGTGTCCAGATAATTTTAAACCAGTGTTTTACCGAAGGTATCTTGACGATACGTTTATTCTTTTCAAAAACAGCCATGTCATAGGAATATCAAATTCACATGTGAACTGAAAGTGAATAATGAATTGCCATTTTTAGAGGTAAAAGTTACAAGATCTGGAGACAAATTCACGACTTCAGTGTTTCGAAAAGTAACTTTCACGGGATTGGGCACGAACTTTTTCAGTAATATATTCTCAAAATACAAAATTTCAGGGATAGTCACGTTAATTCACAGAGCTTTTGAAATTTCATCGTCTTGCGAGTTGTTCCATTTAGAGATGAATAATTTGCAAAATTATTTCTGTTCGAAGCATTACACGAAGAATATTTTTACTAGTGAATTACGGAAATTTTTGAGTAGAAAGTTCACTGCAAAGCCAAAAATTCTTACTGTGCCGAAGCTAAGGTTGTATTTTCAGTTACCTGTTATAGGATCCCGCACAGAGAAAATGAAAATGGAAGTTGTGTCAACAGTTAAGAGGTTTTTTCCACAAATAAATCCTTGCTCATATTTTAATAATGATGAAAAACTTGGATCATATTTTAAGCGAAGGGATACTCCGGATGTGATGTTGCGCACCTCAGTTGTATATGTGTGACCGCTGCGAGCGCTCTTACATTGGTAGCACTGGGCTCCAATATTATTGTTTGTGAGGTGTGCACAACACAGGGGAGTCTCCTTTCGCACCGCCTGTAACCTCACCAAACCATCCAACTCATCTATAAGAGAGCACTGTTTGGAGAAAGATCATAATTTTAAAAATACAAATTTTAAAATTTTGGATCCGACATCAAATTTATCCGATCTCCGCATTTTAGAATTGATATACTTTTTAAAAAACCGTAAGTCATTTAAATGAGTGTGAAACGGCGGGGAACCTTTCCATTGTTTGTTAAAAATTTTGTATAGTTTTGTTTTATCATGTGTTTTAAATTTTATTATCTTACATTCGATTTATTCAGAAGGTTTATAGTTACAATGTTTTAATACTTCGATTTATTGCATTTCAGAACACTGAAGATGGATTTTTTATAGTCCGAAACGTTTGTTATTTATCGTGATATTCTAAGCCACGTTGGTTTTCCTTTTTATCCCCATACTAAAAGTAACTTTTGATACCAATTAGTATGGTTTCTAAGAAGTTTTGAAAAGTGCCCATAAGACCTTTCTTTTCAGAATAAGTCATTTTCTATGCAAATTTTCGAAAAATGAAGCAAAAAAAATGTTTCAAAATCTTAATTTACACATGTGGTTTAGTTTGCAGATAAATCTGCCCAATAGGGAAAACAAAACCAATATTTCACTTTCATAGTTTCAAAATTATGTATAAATGATGAATTATAAATTTAAATTTAGCATATCTTCGACGTTTATTGACGTAACGACTCGGTTTCAATGCGCACTCTATTGTTAATTCACTGGTCTGTCAAATGCTGCATCAGCATTTCGTACTTATGTTTTTGGAAAACGTACATATGTGCTCTCATGAAAACTATTATTTTTCAAATTTCTGGGGCTCTTGTAACTCATGTGTATTGATATAACGACTTGGTTTAGGGCTCATTTTATCCGTAATTGCATTTACTATCATTTCTATAGACATACTTTCAACATAGGTCTTTTTTTTCATAATTATTTATATCATAAATTTTTTTTTTCAAATTTCCTAGTGTCGGCAACAACGAATTGGAATTTTCCTTTCCACAGATTGTAGAATATTGTTTTCTGATGGCAATGAACTAAAAGAAACTTTTAGAATCTATTGGATAGGCTTCCAAGGCGTTTTGAAATATACCCCCAAAAATCTTTCTTTTTAGAATAACTCATTTTCTATGCAAAAATTCGGAAAATGTTGGGAGGCAAAAACGTTTCAAACCCAAATTAACATATGATGTGCAATTTTCAGATGAATCTACCTCATAGGGAAAAAGTTCGTTTAGAAGTCAGAGTTCCATTTATGTCTCTTGCAGTTGTTACAGTTCAGCTATCGCTGTAAGAAAATGCGAGGTCAACAAGAGCTGAAGGTGGGACATTTTTTCGTTGAAATAGAAAAAGTATTTTGAATTGTTACCCATCGTATTTTTCCCTTCATTGCTGCACTATTTTTCATCACTTATGATCATCCATATATGTTTAAATTAGATGTCTGTCAACTAATGACCGTTATGTTAAAAAAAACTTAAATTAGAAAAACAAAATTATAATTTTCACAATTTTCACACTTGTATCCTGGTATCTGTATGCATGTGTGCGTCTACGTATACATTCATTCATGTATATGTGCGTACGTTCATAAATTTACCCAAAATAGTTTTTGCACAATTTCTAATCAAGAGACTTAATTAAGGGATTTGTTTCATAAATTTGCTGTGTGGGCTAAAGCGTGCTCTTTTAGGCAGTCAGTTCACTCTTTTCCATTTTTCAGGCACACTTTAAATGATATTTTTGAATATCTGCCGTAACGAGCAATTTTAATATTATCCCCTGATGTCAAGAAATCCAGAGCTTATATATCGTGTACATATTAACTGTCATAAGTGTTTTCAACCCACAATGTTCATTATTTTTGCTGTTTTCATGAGTCAACAAGTGCTATTCTACCTCAATTAACCGGCTATATGATACATTTTTATGTCTTTCCTCTTTGTTTTTGTGCAAGCATAAAACTAGATCGTCATGGTACCTAAGTATGTTAATCCATTTCAAACATTTTCATCATATTTCGGAGATAATGTAACTTTTTCTAATTTGAAACCCTTAAAGGACATTCATGTTTACGTCTATTATTCACATCCTAAAATGTTCTTGCTAGTCTTGTACGGTCCAAACTATCATATCATTTCTTGCGCTCTAGAATATGTTTTGACAACAGTATCTAGGTTTTTATGTCACGTATTACTCCAATTATGTTGCACGTCACGATAGCATTTGTAGAACAATCGTTTTCATGTTCCAGACTCAGTTAGGCTGTTTTGTGTTACTATTATTAGAATGGAAGTATCTTAAATTCGTTGCGTGATAAAAGACTTTTTCGAGTCCCGTGATTTGAATACTAGTATGTACGTCGGAGTGAAAATAGAGTTCTGAATGCCAACCTGGCTTCCTTAGACGCAGCAGGATTTTGATCCGTCCGATTTACTTTCAACAAATTCCTTATATCGCAAGTCCCTGAGGTTCATATTTTAGTGCACTAAATGTAAGTGTGATCTAAAAAGTTTTTCAATAATGCATCGTTACTGCAATTGGGTTCTCTTTTATTATTGTATTTACACATATAATCAAAACTAATTAAGCAACATTAGGAATACATTTCCCGCAATCATTTACTTCAACTAGTGATATGGGTACTAAGATACTCATTTTTTGGTTGCATATGAGGACCCTTACTTTAAGATATTTTAAAAACCAATAATAAGGTTATTGTATCATTTGTATTGGAAATAAAGTGTTTTTTATTTTTACTTTTTCCCTCATCTTTTATCTCGTTGTATAAATTTACTTCCTAACGTACTGTTTCTATGTGCACGGGATCTTGCGAAGAAACACACTTTGTGCAAAGGTTGCCCGTTCTCTTGACTTTCTAATAAACGGTGCCGTCATCCTTCCTTCTTTCGAACGCTTTAGTTGTAATTCGAGAGGTTTGAACAACTTATGATCTAGTAATATAATATATAACACGAATTGATGAAAAGTCTCAAGGCTGCAAAGGTGGAGCATTAGTTTGCTTTCTTTTCTATGGTGAAACGTAATCTCCGCGTTATTTGAAGCCTCAGTTATTTCAATTTGCTTTTCACCAGAGTAGTCAGCACTACAGTAGATAATTGCTCAACATTTTGAGAGTTTTAAAAGAGTTAGGACTTAGTGCTTTCAAGGATGATCAGCTCAGGAAAGAAATTATACCGAAGAAGAGGAGACAGAGATTACTCTTGAGTTGCAGGTATCTTCCCTCCTAGAGAAGGCACCGAAACTTCTGATGTGATAAGTTCTGATTACAAAATCCAGCCTAAGCATGCAGAGATTGTGTACTGGCTTCCCACAGTTCAAATTTTATGATTACAATTGTTGCCACAAACACCCTGAAAAACTAAATTTTCAACAATTGAAAATACCACGATAGTGATTGCTCAGCTGTGTTATTCTCGTACATATGTGATCGTCTAAAGTGAGCCGAAGTAATGAAGAAAGTCCTTAACTGTAACCTGAGGCTACAATGCTCTACGAAATGAAATTTTGTTGTAACTCTGGCACTGAAAAACAAAAATAAAATAAATGAACTCTTTCAAGCCCAGAGGATGCCAAAAAGGTAAAAAAAAAGAAAAAAGAAAAAAATAGAAAAGTAAGAAGGTAAAATTCATAGATGTAAATATGGCATTAGAGATTTTGCGTCCATTGCTATGACAATTATTGATCACCTGCAAATAAACGATGCCGTACTCTGTGGCCACTTTCACCCAGCCTTTTCAACTTTCCAAGACAAGCTCAACGAAATAAAATCTGAAAAGCTGAACTATCTGTTTTTTCAATCTATAATGGTCCGATTGAGCTCTGTCCAATTGCTTTGACAAAATATTACCAGCTGAATGCTTTTTGGGTGAAGTCCCTCAAGTAAGACAAGTCATGACCAATCACAACGACAGTGAAGAAAACATTGATGGCCAGGAACGGCTTCATTTGATTTCGAAAATAATCCCTTTATTAAAACACGACTCGCCCGTAGTCCACCCCAGTCATGGGGCGGACTACGGACAACTATATTCATTTTATCGAGTTGGCTTAACGTCACCACCTCACAGAAATGAACTCTGCAACGAGACTATCGAGTACTTGATGTTTTTGCCCTTTAATAGCATCTGTTGTTTCAACTCCTAATTTTGGGTTTTCATCTGTGTTACATGAATTATAATTTTTAGGAGCACGAAGGGATTTTTTCCACTTATTTTTACTACTTTTAACTTTACTGAGAAATTCAATGAAAGATATCCCAATTATCTCATGTGTCCCACAAAAAAAAAGAAACTAACTTTTGAACTGATATAACTTAACACTTTCACCGCATTTACACATCTGTTTACAGTTGGTTTGGGTAGGTTGTAAGTAGCAGGATTGGAAAATCAACTTAACTGCTTCAATTTATTTTCATTCCTTCTGGTAAACTTGAAATAAACCATTACACAATGACATTTCACTTCGTATGATAACAGGTATTTTTTAAAAAGTTACGAAACAGATCAAATGCCATTCATTCATACTAGCTCGTGAATGAGCAATTTACGTATTGGTAAACATATGGCCCAACACGCGGGGGACGTGTTAAGATCCCTCGTGACTAATTCAGTTTTATGAACAGTATTGAGTGACTGAACTAGACTTTTTTCTATGGCAAAATGTTAACTTGATTCTCTCACACAGCATTAAAGCTGTAAAATTTCCAGTGGAGACTACCAATGACGCGATTGCACAAGGGTTTGAATAAATAAAAATTGAAATTAAAGATGAACAATTTTTGATGACATTGTTGTTGGAACAAATAAATAAAAATTGAAATTAGAGGTGGAAATTTTTGATTACATTGCTGTTGGAATAAATAGATAAAGGCTTAGAAACCAATCTCAATGCCCTATTTCCTTTCCCGTGTCCCTTATTTCCATCAAAACATAGTTGAGCGTTTGATCTCATGGCTATCATGGTTTTTGAGCGAATTGACTTCGGGCGTGATTCTTGTACGCATTTGATTAACGTTTTCCGGAGGATGATGACACTCGCTATTATTCATATATTTTTATAGAAAATAGTCGCACTGCGTCAAATCTGGAGATCTTCGAGGCCACTCAATATCATGGTTTAATGATGCAACACGGTTATCAGAAATCTCTCTTAGCCTTTCCTTGACAATGCGTAAACGATGTGCTTGGGCTTCATTTTGAAACCCTCACAGTTACGACAATCAATTTGAGCTAACACGATGGAATCCAGGGATATGTAAGAGTACCTCATTTTAATCGATTTTTCCTTATTGAGTATTAATTTTTCTCCATTTAACATCCTTGCTTAAATATGCTTCTGAAAGTCTCCACTGAAACTGCTACTGTATTAGTACCGTATGGGGAAATTTAATTATATTTTTAACATAAGTTAAAAGTTTAGTCTCAAAACACTTTTAGAGAATTCAATTTGTATTTAAATCCTAATGGATTTTTTAAAATTATTTTGATTCGAAGTTTGGTTTACTGTTCTGTTGGTTACTCTATATTCGCAAAACTTTTGAGATGCATAATCACCTTGTGACTAGGATGTTTTTATGCCTCAAAATACCAGTACTTCAAGTAATTGAGGAAGTTATGGAAGGACCCATACGTGGGTGCATCTGAATTGTCTTTTCATTTGGAACGATGATTGAAACTCGCGATAAGATACGTTTACACTGTGTAAATTTTTTCCTACTTGCGAGAAGGGCCCTCATACTTTCTGATAAACTTGGACGCTTCTAACTACAGTTTCAAACGTTCTAAAAATTTTCTATTTTTACTCGAAATGATTATAGCTGAGCTGAGGAAGCTTGCTACTAATTCATATACAGAGTGTTTTAAAATTGTTGGTACAAACTTCGGCTATTAATAGAACATATTGATATAAGCAATTTCCCATCAATGGAAAAAATTGAAAAACGCTTCGTTTTTGAGATAACCTGATATGTAAAATAAGAATTCTGATTATTAGCTGCACTCTGTTTATTAATAAACAAGAGGGTGATTCAAAAACCAAGTAACAACCGAAAACTTATTTGTAGCGAGGACCTCATTACAGTAATTAATTGTTCAAAATGTCTACCATGAGCATTTCTCACCAACGAAGTTTTTTGAGCTTTTTTCATTGATGATATGCAGTGCTTATATCAATATTTTCTATTATATTTTATAGTAACCGAAGTTTGTATCAATAATTGTGCAACACCTTGTATTATCGTGACAAGGCCTGATAAAAAAAAGGCAGCCGTGATTCTTGATGAAATTACTTGCCTAATACAAATGCCAGCAATCATATCATATCTAGCAAATTTTCACCCATCACTGCCTATGTTTTGAAATATTCCATGAAAATCGAAGAGACGGGAAACAATTTCTTTACAAAATTGAAGTTCCTTTATCTACTTAATGAAGATCTTTGTAAACAACTTCTCGTTTCTGGCCCAGAACCCGGAATTACGTATGGTTTTCCAAAGATTCATAAACTGGATATTTATAGCTCTTTCAGATTCCGCCCGACTTCGGCTGCGTACTATTGTACCACGTACAAACCAGCAAAATTTCTAGTACCAAAACTAAGTCCTTTAACATCTTATGAATATTCGATGTCTAATTCGTTAGACTTTGTGAAATGTAGTTAAAACATAGAAAATGCGAATGAATATTGTGTGGCTTCTTTCAATGTTGAGTATTTATTTACCAATGTTTCATTGTCTGAAGCGTTCGATATCTGTCTCAGTTTTTTCTTTACTATATTCCTGCTTCTCTGGTCATAGGATTAGATCGAAATTATTTTGAAAATATTTGTGAACTTGCTGTGCTTAATTCTTTTTTCTCTTTGATGGAATTGGTACAAACACATGGAAGGCTTACGTATAGGTCTTTCACTCGGCCCAATTTTTGTGAACAGTTTTCTGTTGCCATGAAAAATTGTCGCTTCAAAACGGTCCGTCCATTTTTGAGCCTATTCCGTAAAACGTTATGTAGATGATACCTTTGTTTTGTTCAAACACGAAACTGATGTGCTATTATTTCTGCAATACTTGATTGTTCAACATACTCGTATTAAGTTTAAAGTAGATTTAGAAGAGAGATTTTCTTAATTTTCTTGATGTTAAAGTTTACAGGGCAGACAGCAGCTGCTAACCTCTCTTTATAGAAAGCAATGTTTTACCGCATTTGGTCTCTGCTTTTTTTGTTTCAACAACAGATCTCTTAAAGAAAAAGTCTATTCACTTTAATCAATAGATCCTATTTAACTTTTTCCACCTTCAATTTCCTTCACAATGAATATGAGTTCCTCAAGTCCTTCTCTTCCGACGGTTTTCCTGTGGTTACCTTTTATAACCGTTTCCTTCCAACACTCAAATAGTTAAGGGAAAAGTTTTCTAAGATAATTGCAGTCATTACCCTGAACTATCAGCAAAACTGCCCAAGCATGTTTTTTTTCTAAAAGCAGGTGCTTACTTCCTTTTTAAATTGAAAAATTATGCTCTAACAATGACATTTTTTCCTATTGATCATTTTTAATTCTCTAGAACCTATTGATAAGAAGCAACGCCATGTATTTAGAATAATAATTCTAAGCCTGAAATTGCCTCCGAACTTCACTGTGGATCATTTACTTAGAGTGATATGGGCTGCATACATCCCATGTCACTCAAAATGAATGACCCACACTTTTTTCCACCGAACCAGTGTTGATGTATTTCTTCCAAAATGTTCAACTTTAGTCTCATTCGCCCATCTATCTTTTTTTGGCAAAGTGGGGTACTTATGCCTTAATAAGTTTCAGCAAACTTTCAGTGGGCTTTAAAGAGTTTGTGCTTCCGATTAGAACTTTATCGGAGAAGTGGAATTCGAGCCAGTTATTGCGTGATTTACTAATGTTCTGCTCGCCTATATCAATTCAAAGTTCTTTTCAGTCGTTTTTGAACTTCCGTAGGAGTAATGCAGAGGTCTTTCTGCACCTTCCACTCATCCACGCCGTATTGCTTTTGTTGAGTTTTCTTAGTCTCCCACTTTACGGCATGTTAATAATTGCTTCGAATTTAGTCTATTTTCTAACGACGTTTCCAGGCAATTACATATATTTTTTGCTTCATTTTTGTAGTAGCGTTCAATTATCGTATTATACATTTACATATTATACCCATTTCTGATGACTCATTAGTTTCATTCATTTTTTAAATGGGGGTACTGAAAGTTTATCCCAAGAAATAATCAGCAAATGACCTATTTTGTCAGCCAACCAACTAGTCAAGTATTTCCCGGATAGTGATGGCATTTTCATATAATTGTATCGTATCACAATTGCAAGTGTTTTTTACACTAATAAGATGTTGGATGGGAAATTTCTTGCTGGTTCTTTTTTGATAATTGAAATATTTGCTACACTGACTTCGTATTTTCTTTTCACATTAAATTAAATGCATTGCCTTAGATAATGTTGACTAAATTACAACTAGAAATCTTTTCTTAAAGCATAGAGACGAAAAATAATGTAATGTACCAAATACCTGTGCGTGTCACTGTATTTACCGTATCACATGTAGTGTTTCGCCCGATAATAACATCTTCTATATGAATTGCTCTGATGTAACTGATAATGCAGAAAAGTTTCCAGTCATGAGACCATACTTCTGTAAAATGGCTATTTACTGCGTTATAGCGTTAAATCCTATGTACTGTTGCATATACAGGACAATTGATGAATGTGTTTGCTATAATATTCCTTCTGCTCCAAACCGACACCTGTGCGTTATTTGTGATTGATTCCAACCGAAAACGGTCCCTCGACCAAATTCTGTACCAGAGTGCAGAACCCGACCAACAAGGCGGGATTTGGTTGCTGTCCAAAACCGCACTCACTACAAACTGAATTTTCCCTGCATGAAACCTTAAATGCGGGCACGGAAGACATGCATCACTCCTAAATAATACCACTTATTTTAATATTATATTTATACCCTTGAGGTAGTGAAGCCTGAAGCCTAGATTACAGGTTCGTTGGCCGCGCAATTCTCCGCTGTTCCGAACGAAATATTCGAGGCGTACGAAATTATTTCTTAAAATTTATTTATAAGAAGCTTCAAGATGTCTATACAGACTTCAAACTGTCATAGAGAATTTATTTTTCAGCCTACGAAGTTAGATGTTAAGGAGGAATAAAAATACGGTTTAATTTGATGAATAAAGATACTTTGATCAATCTAAATGTCCTAAATGCTACATGTAACTTTCAAACATAACTTTCAGCATCGATACACTCAAAAATTCAACAATATAGATGAGACAGCTCTCAAACTAGTGTGTAATTTTTAAAGTACCAGAGATCCCCTGGATAACTTTTAAAATTTTTATTTCGTCAAGTTTCAAACGTTGAATTTCACAGAATTTCCTAGAAGGACCTAGATGGTGTGTGATGAATGATTGTCAGGAAATTTTAGAGGTGGTTTTACTTGAGAAGCCTGTCTAAATATGCCACAAAATTTCCAAGCATAGGGAGGTATCAGAAGATATGGAATATCGTATTATATCTGTGCTCACTGCAAAAATGAACTGTGGGTTTTTGAACTGCGTTTTTGTTAATACGACAGATATTAATAATAAGAAGTAATGTAACTGAGTCTGATTGCTTGATCATTAGAAAGGATGTAAAATAGCGTGTATTCCTCTCAATCGTGTCGAAAATGTAAGCATGGAAATGTAATTTCAAACCACCATTCACAGACGTTATTAGAATGATGACGTTTGAAGGTAGCAATTTGAAAGAAACCTTACGGAGAAAACAAGCGTTCCTGATCGCCTGTGTCTCAAACTCCTGCAAAGATAAATAAATTGTTTTAGACTCGTTTAGATTCCCTCGTAGAAATCGAGGTCCATGCCCAGCTAAAGCCATTTTGTAATTTGAAAACTTTCTTTATTATTTATGGCTTGATGGTCTACACCTGAGACAACTTAATCACCAAGGATTTCTAACTGTGCTTCTATAAGTACTTGGCCCGTTGTAAGCGAAAAACCTCTTTACAAGCCTAAACTTTTTCTTGAATGCATAATTGATGAATCCCTCGACTAATCATCGTAATAGGGTTCTTTGATGAAAATTGGATATAAAATGTAGTTTACGAAAACAAGTTCGTCCATGATAACGTTATTTTTTGCACATGCATTAGACAAAACAGATTTCCATATTTGTCAAGCCCTTTACTTTTTATGTATTAATTTGGCATGTTTGAATATAAAAAGATATCTGTCTATTAAGGAGGCTAATACACCGTCGTAAAAATGTACTGTATTATGTGAACTCATTCCAAAATTTCATCGAGTGAGTCTTTTCTTATTCACTTCGACCAAATAAGAGTTCCTAGCGTATGGAGAAGTCAACAAGACTCACTTAAGAATCATTCATAAAAATTATTTTTTAGCGTACCATCGTTAATTTGATTGGGTTAAAGCTAACACCTTAGAATGTTCTAACAATATTACGGCTCCTGGCACAGGCTGGATCCTCTCGATAATGTAATGTAGTATCTACATAATCTCTCGACATAGCCTTTTCATATTTCTTACCTGTTATTAAGCCTTGTTGAATTCATTGTTAGTGATACACCAAAATTTTCTCAGATACGCCTAATAAAATAAGGCGGAGCTGAGTTATGCCCTACTTTTTTGCTCAGGTCTAGCTCGTGATAGAACTTTCTTTGATGAAGATTTTCTCTATCGATCAATTGTTTTGTTGATGTATAGGTTTTCCGTCGTGAGTTATCATACCTCTTTAAAGCTCATTCAGATCCATTAACATTATAATTATCTTTGTGTGTATCGTCCGTGCTGTTATCTGTCCGTATGTTGAACCTTCCAGTTTGAGGTGGCCTCACAATTACGACTTACTATCGATAGATCAAGAGGAAATTCAAGATCAGGTTACTATGTACGAGGATGGCTGTTTTGTTAGGTTTGGTTATGGTAAGATAGACGAGGCTACGTTATGGAGGAATCCATTTGGTTTGGATAGATTTGCCTATAGGTTTCATTGTTTGAGAATAGGTTAGCTCTGGATAGAATAAGTTGGGCAAGATAAGTTAGTATATGTCCCATTATTAAAGTTAAAAAAATGTTAATTCTTTTATATGCCAAGCCATTTTCACACTATTTGATGAGTGACGTTATTTGCCGTTTTTTATGTTGCAAAATGTTTTCTAAATTGCTTTGAAAATCTGCTTGTGTAGTTTATAGGCAAATTATTATTAGGCTCCGGTTGCTTAGATTAGCAATAAATTGAACAACAAAATTTATTTGAAATTATTTCTGCAAATACATTTTTGTACAACAGATCTGAAGAGGTATAAATAGCAGTTACACCTATTTTGGCAACCATTTTTCTGGACAGTTGTCAAGTATTGTACCAATGAGAATTAGCACTCCCAGAGGAAAATTGTGCGAGGGACTAAGTTGAGAGTTAGGTAGACCTTCTTTTTGTTGAAATAAAATGTTTTTTGTTAGGTTAAAGAGCACCTTTCTTCGGTTCGCTGTTGTTCTGTTTTTCAGCACCAACTACTTTCTTCTTCTTCTTTTATCTTGTTTCATGAACTTTTTTCTCAATTTTCTGTTTCTATGCTCCATCTGCATAGATTCCGCGTTCCCTTATCTCCATACTAAATGGTGCCTTTCTCCTTCCTCTCTTCGAAACGCTTTTTTTAGTGGTTAGGGAGACTTAAACTAACATTTAATCTAATCTTCACAGTTGTTCATTTTGCTGCTGTAAATCAAGCAAATTTTCTTGCAAACGTAACATAACCTTTCTACATAATTCCTGTGTGGTTAACTCTATTCCACTCTCTAAGGCTTTTGGTTTCAAACATTTTGAACTCATAAAAAGTAACAAGCGATCTTATTCATTCCTTAAAGTTTACATAAACTCACGTTCTCCAGTTCCCATAACTTTATCTTTTTGCTCCTTTTTCTCCCGGCGTAACACGGTCAAATTTTGTTTCTATCTTTTGAAAGGTATAGACGCACTCACTCGTCAGTGTTGTCTTTTCCCGACTGGGTCTGTTACAGTGAAGTTCAAATTAGGCAATGAAAATTCCCCGCAATGCTTACAAAGGCCGTAAATAAACTGCTCGCTCTCCCTCGTCTGCGGTAGCAAGTATGAGCGTGCAAAGTAAATAGTTTATACAGGGCTTGAGTGACAGTGTCCGTCACAATGCTCGAACTTTTCGCCTTTCGTTATTGAAGATGCAACTTGTAAGACATGTTAATTCACTATTTTAGCTGCAACTCGACAAGCCTTAGGAAGTTTTATGATGCATGAACGATTTTCTTGCACGAAATTAAAGTTTCAACAATTCGAAGCTTCTGTTTTGACTCACACGTTCTCAAAAAGTTGACAAAATGATGCAAGCACCTCGCTCACATGACACATGGTTCGCTCTCTAATTTTTTGGGTAGGTAAAACACACATACGAGTATATATGTCGACTATGGACATCATAACATACATGTTGACTGTGAACATCATAATTACTTAATCACAAACTGCTTGCTATAGCATTAGCTTGCTATATAACATTGACATGGAAAATAAAAACACGGTAATGATGGCCTCCGATTTTCAAAGGAAACAATTCCTCCGGGCTCGATTAGCGGGAGCGAGTGCTGCAAAAGTAGCAACTAATTTAATATTTTACAAGCGACTCAGTTAAAAAAGATGATAGCCAGAGGAAACTTGGTATTGACTAGGTAAAGGGGACGTATACAACAATAATTTGACAGACATCCCCATGCACGAAAAACAAATTGTTGGTAAATGACATAGGATGCTATTAGGCCTTAATCATCGATTGCAATATTATTTCGCCTCACTGAATGCCGAAAACTCATAGAACCTTTTTTCCTTTACAACCTTCAGTTTTGACATGATTTCTCAAGAATATCCATCTCAGAAGAGTAAAGTTGTGTAATCATTATGAATCTGAAGAGACTAATCGATAAAAAAATAGCTTCAATCATTTTTTGAGCCCCGTTTTTTTATGGAGAACACTAGTAGACGCCTTCCAATGATGGGAGTGTATGAGTCCATTAGTGAGCCACAGGGGTGGCCTGGAACTGTGTGGGTGGTATTCTCGCTGCATTCAGCAGAGTATAATACTTCTTTTCAAACAGTACTATTACTTTATGTGAAAAGATGAATTTTTGCAAAACGAATAAATGTAGCTCAGTATACTGCGACGAAATATTGATAAACTTAAAAGAAAAACTGTAAAGTTTAAGCTGCCGGATCATCGAAGCACTGTCGGGTATTGTGTCTGGTTATCTTAACCCTCAGATCGCAAAATAATGCAGTGATTACGATGAGTTGTGAAACTAAGAATGCGAAGGATATTTACTTTCCACCTGCTTTCTTATATTCTTACTTATTTGAACTTACCGTGCAAAAAATACCAGTAACCGAGGAATTGCTCTTGATGTGATAGCCTTCAATCCTCAGTGGGTTCCCGTGTCAGTTCACAATCTGAAATTTTGCACCATTCTATTTTGCCTTACAACCATTAAATGAATACGGAGCAATCTAAAAAGCACTCGTTACATATTCTTTTCAATAGCCTCCTCCCCAATTGTGTAATCATCATTTGCAACTGATATTTTTGGAAGAGGTGGTTAATTCATAAATTTAACAACACATGGGAAAAGTGGCTTCTCTGCAACTATATTCATCATACGCCCACAGCTCTGACTAGACAAACGTACGAGAACCAAATCACAGCCTGAAAATGAACTCCATTCTGAGAAAGTTTTAAGGTATGCTGTATTTGGTGGCTATGAGAGGAATCATTCTCTCTGATTTTATGCATTTTTTTAGGAGAAGCAGGCGATCACTGCTGAAATGCACTGCTAGCATCAGCAAGATTTGAAATAGAAAAGGTGTGTCCAAATTTATTCATGCGCAAAATTCATTTTCACGAAGGTATTGCCAGTCAGCAAACAACTCAGCTCGCAGGGCAGAGAAACAGATTCAGACTTCGGGCTGAAAAAAAAAATCCGAATCCCCTTTGCTCATTAGAAATTGCTTCATCAGATGATCTTTTCCTGAGTATTAACATGCAGTTAGCTTAGGAGGAAAGCCAAGTCTTACAAAGACCTTGTCGAAAATGTGCTGAATCTCGTAACTCAAAAGAATATCTTTGAGCTATAGGCATTAGACAATTAATACAAAGATAGATGGAGTTGAGGCATATGCTAAAAAATTATACTATTGTAACTAATACGTTTCACTTAACACGAGCATACAAGAAAAAAACAGGCAGGAGTTTTGAAGTAGCCTGATATTGGAGCATTAAATAATATGATCCTAACTGCATTTAAAGATCAAATGAATGTTTCAATAAAAGAATGAAACGAATGAAATAGTTTTGTCGGATCAATTTCTTGAGGAGGGCGGCTCTCCCATTCACATGGTAACTCATAAGGAATTCATTATTCATGAGCAGTGTTAATGAAGTCTTCGTCTCTCGCTAGTGAGTGAAAATGTTGCGCTTGTATCCCTTCAATAGTGAGTGTCAGTTTTTCATCTACGTGCTATAGTAGAAATATATTCACTTCTGTTCATACATAGTAATATGGTAAAACAGTTGGAAAATATTTCTTTCCTGTGAGCAAGAAATAGAATTTCTTACCTCTTAAACATAACTTTCTCAAGTTATGTTATAGTTGAAGAAATTTATGTTTTTTATTGTCTTAAATTTAACGGTAAGATTTCTAGATCGTATGCCGTTTGAGCAGGAAGCTCGTTCGAAAAATTTTCTCGAAATTTGAAGTGAAGGTCATAGTAAAACGGTCATTTTTGCACAAGAGCGGAGTTTTATCATAGATTAAGCAATGTGAACAAAAAGGCGGTAAATATAATTATAAGAGAAATCATTAAATCATCATTTTTTAAGCGTTTCATGTGACATACCTCCGAAAATTGCGGTGTTGAACATGAGTGGAACTAAAAAAGCTGAAATATTACCACTGAATTTATCAATCTTCTCTAAGCGTGGGATAGGGTGCACGGTAGGCGGTGGCTCACAAGCGCAACCGAGGACATAAATAGGTCGGGAGGCAGTGTTGAAGCGAGGTAAAGTTGCACTTGTTTTGCTTAAGCCATCGTTTTTGCATCCTCTAGAGATTTATTAATTTCAAAAGTTATTTCCCCATTCATTTCCATCGCAAAGAAAGGTTAAGGAGAGAATTATTTAATGATACAGAGTTGTCATCTACGAAGCGTTGAGGTAGAAAATACAGTATATCGTTGCACAGTATATTATTGTATCGTTCTACTTGCGTAAATTGTTCAAGATATTGTTCTGTAATGTGAATTTTACAGTTTCCTAATGCTTGCAAGCACAACAATATATTTCAATTTCGCAGTTCTACAGAGCTATAAATATGCCACTGTAATAACCTAAAGAAACAATTTACTGATGTATCACTTCTGGTGAATAAATCGTTCAACACTGTGGAAAATTTTAATTAGTGATTTGACAGCATCCTTTAAACACGAAAAACAGATTGTTGACAAACGACGCTACACCACATGAAAAGATTATATCAAATCTCAATATTTGCATTCACGATTGAAACGAATTTTAAATATATAAAAACATCATTCATTTCCTATGTCCTCAGTTAAGGAGCAAAATTATTTTGACATTTAAACAGACGTAAAAAACTTGAAGCACTACTTTCTCAAAACATTTCCGGAAATGTCGCAGCAAACTATTATTCTTACATGCTTCTTGCTTGTATAACTTTAAGTTTCCGTCGTGAAGTTTATCATGTTATTGTGGGGCACTCGAAGTGCAAAAAGTAAACGCAATAAGCTCATAATTTTTATTTATAAATACTTAGTTAAGTCCTGTTTCTCCTGACGTAAATTCATTAATTTTGACCTAGAGAACGTTTTTCTTCGTTTACCAAGAGACTCGTGACGCTCGTTAACGAAGTTATTTCTGTCTGCCTAGGTATCTTCAGCATCGTGTTCAGCTGATTTCAGGCAGATGAAGCCAGCATAGAGAGCCACTATTTACAGTAACTGGTTAAATATTTTTCATGTGCCTATTTCTGATCGCTAAAGATAAAGTTCAGGGATATCATTTGTCATCGATCGAACGATCATCAGGAACTTGAAAATAAAGAAGGCGGTTATCAGTGAAATCATATTTATTAAAATTTCATTGCGTCTAAATATAAAATAACTGAAAAAATATTTGTTCATTCTGTAAAACGTTACGGAACCAGCTCCTTCCTTAGTAAGTCGGTCTGTAGAAATTAAAAATATAGAAAAATCCGTAAAGTCATAAAAAACAGGTATACATACAAAATCGATATATCAATTTGTGAAGGAAATAAACTATTTGTACTATTGCAGACCGGTTTTTCTTCAGTAATATACAACGATTCCCGAATACGCATGACCAAATCGTTAGAAGCAGTGCATAAAAAAGCAATATTATCTTCTGAAATGCGGTCTCAGCTCTGCATGTTCGCTGTGAAGGCAAATAGACGAGTGAGCCGGCTGGGTAAAGGTTTTCTGCAACGATAACTGATTTCTTAGGGCTAGGCCGACCTAATTCAAAACGACAATGTTGTTATGCTGACATAGCCAGATGTACACTGTACACAACTAAACTTATAGACAAGGAATACCCACATTGGTATAGGAGTCACCAGTTTGAAGGGAAAAAATTAATCATCGTTAAGCGAATTAGCGGAAATGATAGTTTCACGGTTGGAAATGGCATTTGAAAAGGATCTCCAAATCTCCTAACATGTTATCTGTGAAATGGCCAAAATACGGGAAAACACAATTGAGACGTTGCATAGGCTTCGTAACACTAATGGTTATGAAATATTCTTATTCTTAGGCCGGAATTTTTAAATTTGAACAACATTTGGGGAAAAAGGAAATCAGTTTTTACAAAAAACTTTTGAAGGAAAGTAAATTCACCGAGCAGATCTACAAAATATTAGCAAATATTGTTTGCACGGTTCTGAAGCCCTTGATTGTATGAATTTTGAATCGATAGTTGCAAAAAAAAAATAAAAGCTTAAGTCCCTTTCAGTGAAAGCAGTGTTCCAACAGCAGCTGAACAAACAGGACGGCTTATTGTAGCAATTTTCGAATCTAGAAATGTTGGACAATTGTTATTTTCAAATTCGATGACTAACTTTACTGAAAATGCTTTGAATTCCAATAGTCTCCGAATATAGGGGCATGACTGCGATATTAAAATAATAAAAAGTGTCATCAATATGTCAACAGTGAAATGCGGGTTTCAAACTTCTGGGGCAATCCGCAAACTATTTCTCCTTCCAATTATTGTACATGAAAATATTTGTATACCCTGAGCCCTGAGAGAGACACATGCTGAGACCTTCAATTTGTTTATACATTTTGACAGTAAAAATAAACACAGAGTTCAAGAAGAAACATTCAAGAAGAGTTTTGAAATGAGTTACCATTTCTTGACCATGTTAAAAACCATTTAAATCACTTTAGGAACACCGTCTGGGTAAAAAAAAGTCCGTTATTTATGGATGGATTTGTCTGAAATTGTCACAGTAGGTGTGAAATGATCAAAGATCAGTTGTTACCTGGATAAAATTTTTGCATTTGCACTGGATTTTTTTTATGTTCGAAAAATACGATAAAATGTTTTTTTTTCAAAATCTATCTTCTTCTACAATTTGAAGTCACAGAACCAGTACTTCGTTTTTAGATTGCTTATATGTCTACATAACTATTAGGGCTAGTGAATTTTGATAACTTCATTTTGTGAATTTTGGGAATTGAAAAAATGACCTTTTTTCATATTTTTTCTTGTCGTGTAATTTTCAAAGTAATGGATGCATCGAACATTTATAGCCCTTATGGATACACCTTGCTAAGCCCTATCGAATGGTATATAAACCATTCTTGTAGCTCCAAAATTGTGGAATAAGATACATTTGAGAAACCAATTATCAAGTTTCCATAAAAACGTGTTTTTCACAAAAAAAAATTCTTCTTGTCTTTTGAACTACTGAGTTTTTTTTAGAATGAACTCTTGAACTTTTGTAGCTCTTTTCAAGCCCTTTCGATTGATATAATTTACATTGATATAGCTCTGGAACTCTGGAAAAAAATATACATCAAAAGACAATACGTGTATTTCTTCAAAACAACCACTTTTTTATATTTCATTTTTTCGACCAAAATACGTTTTTTTTAAGTCAACTCCCCTTTTTTGTAGCTCTTTTCAAGTCCTTTGGATTGGTGTGCTCGCCATAGCCGTAGCTATGATACTGCAGCTGTCATCGAACTATGAATGAAAGCTGCGGTATCATAGATACGGCAGAACAGCTAAATTCTAAAATTGCTAACTCAGCATTCTAACTCAGCATTCGAATGTTTCGTTTGAATAATGAAAGCACTGTGAATAGCCCATGAACGAACTATATTGCCATTGCCGCAGAGAAACACGCTCAATTGAACCCAATAATGAGGGGAGGAGGGTTCAACGTCACTCCAACCCCATCGCTTTCCCCCCTCTGGTTGGCGTACCATTCGGAGTAGACGTAAGCGGAAAGTACCAATGGAAGCGCAAGAAAATCCTCTATAAGATGCACATAAAAATAGAAAATCAACACTTATCCTGATTTCTAGCCAGACTATGTCCTTAATGGTTTTTGCCACTGGGATATTAGTGAGTAAACTTTCCCCATCAAATGAAGCCAT
The DNA here is from genome assembly GCA_030386875.1 of Morinoia aosen. NCBI lineage: Eukaryota > Metazoa > Arthropoda > Malacostraca > Amphipoda > Talitridae > Morinoia > Morinoia aosen. The sequence continues at coordinate 5,667,820 of CM059569.1, forward strand.
AGTCATTTGATCAGGATCCTGAAATGATGTAATCTCCTTATTAAAGTGAGACGAATTTTCGAGTGTCATATTTGTTTTTAACAGAGGCATTAAGGATCGTAATAAAATAAAACTATGCTTGCTGACTGCGGCAAATGCGTGACTGAATTGAACCCTGGTAGAAAAGTCTAACTTGATGTTATGCTTCTCCGCATAACTGTGTACGGAACATCGCTAAGGATCCGAATAATCGTCCGGCCAACGACTTATTCATAAATGATTCAAAAGACCGAATATTAAGCCTGATTTCTGCGAGAAAGCATCACATCGTTGAATTCTAGAACAATAGACTCTTCAGGAACAACGTTCGAACGACGCCGATACAAGTAGCGAACGATCACGCCAGCCGAAGATGCCAAGAACCTCAACGGATGTCTTCATTTGCTTTAATTCATATGTTTAACATTGTTTTGTGGGGATTTTTATATAGTAATGAGGGTAAGGTTAATGATGTATGTTTTCTATTCGATTGTAGGGATATATCACGTTCTTATTGGTAACCTTGTTAGGTTGTTATTCAGAGTTGGCACCTCAAGGTGACGCCGAGCGCGGGTGCCTGAGGGTGAGCGGGCAGTAGAGGCTGAGACGCGATCACAAGCAGCCGCATAGGAGTTTGTTCCCCTACCTTGGTCCAGTTGGACCGAGGCCTTGCCTCTTAAATTCACTACTCAAAGCCATCCTAGAATATCCGTGCCCTCATTTGCTCGAAAGTGATTAGCTTCAAGAATACTCAACTGCAGTGCCAGCATAACGTAAATTAGAGATTATCAATCTAGATTGCTGTCGGCATAGCCCCAGCCATCAATCCGGTCTCTCTGCCTCAACCAAATATGGCGATCTTGCTCCAGCGCGCCAGCCGGGCGACATTCAGACTGCGAGGCCAATCTCCAAATCTCAAGATAAGTTTCCCTCTGATTTCATGTCAAACCCCAGTCCCCACTCAAGCTTCTGAGTATATTAGGATGTGAATGCGTAGATCGCGTGCGTTCAATTAATGCGTACTTTAGATAATTAATGTCTCAATATTTTACTTCGATCAATAGTGAATTTCCTTTAATGTTTTCGTCGTCCTTAATATCCCTCAAATAGATAGGAAGAGATGATATGATTTAGAAAGAAAAGATGATGTTTGAAGCCAGGAAACACGGCTAAAATGCACGATTAATCTATGGCCTTAAGCCGGTCGCTACGCTTACCGAAGATTGAATTAAATATTTACTCAGACTTACTCTGAGTTGGTGGCAGCTACCCTGATATTAACAAGTAGAAAATAAAAGAAATGTGACGAATAATCTTGATGTCACGACTAATAATATCACATGGAAAATATCATGCATCGCAACAAAGAATAACGGCAGAGAAAAATGAAGACCGTGACCTCAGCGAGATAAAATAAAGAGGGTCACGACATTGAGCATTTATGACAAACCAAACAAGATTCCTGGACATGAGATGGATATGCACAATTTTGAGTATAGTTCATTGGAAGAAAACATGCAAATTATTTACTTTCCCCAGAAAACTATTTATCTTGTCTTCAATATGAAGTACAGTTTCCTTACCTGACCGGTTTCCGTGATCAATTCAATTTTTGTTACATCAGAAATTAAAGTTAAAATCGTAGTTTTTAAACAGATTTATCAAAAATAACTGAGCCTCGGCCTTCGTCAGGTTCATGCAATACGATTTTATCATTTCAACGTAATTCCTTCACGACAGATATATCGCTTTTTTGAAACACAGCCGAGATAATTTTCTGGAGTTTCAAATCACTAAAATACCGACGAAAAAAAATCTTAGGCAGTATTTGAGAAAAAAATCTTCTGGCAGTATTTTCAAGTGCGCATCACCTTCATTGTTTCAAAAGAAGAATGCACAGCAATTCGGTTCTGCGGTTTACTCACGCGGAAATGGAAGACAACCTGTTTCACTTCTTGGATGTCCGCATGGAAGTATAAGGAAAACAATTTTCAACTTCTGTCTACGTCAAACCTACGCATACACTCACTACGCTCATACACTCACTTCACTTCCCAGGTGCCCCTGTCTTACAAGAAATCAATTACAAAGACTCTGCTTCGTCGCGCATTGAAATATTGCTCGACATGGGAGACATGCACGCAATAAATCAACTGCATCAACATGTATTAACTAACAACGGTTTCCCCTTAATGATTTTAGATAAGATAGTGAAAACACTTTTAAACATATATTATGATTGTGGTCAGGATCACCCAGAAGAAACAGTTGACCACTACGCCGAACTCCATAACATCTGAACTTATAGAAAAGATGCAAATTTTCTCACGAATACAGTTTTGCAACACACCTGTACAATAGATCCTTCTAAGAAAATTGTCGTCAGGCCGTATTTCAAGCCTCGAAAACTAGCAACTTTCTTCACTACCAGGCTTCGAGAACCGGATCTTCAGCGCGCGGGCGTGGTCTACAAGTTTACCTGCCCAGAGGATAGCTGTCAGGCTTCCTCCGTAGGACACATCACCTGCACGCTGGAGAGAAAAGCAAAACAGCATCTTTATTCATCCAGCAGCATCTTCAAACACTTCAGAGATGATCACCAAAAAGAACCACCCAACTTGGATGCATTTCTTCCAGCTTTCAGCATAATGCACACCTACTCTGACACAGCATCAATAAAAATTGCAGAAGCCTTAGGAATTAGAAAACATGCACCGATAATGAATGTTAAGACGAATTTTCCCACTACCTAAACTTGTTCACATAGAAACAGCATGCCGAGCACAAGAGGTTACTTAAGGGACGCCGCTAGTCTCATCACTCTCATGCCATGCTTTGACCAGTGCACTTTTCTCTTCTCGTCTGCTCTGTTTATCAAACTAGCTTCCTAATTTTATCATTAGCTACTGAAAGATTTTTGTTTACAATTATTTAGTCTAAGATACTCAAAGACTTTGTACGTTCATGTTTAGTAAGAATTGTCTTTTGTTTTTGCAGATATCCCTTGATGATGACCACAGTAGAAGGTCGAAACGTCGTTTTTTACTTAGCGTGCTCATATTTTTACTCTAGAGTTGTTATTTTTAAAATTTCCAATGAACTAAAATGCGGTTTTAGAAAAGCGGAGAAATTGTTAAAAACTAATGTAAAATACCGATGATTAAAGAATGTAAATCGTGTGGGACCTTGTACTGTCAACCCACTGCAGACTTTTGCATGAGTTAGCGAGTTTCGCAAATGACAGCAAGCAGTTTTTGAATCTAATTTAGAAACTGGTAAGCAGCAGTCCAGCCCAGAAGCTTTTAATAATTTTGTGCGCTCAGACATACAGATATCGTGCAGTTCAATTTGACTCACTTATGATGGAGCTGGTTTTCGTAGAGTTTTACAAAATGAATAGATTCTTCGTAAATATTTTAAATATAGATGCTATGATAGTACGTATGATTTCAATGTTAACAACCATTTTTTTCAAGTTCCTGAGATAGAGTCCATTGTCATATCCATGAGGACCTCGATTCAAAGTTCTCTGCTGTTTTTTAATTGATCCTTAATTATGAACGTTTGGAAGGACACTTCTTATCACGTATCATGTATGTGCGCACTCCTAATGAAATTGCACTAGATTGTAGGTTAATAATCCCAGCGTGTTTTTGTTTCTTTTTATTTTTTATTTTAGTTATAAGTAGGAATGTCTTCACTTTTATCTCTACTCTTTATCTGTTTTTTTTCTACGTTACATATCACTTACTGTTTAGTAATGTGAATAACTGACCATGCTGATACATTTGATAATATTGACCCATATCTCAATCATTTGGATAGACTGTATCCAAACCTTAGTGAAACGAAAAAGTGAAAATTAGTGAAGTGAAAATTGCAAAAACATCAATATTAAAAATTCAATGAATCGACGAGAACAACCTGCATTGATTTTTCGCAATTATGTTGGAACTGCAGGTCTATTTATCCGAAAATAGATGAAATAGCTTGTACTATCACTGAGCTGAACTGCAATTTTGACGTTCTTAGCTTCACGGAAAGTTGGCTAGATGACTCGGCTAAAGACCTGATTCAAATACAAAACTATTATAGCCATCCTTCACTCCGTAATAACAAACGTGGCGGAGGCCTCAGTACGTACATATCTAAACACATATCTGCAAAAATCGTTGTAAGAGCAATTATGAATCGTGAACATATTGAGACTATTTTTAGAGCTAACGAAAAATGGTTAAAATGGTTGAGGCCTCCAACAGCTTGTCCTGTAGTTTTCCTGAACGAGTTTAATAGTATTATAACTCAGTTTAACAAGTCTCTTCACAATGACATAACAATCTGCGGGGATTTAAACTACGATCTTCTAAAATATAAAAGCTGTGAGCAAATCTGAAATTTCGTAAATGTTTTTCAGTCTAAGTCCTTCCTTCAATCATCACGCAACTAACACAATTGAACACATGTTACATCAGAATCTGCCATGCTGCTCGATAATACTTTCATGGTATATCCAACTGATTTTTTTACCGGAATAATAATTTCTGACTTATTTAACCTTTTTCCGGTGTTTCTCATCGAGAAAAATGTCTATAGTGCTTGTAACAGCCCACAGACTGAAACTCACTCATATCGTTGTCTAACTGAATATAACTTGGGAACAATGAGAACTGTTCTAAAAGAATTAATGCCATCATTGGAAATTTATCAACAAGACAATAATGCGATTAACATTGATGAAGTAATACTAAATTTAACTGAAATTATAACGACCACAAAAAATCATTGTTGTCCAACAATCACCCGCACAATTACACCTAAAAATAGACAAAGCCCTGGATTACTGAAGATATCGTGATCAATAGAAAGAGACGTCAAGCGTACTTAGCCTAACTAAACGAGAGACGAATACCTAAAGAAACGTATAACAGATTCAGGAATCATGTGACAAATCGAATACGAACATCGAGACAAAACTACTTTACGCTCAACTTTACTGATTACAAAACTTATTGCTAGGCCAGCGCCAAGATAAGTCGACTGATGCCTCTGTTCTACGGAGAAAAAATAATCCTTCTCGCAAATAACTGAGCTCGCGTATCACAGATACTTGCAAAACATACTTCCGTCACGAGCTTCAAAATTTCATCAGCTAAATTTAGTTCGGCTCAAATTTGAAGCTTGTTTTGACAGCTCAAAAATTTATCTGCGCAAAAAACTCCGCAGCTTGATTTAGTTCAGCTCAAATTTTGAAGCCTGTTTTATCAACTCGAAAACTTCAAAGCTTGTTTTGACAGCTCAAAAATTTATCAGCTCGAAAACTTCAAAGCTTGATTTAGTTCAGCTCAAATTCGAAGCTTGTTTTGACAGCTCAAAATTTCAACGCTTGAAATCAGCTCAAAATCTCCGAAGCTTGTTTTTGTTTCTTTTTACTCTTTGTTTTAGTTATAAGTAAGAACGTCTTCACCTTTATCTCTACTCTTTATCTGTTTTTTTTTCAACGTTACATATTACTTACTGTTTATTGATGTTAATGACTGACCATGTTGATATATTTGATAATATTGACCCACATCTCAATCATTTGAATAGATTGTATCCAAACCTATTTTTAACCTATAGCTCGAAAACGTGAAGAAAATTAGGAATTATCGCCGAACCGAAGAACTGTATCGGAAAACCCTCGCCTTAAAATAAATAATCAGTCAGCAACTGGCTTCTCTCTTATCCCTGAAGCATCAGGATGATTCCTCAGGAATAACAAGCCTCAGAAATACAGCCCTCAGAAATCTCTAAGATAAGGACAATATCAAAGGGTGGCATCCAAGAAGGACCAACCCAAAAATATCTATCAACCGGCATCCAAATAAGGATTTGCCTACAAAATATTTATCAACTGGTGCCCAAGAAGGGATACGCCACCTAACTATTTAACTCTGATATTAAAAATACTTGGCGCCTGCTTAATTCATGCTATAAGCCGATGCTACGAATACAATTGAGTCCATCGTTCAAGAAAATGTAAAATACCACCAGAAAGAGATATTGCAATAGTGTTTAACAACTTTTTGTAAACATAGGGAAAAATATAGCGGATCGTGTTTCTAGTGAACCTACAGACCACTTGCAAAACATGGACCATGACCGAGGACACAACTCTTTCTTTTTCAGCCCAACTAATCCCTCCGATGTAATTACGTGCATAAACAACTTGAAAAATAAATCAAGTGGATTAAATACGTTCTCGGCTAAAGTTCTTTTGACTATAGTTGATAGAATAGCACCGTGCAAATCATATATTTTTAACCAATCACTTTTCCTCTCTATTTTCCCCAACTCTCTCAATATTGCCAGTGTGACCCCTATTTTTAAAAATGGTGAAAACAATTCCATTAATAATTGTAGACCTATTTCTGTGCTACCAATTGTTAGCAAAATATTGGAGAAAATTGTGCATACAATGTGTATTCTTATTTTGAAAAAAATCTTTTCTCTACGACAAACAATGCGGTTTTCGTTCTGAAAATCGACAGCACAGGCTGTTTTGAATCATATACAATACTTCTATTCTAATATAGATGAAATAAAGCTTGTTTTCTCCGTACTTCTTGACTTTCAAAAAGCGTTCGATTGCGTGGACAATAACATTGGACTTCTAAAACTGCACTGTTATGGCATCAGAAAAGTTGCACATGATTGTTTTAAATCACACTTAAATCGAAACTAATATGTTGGCATTGACGATTCACAATCGGACCTTCTGACAATCAGCCATGGAGTACCGCAAGGGTCGGTAATGGGCCTCTTCTCTTTTTAATCTTTATCAACGGTATAGTTGATTAAATCTACTTCATTCTTTAAATTCATACTCTATGCCGACGACAGCACGCTCTCTGAAGCTCTATCAAATGAAAATTCAATTTTAATTTCAGAGAGTATGAAAAATGAGCTTCAAAATGTTTCAATGTGGCTTAAAGCTAATAAAGTATGTTTCAATATCGATAAGACATAATACATTATATTCTCATACAAGAGGAATATGTGTCTTCCACATGTTAAAATTGGCGAGGGTAAAATTGAAGAAACCAATTCCTGTCAATTTCTGGGCATTATATTAGAAAAACATCTGACATTCAAAGAGAATTTTTCACATATCAGTACTAAATTATCAAAATCTTTTGGAATCTTTCATAAAGCAAAAATTGTATTTCCTGAAGAAGCCCTAAAAATACTTTATCGAACGTTCATTTTACCATATCTGCTTTACGAAATAGAAGCTTGCCCCAGAATTGATAAGAAAAATAACAATTTGCTCTTTGGACTGCCAAAAAAGAGCCATTAGAGTGGCAATGAAATTAGAATGTAATGCTCACACAAATGATTCGTTCAAAAGCTTAAAAATACTTCAGATTTTTTATCTCTACAAGCTCTCTATGCGTAATTTCATGTATAAAACCCTAACTGATGATAACAGAGAACTCAAACAATTATTAACTGCTCAAAATGGCAATCATGATTATTTAACACGAAACAGAAGTAACTTCATACTTCCTTATAGTGGTATTTGCTCCGCGCGAGGGCGCTGTGAAGGTGCACGCGCCGGCGGTCGAGAGACGGTCGGTGCGCTAGCCCTGAGCAGCGTAAGTCTGTGAGCGGCCGCGCTCGTGTGAGATTCATGTGCTCGTGCGTTCGGTACATTGTCCTCGGTGATTATCGGCAGTTGGACTATGACAGAGTTAATCTGTGTTGGCTGTGTAACAGCCGGAGCCATGTGCAGAAAGTTTTCCATGGGTTGGGCTTGAGAGGCGAGGAGGACGCAAGTGGCTATTTGGGGTATACAGAGCAGGCCACGTAGCAGCGGAGCTGCGGTACTGAAAAGTTCGGTGTGGGACAGCACGGTAGAGTTAGCCTGTACGAAGTTTCCTTGGACAGAAAGCGCGTGGGCGAGGTAGCTGGGCTACGTTCTTTCACACGGAATTGTTTTTGTTTTTACGCCACAAGCTATCTAGGCTTTTTAGCTTTGGCCTGAGGTAACCATCTTTGTTGCCGGCTGGGCCGGCAAGATGGCGGCGGCTGGGATTGGGTAGGCAGCGGCGGTTGAGGTGGCTGAGAAGGCTGCTTTGGCTGAGAAGGCCGCAGTGGCTGAAAAGGCTGCTGCGGCAGATGACTCTGACGATCTAGGATCGTCAGTGCCACTGGCTGAGAGCAAGCCGGGTTTGCTTGTGGATGTTTGCATGTTGGCCAACATCCTGACTCAGGCGCGGGGGCCGATTCTGGATCGGGTGGCTAGGTAGTTGCCAAAGTTCACAGGCGATAGGTCGGTCGATGCGCTTGATTGACTGGAGAACCTGGAGAGGTTCTGCCAGCTGGAGTGCGTGGCACCGGCTACGTCATCGACTTAATGCTCGATGGCAATGCCGCTCGGGTGTATCGCCGTATGGCTGTCGATGATGCTGCTCTGTGGGAGGTAGTGAAGGATGCTCTGATCGCTGAGTATGCATTGCCTAGGCAGAAGGCCTGGAGGCGGTTCACCGAGCGTTATCTTGAGGTTGGCGAGTCAGCGGATGTATACCTTGACTGCTTGAAGCGTCTAGGTGGGAGGATAGGGGTGTCCTCGGGGGATTTGGCTTTTAGGGTCAAGTTTTACGAGGGTCTCTCTACCTCTCTGTATGACTGGGCAATTGTTCGTGAGGACGTGTATGCTGCTTCGCTCGGTGCTGTGTTATCGAAAGTGCGGAACCGAAAGTGCGTAACCGCGCAGAGGGCTGTGGACGAGCGAGGCTGGAGGGCCAAGCCAGTTGCAGACCTCGCTGCTTCCGGGAAGCAGGGCAATGAGGCAGGGGTTCCTGCTACCGCAGTGGCATTGCACATCGTGTGAGGTTGTGCCCGCGGAAGCAGGGCACTGCGACCCCTGTTGGTGAGGTGCCTACAAGGGCTCCCACCAGTAGAAGGGCCGCATGCTTTGCGTGCGGAAATCCGGGCATTTTGCCCGAAACTGTCCTGAGGCAGCTCCGTCTGGGACGGTAGCTGAGCCAACGGGTGCTGTCGTGAGAATAAGCCGCGCTTACTAGAGGTCTCCTCTCTCTGAAAGAGGTGAAGGTGCCCCTTCGGAGAGAACAACCTCGTGCGGTACATGTATGTCGCGGAGGCGGAGCGGTCCAGGATCGCTCGGAGCGACTGGTATTACGACTAGGAGTCGTTTGCCAGTAGTTAGTGCACTATTAAATGGGCGTGGTCCTTGGGGTATTGTGGACTCCGTGACAGTGACAGTGGTCTGTTCGCGGATGGTGGTGCGCCACCGCCTCCGACCGGGGTGGCCGTTGTTAACAGCGGACGGCAGGACTTCCTGTGAGGCGAAGCACTGTCGCGTGGTGGTTGAGTTACAGGAGCATTGTTTGGGTGTAACTGCGCTCGTCATGCCAGAGTTGGGGAATCTTGGAGTTGATTGTCTCCTGGGTAGTGATGTTATTGATCATATGGGAGGCGTCACCGTCAGGAGAGGCTCTGACTCAAAGTGTGCGGTTCGCTGGGGGAGACCTCAGCAGGCCGGAAGCTGTAGGGGTCTAGCAATGGATCCTCCTGGTGAGGCCGGGTTGCGATCGTGTCAAAAGCTTTCCTCTGCCCCCCTTCTATCATGATCACCTGTGCTGCATGCCAGATACCGCCAGATCTTGCATACACCTGCGATGCATGCCAGATACCGCCAATAACTACCGTATTGTGTTCTCTTATTTCCTTTATACTGTATATTCTACATAAAAAGTGTTAACATCAGTCGGATATTAGGAAACACGTCTGGCATTTCAGAAATCTCACCAGCAGCCTCTGAAATTTTGGCCACGAGATCTTCCTTACATTTCCATTCAAAAAGTTTTTGCTGAAACCTTTTAATCGAACATCACTAAAAGGAAATTTCAACGTAGTACACCCTCGTACATTAGAAGTGTTTACAACGTAAATTCAAACTAAATATTGAGGGTAACTGTATCGTAAAATTTCATACTCTAAAACAATTAACTGCTAATATCTCGAAAACCCAAAAGTGTTCTGAAAATTTCATAGAAAAAAATTGTTCATCTGGCCATATTCTGCTGGTGAAATTGTGAACCTCTTGCCGTAAAATATCCTGCACAAACTAACATTATCTCCGTACAGTTAGCCAGCAGGTTGTAATTAAATTAACTTAATATATCTGAACGCGTCAGTGGTTTGCTTTAGTCGCAACCTTATCAGAAACTTGAAAACGAAGGATATTCCAATAAAATTTATCATCGTCAATATGAAAACGTTCCGGAGTCCAGTTCCATCATCAGTTCAAACGAAAAACAAACGAATTACGTCTGAAATATAAGATCAAAGTGAAATGGATTGTAGGTACTACAAATATATCATGTAAGTAAAAATACAAAGTATGAGACGGACAAAAACAAAGAATAAAATACAGAAGCACAAAAAGAATACATGAGACACATAAGTATGAGATGAAATTAGGCTGGTTCTGACGAGGAATCTACCTATTCACTATTTGCATAAGGTACGAACTGTCCATATCGTTCATATGAGGGTTTCGCTTGAAGATATGCAAGGACTCTTAAATTTTGAGGTCATGCGGGGTTGAAGCTGAGTCTAAAATTTTGAAATCGGCAGGACATATAGGAACATTGCGTTATTAACGTAATTATGTAATAACTAACTACTGACAGCTTTTTGAATATATATATATTGTTCACTTTGCTTGACGACGAACTATTGTGACACAAAACGAACAGTCTTTAAACGTGCGTGTTTAGTTGATATCTGGTATTTATATTCCCGCAAAAGAATGAAATACTAATGAAATTCTCAAATCTTCTGACGAAAATTACGACAGCAATATATAATTGTAAAATTCGTAATATTTTTGTCTTTTTATCCAAATAAACATGTTGTTTCGATGGAGAATGATCTGTAGAAAATAGAGGTCTTGCATACACTTGCGATGCATGCCAGATACCGCTATTTTCTACAGATCATTCTCTATCGAAACTTCATTTTTATTTGGATAAAAAGACAAAAATATTACGAATTTTACAATTATATATTGCTGTCGTAATTTTCGTCATAAGTTTTAAGAATTTCATTGGTATTGCATTCTTTTGCGGGAATATAAATCTAGGTATCAACTGAACACGCATGTTTAAAGACTGTTCGTTTAGTCTCACAATAGTTCGGCGTCAAGCAAAGTGCACAATATTTATATTCAAAAGGTGTCTTTACTTACTTATTACATAATTAAGTTAATAATACAATGTTCCTATGTCTCCTGCCGATTTCAAAATTTTAGACTCAGCTTCAACCCCGCATGACCTCAGAATTTTAGAGTACTTGCATATCTTCAAGCGAAACCCTCATATGAACAATATAGACAGTTCGTACCTTTTGAAAATAGTGAATAGGTAGATTCCTCGTCAGAACCAGCCTAATTTCATCTCATACTTATGAGTCACATGTATTCTTTTTGTGCTTCTGTATTTTATTCTTTGATTTTGTCCGTCTCATACTTTTGATTTTTACCTACATGATATATTTGTAGTACCTACAATCCATTTAACTTTGATCTTATATTTCAGACGTAATTCTTTTGTTTTTCGTTTGAACTGATGATGGAACTGGACTCCGAAACGTTTTCATAGTGAAGATGATAAATTTTATTGGAATATCCTTCGTTTTTAAGTTTCTGATAAGGTTGCGACTAAAGCAAACCACTGACGCGTTCAGATTTATTAAGTTAATTTAATTAGAACCTGCTGGCTAAATGAACGGAGATAATGTTAGTTTGTGCAGGATGTTTTACGACAAGGGGTACTCAATTTCACCAGCAGAATATGGCCAGAAGAAAAAAAATTTTTATGAAATTTTCAGAACACTTTTGGGTTTTCGAGATATTAGCAGTTAATTGTTTTAGAGTATGAAATTTTACGATACAATTACTCTCAATATTTAGTTTGAATTTACGTTGTAAACACTTCTAATGTACGAGGGTGTACTACGATGAAATTTCCCTTCACTGATGTTCGATTGAAAGGTTTCAGCAAAAACTTTTTGAATGGAAATGTAAGGAAGATCTCATGGCCAAAATTTCAGAGGCTGCTGGTGAGATTTCTGAAATGCCAGACGTGTTTCCTAATATCCGACTATCGTTAACACTTTTTATATAGAATATACAGTATAAGGGTAATAAGAGAACACAATACTGTAGTTATTGGCGGTATCTGGCATGCATCGTAGGTGTATGCAAGATCTGGAGGTATCTGGCATGCAGCACAGGTGATCATGATAGAAGGGGGGCAGAGGCAAGCTTTTGACACGAGCACGACCGGGTTGGTGGATTCGAGAGGTGCGTCTGTTATAAGTCCATCCACTAAGCGTAGATATCACTAGGTTACTCAGTGGAACGGTGGGGTACAGGCTTTATTGGCACATATGAATAAAATTGAAAAAACGAGTCCGATAATGAGCCTGATATAAACAAATCAAAGTAAAAGTTCCAAACGATCAATATCAAGTTTCAGAAGATACAAAGGAATTTATTAATTTATTTATGCACAGAAACTTGAGTTATGCGCATTTTCTACCTTCCGGTAACACTGTTCTGTAGTAGCAGTAGTAACAACAATAGGATCTAGGCATAAAGAAAAACATTTCACTTTCACCAAATCAAACCTAAAGTGCATCCCTAGAGGTTGACAAATATTTATTATCGAAAAGTTAAACTGAAGAATGTGTACCCCAGTGTGTTCCCACAAGATTGCGCATGGAGACTGCAATTTGGAAAAACGAAAACTTTTACAATGGATAATCGGAAATAAACTTTAAGCGTTCGGACTGGCAAGTCTTTAATAATTACTGGGATAACGAACACTAAGATTCAGTAATATGAAAAATGAATAACAGTTACTCCTAAAATTACACTTTCCTCAATTCCTATAGAAATCATCAAAAGGTCACAGCGGTCCCAGGGGACCGCTCACACAGGTACAACTCACGACAGACTAATAGGGTGCGGTGGCAGGCCTCCGCACGTACACGCAGTGGTGGCTACTCTGTTCGCATAAACAGAAACTTGAAAAGTAACGAAAATCAATATTTCGTAGAAAATACGGCAAACAGTAACGCACACAAGGAATAATACGAAATAAATTGAATGATAAACTCTTAGGAACGAAGGCATAATTAAAGTTCTTATCACTCTGTGCATCTCAGGCACCTTCAAGAGAAAGGGTGGGAAATTCAGATCTATTACACGCCGGCACCGATCTAAATTACCGACCTTGACTTTGTTGCTAGGTTCGCTGATGGTCGTTGGACCGTCAGTTGGCGGTAGTCCGAGAAGCCGCACGAGGGTTGCAGACTCGCATCATGGAGTACGGGTGTACTCGGGCGCCTCATGTGCGTGAGCGTTATGACGCGGAGATTCAAAGTTGGATCGCGAAAGGTTGGTTGAGGCGGTGGGATGGCCCTATCCATGGTATCATTCCGTTGTTGGCCGTCGTACAACCAACGAAGAACAAAGTCCGTCCGGTCATTGATTACCGTGAGCTGAACGGATTTGTCGAGTGTCATACTGTTGATAACATAGTCGCTGTGTGTGGCTACAAAATTCGGAAATGGCAGCAGCTGCAGAGCGAGCTTGAAGTCGTTGATCTTGAGTCTGCGTATCTGCAGATCCACGTTTCCGATGATCTGTGGAGGTACCAGATCGTGAAATTTAAGGATGTGCATTAAGGCCCGTTTACGCGATCATTGAGTGCGCGCGTGAGCAGTGAAGCGAGGCGCAAGCCCCGCCCACTTTCTTCCGCTTCAGGCTCATTCACTGCTCAATGACAATGCGGACTATGCTCGTTTTCATGGCTGTGGCCAGAGCCGATGGCTAGAGCCAGAGTCGGTATCATTATAGCCACACTGGCTTTGAGCAAGTAAATGAGCCTGAAGCACAAACAAGTGAGCTAGGCTCGCGCCTCTCTTCACTGCTCCCGCGCACACTCAATGATCGTGTAAACAGGCCTTATTGCTTTGACGCGATTAGGCTTCGGCTTACCGTATGCACCCCGAATCATGACCGTTATCCTTGTCAAGGTTCTGTCGTTGGACGACCGGGTTCGTCACGGGACAGACAATTACATCGTCGATGTAGTGACTCAGGAGACCGTTATTAGCGTGCAGGAGCTCCAGGAGCATATGGCTAAGTACGGACTTGAGACGAAAGAACCTGAGAGCCTGGAGGGAAGTCGGTCGTAGGGAATTTCTTTACGAAAAGATTCCAATGAACATCTTAGGATGTCGAGAGGAACTGCACTCTCTGAGCTCGGTTCGGTGAAAGCCAGATTGACGAAGAGAAGGCTGTTTGCCTTGTGTGGTCGGCTAGTCGGTCACTACCCCGTGGCGAGGTGGCTGTGTCCCTGTTTCAGTTTTTTAAACGGCTAGGGTGCAGCGGCTCTTGAGGCGATTCGGTCGACAGTTCTGTCAGCGTTTAAGCTGGGGAGTTCTTGGTGCGAGCTGGTCGGGAGGACCCTGTTGGGGGCGTGTGGGGTGTCTATCCACAGGGTATGGTTACAGATGACCAGGGTACCTAAGAGGTGGCTTAGTTACCGCGATGCTGGTTAATCCGTGGCAGAGGTGCCTGCTGTGCTTGCCACTGGAGAGAGTCTCAAGGATACTGCTTGGGCCGCTCATTTGCCGTATCATTTGGGCATCGATCGAACGTTTTACCCGGCTCGGAAGATCAGTAGAGATCTGTCGCATGGGCAGGTGTACCGTGAGCTGGAATAATGCGAGGCCTGTCGACGCACCGATCCTGCTTTGCGGAAGGAGAACCTCGTGGTGCGAGGGGGTTCTCCTTCCCGGGAGGCCTGGGGCCTGGCGCCGGGTTGCGGTTGACGTGACCCATTGCGGTGCCAAACTCTACCTGTCCATGATTGACTGTGGGCCCTCGCGGTTCGCCATCTGGCGACGGCTACTGAACGAGTCAGCAGCGTGTATTGTCGCTCATTGACGCGAAGTCATAATTGAGCGATGAATTGTTGTTGGACAATTCGACGACGTTTCGGTCAGCAACTGTTGAGCAGTTTGCTGATGAGTAGGGATTTCTCTGCGATTCCGTACTGCTTTCGCCCCTAGTGGCAACGGAATCGTCGAGAGAAATGAACGGACAATTAAGAGGATTGCCGTTAGGGGAGGGATCTCCCCTGAGAAGGCCACATTTTGGTAAAATATGACGCCTTGGAAGGAGATCGAGGCTGGCTCGGTCCCTTCGAGCGGTATTTTTAGGTACTGCCAGCGAGTGCCGTGTGATGTTAACTTTCGGGTGGTTGATGGTTTCGAGAACAACACCTTTGCTGTTGGTGACGAGGGGTGGATGAAACCCCCCTGCCCTCGTGCACGAAGCAGTGGACGTCTGGTGAGGTCACTGGCGTCGTGTCTCAGTACGTGGTGTGCGTGCGTAGACGGCATGCCTAGGCACATGCGAGACGTTAGGAAACGTCGCTTAGGTGGCGATCAGGGCAAGGTTCCTGTTAGCCATGATGCAGTGCTTCCATTTCTAGGTAAAATACCCCATTTTAGGGTAATCAGGTGTTGCCTACGGTAGAGTTCAGGGTAAAGCAAAATTCCATGATTTTTAGGGTAATTCGATTTCCATCGGGGTAGCGCAGCAAAATTGTAGGGCAATTGCCTGTTTTCAATACCAATATCAAGTTTGTTCATAAGTACTACAACATACCTTGTGTAAGGTACATTGCGGAAGTACGCTACCGAAGAATTTATGAAATTGTTCAATAAGATTCATATTTAGAACAAACTCGCCCTAATTCGCTATTAATTTAGTCTCTATTGCACACTACGATGAGGCGCCAATTGCTGTGCATATCGCTGCAGATCTCTCAGAACTCAGATCTCTCTTCAATATAACGTTGCCAGATTTGCAACATAAATAATACCTGGATTAATTAGAAGTATTGACAATATTATCAAAGTGATATGCGACGTGAAAAAATGTTTGGAATTTTTTATTTTCTAGCCTTACATAACTAACTCGTATGTGTATCAAGATTTACACCAATACATCGGTCATCGTCGTTTACTGGAATTGAACAGTTGTATAACGTGTACAGAACGACACTCCCCGAGCCTATGTTAAGTAGTTTTGTTTCAGCCGAGTACAATTAACTGTGTTAGATGCAGTCACATTCAGTATTGCGTCATGACAAAATATTTGGTTACTTGCGCCTCAGCAAAATTGCTACTATTAAGTGGATTCTGTGTACGATGAAGCTGCTACACCACCCATGAAGGAAAGCCAAATTTTAGCGTCTGTTAAGCCCTTTTTACGAAAAGGGAAGGAAGGATAGAGAAGCGAACAACAGTTTCGAGGCTGGTTAGAAAAGTTTCAGTCTGATACCTCAACTAAGGATATGGCAAACTGTACTATATGCTCAACTATCATTAAATTTGGTAAATTTGAGATTATTCTTCATGCTAACACTCAACGCCATAAAAATCTCTCAATGCAGAGAAGGAAAGCACAAACTATAACTTTGTTCATTTCATCACACGATCCAATTGACAAGTCAGGTATAAAAATTGAATTGCCGATATGTGAAAATCTTTCTGAGCATGATTGGACTATTCCGTTACTACTGAAACAATGTTGGCTTGATGGAAATACAGATATTGGGAGTGAACAAAAATGCAAGTGAGATAGAAATCGAGGTTCTTCTTCCATAATTCTTGGCACTAGGGCTTACTAACGTAGGACTCCGATTCTTTGAGGAGCTACAAGAATTTAACTGTAGGCTTTTGCCTTTTTTGACATGTAGGCTTCTGTCGAAAAATAATTCGGCCATGGGCCAAGATTCCTAATTGTAACGAGGCTCTTATTTGTAATTCAATGGGGCTAACTTTGAGCCTTGAGTAACATCTGCTTCGCCTAACTCAACGTAAATTATCTATACTCATTTAAATTCGCGGCAATTGAGTAGAATGATTGCGAAAATTTTGGGAAAGTCATAATACTTCATTTAGTGCATTACATTCTTTGCCCCGTTCTTTGAAATTGCACCGAGAATTAGGGTATATATGTACTTATTTCACATCTAAATTCCTATAATTTCTTTGCGCAAAAAAAGTGAAATTGCGTTTGTGTTGTGTTTCACATATATATATGTTTCGAGTATTACTTTGTTGTTCATTTCCTCTTACTATGTCTTTGCTTCTCTCTGCTAGTCAGGAACAGATCGCCTGGCCTCATACTTTACGCTCATTGAACAGAGCTTGTAACTAGGTAATCAAACAAAGAAGATAAACTATAGTGAAAGCAATGTAAAATGTTCCACGTATCGTGACACATATGACTCCGTAAAGTCAGAGAATTTCATTTTCTAATATCCGCATGAACCCTGATTTTGTGTAATTTTTACACATTTAAACATGGAAACATTGAACATTTTCATGTAATACCAGCAATGGGCATATTTGATATTTTAAGGTAATTTATGCATTTTTAGGGTAATCTTGAACAAAGTTTTAGGGTAGGAACTTTTGCACTCGTGTAAGCCCTGCCATGATGGTGCCGCTGACGCCACAGAGACCAAGACAGTGATCTTGGACGGAGGGAGCAGCTACAGTGCGACTCCCTTAGCGTTGCCAGAGGGAGTTGTAGTTGACGCCTTGGACAGGGAGCTTGTTGATCCGGCAGTGGACTGCTAGTTGCCCGACGATCCTCAAGGAGAGGAGGGTAAGGATGCGTTCACACTACGAGCGGAGCAGAGCGGCAAAATGTTTGTATATGTTTGAATGCAGAAACGCCCCGCTGTTCACACTGCAAGCGGAGCGGCGCGCTCGGGAATTTGTTGAGATGTTTTTACGCTCGCTGCGAGCGTTTCTCCGCGCCTCCACCTTTGGATCGTCATATTATACAGGGGTAGAATTGTCGTTTGATTTGAAAAGTATAATAGATAACTAATAATTTGTCCAACTAATCATATAACAACTATAACCGATAGTGTAACATGTAATAGTTTATTTCAATTTTGCCCATTTGGTTTCATTTAAGCATTTATTTCTTTTTTTTATGATATCTCTTTTTTTGTATTTTATTATTGATTTTTTTCCTTGTTATATAGTTTTATTTTTCTTGTTATATCGTATATTTTATTTTATGATCTTGTAACACGAATAACTATGTACGATTTTTTAATGAAGTTTCCATTTTTTCCGCAAAATGGGAGGAAAAGGAGTCCGAATGGTGAGGAGGAGGCCTCAATGAGTGTTTAATACCAAAAACGGTGCAAAATATTATGAGCATGTGTGATTTTTGTCAATACTAACGGAAAATATGTAAGTATTTTGAGGATTTTTTGGTCAGGAAAAGTCAATATTTGTTGTATTTTTCACTTAGCTTTTTCTGGTAAAATCCAGAATTTCTGAAGGTAATTGCTTTACTTACACTTACCTCAAAGTCAACTTAAGCTGTGTTTACACGATCATTGAGTGCGCGCGTGAGCAGTGAGGAGAGGCGCAAGTCCCGCCCACTTATTTTCGCTTTGGGCGCATTTACTTGTTCAAAGACATTGCGTCTGTAATGACCCTGACAAGCTCTGGCCAGCGCCATGAAAGCGAGCATAGTCCGCATGGTCATTGAACAGTAAATGCGCCTAAAGTGAGAGGTAGTGGGCGGGGCTTGCGCCTCTCTTCACTTCTCTCGCGTGAACTCAATGATCGTGTAAACAGGCCTTAAGACTGGCCTGCAAAATCCTGTAGTCCAATAAAGTGATACAACCTTTATGCAAAGACTTTAATTTTGCTTAACTACTTTGCTCTACATGCATCCTCAATAAAAATTAGTGAATTATTACTGAATCGCAAATTTATTTTATATTGTTGGAAACTTTCCTTTTATAAGAGATAGTACTGTAGTACATCAAAAGTTGACTGTTTCATCCGTAAATCCACGAAGAATTGCTATTCATCTCTCCTCAGTGCTTCGAAGAGATAATGGTAATCTCCAGAGAGATCTCATCCCATAGCGATGGGATGGACCCAGTGTTCAAGTTTCTGTTTCTTGCCGTTGAGCAATAGGAACGTCCTCACGAAATCCTCCATAGGGACTGATTCTTGTGTAGGCTGCTCTGCTCAGCTTACTCGTGAACACCCGCTCCGCTCTGCGCCGCTCTGCTCCGCCCCGCTCCGCTTGTAGTGTGTACGCACCCTAAAGGCCTGTTTACACGACCATTGAGTGTGCGCGTGAGCAGTGTAGAGAGGCGCAAGCCCCGCCCACTCATTTTCGCTTCAGGAGCATTTACTCCTCAATGACAATGTGGCTGTAATGATACTGGCAAGCTCTGGCCACCGCCATGAAAACGATCATGGTCCGCATTGTCATCGAGCAAGTAAATGAGCCTGAAGCGAGAGCAAGTGGGCGAGGTTTGCGCCTCTCTTCACTGTTCACGCGTGCACTCAATGATCGTGTAAACAGGCCGTAATGAGCGAGAGGCCGTTGGCGGCAGGACTGCCAATGCTGTGGTTTTAACCCCAGATCTTGGGTATTTAGCTGTGTCCTAGGGTTTTCGTTTTTTTCTCAAAAAATTGGCAAATATCTGGGGTTTTCTATGCAGAAGTAACAAATGAAAGGTTTTTATAGATAATCAATTTTTTCGGCGATTGATGCTAGGAAAATTATGGAATCATATTATAAAATTCGTTAAATTAAAATTGGGTGCATTAGTTGCTAATATATTCCTGTTGCCTCTGCGGCTACAGCGTTCAGCTTTTGTTCGATGCTGGTAACGAACGAGTTTTAAGCTCGACTGATCGAGTGGCTGTCGAGTTGATGACTGGCCGGCTTGCGGCTGCTATCGCACGAGTAGTTTTTTACCTGTCGTTGTACCGGAAACTTATGATTTCGTGCTAATAGTATTCTGTAGCAAACTTAAGTTTTGAATACGGACACAAAGAGCGTCTCCAAAATGAGTGAAGAAAATAGTGCAAACAAAGAAAGGAAGTAGTACGTTCAAAACTTCCAAACCAAATGGTTAAACGAACCGGAGCTTAAAGATTGTTTAAAAGTGAATGGAAACGATGATTCAAGTTTTTGTGTATGTTGCAACGTCACTCTCATGAATGCCAATAAATCTATGCTGATCAGACACAGAGATACTGGGAAGCATAAAAAATCGTTTGAGGCAGCAAAAGCAAGTACTAGCATTACTTCATTTATCCCGAAGAAAAAAGAAACGTCGAGGGAACAGGTGGTGAAGAGCGAGCTTCGACTTGCTGCATATTTCTCTAAACATAATATTCCTTTTGCCAATATTGATCATCTTCTTCCGGTTTGCAAAGCATTATTTCCTGACAGCAAAATTGCCGAACAATTATCAATGAAACGAATCAAGCTCGCATATGTAATTCAATATGGTCTAGCTTATGATAAAAAAAAATGTTAACTGATATATGCAGAGCGCAAAAGTTTTCGGTAAATGTAAAGGACTTGACCATAATTGATATTCGAATTTTCGATGCCTTAATAATGTTAATCACATGAAAATAAACAAGTTTTCTTCAATGGACTTTCCGGCGGAAACGAGTATTTTAAAAGTTATGGCATTAAATGAGTTACCGTAACTCCAGTATTTGAGGCGGGGAAAAATATACCGCGCGGTCCGACGTGAAAGTAAACAGGCGTTCCCGCGTGCCAACCAAGCCGACGAAGAGCAAACCCCCTATTACAAACGTAAAGAGGTTGGGTCGTGAGGGGTAGCAACAGTTCTTTTAGTGAAAATTATAAAACTAAAAGAACTGTGGCTACCCCTCACGACCCAACCTCTTTACGTTTGTAATAGGGTGATGCACTATGGAGTTCCGGTAACTCATTTAACGCCATAACTTTTAAAATACTCATTTCCGCCGGAAAGTGCATTGAAGAAAACTTGTTTATTTTCATGTGATTAACATTATTAAGGCATCGAAAATTCGAATATCAATTATGGTCAAGTCCTTTACATTTACCAAGTTTTCTCTCCTTATAGATGAAAGTACTGATATTTCCGTGACTCAAGTGTTAGCGATGGTAGTCAGGTATTTTGACACACAGAAGGAGGATGTCGTGGATGCACTCTTAGATAATGTGGTTGTAGAAGATGGAACTGCTTAAGGATTATATAAATCTGTAAAGTTATTATTAACTGAAAATGACATTCCACTAGAGGATGTAATCGGTTTTGGCAGTGACAATCGTAGTTCAATGACGGGTTCAAAAAGCGGCTTTCATAAGTTATTGAAAGACGATGTTCCATCAGTGTTCATAATGGGATGCATTTGTCATTCGTTCGCTCTATGTGCAAGTCATGCTGTCAAAGTACTACCACCTTTTCAGAAGCGTTTATGAAAACTTAACTTCCTACTTTTCTCGCAGTGGTAAAAGGAAGCGTGATATCACACTAATACAAGAGGCCGTCAATTGCAAACTTTATAAGATTCCAAAGTTATCCCAAACTAGATAACTGTCTAGAGAAAATGTTATTTTGGCAATATTGGACCAATACTCCGCTCTACTTCTTTATTTTGAAACGGAAGCAAAAGCTGACAAAGTTAACGAAGCCAATGATATTTACAAAAGACTTGAATCTCGTGGCACTAAACATATGCTACTGTTTCTTCAATATATTTTGAGGAAAGTAAACAAGCTCAATATTGAATTCCAATCTGAGCATTTCAGAATTCATGTTTTGTATTCAAGCATTTCAGCAAAACATCGAGACGTTTGCAACTACTTTGTAAAGGATTCTGTGTTACAATCAAGTAAACTGTCAGACATTGATCTGAACAATACAAGTAACCACAAAAAGCTGAGTGAAGTATACTTAGGTGGTCATACATCAGCTATTTTGATCGAGGAGCAATTTGATAATGTGACTGAAAATAATTCAAAAGTGATTGCTCAAACTTTCTAGTCGAACTCTGTAATCAGATGAGAAAGATATTTTCCTTCGACGAAAATAATTTGATTGCAAAATTAAACATCTTGGATCCAAAGATTGCCCAAATTATCGATATCTCGCCGCATTCCATAATTCCTGTCGCCATTCATTTCCCTAGTCTTCTACCAAAGAGCGAATTAAATGATCTTGATGACCATTGGCGAAGTTACCGTATAGCGAGAGAAAACATTCATGTCTCAGACGAAAATCCTCCCAGATACTGGAACAAATTTTAAAAAATCAGGGATGGTTTTCAAAATTTAAAATTTGGCCTCTTGTCTGCTTTTATGTCAAGTCTAACTATTCTGCCACATTCGTCTGTTTCGGTTGAAGGAATTTTTTCAGTCATGAATTGTGCTAAAACGAAACAAACCAGTTCTCTGCAATCAGAAACAGTAAGAGATAGAATTTTCGCAAAACAATAAATTTCAAGGAGCAACAATGATTGTACTACTTGGTAACCTCGAAAATAATTAATAGGCGATTTGGAAAGCGGAGCAATAAGTCATCGATATTTGGAGAGGCAGACTGAGAAATTACGGAGCAACGCTAAATGTTTGAATGCAGCAACTGAAGAAGACGACGAAGAAGATTCAGAGTAGTACAAGAACAAAGGTAAGCAAATTTCTTCATTAACATGCTTTTTCGCGAATCTGGGGTTTTCAGCAACAATCTTGAGTTTTTTCTAGCGTATGCTGGGGTTTTGGTAAAATTCTCATTGGCAGCCCCGGTTGGCGGTGATGCTGATGAGCATCGAGATGAGCCTGAACCGTTGAGGCGGTCGCACCGTGAGCGACGGCGTCCCGCATACCTGAATGAGTATGAGTGCTAGGCACTAGGTGACGTGATTTTCGTGAGAAACTGGAGCAGATGTGATGTTTGCTTCACGAGAAGGCGCTGTGAAGGTGTGCGCGCCGGCGGTCGAGAGACAATCAGTGCGCTAGCCCTAAAGCCCGTATTAGACGGTGGCGAGCAGTGGCACTGGTGTACGCTAAAGATGTGCTCTCTTCTCCGAAGTCATGGCAGCCGCCGTCACCAGCACACTGTAATGCTATTACACGATACGGTGTTCGTCAGCCACGGACACGGCGCTCAGAAGCGTGCGAAAATCGGACGTGGGTGGTTACGTCATAATGGTGCTCTCTAAGAATGCTAAGAACTTACAAAGAATACGAATAAAACTGCAAAAAGCCGGATTTGTTTTCATTATTGTATTTAGCAACATGTGTCTTTCAAGTAATGTCAATTTTCTACGGTTAATTCACAGTAATTTAATATAAGAAATTGGTTAAATAAATGCATAGGTACTATTTTTGGGGTTCTGATACCAGCAAAATATACTGTATATACCATCTAAAAAAATAATTAGGAAATTAATTCGGTTTAATATCAACGTCAAATATATTTTATCAAAAACTGTTGTCTGGAATTGTTGCCCCCGTGAATGCAACTACGCTTGATTGCAATTAAAGTTTTTTTTGCACGGTGGAATGCTGATTGATTGTCGTAAATATAATAAAAAACATTCAATACTGGTAATACTGAAGAACTTGTACACATAATTGCAGCATGTTCGTTGGTACAAATAACTCTAATTTTAAGAGCAGATAGCATCATAAAAAATATTTCATCATTCATTAAAATAGCACTGATATTAGTGAAGAAATGTCTATCACGACATTATTATATATTTGGTTCGGTTATTTTAATGCTTGGTTTAGTCATCAGGCTGACATACAAACTGTAACTCTGTTCTGATTGTATTTTGAACAATAATAAGTATTAATATTAGACGTACAAATTGAAATTTTTTAAAAAGCGGTTTAGTAAAATTTTATACATGAACATTACACTCTTGAAAAAGTATAAATAGTGTAAATCATTCTAACTGAAATCGCGCTATTGTTATTTTGAACTTCTGAAAAAACAAATGATAGTAATTTTATTCAGGAAACATGAGAGGCAAGAATACATGTGTGAGAATTAATTACGTTACCTAACTCGGGCTAAGAATGAAGTGTTCCATCAACGATGAAGTAGAGGCGCAATGAGTGTCACCTTCGTGGTAGTAAATATCAGTAGGTTGTAGCACCACAATTTGGGAACATGTATTTCGTCAGTTCCTGCACCTGATATCTAGGAATCTATTTTAGTCGTGTTTTCCTGCTTGAACTGTGACCAAAGTGTTTTTTCTTCATTTCCTCAAGAGGTAATGCAATCTCTGGCTTCATTTCTTCTACAGTCATTTTCAGCGCTATATTTTGAAGAGATCTTTCTCTATAGACACTACGTTTCACTTTCCATAAACATTGGTGCGTTCTTAGAATTTCGATGAATAATGTTGTCGGCCGCCTGTTCCAGTCAGCAAGCGGCGCTGGTGAAGGGAGAGGACGGCTAATCGCAGACAAGCTTTATATACGAAGTCTGACTGACTATTGATAGTAGCCTGAGCCTCTGCATGCATGTTCACGTATCGTGCGGAGAGCGATCATAAAAATTGACACTCGTGTGCGCTAGAGTCACCGTCACAAAGAGCCGAGTTGCGACAGAAAGAGAGGATTAGAGGAAATGGATGGAGTTAGGCGATGCCGCGAACACCCCTTAAGGCCTGTTGACACGATCGTTGAGTGCACGCGTGAGCAGTGAAGAGAGGTTCAAACCCCGCCAATTTTCTCTTGCTTCAGACGCAATGACTTAATAAACGACAGTGCGGTCAATGCTGGTCTTCATCGAGCCATCCAAGGCTTGTTAGTATCATGGAGCTAGGGTATACTGGAGGGAGCGTAGCCGATTTCGATCGGATTTAAATTAGCTGAAGAAGTTAAGAGACTCGGGCATTGGCAAGGCCCGACACGTGACCACCTTTGAGCCAACCACAGACGCTTAGCTGAAATTGGCTCCTCCCCACCTCCTCTTCAACTCAGCCTCCTATTTTCTAAAGCAAGATTAGTACCCCGCCACAAGTCTGAGGGTAAGGTGTGCGTGCGAGTCGCTCTGTAATTTGTTGTTATATTCAAGGGCCTATAATCTTTATTGTTTTCTACTCTTAATGTATCTTTGCTAGTAATTTTGATGTTATTAAGTTTCCTCAAGTGAGGAAACACAATTTATTATCTTTCGGAATCTAAGAATCCTAAATTAATGATTAACGATTGTGCGATTAACTCAACAGCTAGAAGAGCATTTAGCGAGCGTGTGCGCACTCCATCGTAGTCAGTAGGTAACTGACGTCACAGTTGCGAGATCTCTATTGGTTCCCACAGACATGAGAGAAATCGCAAAATTTGGTTCTCTTCACAGTCGACAATACTCCCTCCGACAATACATACGGTTAGTGTGATTCGAGTCGCCGAACCAGGAGGGTGTGTAGTCTCTGCTCCTTCCCTACGCGTTCTCTTGGAAAAGTGGCCTTTAGCTGCCCAAAAAGGATTTCTTTGATGCCAACGCTTCGCCCACATTTTCTTCTCTCGTTTTTTGTTTCTCCTTTACAGCCGCGACAACTGACATAGAAAGTGCAAGTGCCATTGTCTGTCGCCGAGCCTCCGTCATACATCCTCTCTCTCCCGCTTTCAGGCGCATACTTAGGATTTTACTAGAGCAGCGCTGCGCAACTGCTGAAAGTGCAGAATGGCCGTATAGACACTCTGACTCGACCAAGTACGTTACTGCACTCGTGGTGAAGTTGCTCATCAATGATCGTGTCAACAGGCCTTTAAGGCCTGTTTACACGATCGTTGAGTGTGCGCGTTAGCAGTGCAGAGAGGCTCAAGCCCCGCCCGTTTGCTCTCGCTTCTGGTGCAATGACTCACTCAAGGAAGGTGCGGACGATGCTTTTCTTCATCGCGCTATCCAAGGCTTGTCAGTGTCATTCCAGTCACCGAATGAGTAGGGTGTGTCGTTTCTGCTCTCTCCCTACGCGTTCTCTTGGAAAATTGTCCTGTAGCTGCTCAAAAAGGATCTTTTTTGAAGCCAGCGCTTCGCCCACATTTTTTTCTATCGTTTTTGTTCCTTCTCCATAGCAGCGACAACGGCTATAGAGAGTGCGAGCGTCATTGCCTGTCGCCGAACCAGTATCGTACATCTTCTCTCAACCGCTTCCAGGAGCAGACTGAGGATTTTACTAGAGCAGTGCTGCGCCAGTAATGAAGGTGCAGTATGACCTTATCGACAGTCTGACGCGACTAAGTACGTGACTGCGCGCGTTGTGAAGTTACTCATCAATGATCGTGTAAACAGGCATTTACACTGCTTGCCACCCTCTAAAGGCCTGTTTACACGTTCATCGAGGGCGCGCTTGAGCATGAAGAGAGGCCCAATCGCCGCTCACTTGTTTTCGCTTCAAGAGCATTTACTTGCCCAAAGATACTGTAATGATACTGACAAGCTCTGGCTACCGCTATGAAAGCGAGCATGGTCCGCATTGCCATTGAGCAGTAATAGAGCCTGAAGCGAAAAGAAGGGGGCATTGAGTGAGTCAGTGCGCCTGAAGCGAGAGCAAATGGGCGGGGTTTGAGCCCCACTTCACTGCACATACGCGCACTCCATGATCGTGTAAACAGACCTTAAAGGTTCGCGTGCTCTTGCATTTGGTACATTGTCCTCAGTGATTATTGGCAGTTGGACTGCAAAAGAGTTAATCTGTGTTGGCTGGGTAACGACCGAAGCCTTGTGCGGAAAGTGTTTCTTGGGTTGGGCTTGAGAGGCGAGGACCCAAGTGACCATTTCGGGTATACTCGTAGATAGAAGCATGGAGCTAGGATATGTGGAGGGAGCATAGCTGATTGCGATCGGGCTCAATTTGGTTGTAAAAGTTGAGAGATTCGGGCATTGTCAAGGCCCGACACGTGACAATTCTGAGCCAACCACAGACGCTTGGCTGAAGTTGGCTCCACCCTCCTTCTCCACAACTCCGCCTCTCATTTTCCAAAGCAAGATTAGTACCCCACCACGAGTCGAAGGGTAAGGTGTGCGTGCAAGTCGCTCTAATTTGTAATCTGACTTCTGTACTGACGTCACACTTGCGAGATGGCTATTGGTTACCACAGACATAAGAGAAATCTCAAAATCTGGTTCTCTTCACAGACGGCTATGCTCCCTCTATATATACTCCCTCCACGGATAGAAGGCTACGTAGCAGCGGGCTGCAGTACTAATAATTTCTGTGCTGGACAGTACGGTACAGTTGGCCTGTACGAAGCTTCTTTGGACAGTAAGCGCGTGGGCGAAGTAGCTGGGCTACGTTTTCGCACACGGAATGGTTTTTGTTTTTACGCCAAATTCATTATTCAAAATCTCGGTCACAACACAGTATCCTCTTCATTGGAACTTAGAATTGGAATGCAATCTCTGCTAAGATCCGTAGAAAAAGTTCTTTCAAAGCTTTCAGAACAAATCTTGAATCCCTCTTCCTATCGAAATTTTAATCACATAAGGTAATTCATGTCAAATTTTTTTCTCTTCTGTTATACGATTTATCTTGAAAAAGTGATCTGTCATGTTTAATAATACAGATCTTATGCTCCTAATCGATTTCTTGAATATACTTTTCACATCTAGCCAATATTAACAATTTTTTGTAAAAAATTAAGCTTCGAAACATGATCAGGCTTGTATGCCCCTAGGTTAAGTAAATTAGATTAAACACAACTGTACACTCTAAAAATAGCTTTGATGATAGGATGCCTTAGAAGTCGCTGAACATATTCAGGCCCACAAGTAGCTATACTCATATATGCCCATTGCACTAAAATTAAGATGAAATCTATTGCTGTATCACCCGTGGTAAATAAGAAGTTAGAACAATACCAATCAGGGCACAATTTACCCCAATTAGCTTATAATTGAAATTATTTAAAAAAACAATTTCAAAAAAGATTCATTCTTTGACGAATTTTTGAGTTTCATAAGCCAAAATGAGTTACACAAACGACTAAGTCACTTTTAGATATTGCCGAGAATCTGTTAAGAATAACCAATTTTGTGAATTAAAAAATGAGGATTTAGGGAAAAATTTTAATTGTGTGTAATAAATTTTGTGCTTACTTAGAAATATCTCAGTAAATCCCAGCAGTACAGGAGGGTCGCTTCAACATGTATGTTTTTATGCCTGTGTGTTTGGACTCAGCAAATGTTAGGTGGAGCGATAAGATGTAAGGGCTCAAACGATGTCTGTTTACATTGTGTGTTGTTTCTGGAGGGTTCTATTTTGTGGTGTTAGCAATTTTTTCATTCGGGCGAGCCCTTGGAAACTTTAGACGTTCGGAAAAATGCCTACCCATGCGCAAACAAAAGTCGCCTTGTTGTCAAACATAAATCGAGACACTTAAGCCGAGAGAGGTGGCAAACCAACGGTCGGTTTCGTAGGAGCTTGAGCGTGAGAAACAATGAGGCTAAGAAAGAAATAAAGGCGAGCTACGGAACTACCAATTAGAAAGAGGTAGGTGGTCGCGGTCGAGGTCCGAAGAAGCCTATAGGTCGAATAGGAGAGAGCGGACAACCCTCAAGAAAATGAGCTGGAGATGCGATGAACAATAGACAGTTCGACAACCGACGCCGCGGCGCGAAGTATAAGAAATAAAACGCGGGTGTGTTCACAGTAACAATCGTGCTTAAAGAAATAATGAAAAAAGTGTATATATTGAAAATTATACTAAAGTTTACGCTGTAATGTAATCCAGAAATTCTTATATTTTCTTGTTTCACTTGCTGAGAGGAAATTTTATGTGTCCCCTTTACCACGTTCACTAAGGGGAGATGACCAAATCGACCAAATTGTATGAATCATTTGATGGAACGGAGATGCCACACTAGATGGGAGGGTAAGAGAAATATAGTTTTCTTTGGAAAAGATGTTTCGAGATAAATAGTGTGAATTTTCAATATCATTCAGTGAAGTAAAAAATTGAGATATTTAAGGGGACGTTAGTGACGCGATTAAGGGTAACAAGTCAAATTTTTGTCTTTCACAGGCGGGACGGATTCATGTAATTGAAGAATTGATCTGCTCGGAGGAGAGGGAACTAACGTGCGAAGATACCGAAGCAGGAGCTCCGAAGTTAGCGATTGGCAACAGACTTTCTTGAACTGTGCATAGGACAGTCATTTGAACTGAAGCTGTATGCGCTCATGAACGTGAAGGTCGAAGTAATGACCACATCCCGTGCTGCTGGGAGCGCTGAGATATTGTAGGCATTACTTGTGTTATGTTTGGGAGTGTAAGTAACATGCGGGAAAAGGCTGGCCAGCCGACACATGCAGTATAGTTATGTGATGTAAGTGATTTGGTGTATGCTGTTTTGATTCCATTACTTAATTTACATCATTCCTAATACCATTCATTGTTTGTACGCTCATTGATGTTTGTATGACGTATAGCTGGAAATCATAAATGTTAGCATATTTTACCCTGTGTATCATGCCCCACAATATTAGAAGCGATCGATCGTAACACCACGGAGGGCGCTCAAAAAATGCGCTGCGTAAGTCGAGTCAACCATCATCGGTGAGTACAGCTCTAATATTAGTATACAATCATTGTTTTTATTCTGTTCTTAGTGACTGTGTTCTTGATGCATCCTCACATTTTGTGTATTGTGTAATGTCATGGAGGTTTGCCATTCCCTCAATTCCGAGAACCTGATCTTCTTGTTAGCGAAATGTTAACAAGAAGGAGGCGGGACGTTTTCTCTTGATATCCAAATTTGGTAAGATCCAAGTGATCAAAAATTTTATTTACATCTGTGAGTTAACAGCAGTATTTGTGTTTTGATATTTTGTTGTGTTTTACATGCGCGTGTTGAAGTGAAATTTAGTGCGTACCCAAGCTTATAAAATGCTACAACGATTGGAGAGTGTATCATTTCGAGAGCGATAAATTTTCATTGTTACAGAACGAGAAGCTAACAAGTGTGTAATGATATACAGCTGAAAATTTTGAAGTGATCAAAGGGTGATAAAAATTGATCTAAATAAGTTTCTCAGGAGCTTGAAGAATTAAGGTAACGTGATGTTGAAAATTCACAGTGAGTAATTTTCTTGTTAATGAACTGCGTGAGCGTGAGTGATTATTTGTGAAGTCGTGAAGCTCGTGTTCAAAGGAGATTAGCATCATGCCTGGGAGAGGAAGAAGGAACAACGCCCGCGGAAACGAACCAGCGGCGCCACTACAGCCTGAAGAGGAAGAAGTTAATATGCCAGTTGTAACCAGTTGCGTGGGGGCCATCGGGGCTAAATTCAGAAGGGGCGATGACGTGGGAGAACATATGGCCAGGTTGAAGTTTCTGACTGGTAACCTGAATAACAGCGAGCAGGTGCATGCCTTCTTCCTATGCCTAGGTCAACAAGAGGCAAAGGAGTGCAATCAAATAATTGATACACTAACGAATCTACGAGAAGCAGAAATATGGCTACGTGCATATGCCGACCAAGTAGAACATCCTACTCAAGCTCTGTTTGAAATAGTAACCAAGAAGCAGACAAGCCGAGAGGGAGTTTCTGAGTACCTGACGCGCCTGGAAAGGCTGTACAACGAGAATTATCTAGAACATCCGGAACGAGTCATTATAGATTTGATGTGGCTCGGATTAAGGGAAGACATCACGAGACCCTTCCGAAGTGATGCGCGACCTACCACCATCCAAGAATTGAGGGACATGGCAATCGAAGTGGAAAATCGACGGATAGTGCCAGTACCAAGGGAAACTACAGAAAGAAGGGTATCTGAGAGGGAGAGACCGCAGAGAAGCAATAGGAGGCAGCAGCCTGAGAGTGCGCGTGTGGGCCACACGATGCGGCATTCGCCACAGCGGCAAAGAGGCCACCGCAATGAAGCGCCACACTGGAGTGAAAGGGGCAGACAGATACGACACTCTCCTTATCACCGAAGAGGGAACTATGAAGCACCACACTGGGGCGAAAGAGGCAGACTGAGGAACCAACAGTACCAAAATTACCACGTAAGAGAACCACAGCCGCATCAGAAAGTACCACCTGCACCTGCAGTGAACTTAGCGCAGTATAGAGCAGTGCCACCGCCGTGCGTCAACTGCGGAAAATTTGGGCACCTAAGAGCTGATTGCAGAGTGCAACATTTTGCAGGACAGCCAAAAAATGGAACAGGAGACCGTTAGCTCCAATAATAAATCCCAGCGTTATACTCCAAGTGAATGGTACACCTGTAACCGCGCTTCTTGATACCGGAGCAAATATATGCTTGGTAAAAGAGCGTGTGGTTGCAGGGATCAAAAATGCTGGTGTAAAAGGAACTTCGACTGCATTAAAAACAATTGGAGAGGAACCCATACCGGTGCTGGGAAAGATTAATGTGCCAATTAAAGTTAACGGTCAGAAAATTGTATATAGATGCTTTGTTGTGCGGGAAAATGCATTCCCAGGAGACCTGCTAATAGGAGTGGAAGTAATGAACAAATTCAACGCAAAGCTAGACTTCGGAAAACGTAGGGCATCATTCTTTGGTACTTACGTGAACTTGTTTTCAGCACTAGGACCCGCTTCTCCGAAAATTCTGTGGGTAACGCGGGAGGAAGCATCGGTCACTCTCGCAGAGGACATTACAGTGAAGCCTCGCTCGCAAACTATGGTGAAGTGCCGAGCAGATGTCAAGTTTGATGGAAAGGAGGTAATTTTGGAGCCTAGAATTAAGTGGGCGCCTTGCGTGGGAGCCACCGCAGCAAAGGTACAAAACGGGTATGTTTTGATGCCCGTACTTAACCCGTTTGCCAAAGAAATCGCTCTGACTGAAGGAGCAATAATTGCAACATGCCACGAAATCTCGAATGAAAATGCAACTGCAGAAGAGGATAATGATGAAAACCGCGAAGCAGAAAATCTCTGCAGAGAGAAACGCTTTCAGCAAATTGATGAGCTTGACCTCAGTCACTTGGATGCTGAAAAACAAGAACAAATCAGAAACCTGCTGAAGGAATATCACAAAACAATCAGTGCAGACGAGATGGATATTGGCCACGTTAAAGGAGTAAAATACAAAATTTTGCTGAGTGATTACAGGCCAATTCAAACAAAAGGATGGAGTATTCCGTACACCAGCCAAGAAATTATTGATAAAAAAGGTCTCGGAGATGATTGAAAGTGGAGTTGTGCAAGAGAGTACAAGTGCTTGGAAAAACCCACTCGTACTCGTAAGGAAGCCTGGGGGGGGGCCACAGAGTTTGCCTTGATTTGCGAGCTGTAAACATGCGGGCAGTGAACGAACACTATCCGATTCCCCACATTGTAGGGACACTGGAAGAGGTGGCTGGCAAAGAATACTACTCTATTGTTGATGCAAAATCAGCCTTCCATCAAATTGAGCTAGATGAAGAAGGTAAGCAGTACACGGCGTTTCAAACTCGACAAGGAAACTTTGAATTCACTAGGCTACCTATGGGACTCAAGTGCTCAACATCAGTGTACCAGAGAGTAATTTGTCATGTTCTGAAAAGGCAGCTGGGAAAATTCGCCGCCATTTATTTGGACGATGTGTGCATCAGCTCTATGACTTTTGAGAGTCACCTAGAAAATTTAAGGGAAGTGTTGCACGAATTTCAATGTGCCGGAGTGAAAATAGGCTTAGACAAATGCAATTTTGCGCAAAAACGAGTGAAGTACCTAGGATGTTACACCAGTCGTGAGGGACTTATTCCAGACCCCAAGAACGTGGATGCGATGCAGAATTACCCTAGGCCGACGACCGCACGCAAAGTCCGCTCATTCGTCGCTGCACTCAACTTCTACCGGCGGTTCATTCCGCATTTCGCTACAACCGCTGCACCCCTTAATGCTCTGACTAAGAAGGGGCAAAAATTCAAGTGGAAGGAAGAACACGAGCAAGCCTTCTGTAAACTTAAGCAGCTCATGATCGAAGCTCCAGTTCTGAAGAAGCCTTCTCTAAATGAGACGTATTACTTGAGCTGTGATGCCTCAAATTAGGGCTCTGGCGCGGTCCTGGCACAAAGTTGTAATGGTAAGGAACAACCGATTGGATACTTCAGCAAAAGATTCAATGATGCTGAAAAACGTTATTCAATTACGGAGCGTGAAGGATTAGCAGTGGTCGCCGCTGTAAATTCCTTTTCACCTTACCTGTACGGTAATAAATTTGTTGTAATTACTGATCACACGGCGCTCAAATATTTGTTCAAAGGAAAAAACACCAAGAACAACAGAATTATGAGGTGGGCCCTAACACTCTCACAGTATGATTTTGAGGTAATTTATCGCCCAGGAGCTCAGAACGTGGTGCCCGACGCATTGTCGATAAACATTGCGAGCAACAACGAAGAAGAAAATCAAGACGACGAAGCCCCTAAAACAGTGTTCGTCACGTCGATGTTGGATGAAACACCCAGTGTACAAGAGGCGGAAATTAGTTTGCAGAAAGAAAATGTGAGAGCAGAACAATTGAAAGATCCTGTTTGGGGGCCTGTGCTGAGGTATCTTGAAGGTGAAAAATTAGGGGACGCTCCAAGTCTCGCTCTGAAATCCGAAATCTTCACCGACGGAGGCATTTTGTATTTCAGAAAGACGCAACGAAAGCCTAATAGAACAAGGCACTTGATCGTTGTGCAAGACGCTCTGAGAGAAGCGGCAATAACGTTAGCACATGATAGCACAATCGGTGCACACCAAGGTCGTGCTAAAACGTGGAAAAAGCTCATGGAATTCGGGTACTGGATTAACATGGCGCGTGACGTTAACAAACACGTCGATTCGTGCATACAGTGTCAGAAACGTATGATCAACAATCGCATTTGTGTTAGCATGGGTTCATTCCCTGAAATTGACAAGCCTCTGGACAGAGTAGGCGTTGATTTAATTGAAATGCCAGTCTCGAACGAGGGCCACAGGTACATCCTGACCGTGGTTGATCACTTCAGTAGATATGTTGCAGCTTTCCCACTCAGAAGCAAGACAACTGAGGAAGTGACTCGAGCGTTGACTAAATTCGTGACTACGTACGGCCCAGCCAAGACGCTCATCTCAGACAGGGGCACCGAGTTCACGTCAGCTTTATTCAGAAGTGTATGAGAAAAATTGAAAATAAGATACTACAACACCTCAGCCTATCATCCCCAATCAAACGGGATGACGGAAAGGCAGAACCAGAACATAAAAGTGATTTTGTCACACCTTGCCGCCAGCGATCAATCTTCGTGGCCGGATGCACTTTCTTGGACGTGCTTGGCGCTGAACACAAGTTATCTAAGTGTTATTGAAGAAATTCCGTATTACTTATTCTTTGGTAGGGACGCTGAAATTCCTGTTGTTGACTGGCTGAAAACACCTCGCATGGATTATTCTTTAGGAGATAATTACAGTGCAGAGATTAGCGCCCGGCTCCACAATGCGTTCCAAATCGTGAAAGCCAAATCCAAGGCGTCACACGACAAGTCCGTGCAAATGAAGGAAAGAGGTGTGAAAAACAACCAGGTGCAGAGCGGAGATATTGTTTTATTACACAATCCGACAGGAAAAGCCGAAGCTGCAAACGCGTGGCCTACAGACTGGGTGGGACCGTATCGTATCATTGCAAAGAGTGACACAAATGCAACCATCAAGGCACTGTATGATAACCGTCAAGAAAGTGTTCACTTGGATAGATTGAAAGTGGCTCATTTACGAGGCGAGGCTTTTCCCGGCACGTCGGACGTCGCAGCTGAGCCAGGGAACGTAAACGAATATGAAACAATTGACAGAGAAGATGAAGACCTGGGGACAGAAGACAACGTGAACGAGCGAGCTGCGTTCAAAGAGGGGCGAAAATACAATCTGCGCTCAAGATGTAGATGAATCGTCGGCAAAGGAGTGATAAGCTGCAATGAATTAAGTTCATGAATTTCTTTGATTTTCAGGATGTTTCTTTCGTGTGTAATTTTAAATGTGTTCTTCAATAGGAAGGCGTGTTCGAGTTTCGTGTTATCGTAGTTTGCACTCGCAAGAGTGAGATGTGTTCTTCAGTAGTTATATGTCTTACTAGCTGTGTGTGACTTTGAATTTCTGCTCACGAGCGATCTTGTTGGGAAACGAGATGCTTGTCAGAATGTTCAAATCTCACGCTGTACTTAAGATTTCAGTTCTATTGTTGCTAAGTGAAGAGAAATTGAGCTTTTCGTTAGGTTGATGTCGAATGCTTATCAAGAGGAGTGCTACGTACCTTTCGTAGTGTGCTTTTATTTTCTAGCCAGCTTCTCTTAAGGCGTGCGCGCTTAATACGAAATAACTCTAGCGAATTAATTAGTTTAATCTGAAAGTGCTTAGGCTGAGGTTATCTCAGGCTTGCTGATTTTATCAATACCGTTGAAACCGTTCGCTTACTCGCAACGGGGAGAATATGTTTAGCATTATATTAAAAGTAGCGTGTTCATTCTTGCTGTAGACAATAGTGTGTTTCATTTCTTCAGACTTAAGTAATTGATTTTCTTGGTAGATTAGTGTATAAATTACGTCAGCACAAAAATAGGCCAGCAGATTGAAAGACAGAAACATGTCGCGTATGAAGAGCAGACGAAAGCACAGACAATTAAGGAAGAATCACGTGGAACACAAGTAATTACTTATAAGAACGAAGAACAGAGAGCAACGACACGACATAGGGGATTCATCGCACTTGTATTGGAAGTATTGTACTGTAGAACAAATTCTAGCGTTGCATTGGGAAACGACGAAGATGTATGTGCAGCTGGAATTTCG
Organism: Morinoia aosen; assembly: GCA_030386875.1. NCBI lineage: Eukaryota > Metazoa > Arthropoda > Malacostraca > Amphipoda > Talitridae > Morinoia > Morinoia aosen. Next base: position 5,703,552 of record CM059569.1, read on the forward strand.
CATCATGTTTCGGAAGAATGCCGAAGGCACAAGTAATTAGCCCAGAACCGTTAGCGGTCGAGCTGTGGCTGAAGACATCGTCCAGACATATCGTTCGCTAACAAGCTCGTACCGGAAGGGCTGCTCAAGTAATTGGCACTTAATAATTCGAAGTGAACAACACCACAGAGGAACAAAGCATCAACATGAGGAAGGAAGGAGAAGCGAAAATAATGAAGATAATAGTCTAGGGTGCCTAGAGGTACTAGCGTTCAAAAATGCTTCTATGAAATGGGCACTCTTATGAAACAGTGACAATACTTTTGTATTATTGAGTGTTCAAACCAACTTGAGTAATTTGGAATTTGCGTCGTAACATTTATGCCTAGTAAGGCATTCCTGAAATTCGAATGCAAGTTTCCTGTGAATTTTTTTACTAGGCAAATGATCACATTGGAATATTGAAGTCGCATTTTAGGCATCTCTATTTATACGTGAAATGAAAATTTAAAAGAGATTACGTCGGATAGGCTTTGAATGAGGCGTACGATCTTCAAGGAATATTAACCCACGAAATTCTCGCGCATAAATAAGAGTATTGACTCGGACAAATGGATGGAACAGCTTCTCGTGTCTCCCAGAAATTATACGTCGACATCAAGGAATGTTGAGAAGCATTATGCAGGATACCACCGCTCATACAGAATACCACCGCCGGATACACCTCGGATTCTTCAGGATTACCTCGTAGGATTCAGGACCTTATTGCGAATGGTTACTGTGTTAAATGAAATTTATCGACGCGCCAACTCGTATTTATCGCCGGATCAATATAACTTCCTGACTTGCCGATTCGCCTGATCAACGAATCGGCGTTCATGGGTAATCTGCCGATTAAAAGTTTGAGTTTGAATAAACGTCATAAAATGTAAGTGCAACATTGCATTTGACATGATTTAGTGGTAATTTGAATTGTGATAATGATCCATCTTATAGAACGAAATCGTGCAGTTAATGTGGTGTATAGAAATTTGTCATGGGTCTGGATATTGGGCTCGCAATACTTCCTCCTGAAAAAGAGTACCTATCACCAACGCGTGTGTGAAGCTAGGAAATGCCAGGAAAAAGCATGGAAGGAAAGCAAATTCCGTCAGCAATACCAAAGGAGTCTACATCGAATCGTCAACAGCAGCGCCAAGGAGTAGGACAACAGAACATACAAGCGTTAATTGAACTCTACGAGATATAAAAACATCAATACTGTAGGATGTTACAGAGGGTAGGAAATGTAACCATAATAGTTTGTGAATGTCATTAGGGGTGAACACTCAGAACATTTATGACGTATTTCACTTCGGCGGAAGACAGATACATCGAGTAAATGAAGACAAGACAATATAGAAAAATTTTGCTGATTGTAATGAATAGGATTCTTAATTGTAATACATTGTTTGCTGCGGAGTTAATTTTAGAACATAATGTGCTTAAGTAGAATTTACCATGAGTGTCTTATATTGGCTGCATACTGTAGTACTTATTATCCAATAAATAGCTGAAAGCTAATTCATAAAAAAATTGTCAGGCCGATTTTTTAACTCTAGGAGGGCGGTCCTGTCGAGAATCTGTTAAAAATAACCAATTTTGTGAATTAAAAAATGAGGATTTAGGGAAAAATTTTAATTGTGTGTAATAAATTTTGTGCTTACTTAGAAATATCTCAGTAAATCCCAGCAGTACAGGAGGGTCGCTTCAACATGTATGTTTTTATGCCTGTGTGTTTGGACTCAGCAAATGCTAGGTGGGGCGATAAGAAGTAAGGGCTCGAACGATGTCTGTTTACATTGTGTGTTTTTTCTGGAGGGGTCTATTTTGTGGTGTTAACAATTTTTTCACTCGGGCGAGCCCTTGGAAACTTTAGACGTTCGGAAAAATGCCTACCCATGCGCAAACAAAAGTCGCCTTGTTGTCAAACATAAATCGAGACACTTAAGCCGAGAGAGGTGGCAAACCAACGGTCGGTTTCGTAGGAGCTTGAGCGTGAGAAACAATGAGGCTAAGAAAGAAATATAGGCGAGCTACGGAACTACCAATTAGAAAGAGGTAGGCGGTCGCGGTCGAGGTCCGAAGAAGCCTATAGGTCGATTAGGAGAGAGCGGACAACCCTCAAGAAAATGAGCTGGAGATGCGATGAACAATAGACAGTTCGACAACCGACGCCGCGGTGCGAAGTATAAGAAATAAAACGCGGGTGTGTTCACAGTAACAAACGTGCTTAAAGAAATAATGAAAAAAGTGTATATATTGAAAATTATACTAAAGTTTACGCTGTAATGTAATCCAGAAATTCTTACATTTTCTCGTTTCACTTGCAGAGAGGAAATTTTATGTGTCCCCTTTACCACGTTCACTAAGGGGAGATGACCAAATCGACCTAATTGTATGAATCGTATGATGGAACGGAGATGCCACACTAGATGGGAGGGTAAGAGAAATATAGTTTCCTTTGGAAAAGATGTTTCGAGATAAATATTGTGAATTTTCAATGTCATTCAGTGAAGTAAAAAATTGAGATATTTAAGGGGACGTTAGTGACGCGATTAAGGGTAACAAGTCAAATTTTTGTCTTTAACAGGCGGGACGGATTCATGTAATTGAAGAATTGATCTGCTCGGAGGAGAGGGAACTAACGTGCGAAGACACCGAAGCAGGAGCTCCGAAGTTAGCGATTGGCAACAGACTTTCTTGAACTGTGCATAGGACAGTCATTTGAACTGAAGCTGTATGGGCTCATGAACGTGAAGGTCGAAGTAATGACCACATCCCGTGCTGCTGGTAGCGCTGAGATATTGTAGGCATTACTTGTGTTATGTTTGGGAGTGTAAGTAACATGCGGGAAAAGGCTGGCCAGCCGACACATGCAGTGTAGTTATGTGATGTACATCATTCCTAATACCATTCATTGTGTGTACGCTCATTGATGTTTGTATGACGTATAGCTGGAAATCATAAATGTTAGCACATTTTACCCTGTGTATCCTGCCCCACAATATTAGAAGCGATCGATCGTAACACCACGGAGGGCGCTCAGAAATTGCGCTGCGTAAGTCGAGTCAACCATCATCAGTGAGTACAGCTCTAATTTTAGTATACAATCATTGTTTTTATTCTGTTCTTAGTGACTGTGTTCTTGATGCATCCTCCCATTTTGTGTATTGTGTAATGTCATGGAGGTTTGCCATTCCCTCAATTCCGAGAACCTGATCTTCTTGTTAGCGAAATGTTAAGAAGAAGGAGGCGGGACGTTTTCTCGTGACAATATAAATTTCAATTTTCTTAATCTAACCACAAGGGTTTCATCAATAAAAACAATAAATAGTATGTTTAGGAATAATTCCATTCTCTGAAGTATTTTTTAGGAATATATAATTTATCAAAGTTTTGAAAGTACCTACCTTGAAGTGGATGTCTGTCATTATTAATAAAGATAAAATTATATGGTTCTTTGTATGTGTTTGAACAGAACTCTTTAAATTCATCAGAAGGCATGTCCTGAGATATGATATCTGTGTAAATGTTCTTCATATCAGTTGAGTCTAAACCAAAAAGAATTAGAACGTTAGCATTTGTTCTAATTGTTTGTCTCGGTAGTAAATAATAATTTTGTGATAAGTAAATTGAACAGCAGTTGTTGTGTCTACCTCTAGTGTAAAAGCTATCAGCTGGACTTTGATCTCTTTCAGTTGCTATATCGCCGAAAATAAAAAGATTTTTCTTTTTTGAATCTACGTCACTTGGGTCAGGAATAGTTGTCATATCTTGAAAATATTCAATTTTAGATTTTGAGTTTCTTTTAATAGGTAAATTCTCAAGGAAATCGTCAATATTACCATTGCCCTTTTCAAATAATTCAATTATTCCAGATTGGTTATAGCCTTTATCAAAAGCATTCTTCAACAGTTTATATTCTGGTTGATGTATTGATTTACTGTACAGAAAAAGATGATCAACAACGACAAATTTTTCTAACAGAACCTGTATTAATAAAGAAGTTTTACCACAGTTTGATCTCCCGACGATGAGACATCTCAAGCCAGGAGAAGGAAAAATGAAGTGATTATTTTGATTATTTCTTTTACTGTCTTACCACATACACACCATTTTATATAACTAATAAACTACAACTCATTTTCCAAAATTTATTTTCTGTTGGTAGCAATTGTAAACATTGTTTTTTTAAATTTGCTACTTCATTAAGTTCAATTCTTCGATGAATTTTTCTTTCTTATTGGTTGTCTCGTTGGGCAATTACGAGAGAAAAAGCTACCTTTGGTGTCATAAGAAACGTTACTGATTAATGTTTCAAGATGAATGATATCTGACTCTAATTGAGTTATAACTTCCTCATTTAATTGGACATCATTTTGAATTTTATCAACATCTAATTGCAATTGATTTATTTTTGCAGTATTGAGAACAACATCTCTTTGAATATCTGTAATAATATCTTCCATTTTATTAAGTTTATTTCTTCAATGTGTTTCTCATTTTATGGTTGTCTCGTTAGTCAATAACGAGAGAAGGAGCTACCATTGGTTGTAAATAAAATAAATACATCGAGTTTGCAATTTTATGAGCATCTATTACTTCATATGGAATACTGCTTTTCATTTTGATTAACAAAAATTTTCAGAATACTTTAAAATTAGCATTGGAAAAAAACATTGAAATTTTTAAAATATACTGAGAAAATAATTTATTTAAAATGGAATAATTTAATGTATCACACCTATCTAATACTAAGAATACAAAAAGGCATAATAATTTAAAGAAAATTTCAGTAGAGATGACTTCAAGTAACAATTTTTGTAATATATGTAATATTTACATCATAAACTTGAGATGACATGAGAAAAGCATGAAACACAATAAAAACGTGAGTAAACTATTAATCTCGGATCTGTATTTTGATATAAACAAAAATTTCTGTAATAGATGTAATATAAATGTCTCTAATCTAAAAACACATCTAAAATCTACTAGGCATATTAAAAACATAAATCAAGAATTAATTTCCTATTCATATTTTGAGGAAAAGGTATGTAAGATATGTAAAGTAGAAATCAAAAATCTACAACAGCATAAGAAATCAAAGAAGCATTTTAGAAACGTTTATGGCTGTAATTTCAAAGGAAAAAAATGTGCTATAAATGAAAAATACCTGGAATATATGTTCTCTGATATATCAGTTATTGATCCGACAGTTTTCATGAAGAATATGACACCGGTTGTGAGATCAATTTTGGGAGAGCAAAAGTTTGATAACATGAAGATACAACTGGCAATTTTAGTTCAATTTTATAAAAACAAAGAAAAAAATGAAAAGGTATATTCAACAGCATGGATGAATACAGGTAAGTTTGTAGGCATATCGAAAAAATTCACAAACATTGATGATCTGTACAAAGAAGCTATTAGAAAGATTGAAGAATATACAAAAAACTCCTCTGGCTGCATAACAGATAAATTATTAGACTTCAATGTAAAAATCATTGAATACAAACCTATCAAAGGTTCTAGTTATATAGAATTACCTGAAAAGTTTCAGAAGTCGACTTATAAACTAATTAATATTAAAAATCCTGATAATAAATGCTTTATGTGGAGTGTAGCGAGATATTATTGCCGAGATGAGAAAAACGGCAATAGAATATCTAAAAGATCAAAAACTGAAGCTGAAAAGTTAAATTTCAGAGACATAACATTTCCAGTGAAACTTAAAGATATCGATAAATTTGAGAGAAACAATAATGTGTCAGTAAATGTTTATAACCTCAATTACTTGAAAGAATTATGTCTTCTGAGAATAACAAAGGTAAAAATGACGATGTTATATCACTTCTATTGTTAACAGATGAAAATAAAAGTCATTATGTATTAATGAAGTCATTAAGTCCATTTATGCAAACTAAAGATGGTCATAAAAAACATGTCTGTCCATACTGTTTATGGCCATTCACAAAAGAATGTTTATTAACAAACCCCATTAATGTTTGTTCAGTTCACACTCCAACAAAGTATGTTCTTGAAGGAGGTAAATTGAAATTTAAACATTACCAAAAAACAATTATGCATCCTTATGCAATTTATGCTGATTTCGAATCAACGTTGGCAAAAATAGATACGTGTCAACCAAATCAAAACTCAAGTTACACCATGGACATTCAGGAGCACAATCCTAATTCATTTTGTTGCTATACAAAATCTGAAGCAGATGAATATTCCCGTTTAGAAATATATAATGGTAAAGATGCTTCCCAAAAGTTTGTAGAATATTTAGAAAAAGAAACCAAGGAAATTTATAGTCTGTTGAAAATAAATAAGAAAATGTATTTACCATCAGATAAATTCGAAAAATATAAAGAAGCCACAAAATGTTATGCATGTGGCGGAAAATTTACGGACGATAACTATAAAGTTAGAGACCACTATCATTTGACAGGTCATTACAGAGGTCCAGCTCGTTTAAAATGTAATTTAAAAATTAGAAATCCAAATTTTATACCGGTGTTTTTACATAATCTGTCTAATTACGATGCTCGTTTGTTCGTGAAAGACTTGGGAAATATATCCGGAAAATTGAACGTTATTCCACAAACAGATGAAGAATATATTAGTTTTACTCAAACCATAAAAGTAGATTCTTATGTATGTAAACATACAGGAAAAATTAAAGATATCACCAGAGACTTACGGTTCTTAGACAGCTACAGGTTTTTACCTTCGTCTCTAGATAGACTTTCAAAGAATTTATCTGAGCACAAAGAATTATCGAAGTTCTTTCTCAATGAACAACAATTAGAGTTGATCAACAAAAAAGGTATTTATCCGTATGAATATGTAAATAGTTATGAAAAAATGAACTGTAATAGTTTACCAGCTAAAAGTGAATTCTACAGTAGATTATATAATAAAAATATTTCAGAAGATGAATATCAGCATGCACTCAAAGTGTGGAGAGCTTTTAATTGTAGAACATTCAAAGATTACCATAATTTATATCTAAAAGTCGATACATTATTATTAGCAGAAGTATTTGAACAATTTAGACTAACATGCATGAAAACTTATTCTCTAGATCCAGCACATTATTTTACAGCTCCAGCATTGTCTTTCGATGCTCTACTGAAACATACAAAAATAGAATTGGACTTGTTTGAAGATCCTGATATGCTCCTATTCATTGAAAAAGGAATAAGAGGTGGGATTTCTACAATATCAACACGATATGCAAAAGAAAACAATCCATATATTCCAGAAACATTCGATAAAGGAAAACCAAATAGTTTCATCACATACATAGATGCAAATAATCTTTACGGCTGGGCTATGTGTCGATCATTACCTACTGGTAACTTTAAATTGAAAGTTCCAAAGTCGAAACTCAAAGCAGATAAAGGTTATATATTAGAAGTGGATTTAAGTTATCCGAAAGACTTACATGCTCTACATAATGATTTACCATTAGCTCCAGAAAATATAAAAGTAAACGATGTAAATAACTTAGTTCCACATCTTGGAAAACGAGACAAATATGTTGTACATCTTAAATCTCTAACACAATATCTAGATCTAGGATTGAAGTTGGAGAAAATTCACAGAATATTAGAGTTTGATGAAAGTCCATGGATGAAATCATATATTGATATCAATACAAAACTGCGTCAGCAAGCTAAATCTGAATTTGAAAAAGACTTCTACAAGCTGATGAACAATTCAGTATTTGGTAAAACAATGGAAAATATAAGAAATAGAGTAGATGTGTGTTTATTAAAGTCAGAGAAAGAATTAATTATATTAGCAAACAAACCAAACTTTACCAGTTTTAAAATATTCTCAGAAAATTTGATAGCATGTCATATGCAAAAACAAAGATTGAAATTTGATAAACCAATCAACGTAGGGTTATCTGTATTAGATATAAGTAAAACATTAATGTATGATTTCCATTATAATCATATTAAAAAGAAATATGGTAATAAGGCAAAGTTGTTGTTTACAGATACAGATTCATTATGTTATGATATCGAAACAAAAGATTTGTACAAAGATGTGGAAAGAAATAAAGACTTGTATGATTCATCAGACTATTCTAAAGAACACTTTCTATATTCAACTAAAAATATGAAAGTAATTGGGAAAATGAAAGACGAAACGTGTGGAATACCAATTGAAGAATTCGTCGGTTTTAGAGCAAAACTATATTGTTACAAAACGAAAAATTCCGTGAGTAAGAAAGCAAAAGGTGTAAGTAAGAACATAACTGAGAACAACATCACAATGGATGAATATAAGAGAGCATTGAATAATGAAACAATATACAAAACGATGTACAATATCCAAAGTGGTAACCACGAATTATTTACTAAAGAAATAAATAAGATTGCATTGAATGGTAATGATGACAAGCGACATATATTACCAGGTGGTATCAACACACTTGCATTAAATCACTATAAAATATATTCAATTAATAAAGTATAAAAAATGATTATCTACAACAATAATGACTTCTATAACCAAGATTTATTATCTGTTGAAAATGAACAGTATTTGAGTGATTTGAAATCAATAATTAATGAAGAAAAAACTGGAAAGGGTAATGTAAATACATTGCTTAGAAAACTTCCATTACCTGAAATGCATTTGAAATTACCATCTAATATTCAATCTGAACAAGTCCCGAACGGTTCATTCAACAATAAACATCCTTCTCATTTTGCGGTCCAGGAACTAAGGTGCAGAAGCGAATTCAAGAAGGTAATCGAGGAGTTAACTCACTCGATCAGGCTTGTAAGAATCATGACATATTTTATTCACAACATCCAACAACGAAAGACAGAAATTATGCTGATGATATTCAAGCAAAAAGAGCCGCTGAAACTGCAACTGATCCAATTGAATCAGAATACGTTCGACAAGATTCTAAATTAGTTAACGCAATTATGGCAGGTAAGAGCTGGGCAGGATTCGGCATTTCAAAAAATGGATCAACACGCTCACTGAGGTGAGCGATGAAATCTTGAATGACTTATATTATAATCCAAAGACCGGTTATACTGGAATGAATCAACTTGTTAAAAAATCCGGCTTATCTTCAACTCTCGTACGAAATTGGTTAGAAACTCAAAAAACTCACACTCTACATAAACCAATAAAACATAATTTCAAAACGAGAAGGGTGAAGGTATCAAAAATTGATGATCAATGGCAAGCTGATTTGGTTGACATGCAAAACTATAAAGATCAAGGAAAAAACTACATTTTAACAGTAATTGACATTTTCAGTAAATATGCATGGGCGATTCCAATAAGTAAGAAGACAGGTGAAGAAATCAAAACTTCTTTTCAAAAACTATTTAAAATACGACTTCCTTCTCAAGTTCAGACAGATAAAGGATTAGAGTTTACAAATAAATCCACTCAAGAACTATTCAGGAAACATAACATTCAGTGGTTTAGTTCAGAAAATGAAACCAAAGCTCAAGTTGTGGAACGCTTCAACAGGACGTTGAAAACTAAAATGTCGAAATATTTTACACACATGAAAACTAAAAAATGGGTGAATATTTTACAAGATTTAATGCAAAATTACAATAATATCTATCATAAAACAATTAAAATGACACCTAACCAAGCATCATTGGAAAAGAACAGTAAAAAGGTTTATGATAACTTATTCCCTCCAACCGAACCAACTTTCACATCACCGAAACTCAAAATCGGTGATAGAGTAAGAATAAGCAAGAAACGGAAAGACTTTCGGAAGGGTTATTTACCAAATTTCACTAATGAGTTATTCATTGTATGCGAAATACTGTCTACTGAACCAACTACTTATAGATTAAAAGATATGGATGGTGAAGAAATAAAAGGAAGCTTTTATGAACAAGAACTATCAAAATATACTAGTGATGTTTATGAAATTGAGAAAATTCTCAAGAAGAGTATAGGAAAACTTCTGGTCAAGTGGAAAGGTTATGATGAACCTTCATGGATCTCAGCAACTGAACTTAATGTCAGTTCAGAGTGAACTTATATTAAGGTAAAGTCTTTTTGAATTTTTCTCTTTAAAAAATGGCGTTGATTGATATCAAAACTAAATCAGATTACTAAACTTGGCAAAGAGTTTGAAAAAGCAATTCACAAATGATAAAATACTCGAACAAGATTTATACCATGATGTTAAAAAAGTTTACAAGCCATTGATTGAACCTTTATCTAAAACTGTTGACGAAACTAAACAAACTAGGTTGGCAATAAAAGATAAACCTCATGAAAAACTTGAATCTATCCAAGGAAAACCTGTTGAGAAACTAGCTTTGCCATCTTCTGAATCCAACACCGTAGTTGGGCCTATCGCATTGAATTTCTTGCGTTTTGCATGGAAACCTGGAAATGAGTATGATAAAGCTTATGGCATTCGTTGGGATGGAAGTAAAGTTATGCTAGGAAATAAAAAGGTAGATATTCTGGGTAATGATTTGAAAATTGGAGATAAAGTATACGAAGGCACAACTGGATTATGGGAATTATTAGCAAAGCAAAATCCTATTGATTTTAGGGACGAAGATAAAAATGACTATTATGAAATGTTGTATTCAACTGACGCTTATTTGAGGGAAACGATGAAATCAAACGAAGGATTTAGCGATCGAAATGACTACTTAAGTTCAGCTAATGGAAAAATTCAGCGCTGGAAATTCAACACTTGAACATGTGTTTGGATTTTGTGAAAATTATAAGAAGGTAATTTATGGAGTGAAACATGCTCTGACTTTGAGAAGAGGTGATAATTCTAATGCTATATTCAAATCGGATGAGAAAGATGCAAACCAGCAAGATAAAGTAGTTGATGGTAAAATTAATATTACAAAATTAATTTGGAAAATGCCAGCTTACAAACTGTCTGATGAGTATAAAATCAAGCTATATCGTCAAATTAAGGATAAAATAACATTACCTATTCCTTATTTGAATAGACAATTGGAACAAACCATTGTAAACTCTCAACAGAAATTCTTAGATTGGACTTTAACTCCAAATTCAGGATCTCAAAGACCTCGATACATAATTTTAGCGTTCCAAACTAAGAAAGCTAATTCACAAGCTGTAAACAATACAATTTTCGATCATTGTAACTTGACGAATGCATATGTTCAGCTGAATAATGAACGATACCCTGATCACAATTTACAGACTGATTTCGGTTCTAACAATTATGCTACAGCTTATAAGATGTTAATAGCTTATGTATCTAATGAAAATTGTGCTATCGAATACAGACACTTTAAATATTTGTATCCCATCTATGTGTTTGATATCAGCAGACAAAATAAACGTATCAAGGAAACTACAATTGATATTAAAATTAAAGCAGAATTTGAAACCAATATTCCTGATGATACACATGCATATGCACTGATTCTATCTGACAGAGTAATTCGATTGCAATCTGTCGGTGATAAAATGAGTTTAAACTACTAAAAATAAAAATATATTCACATGATAATTTTTAAAAAATGTATTGTGTAAAGTGTAAGAAGAAAACTGATACTGATAATCCTCAATATTTAATTACAAAGAACAATAAGATACTGGTCAAAGGTATGTGTATTATTTGTAAAAAGACAAAGACTTCTTTTGTTTCTAAAGATACTGCGACGAAAGGGGGTTTTATATTTACAATTCCAGCTTTATTAGCTGGCCTTGGGGCTGCTGGCTCTTTGGCTGGAGGTGCTGCTGCAATAGCATCCGCAGTCAATAAGAAAAAAGCTGATGATAAACTCTTGTCAGAAACTAAAAGGCACAACGAAGCAATGGAAAGTAAAAAAGGTTCAGGTATACGGATAACTCCGAGAAAAAAAAAACCTTGTGGAAAGGGTCTCTACTTGGAACCACCAAAAAAGTAATACCTAGCCAACCATTATCTAAACATGATTTAGAATACTACATGAATATATTGAAAATTCCGAATATTCGAGGTATTTACATGAGAGATACTTTACCTAAACACCCTCTAGAAACGGAATGCGGAATCCTGAATTTGGACACTGAGAATGGATCAGGAACGCATTGGACTTGTTGGTATAAGAAAGATAACATATGTTATTACTTTGACAGTTATGGTTTGATTTATCCAATTGAATTTAAAGACTACTTAACAGATTGTGTTGATATAATTTTCTCTACTGACAAAATCCAGAAAATAGGTGATGTAATTTGTGGATATTTATGTCTAGAAATGCTGAAGCGTTTAGAAAATGAAAGCTTTCATGCAATTCTTTTAGATCTGTATAAAACCCCAACTAGTTTTTAGAAAATAAACTACAGTTAATTTTTTTCTTTAAAAAATGTCTTGTGGAAATATTTATGCAGCAAAGTTGGTCTTTTTACCTTCCTGTAAGAAAATCATGAACATGAAAATAGTGAAAATAATTCTGAAGGACTTTTGCAGAATGTAGAGCAAATAAAAAGTTTACTTGAAGATTCTAATATAGAGTCATTGAAAGACACAATTGAAGCTCTCAAAAACGAAAGAACTGAATTGGAATCAATTATAAACGAGTATGATGAGAAATATGTGACTCTGAAAACAGATTTACAAGTGAAATTTTCTGATGTAGACTCAATCGTTAAATTCTTAGAGACGCTAATTTATGAGTTTTCTGAAAAGTTCGGTGCTCATGAACCAAAAATTGTTTCAAATGATGAACGACTATCAAGCATAGATTCAACATTGATGAAGAAAATTGATGAAATTGATGCTAAATTTGAAAACATTGATTCAAGCATAATCAACCTAACAGACGTAAAAATTCCTGAGATTGGGGATAAATTGAAGAGTCTAGAGTCAGGTATTGAAGCTAGAATTGATGAAAAGCTGTTAGTTAAAGAGTCAACATTAACCGATCAGATTAAAGGAGTTGAAGCTAAATTTGAGGTTGTGGACTCCACGATAACCAATTTGATTGATGTTAAAATTCCTGAGATTCAAGAGAATTTTAAGAATCAAGAGTCAGTTATACAAAATCAAATGGATGAAAAACTAAAGACTTTAGAAACTAAAATTAATGATCAAATTGATTCAAAGAACTTATTAATAAGTAATAAAGTTGAAGAACAAGAAATTAGTATAATTAACGTTGTGAATGAAAAAGAAATGAGCTTGCAGACATCACTTAATGATCAAATTGAAGAAAAGCTGAATGATTTAGAATCAACACTGAACAATACTGTTGAAGAAAAAAGTATAAGCTTAGAGGCACATCTAACTGAATTAAGTGAAAGAAACCTGATTGTCATGGAAAGAACTGTAGCATTAGCACCTTCGTTTGTTGAAGTTGACAATAAGCTGAAAAATTTAGAGTCAACCGTAACCTCATCCAGCGAAGAAAAATTCAATGATCTTAACAAAATTATAATGGAATTACGAGCAGAGTCAGTCCCATTAAGAAAATAGAAGAACTAGCTAAGAACTTGAGTGATGTAGAAAGTCTTTTCCAGGAGTTTTCAAGAGACATTATTTCAAATTAGAATGAAATCACTCAGTTCAAATTAATGCTTCAGAATGAAACTGATAAAAATGTAAAATTAAACCATGAAGTGAAAAGTTTGAGTGACCGAGTAAACAATTTGATATCTATGAGAGTTAGAGAAAATTTAGAGAATTGAAAATTCTATGTATAAAAAATGATAGGCGTAAATATTTTTGGACAACAAGGAAAAAAAAACATTTTTATCTTCACAACCAGGACCTCCTGGAATAGGTTTTAAATATCTTGATGAAGATCAAAATTTCGATTTAAATAATAAAAGACTTGCAAATATTTCTTTTCCAATCAAAGAATTTGACGCTACGAATAAAAAATATGTTGACGAAATTTTGGAAAATTTGAGGCTTCATCTCAGAAAATATATAGAGGTAAGAAAAAATCTTATCAATGAAAATTATCAGTTCAGAAGTGATTCTATACAAGTATCTATGGATGAGAATACTACAGGTTTTCAAGAAAAACTCAGTGAAATTATGACAAATCTCGATAAACATAGTAGAATATCTGAGGAAAAAATAGAGGTGATTCGAACAGGTACTTTAGAACATACAGACTTTTTGAAAAATGAGATAAAGAGGTTAGAAGAAGAGGAAATAAAAAGTGCGAAGTTAGACTATGCAAATCTCGAGAGAGTATTCAACGATATGAGTTCATACAGTGAAACTTTTAGAAATAATCTTCATGAACAGGAAAGAGAAACAATCATAAATACAAATGAAATAGAAAAATTGAAACAGTCATCGCAGAAATTGGAGGATGATTACGCTGATATTAAAAACAGATTAATATCGTTAGAGAATACTTTGAGACGAGAAGCCGTTGAACCGTTGAACTAAAAAATGGTTTTCTGAAATGTTCCTGAATGGAGTAAAATTTATTTCATACGTTACATACGGTTAGATTAAGAAAATAGGAATTTATATCTAAAAGGTACTTAGTAGATTGTGTAAGTCGTTTCTTCTTATAAAAAGTAAAATTCGTCAACGAATAAATGTATGTAAGTTTGCACTAATTAATTTTCATTTGAAGTATTTGAATCTCTCTCCATTTACTTCGTGACGTATTTCCAGCTGCTCCTGGAATTCTATTGCAGGTCCATGTATCCATGAAAAACCCAGCCATTCATCTTCGGATTCGAACCCTCAGCTCTAATCCATTTTCATAACGCTACCCCGACACGTTACCACTAGACCAAACAGATCTACTGTACTATGGAGAATTTTGGACTATTTAAGCTAACTTTTTCTGAATATGGAAGAAAAATGCTTCGATTTTTTACAATTCATAGTCATGTTAAAACTTTCTTTACTTTCATTCGGCAAAGAGAAAATATTTAAATTACGTATCAGTCCAACGTTTTCTCAACATAAAAAAGTGTCACATTTGGCGAGGCTCGAACCCGTGATGTCTTTGTCTTACGATTTTGCTGCTGCGCCTCAGACCACTAGGCTACAACGACATGTGAAAGTTGCGTGAAATTGTTGTGTATACATTTCAAATGTCTCTTCATTATATAAATTATATCGTTTTAACATCTCTGCTCAACATTCTATTTATAATTTTAAATTCAATTTTTTTTGTTTTCAATAGTTTTTTTATGTAATAGTTCAGACGTTTTCATATATGATTGAAATTTGACAAGTCTACCACGAAATCTCAGTTCATTTTCTATGTACGCCGTAGAAAAAATAGTTTGATGGAAAACTAAAATGAATTTCGAACAATTTTTGGTAAATGAGGAAAATGATAAAACGGAAATAGTTTTTAGTGATGAAACCCTTGTGGTTAGATTAAGAAAATTGAAATTTAAATCTAAAAGTGACTTAGTCGTTTGTGTAACTCATTTTGGCTTATGAAACTCAAAAAATCTTCAAAGAATGAATCTTTTTTGAAATTGTTTTTCAAATAATTTCAATTATAAGCTAATTGGGGTGAATTGTGCCCTGATTGGTATTGTGCTTACTACTTAAATATATTGTTTAAATTCTTGTTAAAATTGTTTAAACCTAATATCATATTTGTTACAGTTAACCTCTCGGACTGGCATGTTTGAAAACGGCGTTAACCTTCTATTTTTCAGGGCAGACACGTGTGTAACGGAACTTCTCCAGCCTACTTCGAGGAGTGAAAAAAATAAAAGAGCTGAGCCCAAAACAGGGTCCTCATAGGGATCAGGATCATGATATTCTGTACTTCGAATTACGATTATAATCATTATCGTAAAAGCATTTCGAGAGGGATCCAACCGATGACTGGCTGAGTCGAGGAGCAGGAATTATCATCGGTGATATTTTTATTTGCACCGTTTGAACAATTCAACTCTAAAGCAATGATGAGCCAGGGTAGAAATCTTGAGAGGAATAGAAATTGAATTCGATTAAGATAGACTGAGGGAAACAAAACCCATCTTTTCTGCGCTCGTCACTCGGTACTCAGAAACGTTATTTGTCTCGGCAGCCAAGGATTTTATCTCTCTTTTTTTGCACCAACATATGAAAGTAGCTGAAGCCCAACTTCCTAAAATGAACATATTCCTCTTGTAGGTTTTGCTATAACCGAGTTATTCTGGTTTGAAATTTTACACCAGAGTTCATTAAACTGTCATAATTAATACATTAATTGAAAATTTGTGTTTAAAAAATCTAATTTGTTGCGTTAGAGATGAGAATGCGCATTAGGCATGTGAACTTGAGAAGGAGAGTAGACTATTTCACGGAGTTGTGATCCGGTACCAAATAACCTAAAGAATTAGGTTCGACGTTATCTAATTTTGTAGTTGAAAACTACATCTGTAATTCTGACGGTAGTTTTCAGCGTGCCTGAATCGGGCCTGAATTTCTGAGCGTGCCTGGGGTTTCGAACGTGCCTGATATTCTGAGTAGGCCTGGGTTTTTGAGCACGTCCAGGTTTTTGAGCATGCCTGGGTTACTGAGCACGCGTGCCTGGATTATTGAGCATGCATTTTTCTTAATAATAAATGAACAGAATAAGCATACAAGCGTAGCATTAGAAAGTTGAAAATATTGTGAATAGGATGCAATCATTGTACGTCTCGTTTTTGGATATGTTTGTCTTTCGTAATATCAAATACTGTAGTCGGTGTGTTGAAAGTCTGCTATCCTTGAATATCATGTTTTAATAGCTAACATTTGTAATCAGGGGAAGTAACTTGGCCGGTCAATGTTAAGATTCCAGAAGTATCATAACTGAGGTAAACGAACTTGTAATTGCGTATTATCTGCATATCAATCGTGCAAAAGGATCTTATTGTTGGTGAGTACGGTGTCGTAAAAATTCGATCGTGTTATGTCCTGTCGCAAGAACACAAACAAACACATAAGAAAAATGGCCATGTAGATGTGTTTCTATCGGTCATCAAACTTGATGAGCAACCGTAATAATTTTAATTTTGACAGGCTAATTTCGGTGTGTTATTGTGTTAATGCTGTATTCGTAATATACGAGTACATGTGCAAATTCCATTATCATTTACATTTCCGTGCGGAGTTGGGCCATCCTCCAATCCCAGACACTTTGTTTTGTGGGAATTAACGAGCGACAAACATCTCGTGATAATGTTTTCTCGTCGTAGAGCAAAATTTATGCGTGAAGACCATCAGCGTTGTTTTCTTGTACCGGTTTGATATCCTGGACCATTTTTGGCCAAGCTTGAGTAACTGTTTATTACTTATCCAAGACATTCGTCTCGGAAGCATTCTAATAACACGTGTAGTTCACCGCCTAATTATCCGTTTAAGCGAGCGAGACACACCACGAAACTTCAGCAATTATTCTCTATTGTGAACCATAGCTGTGAGTCCTCTTGCCGTGAAACCATGAATTTAGCAGAGAGAATAGATCTGAGCGTCGAGTTATCCCGGTCAGATTTAAGGGATACAAAATTTCAATTCCCAGAAATAGATGATTACGAATTTCATGGATCTTTCACCACATTCCACTCACAGTCTTGTCTCGACCGAGATGGATCCTCCTAACGAGTATGAGATCAATTCATACCACTTTTTGGTATGTCCTTAAGTACGGTCACTGCTGTGCGAATCTCCATAATGCTTATTTTACGTTGGATCGTTCATTTATTACTTGATCCTAAGCGAACCTCAACTCACCCAGATGGAAATTTGTATCTCAAGTTCAAACAATGCGATTCCGCATTCAATTTATGCAATATTGAATTAATTGTTATTCTCAAATGTTTAGAGTCGCAAGGGATGGTGCTGTGCAGTTCGTGGATCCGTTGGCATTTATTTCAGCAACCATTCACAGACTTTGCGCTTTTATTGTAAACTCGGATAGAAGAAATAAGAATAATGAGCTTCAAAACACAATACGAATTAATGGCAAAACCCAGTGATTAAATTTTTTCTATTCTCAAAGTTTTTTACCGTAACGTTAGTGCAACCCGTACATCGAGAAGAAATTAGTTGACATCGAACAAAATATCCTTCAACGCATCCATGTAGTCACATGAGCTTATTGCTCTCAATGGAATTTATTTTGATTAAAATGAAAAAAGACCCTCCGCACTGAAGTATCACTGAAGATTACGTATACACTAACATTAAAAAGCTAGTTGCTTGTAGGAGAGGTAATGCATAGTTCAATAAATTACGTAAAAACGAATCTGCAGCCTCAATTTGACACGGCGGTAAAAAAGTTCAGCTATACTGCATCAAACAGTACCTCCACAGAGGAGAACTATTAATATTGCAAGTGCTTATAGAAACATAACCATCAAAAATATCATTGATAAACTTCATGATTTTCTATGAAATATTCTCAAAACCATTCATACGGCTTGCTGAATATGAGTGAACTCAACCTTCCTCATTTGAATGAACTAGGCTTCTGGACAAAGTAAAACCTCGAGCAATATCTCATCAGTTTTTTAAATGCACAGTCTTTGCAAATTTATGTCCTCGAGCTGTGTGGTCAGAGTGATAACCTTGACTCGTCATCACAACTCCAGACTAAACCCTTTTTCTTCTAATGGGACGTTTTTGTTTCATGGATTTGCATGGATAAAACAGCCAGTTTTTATTTTACGTTTATATATTAACTTAGGAAATAATTAGATTCGCTTTTAAAGGATTATCCGAGAAGGAATCACTAGTCACTTACCTCTAATCGCTAATCATTTACGTTATTTCATTAGTTTTATCAACCAGAGGAATTATAGTTTGAGATAATTATTATCAATTAGTACATTTACGCGGTATTGGAAGCCTGCCCGCGTGTGATGGGGTTGACCTGTCTTGTGCGGGGGGAGGGGCTGCACTCAATGAAGCGGTCGGGGTAAACCAGCTATGGCTGTCGGGCCTGACGGTGGAAGGTGGTTGTACTGGGCTACTGCTGATCCTGGCAGTTCTGGTGCGGCCAGTACTGCCGCTCTCACCTCCTAGTGACTAAGTGTAGTGCTTGTGGCCTGCTGTCGGCTACCCTCCCATAGGGAGGAAATATAGAAAAAAGGATTGATAAAAGTTATATTTAGGAGAGAGAAATAAGCGGAGTTCCGTCATGGGAAAATTTGCCGTTATTTATTACGTCCAATGTCGGAACGACATTTCAACAATATCAAGCACTAAAACTAAGGGCAACAAAAGTACAAGTCCTTCGGAGCAGGTCTTCTGGGAACCAGGCGGGCGGTCCACTTGCGATCTGTGACTGCCGTCGTAGGAAGCAAGCACCCGTGCTCTGTGGAGTTAGTTGCAGTTAGTTAAGGTTTTAGTGTTTAGTCTTAGGTTTAATACAGTTTATCGTTGTAAGGTCAGTTTACGAGTTATAAGTTATCAGTTATAGGTTATTAAGGTAAGTTTATACGTTTATAAGTTATTAAGGTAAGTTTATAAGTTTTTAAGGTAAGTTTATGCGTTCATAAGTTTTTAAGGTAAGTTTATGCGTTTATAAGTTTTGAAGGCAAGTTTATGCGTTATAAGTTTTTTAAGGTAGGTTTATACGTTATAAGTTATAGTTATTAAGAATGCATGGGGAAACGTCGTCCTAAGTACCCAGCTCAAGGCATGGCAAGTAATTGGTTACTGAAATAATAGTTCACCAACCTCCAATAAGCTCGTGAGCAACAGGATGTGCCGGGAAGCGAAGTCAGGCGAGTGGAAGGTGAGCGGAGCGGTCAGCAGCACGTAAGGCGCCTCAGCCTCTCATCCTCCTGCCGTTCAGTCCTCGATGGAGGAGAAGCGCAGCGTAGCGAAGCGAAGGAAAACCTACTGGCTTCCCTGCGTTGGCAGCACGGGAGGTTCCGTCGGGGATGCGACGGCAGATGAAACCGACGGAGGCTGGGTAGGCTCAGTTATAAAGTTGAAGTTGTGAGGTCAATGGCTGGAGGCGATCTGAATCGGCCTCGAGAAAATTTGAGAGGTTAGTGCAGTTTGGCTCAAATGGTGTATTCAATTGGCTGTATTCAGGATGGCAAACTAAAGTTCAAGAACCAAATACAAGCCTAGAGCGGGGTTATAGGAATTTTTATATATTAAAGTAAGAAGTTGTGAGGAAATACTACTCTCATAAAATGTTTTTGGAAATTATTAAGAAATACTCTCATAAGATATTTTTTAGGAAAAAATGCTCGTAAAATGTTTTTGGGAAAATACTTCACTTTAGGAAATGTCAAAAAACTTTATCACTGGTATTCTTGGGCGTGAGAATGTGGACCAAAGTTTACCCGTGTGTATAAGGTCAATTCTTCAATGTTCTGTCGAAAAACAAGCAGCGATTGTTTGAGCGATATCGCAGAGGCTGGCTCGACATGAGAAAAGCTGAGCTGGGGTAGAGGTGTGTCATATTTCACGGCCTCAAGAGGCCAGCACTTCACCAGACTGCGAGCGCAGGCATCGTGAACGACTAACACACACAAGAAAAGCACAAAAACACACAACACACATCGACGCACTCACAAACACACGCACAACACAAGCGCACACAAGGCACAAGCCGAGACTTCGGAGGGCAAGAGGCGGACGTGACGTGGGAACAGAGGCCCACACGACCTGAGCGAATCACCGCTCGCCAAAGGGATGACGCGAGAAGGTGTGTCTGAGCACACACCAATGGGAGTCCCAGACGTCAGAACAAACAAGGATTCCGCCAATCAGGATGCAGATGCTGCCTCTGTACAATGGAATGATCTGGATCAATCTCGAAGCAAGGAAGCGAAACGCTTATAAGGAGGGTAGATGAAGCCTAGAGAGGGATTTTTGAACGCACGAGAGAGCACTGCGCACGAGGTCTGAGGGTGCACTACACAGCAGGTCGGCTAGCGCCGGCTTGCCTTCTACCAAACTGCAATCTGAAGGTTGGAGTAAAGTTAACAATTAGAAATACAAGAGACAACGTTGGACGTCGGCAACCGTTGAAGCACCGTCTCACAAAAGAAACCTGATCGAAGTAAACCAGCCTCGCATCGATGATCGTCTTGTGTAAACACGTCGGAGATTCAACCGAGAGCATTCAAATATCTTTGCATCGGGGTCGAACTCACAGGCAACTTCAGCGTCAAGATTTGGAGCCACGCAATTGCTAACGTTGCGAGTATCAACAGTCAAGTTCGTTCACCAACAATGCGAAGATCAACGCACAAAACTACAGTGAATTGGAGCACCAACGAAACTCTTAAGTAATTCCCGGCACCAGGGCAGCCGCGAATACGAGTTGTGATGCCGGCAGCACGAAGAGGGAGCGGGGAAGGTACCGCTGCAGCGCGTTAGCGAGACATCAGCCAGGACAGCAGCTATTCTAAGCAACGACAAAGGAGATCAGCAGTGAACGATAGCACATCGGCAGTGAATATCTATCAGTGAATCACTTGTTATCAAAAGGGCGTGTGTTTTATGGTTGTGAGAGCTCTTTAAGGTGGTGATAGAAGTTCAATTTCAAATGTTGAACAGCACCCAGAAAAGTGCTTGTCAAAGTATCGCGCAAATCATCTAAATTATAGGAAATCGGTTACCTGTGTTTATTTGGTCGAGGATCGAATTCACGTTGTGAATGGTGCGGCGCTTCATATAATTCTACCCCTTGTCACAAGTCCAGGTTAAATCGTGATAAATTATTCTCGCAAATATTGTGCTTTGTGATGCTTGTGGAACCTGCAATTTTGTGGATACGTAAATTGTTGTCAGCGATGGAGTATTGGCAACTTGAATTCTCGGTAATCATCACATTTATATCATGTCGTGTTTAAAGTCTTATGACGGTAGATATGTGTGTGCCTTACTTTAACGCAATTGTGCCCTTTCAATTCATTTCGTTCCAATGCCTTGTGTACTTTATCCACGTGTTACCTAAAATAAATTCATGTAAATCTTCAAATTCTTTTATTCTCCATGTCTGGTATGCAGGTGTACGCAGCATGAAGGACGATACTTTAAAATATGCGGGGTTTGAGAGTCCCTCAGCGTCTGGGAAGGGGGTCCTAAGCCCACCCTCTTCTCGTATCGCAACAGGAGAAATATTATTTGTCCTATGCAAGCGTACTGTCTGTATATTGGCATGGAAAATTTTCTTTAATCATTTTCAGTTGCTTAAAATTTTTATATAAGTTTTATAACGGTTCCTCAAGAAAGAATTCAAATAATGGTCCAGTCGTTTGCAAGGATTTGTCCGGCATTGTATTTCGCTTGCTCTGTGTAGTTTCTTGTTGCGGTGATTGGTCTTGCTTTCGGGAAATTGCCCTTCGTTGTGTAATGGCACTTCACTGTTTTGAGTCATAAATGCGTGAGAGAGTGGAGCAATAAAATTTGAAATTCTTGCAGCTACAGTCGGACCATTTCGGAGCGCCTAATTTGAAGTGTACTTGACTGAGTGTAATCCATGGCCATTAATTTCGAAATGCTATGCGAAATTGATATTTCCGGAATCTTTGCTTATTTTTCTCGTGCCGCTGAGTTGATTCAGTTAATGTTGTTTGAGTGAATATTACATCAAAGTTCAATTAATAGCGTTGTCTTATTGGCACAGTTTATTTTTGGTGCATCCGAGAGCCAGCATAATTTAGTCACGTTCTGAAGTGCCGCCATCACTATTAAAAAGAATTTCCTTCTTCATAGGAGATTTATATTTCAGTGCCCTTGTGATTAGGAGTTTGTCGGTATGCTCTGAACAACAGCCTCTGCGCCTCTTGCGAGGAAAATACTTACTCTATTTTCTTGACAGTGTGTTCGATAAAAAAAAATTTTTTCTTGAGTGCTGAATTTTTGGTTGAATTTTTCTATGATCTGTACAATTATTAGGTTTAACTGAATTTAGGTGTGAAGCATTGGCTGTGGAAAATGACGCCGTAATTTTAGCAAACGCCGCCTTATCTCAAGTGAATCTTTGAAGCAAGTTAAAGTTTACCAAGGTTTGAGGCATTGAGTAATTGATCCCGTTGGAATTTTTCATTTTTGTGACGCCTCACTTAAATAATAAATTACAGAATTTTTTTTTTTGGCCTCGTTTGTGTCAAGCTTCTCCAATCAGCTTTAGCAACATAATTCATATTTTCATTCGTTGACATTTGAGTGCTTCAATTATGTAAATTGACATCTGCTAAGAAGCAGTAATGGGATTGTTTGAGAATCAATTTCCGTGCTATCAATGGGGTAAATTTTTTTTGTTGCAAAATTGTTGAATGAATTGCGTGACGGTGCCTAGGATAAAAATTAAATGTATTGTTTTAAAGTAAGTGATAATTTTCAACGATGCTGCACTCGCAATTCATTTCATTTTATTCTGCAGTCGAAAAATAACAGTTGAATGCCATTGTGATGAGAGTATAATCAGCATGAATTGAACTAATGGAATCCGATGCATTTGCTAAGCGAGTACTCGTGCAGAGCTTTGAGTACTCGAGCGAGTACTGAGAGCGAGTACTCGTGAGAGCTTTGAGACTTTACTTTGAGAGCGAGTACTCGTGCAGCAAAAATGGGCAAGGAAGAACCATCTATTTTTGCAACCGATTTAAAAAAAAACGAACCTGAACGCAGCTAAACTTAAATAAACTGTTAAATAAACCAGTAAATAAGTAAGCATGCCAAAGATCATAAGAGAAAATTTAAGTCGCAAAAAAAACATCTCGTTTAAAGAATAAACAATCGATATTACCATAAGCACACAAATTCTTAAAATTTTTAATAAAACGCATAGCAAAAAAAAAACTCAAGAAAGTAAATTTTCAGAAAAATGAAAAATTTACGCACCGCAAAACACAAAAAAAAACAGACCAATTCATTGAACCAAAATGTTTAACTCTTTTAATACTGTTAAATGTTTAACACGTTATTTTGCGCAACCAACCAAAAACAAACCTTCAAACCCTTAAACATAAGATTATAGAGGAGGTATATAAAAAATAAGTGATTAATATTTAAAGCAAATCGCATCAAAATCCCAGCAAAGCAAAAGCACATAATTAACTTACCGTGCCGTTAAACATCAGCACGCCGACAGCCGGAAGAACAAGGTAAGGAATAAAACGACACCTCTTTTTTTTCAACGCATCTAAGCAATAAATTTCAAACATGAAAATGTATAGGGTAAAGAGAAAAAAAATAAAATAACTCCCTCCACTTTTTAAACAAATATCGCAAATTACACACCAACCAATACCGCAATTCAATCACGTTTTGAATACATGGTAATATTTGGAGAGAAAAAAAAATTTGAACACATTAGAAAATGGAACGTATTGTAACCGACCGAAAAAAGAAAAAAAACACATCATGTTTAACAACAGAATACACATGTTTAGAAAAACAATAAAATAAATTGATACTTGTAATGGTTAAAATTTCATAAGAATTGCGCGTCGACATTTGGAAAAAAAACATACCGCTACCTTAAACTTAAGATTATATAGCGATTACATTGAAAGGAATAAAAACGAGACATGAAAATGAAAAAACACTCGCATTTTCTTGCGGTTCCGCATTGCGACTCTACTAATTTTCCACTAGTGCGATTAGCATTTACCACTTTTCAATTTAATTCACGGGATAATTTCACTCCAACCATTTTCCAGGATTCTTAAATTTTCAAAATTTTCAAATCCCTAATTTTCACGATGCGCACATGCGGAGGGACAGGGACGGCCATAGCGTCCTGCGTCCCGGGGACGTCCCGCTCGCCCTACGTTTATTACTACGAAATCCCGGACTACATTGATCATTGTTCCTGATTTAGCCTTGGTGGCCTCACTCTTGCTAATGCACGAGTAAAATCCTCTCTCTGAGCAATAGTCAGAAGTTTTACTTGCTTCTTGAGATGATAAACGATGGTCGCCAAACCCATCGTCGATAAGTTTAGTATCATTAAGGCCACCGACCAGTCAAAAATCAAAAATCCATCATATTTTTTTATTGCTCTATTCGATTGAGAAAGTCCTAAACTTCATTCCTGCAAAGCGGCAGAACGATCCGTCTCACCAAAGTATGTCAAATGGGGGGTTTGAAAGGAGGGTGGAGGGTAGCTCGCCCGGCCAGCTCGTGCAGATATGCCCCGCTGGCTGAGCCCGTTGGCGCTGAGTGTCAGTTTGTTCATAATTAGGTATGTATCTATCTCCTTGCAAGTCAACACTTTTGAGATTTGGCATGTTGAATTCTCGGTACCTCTACCCCTCCCTCCCTCGGGAGTAAGAAAGAGGGTGGGGGGAAGCTCGCCCGGCCAGCTTGGGAAGACGTGCCAGGTGAGCTTGGTCGGTTTCTGCCGACTGTAGGTTTGTTCATAATTAGGTATGCATCTATCTGCTTGCAGATCAAGACTTTTGAAAATTGGCAAGTTGAATTCTCGGTAACTCCACCCCTCACTCCCTCGGGAGGAAGAAGGAGGGTGGGGGAAGCTCGCCCAGCAGGCTAGTGCACATGTGCCAAATAAACCGAGTTAGTTGTTGCTGACCGACGGTTTGTTCATAATTAGATATGCAGTTATCTGCAAGCAGATCGAAATTTTTGAGATTTGGCAAGTTGAGTTCTCGGTACCTCCACCCCTTCCTCCCTCAGGGGGAAGGAGGGTGATTAGTAGCTCGCCCGATCTGCTTGCGTAGTTATGTCATGTTAGTTGATCTAGTTGTTGCAGACCGACGATTTATTTAGATTTAGATGGCTTATTTTCGATAGCAGATCAAGATTTTTCTGGTTTTGACGTTGATTGCTCGGTACTAATGTAGTGATATAAGCGTTGGGCTCTGCGTGGCGCTTCCATATCCTATAAGAGGAGCCTACGAGGATGCCAAGGACGCCCCAGCTTATGCTCCTGGTGCGTTTTAGACATTTTTGGTACCACTTGTGGTACTGGTTCCTTCAAGGAACCACAATAACTTCCAAAAATGATATTCAAAACGTCAACACTACCAATTTCTCCAAGAAATGTAGCTTGCAAACAAAAAAACCTGTCTCGGCACTAAAACGCGTTTTCTGAGCAATACAAATGTCAATATTCAAGCTTCTTCTTCTCAAAAAGTTGTTATCGTAGAGCAATGATTTTGGTATCATTAGATGCCCAAAGAGTTGCTGCATAAAGAATCAGAGGATTATATTGGAATTCACAGAAAATTTTCAGTTACATTAAAAAATCTACGAAAAAATGAATGACACTTTGATTTTTTTTCCATAACAAATAAATTGTTGGGAGTTTCAATATAATCCTCTGACTCTTTATACAGCAGCTCTTTCCGCATTCAATGACACCTAAATCATTTCTCTACGATGACTACTTTTTGAGAAGAAGTGGCTTGAATGTACCCCATTTTTTCATTACATTTTTTTCGTTATCTCCGTAATTACGGCGAAAACGGAAAAAGCGCCTAATATAACCCTTATTCATTTTCTAAAATATCTACGTATGCAAAATTTCATAGATCTAGATACCGTACAAAAAACGGGACGGCCATTTTCTTGATTCTGACTAGACGGTTTCCTTAAGGCAATGTCCGTTACGTTATCGGGTAACAACTCCATTTTCCTTAAGGCAATGTCTGTTACGTTATCGGGTAACAACTCCATTTTCGTTACGGAGTTGTCCCTCACCCACTGTTCATTGACATTGGATGAGTGGGTGGACAGGGCATTCACCAATGTCTCAACATCGATTGAGCTTTGTGCGCTGCCCATCGAGCTATCGCCCCTGAAAAGAAGGATACAGAAACGATTAGCATGACCGTCATAAAATTTAAAAATTGAACTACAAACACAAAATTTGATATCAGAACACGGTGGCCTGACAACAATCATTAATCATCTATGATAAATCTCGAATAAAAAGTAACCCCTATTCGTACCGACCCCTAGGGTATTGACTCCTCAGTCGAGACACCACCAGTCTAAACATTTAATTAAATTATGCTGATCACCGAACATTCCGGCTGAACTAAAATAGCACAGTGAGATACCGCCGCAGCGTCAAATCAACCCATCCCACAGAGTGAACTGCAACCTCAGCGATTGCATTGAGCAGTCGAAGACTTCGCTCAATATTAAAAATGTCAATTCAGCGACACCTTCAGACAATGAATTTAACGTCGTAAGCGAATTTGGATCAAGCAAATAAAGTGACTTAGAGACAAGGGTTATCAACCCTCAAGGTTAATAAATGGATAGTTATACATTCCTTTTAACCTCAGGCTAACATCAAACATTATTCCCAATCAAATTAGCACAACGCAGTACAACCAATTGTAAACATGACACAGGAAATATAATATACGGCTTACTGATAATATTATTGAACACAACAAAACAGCAAAACTCCTTAACCTATGATTATTAACCTTAACGCAACAGTTAAACAAGGGTAACGGAGTAAATCGTACTCGTCGAATCGTTGCACCGTCAAACGCTAATGGTATAACATAGCAGCAGGAAATTGTCAGTCTAATTCACAGTTTTTAACCTTCCTCAAGGGTAACACGTGATTAAGGTTACTCTTGTAAATTTTGGACCCAATTTTGACCTCAGCCCAATTACGCTTCACCATTTGAACGACAGCAGGACCCATCCAAGTAAGCTCTAGCTTATGTTTTTTTTCGTGATTTCTCAAAAGAACACGATCGCCCACATGTATGTCCTTATTACGTCGCTTGATGTTTCTGTATAAATTTCTCTCTGTCGTATTATTTATGATTAAATTCCTAAAATTTTCCACCGTCCGGGCGGCTTCCCTTGCCCGGAAGTTCACCAAATCCAATTCCTCATCATAATTATAAGTTACAGAATCAAAACTCTCGGATTGGTAGTATGCACACGTATCACGATTAAACATTACGTAACTAGGGGTTTCGCCCAAAGTAGAATTCAAAGCGTTGTTCAATGCATTCTCAACAACTTCCAGCAATTGATCCCACTCTGCATGAAAAAGTGTGTTCACATATAATTTTAACAAGTTTGTTATTTTTTTGTTGTTACGCTCAACTATAGCGTTGGAATGAGGACTGTACGCCAATACTTCCTTTTTTGCAATGGCGTGCATTTTCGCGAATTGTTTGACCGCCAATGATTTAAATTCCAATGCATTATCCGAAATGAGAGTTTTGGGAAATCCTAACAACGAAAAACAATTACTCAAACATGAAATTATCGTCTCCGTACGGCGATTAGATATTGCATACAACCTACAAAACCTGGAAAAGAGATCGATTATGACCAATATGTGTTTATTGCCGTTATCTGTAATTTTGAGTGGCCCAAGGAGGTCCATTGATACGACTTCAAATGGTTCTTTGGCGATCGGAGCGGTCAAAATTTTAATTGGGACAGAAGGTCTGGCTTTAATTAGTTTACAAACTTCACAATCTTTTACAAATTTTCGCACAATTGTTTTTTCCAAATGATTGTAATACTTTAGCTTAAACTTGAACAAGGTGTGGGTATCGTCTGTATGGTACATGCTGTGGATCGCTAAAATAGCTTTACCCGTCAAGGAGTTAGGTACGACTGCTGTCAAAATGGTGCTAGGTCTATAGTCAATTTGTCTACGTCGATATAGAATGTCATTCAAAATCAAAAATTTCTGCAAGTCTGGAATACTCGAAATACTACCATGCAGCAAAACGTTTTTTACTTCTATACAGAAAGGGTCTTTATTCTGTTCTTCAATAAATTCTTTTATAGTCCAAGAAATTTCTTCTTCCTTCGGAACATAGTCTAGCAGCGCGGGTCGCGCGTCTTTGTCTGCTGCACCGTCAGCATTCGCTCTAGGCGGGTCAACTACCTCATGTCTAGTCATGCCTTTGTGGCGTGATCGAGTCTCCACAATACAGACATCTGAATCAACCGCACATTCCAGAGTATCACAACGCTCTAGTTCTTTAATGTTTAGTTTCTCGTTATTTATAGGTAATCTACTCAAGTAATCAGCTACAACATTTTCCTTGCCGGGTAAATATTTTACCACGGGTTCGAATGAATGGACGCTAATACACCAACGCGCCATATTAGTATCCTCAGGGAGTTTTTTTAGCAAAAAGTGGCGCCAAAGGTCGATGGCCTGTGTAAACCCGGACAGGGTATCCAGTAATTAAATATTTGCAATATTTTAAAGCCGAAAAACTTGCGAAGAATTCTTTCTTAGTAGTAGAATATCTTCTCTGGCTTGAGTTAAGGTTCTTACTATAATAAGCCACAGGTCTTAGAATTTGATCGCTTGATTCATCTGTCTGCATCAGGACCGCTCCAATTCCTGAGTTAGACGTGTCTGTGAAAACGTGAAAGTCCTTTGTATAGTCAGGATGTCTTAGTACTGTGTCAGAAATCAGAGACGATTTAATAAAGTCAAAACTCTTTTGGTATTCGTCTGTCTACGTATAGTCAACGTTTTTTCTTAAAAGATTGTACAAAGGATATGCTACCTCAGCAAAATTTGGTAAGAAATTACGGCAATAATTCGCTAAACCTAAAAACTGTTGTAATTCCTTAACATTGACCGGCGCTCGGCAGTCTTGCAATTTTAGCGAGTATTTACATTTAATACCATCGGCTGCAATGATGTGACCTAAATACTCGATTTCCTTTTTGAAGAAGTTACATTTCTCAAGCTTTAATGACAAATTACCGGATCGCAACATCTTAAGAACGATTTCTATATTAGCCAAATGCTGACTTTTATTTTTTGAAAACACCAATATATCGTCTAGGAAGACGAAAGCTAGTTTACCCAAAATGGGTGCAAGGGCAGAGGTCATCACCCTTTGAAATACTCCCGGGCTCGTACTGAGACCAAACGGGACCCTACAAAAATGAAATTTTCGATAATTTATGCTGAAGGCAGTGAATTTCCTACTCTCTTGTTCTAATTCGACCTGATGGAAGGCCGAGCGGAGGTCTAAATTAGTAAACCACGCGTTACCGCCCAAGGTCGATAAAATATCGTCTATCCTAGGTATGGGATAAGAACTTTTAACTAGTACCTTATTAAGTGCACGAAAGTCGATTACGGGACGAAGGTCTCCGCCCTTTTTTTTACTACAATAACAGGAAAATTAAAGTCTGAACTAGAATCTTCGATTATCCCCTGCGCGAGCATATCATCTGTTATTTTCATCACCTCTTCCTGATATTTGTGGGGAATGCGACAAGGAGCTAAATTTAGTACCGGAGCATCCGGTTTATACTGAATTTGGTGCTTCATAATATTTGTAACACCTATAGTCTCTCCTTCCAGAGTAACCACATCTCGGAATTCATTCAATAAATTAATTAAAGGTAACTGTATGTCCTCTTCATTACATGAAACGTCATCTTTCGGTAAAACACGTCGTACCTCTCGCTCTCCACCTTTTGACACACCTACTCCTGTACATACTTGTGCATTAACTCCCAACTCCTCGTCACAAACGGGAATTTCACGTCTACCGCGAGCGTTAGCTTCCAACCCAAGTTCACTTTCAGCTATGGCTTTCTTTCCACCACCAGCCGAGACAACCTGAATCGTCTCCAACACCGCGTTAGAATTTACTTCATCATTATGAGCGTCTCTGAGTGCAGTTTCAACACTTGTTAAATACATCTCGCTCTCAATATCATCTGCTGCAATTAATTCAACATTGCACAACATCTTATTCTCACTTAAATGAACAGCCTCTTCATTTGAATTTAAAAGCATCACCGGCACCACGCCGTCGTTCTCTACACGAACAATTGCTTCCGCTATAAGAGCACCACTATCAAGGCATCTTTTTAAAATCATATACTCTCCTGGAGTTGCTTTCTTGATAAAGCCGTACACTATTTTTATCGAATTACCAGGCACTTCCGCTTGAGTGCAATGAACGATCAACTGCCTCGGACACTGTGACACCTCAGCCACAGCGGGGATTTTTTTCTTTTCTCTTCAGTTATTATTTTCTGACAGGTGACTGACCCTGTCGCTCTTTCTCGCGACAGCAACCTCCGATATCAGACAGTCGCTGTTTACAATTCTTTTCATTACTGCCTCTCTGGATAAAACCTGCTCCATTTTTAGTTCACAAAACGGGATAGAAATATCATCCCAACGAAGAGTTTTATTTTTAAAATCAATAGTAGCATTGTTTAGAACATCGCGGCCGAGAATTAAATCATAGTTAAATTTAGCCTCTTTTACGACAAGGGCATTAGTTTTTAGTACTTTTTTAGTGCCTGGAATGGTAATAGACAACTCTACTTCGCCGCTTACATTACTTTTGCCGTTAATGCCCTTCACTATTAAACGACTAGGCTTAACTCCTTCGTTCAAATTTTTAACCTGCCTGTAACTTATTAGGCATTTCTCTGACCCGCTGTCTAGCAAGGCACTCAAATACTGCTCATTACTTTTTAATAGTATCGTGGGTTTATTGCTTCCCTTAAACGCGACCAAACCAGCGTCTTCTTTATTACAACAACTTTTCACGACACTAGCTGAGAAATAGGCCTCGACTGCTTTGCTTCGCTCTTGTCTATCTACGAGTTATTCGTCTTGCAATAATTTATACCTATTCTCGCATTTAAACAAGGGATCAATGAAAGATTGGCTCGTCTCGGTGGGATCACTGACTGATTGGTTTGTCTCGGTGGTATCTGGACTTTCGGTCACGGCTGCAAGATTAACGAGGGCGCTGCCAACCTCGGGCTCAGACAAATTCAAGTTCCTCCTGCTACCTCTACCTGTTCCTAGTTTTCGCTTAAAAAATCACCTGACTCGGCTTCCGCCCAGTGAACTTCATTCTTACCGCGCGCTGTGCCACCTCTATTTACATTGCCACCGCGCAAATAAGATTTATAATTACGTATTTCAGTTCCCGTTGCTCTGCAATTTTTTACCACGTGGGTTCCACCACATGCAAAACACCCTCTCGGAAACTGACCTCTCTGGGGTCTGCACTCGAAATGTCCAACAACCGAACACGATGGACAAAATGGGAACCCTCGTTTTTTCGTTGCTTCATACTTGGGAAAATGACCTGAAGCCTGACCAGAAACATTAGAACTACTGTTGTCTGTTCTCATCATGTTACACTCCAAAGATCCATTTGCTCGGTCACCTACGTAACTACTAAATTCTCTTGCCCTACCACGAGGATTTTTTAACCAAGGCCTAGGAGTGATCCTACGTACTCCTGAACGGTAGTTCCTACGGTAATTTCCTACACTCCCGTAGAACACCTCATTTTCCGGAAAATGATCTGGCGCATCAATGCCTTCGTCAAACTCACTGGCTATATCACCTACATAGCTCTCACTTTCGTTTCTGATTGGAAATTGTGACACAAGAATCTTTTTGGTTTCTGCCTGACCTCTGACGGTTGAAATTAACCTCGCCAAAAGTTCCTCAGCTGTGCTGAATTGGTGTTCAAAAATGTTTCTAGCGAACGACTCATCTAATAACGGACCAAGAACTGTTAATGCTAGACTGTATGACATGCTGTCACCTACAAACCGTTTCAATTCTGCTTGTGTTGTACAAGCCTGATAATATGGATGCCTTTGCCAACCCAATGTGGTTGACGTCAAATTGTTTTCAGTGAGTTTACGTATCTTTGAAAACGCTGTTACTAATTGTGCTGCTGAAGCATTGTTCCCAATCAATTGCAATTCATTTAAATCACATGCCAAGGCGTGTATGCTCTTTTCACCACGACACACGTATATGTCCTCGAGAATTTTAACTACTTGATCAAATGTATAATTTAAATCTGCGTTTACTAGTTTGGTCACAACTGCATTGAAATCACCTACGTTTTTATTCGCTGACCTGACAAGGAATTCTTTTTTGCGTTCGTCACTCGTCGCATCTGGAAGCAGTGTCATATATGCCTTAAGATTTTGTATATGAGTCCCAAAGGACTTATTCTCTAGGAACTCTGGGTCCTGCTGTCTTTTACGTCCCTTGAAGATCGGCAGCTCAGCGTTAGTCATTATCGTTCCAATCCTAGGAATATTAAGGGAAGCATTTTGGGGGCATCTGAGTCCAAAGGTTGATTCTCCCGATTTTTGTTTTTATTGCTTTAAATAAGTTAGAGACATGTCCCCGAATGTCTGTAAAAATATCAGGAACCTACCCCAGAGCTAACGTCCCTC
Source organism: Morinoia aosen (assembly GCA_030386875.1). Classification (NCBI taxonomy): domain Eukaryota; kingdom Metazoa; phylum Arthropoda; class Malacostraca; order Amphipoda; family Talitridae; genus Morinoia; species Morinoia aosen. The sequence continues at coordinate 5,736,682 of CM059569.1, forward strand.
CTGGGGGGGGGGAGGGCATCCCTCTTACGGACCTTTTTTTTCATTTTTGAACCTAAAGCAATGAAATTTGGTATACTGATAGGAAATGCAATTTTGAATCATTTATCATCAATGACAAAATGCGATTTTCTTGAAAAGAAAACGGGAAATCATAGAAAACGACATTTTTGGGGGGGTGTTCTAAATGCTTCTCCTCCTACAGTTTTTGAGCTACAGTAATGATTTTGGTATCATTGAATGCAGAATAACGTGGACAAAAAAAAAAAAAAAAAATCTGAAATTTTCAATTTTTTTCCATTTCATTTTTTTTATATATTTCATCATTCATATTCCTCATCCCCATCCGAATATTTTTTTATTATTGAATTTAGAGCAATGAAATTTGGTATCCTGATAGGAAATACAATTTAGAATCATTTATCATTTATGACAAAATGCGATTTTCTTGAAAAGAAAATGGGAAATCATAGAAAACGACATTTGGGGGGGGGTTTCTAAATGCTTTTTCTCTGATAGTTTTTGAGCTACAGTAATGATTTTGGTATCATTGGATGCAGAATAACGTGGACATTCCAAAAACTTGAATGCTTTTCCTCAAATTTCCAATATAAAAATTTAAGAAATTAAAAAGAAAAAAAATCAAAATATTCTCACGAAAATTCAAATTTATGACGACATAACTTTGAAACAAGAATGAATTTTGAAAAACTTCTCAATACATTGTAAAGCCCTTGTTTTTCTGCATCCAATGATACCAAAATCATCACTGTAGCTCAAAAACTGTAGGAGGAGAAGCATTTTTTTTCTTAAAAATAGGTTTTATATGAAAAGTAACTTATCAAGACGATTGTCGTTATAACTCCGAAGTTTACAAAGCTAGAGCAATGCGGTTTGTTGCATTTGAAAGTGACATGTTTGCTCTATCGAACTTATGGGCGCATTTCCAAATTTTTTTCTGTAAAGCTCTCCGTGGACTTTTTACCCTAAAAGTATAACTTTTGCTCTGACCCTTACAAAAAAATTCATATAAATTCTGAATAAAAATATATCAAAAATCTGCCCATAAGTTTGATAGAGCATAAGTTTGACTTTCAAATGCAACAAACCGCATTGCTCTAGCTTTGTAAATTTCGAAGATATAATGAATAATATATGTATATATAAAATTAATTTTTTTAAATAAATAATTTTCTATGCCCTGGGGAAAAATTTTTTATGAACAAAAGTTGTTACAAATGTGGAGATCTAGTAGTCTGCAAATTTTCATAGACATAAGTCCAATAGAAAAAAAGTTTCAGTTTTTTGGAAATGCTTCCCTTAATATTTGCGGCGATGTCACGCGCGAGTTGCGTCCTATCATTATTACCACTAACACCTGCACCTGCACTTGTCGTCGGGGTCGTCATTGTGGTAGATTGTGTCACACTAGTAACCCTTGGTTTACTCGTCCTTCCTGATTTTGTCACTGTAGGACCTGTTCGTAGAACTTCGTCACTGTCCGAACTGTCCGACATCAATCCTACTATCCAGAATTAATTCAAGAATTGTCCTATTCACAATCAAAGGTATGCCAAAAAAATAATATCGCATTCCGCAAACAAAAAGAAAAAGAACACATCTACTTTCAATCAATATACCCAAAAATTAAATAATAGTACACGCAATAATAACTCAATAATAGCAATAATAGCCTCACTGCTCTCCAAAAATTTAAACTACAAGAACACAATCTCCAGAGAAATTCTTGACTCTCTAGGCGAGCTCGGTAACAATCTAGGTGACACTCTAGTACTTTTATGGCAGAACTTTTACGTTAAACAACAAAAACGAGACTTCCTTCGAATTTTCAGCTCTGAATATACCAAAATTACTGCCTCACTGCTTCTATTAAACCTGCTACTCAGAAACAGTAAAATATTACACTTACTCTAGTTATTGAAGATAATCAGGCGATTAATCTGCTAATCCACAGGTTATGTTGACGCTATTGACGCACTGCGTCTCTCACAACGATCAATATTAAACTGATGCCACTTGCAGAGCCAGCGCGATAGCTGCCCCGTCGGCATTCGCAGAGACAAGGTCTCAGAGCATTAAGTGCATACAAAAAACAGCCTGCCTAGCGACAGAGCAAAGAGGCTTGCGCGAGTACATGCGCACTGAGATTGAGAGAAAAAAATATTTCACGAGGACTTAACTGCAATAAAAACGTAGACTGCAGGGTGCGTTGCTTATTGCTGAAGGGCTGAAGGCTGGCTGCCGCTAATACGTGCAGAGTCAAACGTTGCTGTTGTTACACGATGACAGGGGACGATGCTGAAGGACGTGGTTGTTAATTACGATGGCTTAAAATAGTGAATTACTGTTTGTCACTATGAAAAACTGCTGCAGTTCATTTAACGTCACCGACAGTTATTGTACGTAGTATTGTATGCACCTTGAAGTTATTATTTAAAACAACCTGTTTCTTTAGTCATCACTTGGCGCTGGGAATGCACTTATAGTTACTTCGAATATGATTTCGATATTTTCTCCAGATTCATACACAAGGATTCTGGTGCGAAATGGAGAGCCAATATTCAAATAAACTGTGAATTGGGCATAAACCTCAACCAAGTCTTCTGCCGGTATTCCAATTCCAAACACGAATACCGAGGGACGCGGCTGCCAGAGTTGGTTATGTTCTTCGTTACACATCAGAGACTGTATAATGTTCCAATAACTCTATAATATGCGGGACACTTGATATCCTCTTAGCAATTGCACACATGCACGTGAGTTCAATCCATACTGGCCACCAATATACGGTGGGTAATGATCACAGAGGTTAGCTTGGCGGTAGGTTTATTTAGGTAACCGATGTCGTTGGCACAGGAGGACGTGATATATGTATGAGCGTCTCAAACTAAGCAAACACGGCTTATATAAGGTGCGAGGCATCAAGATGTCGAGATTGAATACAGACTGAACACAGACAATAGACGGCAATACTCGCACACTGGGAAGGGGGTCCTACACCCACCCTCTTCACGTATCGCAACAGGAAAAATATTAATTGTCCTATGCAAGCGTACTGTCTGTATATTGGCATGGAAAATTTTCTTTAATCATTTTCAGTTGCTTAAAAATTTTTATATAAGTTTTATAACTCAAATAATGGTCCAGTCGTTTGCAAGGATTTGTCCGGCATTGTATTTCGCTTGCTCTGTGTAGTTTCTTGTGGCGGCGATTGGTCTTGCTTTCGGGAAATTGCCCTTCGTTGTGTAATGGCACTTCACTGTTTTGAGTCATAAATGCGTGAGAGAGTGGAGCAATAAAATTTGAAATTCTTGCAGCTACAGTCGGACCATTTCGGAGCGCCTAATTTGAAGTGTACTTGACTGAGTGTAATCCATGGCCATTAATTTCGAAATGCTATGAGAAATTGATATTTCCGGAATCTTTGCTTATTTTTCTCGTGCCGCTGAGTTGATTCAGTTAATGTTGTTTGAGTGAATATTACATCAAAGTTCAATTAATAGCGTTGTCTTATTGGCACAGTTTATTTTTGGTGCATCCGAGAGCCAACATAATTTAGTCACGTTCTGAAGTGCCGCCATCACTATTAAAAAGAATTTCCTTCTTCATAGGAGATTTATATTTCAGTGCCCTTGTGATTAGGAGTTTGTCGGTATGCTCTGAACAACAGCCTCTGCGCCTCTTGCGAGGAAAATACTTACTCTATTTTCTTGACAGTGTGTTCGATAAAAAAAATTTTTTTCTTGAGTGCTGAATTTTTGGTTGAATTTTTCTATGATCTGTACAATTATTAGGTTTAACTGAATTTAGGTGTGAAGCATTGGCTGTGGAAAATGACGCCGTAGTTTTAGCAAACGCCGCCTTATCTCAAGTGAATCTTTGAAGCAAGTTAAAGTTTACCAAGGTTTGAGGCATTTAGTAATTGATCCCGTTGGAATTTTTCATTTATGTGACGCCTCACTTAAATAATAATTTACAGAATTTTTTTTTTGGCCTCGTTTGTGTCAAGCTTCTCCAATCAGCTTTAGCAACATAATTCATATTTTCATTCGTTGACATTTGAGTGCTTCAATTATGTAAATTGACATCTGCTAAGAAGCAGTAATGGGATTGTTTGAGAATCAATTTCCGTGCTATCAATGGGGTAAATTTTTTTTTGTTGCAAAATTGTTGAATGAATTAGTGACGGTGCCTAGGGTAAAAATTAAATGTAGTGTTTTAAAGTAAGTGATAATTTTCAACGATGCTGCACTAGCAATTCATTTCATTTTATTCTGCAGTCGGAAAATAACAGTTGAATGCCATTGTGATGAGAGTATAATTAGCATGAATTGAACTAATGGAACCCGATGCATTTGCTAAGCGAGTACTCGTGCAGAGCTTTGTCTTGAATATGTATTTCATAAATTTTCAGTATGCTGTCTTCTTATTGAATGTTTCCAGGATTTATCACCTCTTAATGCCCATTGGTTTTATGTGTAGAACGATGGCCCCGGATGTATGCCTATATTTTTTAGTTGAAACCGCCTTACATCAATTGAAAATTTGAATGAATTTTGCGTTTTTTTTTTGGTATTCAAAATATTGAATGACTGAGCAAGTTTAATTTTATTATGACACCTCGTTTAAATTTTAATGTGAGAAGTTTCTTGAAGTTTAGTGTGAATCTAAATCTGTGTAATTTTGCTCTAAGAAGCTCAGGAACACAAATAATTTTCTTAGATGTGGGAGTATTTCAAGTATAATGGTCGAGATCTTCAGCCCAATAATCATTTAAGCGTTTTTAACAACGAATTTTGTTCCTGGCTGTCAAATGCAGAGTAAATTAAATTTTTCATGCCGGTGTCGGATTGAAGCTGAGTAAGTGACGGTGCCTAGAATAATAAATTTTGATGAAGTGTGCTCGTTTCCTCTCTGAGAATGTGTTGCATCTTCTGAAAATGCCACGCAGCCAATTCTTGGATAAATTTAGTTACTTAGAGATAAAATACCGCCACACACGTGACCAGTAGAGTAAACCCCATTTGTTAAATTTCAGTATTTATAACAATTTCATGCAAAACTCCAGGTTCAAGAGTGAGAAGTGAATATTGCTTCTTTTGAGATGTTGCTGAATTCCACTGATTCAAACCAATTTGTTTTGTTATTCTTCTCAAATTACGTGGACATAAAATCTTTATTGGGTCATACTAATATTCATATAAAGTCCTTGGAAAATATAATTTTTTTTGCAAATGTGGAAGTGTTTGGCGGATAAATTAAGGGTGTTCCAATCTCAGCTTCTATAGGTGGGATGAAACTTTATTAATAATTAGGTATACGCAGTTTTAGAAAAAGAAAACGTGGGTGCAGACACAATTTGTCTGTTCAGTTACATGTCGCCAATAAAATAATTTTCATTATCAGTTGAGCGCGCATTGAATTTTGAGCTTGCATTTTTTTTCATCGTTGATTGCCCAAAATAGGAACTTTCAAGTTAACACTCATCATGATAAAATGAAACTTTTGGTAATTTTGTTAACACTGGAATATACAACCCAGTTGGAGTTTATTCCCAAGGAGTTAATGAAAATTAAAGAGGAGTTTTGCTGTATCAAACAGGAGTTTTGCCGCATCAAAGTGAGAATTTCATGAAGTCAGCTACAATACTCGATGTATAAATTTCGTTTTGAAATTGCAAGCGTTCTCCGTTCAATATTTTTATTAACACTTAAATGATGCTGTCCATTCTCGTCGGTAATTCAAACTGAATTATTGTGTAATGCTAAGAGTGTGTTCTTGCTTAGGCAAGTTAAGGAGTTAGCTTCACTGAAATATGTGCGTTTCACATGGTCGGAAATGTACAATATTCGAGATGGAGACTTTATTTCTGTTAGATGGATTTAATACAGCGTGAAAATTGGAATGAAAGGCATTGCGGTGAATACATGGAATTTATCTTTAACAATAAGGATCAGCGTGACAGTCTGCGGTGCAGCGAAGCTATGTAATTTTATTGCTGTTCTGAGCCGAGGCAGTGGAATTCTCTTGTGCGTCAAGTTAAGTGTGGTATTACGTGAGGTCATAATGTAGGATATGAAAGCAGTAAATGTCTGAGAGAGTATGGTCAGTAACATTGAGTTATAAATGTGTCGTATCAAAAATGACGAGTTGTTATTTTGAGCCAAGCTAGTGAAGTTGTTTCAGCGCCGTTGAGTGGGAATTTCTTGATCACTTTTTCCCCATAATGTTGTTGATGCTGACGCTGGTTATTCTCAAACATCATTGGTATGCGTCATTAATTTCATATTTTTTTGTTCATTGTTCTGTAGGCATGATAATTATTAGGGTGATGATTCCCTTAATGCGTTATTTAACGATGTTAGTGAAAACTTTGGAAACAGGATGAGTATATAAATATCGTGTGTACGAACGATGTCGTCGAGCAACGTGGAATCATTTAAATGTGCTGCACTGACTCTGGGGCTGAGAATCGGATAAAATTTTGTGTCATGTCTATTGTTTTTTTTGGCATTTTTGTGTCAGTGTTATCACAATGTCAGATCGTCTGAAGAGCCTTTCGGCGTAGTAAGGTGTAAAGTTTGACGGGTTGTTAACACTACATTTTGTCTATTTTTTTTGTGTGTGTCGGTGTTGTCAAAATGTCGGATCGCTAGAAAAGCCTTCGCGGCAGAGTATGTCGTAAAGTTCGATGTGTTAACAATACCCAATTTATCTGTGCTTTTTTTTATTGGTGCGTATTCAGGATGTCTCCTGCTAGTTCGTACGTCATGTGCAAGAATGTTTTATTTACTTCGAAATATTTAGGTGATTTGACTGATTAGTGACAACGTCGAACGAATTTCGGCTTTTGTCTAGAGTTGGTTGAGGATACCGGAAAGTAACTATTTTATGTATGTATGTAGGAATTCTTCGTGTAGCTCACGTCCGCCTCACTCAAGGCAGATTTTGAAGGAAACCGAGGAACAATTCTTACGTAGATCAACCAAGTAATGCGCTGTCTCTCGAGTACAAATGGACCAGGATAGACAATTAAACGCGTATTTACGGAAGGAGATCATTGGCAATTTAACGCGAACCTCGGGGGTTAATGTCATGCTAGTCTACGAGCGGACTGAGAACCAAAACCTGAAGGTCTTCGCAAATAAATGTGCTTCATTTTCTACAATTATGATGAAAGAGCTGATGAGCTCCTACGTGGGAGTCCAACGCGCATTTGACGCAGTAATCTACAGAATTTGTCCGCGAATTGACGCAACGAGGATCTACGGAATTTTCCACGAGTTCATGTGACGCCAAGGATGAATTTTTTTAATGGAAAAGCTTCAGTATACTTCGATTCTCAGCAGGGGGCCCTCCCCAGGATCATTAGCAAGCCGAAGAGCAGTAGCACGTCAGAAGAGCAACAGCAACAAGCTGTAGCTAGGCGCACAGGAGGAGCAACAGCAAGTTTTGTCCAGGAGAAAACGTGAAATTTTGCGACACAGGATGAAATAATAATGATGAAGAAAAAAGAGTTGAAGTTGGAAAATCAGCTCCATTTTTAAATTTTGTTTTTAGGTGAATTGCAAGCGAGAATGCCGAAAGGATGTCTCTGCTTGAACCACATTCGCCTACTTTACGGTCTCTAATTTAGATGTTTATTTATGTCGACGAATTTGTCGAGAACAAACCGGAAAAAATAAGATAACGGGTGCGTTTTATTTTGTGCGTTTATGTTGTCCGATTTATGCGTTATCTTTGATGTGTTCTTTTTCTCCTTGCGTTCTATAATAATGTTTATAAGAAATGTGCGTTTCAATTATTAGGTGTGTGTCGGGTATTAATGAATTTTTTATAAATGCGTCAACATCGGCGTGTTGCAAGAAGGTAAATCATGAGGTGATATGTAAGGATATTTTGATGTCGGGAAAAGCGAAGGAATTCAAAAAGGGGGGTGAACATTTCCTAAATTTTTAACGTAAGGGGTACGTCACGGTTATAATTGAAATTAACGGTTGAAAATTTGAATCAGCTTTGCAAGTTGGCCCAAATTTTTCTGGGGCGAAGCGGGTATTGTGAGGAAATACTACTCTCATAAAATGTTTTTGGAAATTATTAAGAAATACTCTCATAAGATATTTTTTAGGAAAAAATGCCCGTAAAATGTTTTTGGGAAAATACTTCACTTTAGGAAATGTCAAAAACCGTTATCACTGGTATTCTTGAGCGTGAGAATGTGGACCAAAGTTTACCCGTGTGTATAAGGTCAATTCTTCAATGTTCTGTCGAAAAACAAGCAGCGATTGTTTGAGCGATATCGCAGAGGCTGGCTCGACATGAGAAAAGCTGAGCTGGGGTAGAGGTGTGTCATATTTCACGGCCTCAAGAGGCCAGCACTTCACCAGACTGCGAGCGCAGGCATCGTGAACGACTCACACACACAGGAAAAGCACAAAAACACACAACACACATCGACGCACACACAAACACACGCACAACACAAGCGCACACAAGGCACAAGCGGAGACTTCGTAGGGCAAGAGGCGGACGTGACGTAGGAACAGAGGCCCACACGACCTGAGCGAATCACCGCTCGCCAAAGGGATGACGCGAGAAGGTGTGTCTGAGCACACACCAATGGGAGTCCCAGACGTCAGAACAAACAAGGATTCCGCCAATCAGGATGCAGATGCTGCCTCTGTACAATGGAATGATCTGGATCAATCTCGCAGCAAGGAAGCGAAACGCTTATAAGGAGGGTAGATGAAGCCTAGAGAGGGATTTTTGAACGCACGAGAGAGCACTGCGCACGAGGTCTGAGGGTGCACTACACAGCAGGTCGGCTAGCGCCGGCTTGCCTTCTACCAAACTGCAATCTGAAGGTTGGAGTAAAGTTAACAATTAGAAATACAAGAGACAACGTTAGACGTCGGCAACCGGTGAAGCACCGTCTCACAAAAGAAACCTGATCGAAGTAAACCAGCCTCGCATCGATGATCGTCTTGTGTAAACACGTCGGAGATTCAACCGAGAGCATTCAAATATCTTTGCATCGGGGTCGAACTCACAGGCAACTTCAGCGTCAAGATTTGGAGCCACGCAATTGCTAACGTTGCGAGTATTAACAGTCAAGTTCGTTCACCAACAATGCGAAGATCAACGCACAAAACTACAGTGAATTGGCGCACCAACGAAACTCTTAAGTAATTCCCGGCACCAGGGCAGCTGCGAATACGAGTTGTGATGCCGGCAGCATGAAGAGGGAGCGGGGAAGTTACCGCTGCAGCGCGTTAGCGAGACATCAGCCAGGACAGCAGCTATTCTAAGCAACGACGAAGGAGATCAGCAGTGAACGATAGCACATCGGCAGTGAATATCTATCAGTGAATCACTTGTTATCAAAAGGGCGAGTGTTTTATGGTTGTGAGAGCTCTTTAAGGTGGTGATAGAAGTTCAATTTCAAATGTAGAACAGCACCCAGAAAAGTGCTTGTCAAAGTATCGCGCAAATCATCTAAATTATAGGAAATCGGTTACCTGTGTTTATTTGGTCGAGGATCGAATTCACGTTGTGAATGGTGCGGCGCTTCATGTAATTCTACCCCTTGTCACAAGTCCAGGTTAAATCGTGATATATTATTCTCGCAAATATTGTGCTTTGTGTTGCTTGTGGAACTTGCAATTTTGTGGATACGTAAATTGTTGTCAGCGATGGAGTATTGGTAACTTGAATTCTCGGTAAGCATCACATTTATATCATGTCGTGTTTAAAGTCTTATGACGGTAGATACGTGTGTGCCTTTCTTTAACGCAATTGTGCCCTTTCAAATCATTTCGTTCCAATGCCTTGTGTACTTTATCCACGTGTTACCTAAAATAAATTCATGTAAATCTTCAAATTCTTTTATTCTCCATGTCTGGTATGCAGGTGTACGCAAGCATGAAGGACGATACTTTAAAATTTGCGGGGGTTGAGAGTCCCTCAGCGTCTGGGAAGGGGGTCCTAAACCCACCCTCTTTTCGTATCGCAACAGAGTTCTGCTACATTGATTTTAGTTTTAATATTCAGAGATTAAGTTTTACTTATAAGTTGAATGTTGATTTAATTTTAGTCCTTAATTATGAGGAAACAAGCTTAAATTTAATTAACTCTAAACGATTACAGGATAGCCTGTAAGATTTCTGTACATTCCCCGCCAGGAATTCGGCTTCACTAGAAATGAAGGCGAATGAAAGTTAGATTATTTACACTGCGTCATCTGCCACACAGGAGCGTATTTTACGCTTAGCCGCAACGGCAGCTTTTCATTGGCAGGGGCGCACGTCAGGCCCATTCGATTCAGACCCTAGTCCGTCCGAGCAGGCCGGCTGGCTGCTGAGCGTCTCGTCTGATGAGAGAAGAAGAATTAGTGACGAAGCATGACGGTAGACCTCGTCACCTGTGCTTATACGAATATGTGCTGCGGTGACTTCTCCCAGAGAATTAGTTTCTGTTTTCAGAACGATACCTAAAGGGTAAGTGGATTGTTTCAAATATTTATCTACTAGCAGAACTATTTCGCCCGATTTTAGGAGCTTATGCTTTACGGGTTTATATCTATCCGGTTTGTCAGTTGCTTGACGAACCAAGGTTGCCAAAAATTCTCTGAGTGATAAATATCATTCAATTCTGTGTGAGCACGAACCAAAGTCGAGTAGTATTCTGTGAAGTCCTTGAGAGACCGTGGTTCGAAGTCTGTATCATCTGTGGAAATAGATTGAAGATCAGGCAAAATATTGACCGAAGGAAGCTCGTAACCGTGAATCAGCATTTCTGGTGTTATAGGAGAGACATTTTCAATATTAGAACGCAACGCTTCTTTGAACGCGATTGGTCTCCTGTTGATGAGGTGCACAGATTTGGCAATCAAGAATTGGAAATCAAATATAGACAAAATATTTTTTCCAATAGCTTTGAAGATAAGTCTCTTGCAGGCCCTGACACAGCGTTCAATGAGCGAGCCTAAATCACTGTTGCTCTTGCAATACTGTGCCAGTGTTATTTATCGGATGCCATGCTCCTCTAGGTAGGCCTTAGTTTCATGGTCATCGAGGAAAGATCTAATTGTGTTGAAGCCTGCTGAAATTTGATTGCCTAAATCAGCTGTACAACTTTTGAACATTCCGTATTCATAGACGTGCAATTGTAGAGCCTTTAGGAAGTCTTGTGCATCTGCACTCAAGCAAACTTTCATGTTTATTGCCCTACTCCAAAGACAGGTCAAGATCAAGATCCACACCTTTTGTTTTTTACCTTGAATATTGATTGTGTATGGGCCCATGTAGTCCAGAAACACAAGAAAACGGTTTGGCAATTGGAGAGACTCTCCAGTCGCGATAAGGACTCTGGTTCAATTTTATTGGTCGTTCATTTACTCTACGACAAGTGATGCATTGCTTTAGAACTTTCCTAACTTCAGAAAATGGGTGGATGAAGAAATAATTTTTTCTCAACTCGTGCAGGACCGAGTAGAGACCGGAGAGGCCAATGGAGACATGAGCGTCTGCAATGATCAGTTTTGTGAGCAGACTGCCCTTTGGCAAGAGAACCGGATAAGCGTTAGCGTTTTGTTCGGGAAATCTAGACTTCACCCTCAAAAGGCCGTCCGGTGCAAGAAATACATTCAAACGTTTTATTAAAGCAGGCACTTTACTACTCTCTTTCTTTGCGTCTCGCAAGTAATCTAGAACCTCACGAAACTGTTCTCCCTGTTCAGCAAGCAAAATGGTCCTCATCGCTTTAGAATGCAAATTTTCCGTTTGAATGGCAACAGTAGCATCAGATCTTAGTACTTTTAATTTCAATTTGTTAACAAACAGGAGGAGATTTTTGTAAATCTTCACAAGTTTTTCTAACGAAGAAAATTTGTCGAGTGGTACCAAGTGGACGTTAGGATAATTTCGCTCTGCAGTGCAAGTTTTTACATTAGCGTTTATGGTCGACTTACCCTGAGTATCTTGTTCACAGGCCTGTGCTTCGTCTCCGGCGAAAACCGGAGCTTCCGACCCTTCGACGGACTTGCTGGCGACATGAGGCAGCACCAAGGAGAAGCCTGGGTCCAAGGAGGAAGCACTCTCATGGATGAAGGTAGGACCTGTGTAATACCTAGAGTTGTTTAGTTGCTTAGCACTTGGGCAACGGGTAACGAAATCTGCAGGATTTTCCTGTCCAGCGGTGAACCTGAAATTTATAGGTTTTTTATTACAGAGAGATTCTATCTCTTGCAGTTTGTTCATGGTGAAGACGTTTCTTTATGACATCTTCCCGAAATCAATGGAGAAAGATTTAATCCAATGCAGAGCCACCATGCTGTCTGTGAAGAGAGATAAGGAAGTTATTTTTACAGGAGTCGTAGTTTTGTTGCCAGTGAAGTTCTCAAACCAGTCAATCAATGCAGCTGTTCCCAGATGCACTGCTGCAAGTTCAAGTACAGGTACAGATCTGGCTTTCATTTGTTTGTTGATAATTTTGGACTTACTGGCGAGTAGAGTAAGTTTGTTTTCATTTTCTGCTTTTATGTATATGACATAGCCATACAAGCTGGTCGAGGCATCTGTGAAAGCAATAAGAGAAAAGTTACTTTCACGCTGACCAAGAGATCTAGGAACCGGGGAACACTTTGAGGAATTTACCTGCTTGGCGATATGAGTCCACTCTCGAAGTAGGTTCCTGGGGAGCTTGGAGTCCCATTTCAAATTTTGGTCCGATTGTAGTTTGTGTAAGAAGACTCTGGCTCTGTTGAGAATGGGACAATAAACGTTGAACACATCATAAATTTCGTTAATGGTTCCCAGAATCTTTCTTTTCGTATCTGCCTTCAAGTACAAAATTATCAACAAACAAATGAACTTAGGAGAGAGAAATATGCGGAGTTCCGTCATGGGAAAATTTGTCGTTATTTATTACGTCCAATGTCGGAACGACATTTCAACAATATCAAGCACTAAAACTAAGGGCAACAAAAGTACAAGTCCTTCGGAGCAGGTCTTCTGGGAGACAGGCGGGCGGTCCACTTGCGATCTGTGACTGCCGTCGTAGGAAGCAAGCACCCGTGCTCTGTGGAGTTAGTTGCAGTTAGTTAAGGTTTTAGTGTTTAGTCTTAGGTTTAATACAGTTTATCGTTGTAAGGTCAGTTTACGAGTCATAAGTTATCAGTTATAAGTTTTTAAGGTAAGTTTATACGTTTATAAGTTTTTAAGGTAAGTTTATGCGTTCATAAGTTTTTAAGGTAAGTTTATGCGTTTATATGTTTTTAAGGCAAGTTTATGCGTTATAAGTTTTTTAAGGTAGGTTTATACGCTATAAGTTATAGTTATTAAGAAAGCATGGGGAAACGTCGTCCTAAGTACCCAGCTCACGGCATGGCAAGTAATTGGTTACTGGACTAATAGTTCACCAACCTCCAATAAGCTCGTGAGCATCAGGATGTGCCGGGAAGCGGAGTCAGGCGAGTGGATGGTGAGCGGAGCGGTCAGCAGCACGTAAGGCGCCTCAGCCTCTCATCCTCCGGCCGTTCAGTCCTCGATGGAGGAGAAGCGCAGCGTAGCGAAGCGAAGGTAAGCCCACTGGCTTCCCTGCGTTGGCAGCACGGGAGGTTCCGTCGGGGATGCGACGGCAGATGAAACCGACGGAGGCTGGGTAGGCTCAGTTATAAAGTTGAAGTTGTGAGGTCAATGGCTGGAGGCTATCTGAATCGGCCTCGAGAAAATTTGAGAGGTCAGTGCAGTTTGGCTCAAATGGTGTATTCAATTGGCTGTATTCAGGATGGCAAACTAAAGTTCAAGAACCAAATACAAGCCTAGAGCTGGGTTATAGGAATTTTTATATATTAAAGTAAGGAGTTCTGCTACATTGATTTTAGATTTAATATTCAGAGATTAAGTTTTACTTATAAGTTGAATGTTGATTTAATTTTAGTCCTTAATTATGAGGAAACTAGCTTAAATTTAATTAACTCTAAACGATTACAGGATAGCCTGTAAGATTTCTGTACAGGAAAAGCCCGGTATATGTGTGTATGTATGTACATTTATTTTTATGCTTTGAGTTTAATTCCCGTTATTCCCAGTGTATTGAAATACTGTTAGGAGCTTCTCATACTTGAAAATCATATGTAGCGATTTTCAACTTATGATATTAAGTCAGGTAGTTTACGGATGTCGTAAGAATCAGGAGAGGTTAAAAAATATACTAAATGTTGATTGTGCAAAAGTTGGATCGGAAGGATCTAACATGATAATACCCGTACGTTGTGTGTTTATTTATATATCTGTTTGGTGTCCGCTTCTTAAGGATACCGTCTGGGTAAAAAAAAAAGTCCGTTATTTATGGATGGATTTCTCTGAAATTGTCACAGTAGGTGTGAAATGATGCATAGATCATTTGTTATTTCGACAAAATTTCTGTAGCTGCACTTTTTTTTTTTTTTTTTAAATATGATAAAATAAGGGGGTTATGTAAAATCTATCTCCTTCTACAATTTTGAAGTTACAGAACCAGTATTTCGTTTTTATATTGCTAATATGTCTATATAACCATAAGCAATAGGGAATTTTGATAACTTTTTTTTGTGGATTTTGGGAATTGAAAAAAAAAAATTATGTATTTTTCATTTTTTTTTCATGTGGTGTAATTTTCAAAACAATAAATGTATCAAAAAATGCTATTGCTTATGGATACACCTTGCTAAGCCCTACCGAATGGTATATAAACCATTCTTGTAGCTCTAAAATTGTGGAAGGAGATAGATTTGTAAAAACCAATTTCAAGTTTCCAGAAAAACGTGTTTTTTCACATAAAAAAAATTTTTTCTTTTCATCTTTTGAACTACAGGGTTTTCTACAATTAACTCTCGAGCGTTTGTAGCTCTTTTCAAGCCCTTTTGATTGATATAATTTACATTGCTGTAGCTCTGTAACTCTGGGAAAAAATAAACAACAAAAGTGAATGGGTGTAATTCTTGACAAAAAAAAATTTTAATTTTTAATTTTTTTCCACCAAAATACGTTTTTTTGTCTATTCAACTCCTTTGTTTTATAGCTCTTTTCAAGCCCTTTGGATTGGTGTGCTCACCACTGCTGTAGCTATGATACTGCAGCTGTCATCGAGCTATGCAGGAAAGCTGCGGTATCATAGATACGGCAGAACAGCTAAATTCTGAAATTGTCAAAATTTCATAAAAAATATTTCTTCAGCCTTAGAATGTTTCGTTTGAATAATGGAACCACTTTGAGTAGCCCATGAACGAACTATAATGCCATTCCCGCAGAGAAACGCTCAATTGACTCCCAATAATGAGGGGGGGGGAGGGTTCAAGGTCACTCCACCCCCATCGCTTTCCCCCCCTCTGGTGGGCGCACTATTCGGAGTAGACGTAAACGGAAAGTACCAATGGAAGCGCAAGAAAATCCTCTATAAGATGCATATAAAAACAGAAAATCAACACATATCCTGATTTCTACCCAGACGGTCTCCTTAAGAAACAAAGTTCTGAGTTTGCGGTATCATGGATACCGAATTCCTCAGTATAACATTAAAAGATGGCCTTCACATGCATGATTTGTTTGAATTGTACCAGGATGTGTTCGTATAGAATAGGTTTGGTTAGATTAGGATAGGATAGGTTAGCATAGGTTAGGTAATATTGACAGAATTTTAATACGGGTCCTCTTATGAATTTCCACGGGTCCGAGGAATTTCCACGGGTCCTTCTATATACTACCTAAAACTACCCTTGGTTTATTTGTTTTGAGTCCGCTTCTTCCATTTCTCTGTCATGCTCATAAAGATAGCCATAATGACCGTATCTGTGATGCGAGTTCTACCAGTGCGCAAGTACAATTATATTTTTTATCACGCGTACTGTTAGGATAGATACTGTGTGGAAAGTTTGTTGAAGAGAGGGATTGAATCCCGTCATTTTTGGCGGGCCGTGCACACTAGTTTAGTATAATCAGCATCTGGCACTTACGAGTGTGAACATACTTTTATTCATGAAGTAATAAAACTTTTCTAATATTTGGAAAGCACTCTTTTCACTCATAGTTTCAACAAATAGTTGTTTCCACCGGGCAATTGCTGAGTGCGTGTAAGAATGATATTGAAGGCCGTATCTGTCAAGGTGCTCCTTTTCAGCATCTTTTCGTTTTCTCGTGTCATAAGCTTGTTGAAGTTTTTAACATAAAATATCCACTGTAATTAAATTTCAATACTTATTGCGAAAAAGATAAATAAAAATAATATACCCCTTATTTGCTAAAAGACATTTCGTGGTAGATTCACAGTTCATTGGAACGACCGTAATAAGCAAAAATCATTCCAATTACTGATTCACTTCAAACGTTGAAATCTTATTTTGACCGGGGAAAATAAGACAATGTTATTCTACGAATTTGGAAATTAAATCTATGAATGGAGAATAAAATTAATTCGAAAGTATATAATATTCAATACTTTGTTTATACACCAATTTTGCACTTGACTAAAAAAATTACCTCGTCTTGCTTCTTTCAATGAGGTCAAAATGGGTTTCAACGACTGTACTGGGATATCCCATCATGACAGGAACACTATATTACGAAAAGCATGCAGAACTTGAAAATGCGACTCATATTCATAAGTACCTTTTGCTCCCAAACCTAAAGAATTTCGGTTTGTTTCAAATACGAATACGTGTTTACGAATTTGCGCATAGGGAAATTCGAAAATACGCGCACGGTTCAAAGGATACACGTTGTTTACCTAAAAAAATTCCGTTGTTGTGCTAGCGTAATGAACTGTCATGTCGGTGAATTTGTTCTTAACATAGACGAAGACCTTCAGATACTAGAGGAGCAAGTTGCAACAAGGGTAAATTTGGTAAATTAAGATGGGTAATTATCGGTTGCGATTGGCGTCTGTAATTACCAGTAATTCTAGGTTTTTATTGGCCTTCCTGAATGAACGAATATCTTATTATTTAACCCTTTAACGCCCACATTTTTATACTCATATTACCGTTATAACAACCACTAACACTAAACCGACACTGGCATTAAGTAGTTACTGTTATGAAGATGGGGAAGGAACTGCCACTCGGCAGTGAAGTTCAAAGGACACATTAGTGAACAAATTGAATAAGAAATACAAAATTTTATTGTTATTTTTGAAAGAGGACCGTACAGTCCACTTGGGCGTTAAAGGGTTAATTTAATTTTCACATTAAATGGGCTTGTTATTTAGAACAAACTGTTTTATTAAGTCATTTCTTTAGATTAGTTTTCCAAATAGGCCTATACATAATTTTAATATTAAACAATTTTCAAAATACTGTACAGTATAATGATGTATAACCCAAAATTAATCACTGGCATAATTATGCTTTAAAATTTCCACTCGCACACGCTTCATAAAACAAAAGGTTTAAAATTTGAGTTCACGCTGCGATTAATTGAGCTTTCAGGGTTTTAGAGGTTGCACGTAATTTATATGGACAGGTTAGACATTTCGTGGTTACTCTATTAGATTTATTAAAAACAGCTGAAAATGTATTGAAAGGTTTCAGCTACTAAAAAGTATAAACTGATGTTCATTAACATTAAAATAAAATTTAAAGAAAGGAACCGTTCGACACATTTAATCTCCTGTAAGATTCGAGTCAAAATTTTCCTCTTAATTTCTATTTTGAAATTGAAAGGAAATAATGTTTTATTTCGAAAGGGAAAACTGCATAGGTTTCAGTTATGTTGGAAAAGAGCATCACTTGACAAGGCAAATAAAATCATTCACCTCAATATTTCAGCGCACAAAGCCGCTTTCATAGAACCAATAGTGAAAATGCACTTATCTCGAAACTCGCCGACGGTTGATAATGGTTTGGTCATAGCCAGCGAATATCAGATGTTACAAATTTTCACGATTAGCGAGAACTACTGGAAAAATGAATAATAACATGTTCAACCTCTAAGCGGAACTTATCTAAAGCTGAATAAAGTATAGATCGTTGGCAATTTTAAGAACGATTAACTTTGTTATAGGATGCTTACAAGTTTCATTATCTTGTTCAAATTATTTCCTTCTATAAATGTATAAAATATCCTATTAAAAATATAAATTTCCTAAAAGTAATGTAAGTAAATAAGACTTGGGTGTCTGATTGCGTTCTGTCGATAGCATACTTGTCGCAACCTATAATAGCGAGACCAACGTGTAGTCGGCTCGCACTGTTCAATGGTCGTCAGACACCTCGCTAACCCAACCGTGCTCACACGGCTCAGCTCTTTTATACTATTCAGCCTGTCATCGCCACCATGACGTACAACCTCATCCGTGGAACCATGAAGTGCCAACCAGGCATGTGTTGCTAGTTTCCCTAAGTGCCTCGCCGGCTGGGGGGAGCGTTCGCTGGAGGGCGCTGGAGCCGGTCGTCGGCATCTCGCCATGTCTTCGGGAAGCTTTTCTCCGGCACCTGGGACGTCGACGCTCCGCTGCTCTACATGCGAGCCCAAGGGATGTATCGGACGCGGTGAGTGTGCTGTCGGTAGGGGCGCTTTCGTCAGACACCCTTGTCCGTAGGTCAAAGGAATTCTTCCTTGATAAACATCCCGTTTCTCGGTCCTAGTATCAAAAATTAACGCAGCCTAACTGATTTTCTTGTACTTGAGCTTGCTCGTTATTAAACTTGTACTTGAGCTTGCTCGTTATTAAACTTGTACTTGAGCTTGCTCGTTATTAAACTTGTACTTGAGCTTGCTCGTTATTAAACTTGTATTTGAGCTTGCTCGTTATTAAACTTGTACTTGAGCTTGCTCGTTATTAAACTTGTACTTGAGCTTGCTCGTTATTAAACTTGTACTTGAGCTTGCTCGTTATTAAACTTGTACTTGAGCTTGCTCGTTATTAAACTTGTACTTGAGCTTGCTCGTTATCAAACTTGTACTTGAGCTTGCTCGTTATTAAACTTGAATTTGAGCTTGCTCGTTATTAAACCTAAACTTGAATTTGAGCTTGCTCGTTATTAAACCTAAACTTGAATTTGAGCTTGCTCGGTAATTAAACTTAAACTTGAATTTGAGCTTGCTCGGTAATTAAACTTAAACTTGAGCTTGCTCGTTAAACTCTAACCTAAAAACTTGAAATTGAATTCTTTCTTACGCTCTCGTAATCTTCAGATGGCTGCTATTGTGGAGGCCGTATGTGGGCTGCCGCCGGAAGCGCCGCGCCCGGCGTGTTGCGTCTCAGAAAGCTAAATCCGCCGGCTCTTCTACGAACCCTAAATCTCCTAGCTTATAGCCAATCAGCAAACGTCACTTAACTTCTTTGCTGTATTTGTTTATGTATTATCACCCGTAACAAAGTACCTTCATTTTATACGGGTTAAGGAATAAATTGAATAAATTAAAATGTTATACTTTTTCCCCACTCGGTTTTTTCAATAATAAATTGGAAACTATAATATGTAGACTCCACCGTTAACAATGATCATCAGGTCTTATACAAAATATTTTTCTAAAACAGTAAAGCGTCCATAGTAATTTCTGGTCAGCTAAACAAAACATGCTACTACAAGCGAAAGTCGACCCGTTGCCTATTTTGTGTCTGTATATTAGATGAGGCAAAAATGTGTTGTTCATCGACTCCCGGAATACCCCCACAACGTTTTGGATCGGTCTTCATCATATGGTCACGTAGACATCGTACTGGTTGTCAACCGGAGCAGTTTCAGTCAGCAGTCTCACCAAATGGCATGGCATTAGAGCCTGCAAGTCACTGGAATCAAAACCTATTGCACTTTGTGAGCGATTTCTTGAGTTCTCTTCTACTCCGACTTATAGAGTCGTTAAGAATTTAACCTTACAAGCTTGTTTAGAAACACTGCCAACAGAAAGTTAAAAAGTTCGCGAATAAAAATCCGTAATTCTAGTTCATACACACTGCCTTAATAAGATACTGTTGAAAGATTGGAAGTCTTGCATGACTTTGAATCCATAGAAACAGTCAATTTTAGCATTGTTCTAAAACCTAATTAAATCCCTAATTTCCCTACATCCTGCTTCTAGCTTTATTTTGCAAAAAATACAATCATCTTTACAGGTCCCCTCTAATAGATGTGCGTCAACAAATGAATCCGTGTCTGACAATGTACAGGCAAGGCCATTGATTGTGAGAATTTTTATTTATTTCAGGGCTTTATTTCTCAATATACTCGTGCCTAATCGTTAGCAGTCCTATAATGTAGCATAATTACTTAGAACCAAGGTTAAAAAAAATTATGTGGATTTTCTTAAAAATCAACCAATTTTGTTTTCCTAATATACAGAAAACCCATTTGTACTGGTTAACAAGCTGATACGGGCATTGGAACTGATGGAAAAATAGTTTGTAAGGTGAGTGGCATCTTTATTTTCACATATTTTGTTGAATTATGTGTTTTTTAGATTTTTAAAAATGCCTTCTTTACAAGATTCAAAATCATGGTGATCTCGGAAGAAATTGAGAAAACCAACATTCTTCTCTATCATAGTGATCTATCAAAAAAGGAAATCGTTGCTGTATAAAAATGGATTATAATGTGGAAATATTTCGTCAGGTAAAGCTGCGATGTGGATAGGCATTTTTTTTAAATGTCTGTTGTCGAGCAGGACAAAAAAAAACAGTTGAGACACTATGATCGAAAATTCTTCAAGCTTAAAGGGAAGCATCGTGAGATACCATTACGACAATAAGGGCGAGTTTCGACGAGCTGCGACGAGCTGAAGCGTCTTCTCAAAGAGTGGGGGTTAGGTGAAAGGCGAAAGGCAACTGTGCAGGGGAAAGCATAGGGCCGCCTCACGAGAACCAATGAGAGCGCGACAAAATACTGCGAAGTAGGAGTGTCAGAGGCATGCGAGTGCCTTAACCAATGAGCCATAAGTGCGTCAGAACGAGCAACGGCTTAACCAATCGAGGTACGATACATCAGCACAACGGAGAGAATTATACTCAAATTTAACCATTGTACTAGACTTAAGAATCATTCTACCTCTGTATCACTTGTGGTAAATAAATTGTTTAAATTGTTTAAATTATTTATAAACTCAATACCACGAGCCGAAAAAATATTACATAGGTCTGTATTTTCCACCCAAAATTTTTTGGTTAGTTACTGTAACTATTATTATTTATGCATTGTGAGCACCAAGTACGTAAACCTGGATTTCAATTTTGTCGACCACAGTGCTCCGTGTGTTTTTTGAGTTGTTTAACGATCCACATTTGGAAATATCGTTTGAAATTTTAATGGAAGGATGTCATTTAATTAACTTTTCTGTAATAAAGGTGCTCAGATCATTCATTTATTAATTAACGAATCCTCAGAAACTATATAAATGTTGTCAGTTTGACGTTATTAAGGACAAAGCCAATAGCATTATTAAAGTCTATACGGTAATTATGATATCGCCTGCATTTACATTTTCTAGGGTAATGAAGGAGCATTCTAGGGTAAAATACAGGCCAGCCTAGGGTACAAAGATTGACGAGCGTGGAAGGCCTGCCCTCCGCATTTTCCAAAGCAAGATTAGTACCTCACCACAAGTCAGAGGGTGAGGTGTGCGTGCAAGTCGCTCTAATTTGTTATAATCAAGGGCCTGTAATCTTTACAGTTTTAAACTCTTAATGTATCTTTGCTAGTAATTTTGATATTACTAAGTGTCCTCAAGTGAGGAAACACGATTTATTATCTTTCGGAGTCATAATCCCAAATTAATGATTGACGATTAACTCAACAGCTGGAAGAGCATTCAGCAAGCGTGTGCGCACTCTAGCGTAGCCAGTAGGTAACTGACGTCCGTGCTGACGTCACACTTGCGAGACGGCTATTGGTTACCACAAACATAGGAGAAATCTCAAAAACTGGTTCTCTTCACAGACGGCTGTGCTCCCTCCACGACTGAAGGTCACGTAATTCACATCCGTGCTCTGAGTGGATGATTGTCGCTGTGATGTCACAATTTTTATGACGTCACAATAGCCAACTCTGGAAATAAAGTTACTTCTCTTCTCTGTACTGTGATGCATCTGAGCTCAGTCAACTCTCATTCTCTCAGACGGTCCTTGGACACATGGAGCTAGGATATATGGAGAGAGCATATCGCACTCCGATAGGGCTCAATTTGGCTGCAAAAGTTGAAAGACTCGGGCACTCTCAATGCCCGACACGTCACATTTCTGAGCCAACCACAGACGCTTGGCTGAAGTTGGCTCCACCCACCTTCCCTACAACCCCACCTCATTTTCAAAAGCAAGATTAGTATCTCACCACAAGTCAAAGGGTGAGGCGTGCGTGCAAGTCGCTCTAATTTGTTATAATCAAGGGCCTGTAATCTTTATAGTTTTAAACTCCTAATGTATCGTTGCTAGTAATTTTGATATTATTAAGTGTCCTCAAGTGAGGAAACACAATTTATTATCTTTCGGAGTCTTAAAATCCCAAATTAATGATTGACTATTAACTCAACAGCTGGAAGAGCATTCAGCGAGCGTGTGCGCACTCTAGCGTAGCCAGTAAGTAACTGACGTCCGCGCTGACGTCACACTTGCGAGACGGCTATTGGTTACCACAGACATAGGAGAAATCTCAAAAACTGGTTCTCTTCACAGATGGCTATGCTCCCTCCATATATACTCCCTCCGCGCTTGGACAGTCTCTCATCTGCAGTATGATGGCACGCTGCGTGTTGTTCTGCGTCTTTCTTCAATAGTCCAGTGCGTCTGTAGAGCGCTCGGCTGAAATGGCGAGTGAAATGTTTTTTAGAGTAGCCTGTATTGTTTAATTTAAGGCATTATAATCAGTAGGCTTATTAAGTAACTATAGATAACCATCAATAAATTCGTTCCTCAAGGAAGCCTTACACTGATTCGCTCATTGTAGTTAGTCCTGTTTCGAAAAATACGTGAGGTTTGTTTCAGCAGTTGGGATCAACGAGTGAACAACTATCTGAGAAGCCTCGGGACGTAGAAAATGAAGTTGGTGAACCAGAGCAAGTGTCTTTTCGATTAATGTATGAAAATAATACAATTTAAGTTATATTTCTTACAGAATTATTATTCGATCACGTTCAGTTAACCTAGCCATTTATTATTCAGGCTATGTCGGTCATGAAGGCTTGACTTTCTCAAAGAATAATCCAAAAACTGTGAAAAATTATTGTATTCATTCAATTTGATGCTCTTTTCAAGTTGTGTCAACACGTCATTTTTTTTTAATAGAACCAAGCCTAAAGTCGAACACAAATATTTCGAATGTTTTTCATGCTAATAATTTCAATAATTGAGACTCAAACGATAATATTTTAAACTTAACTCTCTCCATTTAAATGTTATTAAAACGAGCTCCTCTATCGTTTCCGGTATGCTTGAGTATTATCAAATGTTTCCAATATTCTGTAAAAAGTGATTCGCGTAATCTGTGGTTTGTTGAATTACCTTTCATCCTTTGCGAAATATTTTGAATCTTTGTCCAAACTCAGACCTTGATCCATTTGAACTCACAGTATGGGCAGGTTTTGATCATTATTGAATACCCAATGCAATACGTGAACAATAATGTTTATTATGAAGTATTCATTCATCTTGAAGATGTTGAACACAAGAAAAAAATTCGCGAACATTCTAGCAGAAATCAAATAAGAGGTATAAAAGCGGGAGCATTAGGAGAAGCGAGGGCTTTCTGCGGGGGAAAAGTTCGAAAGAGGTGACAAATGATTTTTTCGTGGGTGTGACGGCCGGCACCGCAAGCCGGTGGCCGGACACCAAAAACAGCTCGAATCTGGCAAGTGTCGGAATGACAGCGGATGAACAGTGAAAAATTTAAATCACCAAGAGAATCTTAACATTAAACTCAAAACACTACATGGTAATGAGTGAACTTGGAAATCAGGATAAATTGATATGATTCCTCATGTATTTAAAAACCTTCAGCCTGCGGAGATGAGCCACGAAATCACGATGTCTGCTGCAACAATGGATTAATCTTCGGGAGTCACCCAATCACCAAGCTCCCTCCGCATGACCAATTGTATCAGAATTTGCATATGACACACATCAAAGTACCTGCGCAGTGATAATGGCTGAATTACTTTTCCAAGCCGCAGCAAGAACAGCATCAAAGCTCCGACGTGAGAACTCTAAATGGAGCCAAGATCGACCCAGCACAAGCGACGCGGCGCCGGAAAATGAGCCAGATGGCGACTATACACCTTGGAATAGTACTGTGAAGAGAACCAGGCGTTTCAACAAATGTGCGTGGAAAAGCACACCAGATGTGTCAGCAGTTAACGTGCATCAAATTTTGTTACACAACTATCTTGCCTTTGTGTCAATAATTATTGTCGCGGCTGTAATCTACAAGTGTTGTTTGAAATACTCTATTTTGAAATGCCTTGCGGTGAGTCAAAGTTTATTGTTTTGCATCACCCTCATGTCGTGCTTACATTAGCATTAATACTATGATGTTCATCTGATTTTGACATTCTGTGTTACCTACGTTTGTATGCCCCTTCGTTTCAATTATTTATATGTCGTCAATCCACACGTGCACATTCAGTATTGTAGTGAGGCGTATTTTCCCGCATTTTCGCTCGCTATCTAGTTTCAATATCTGTGTTTCGTCAAGATAATTAACGTTTTCATCCGTAGTACATTTTATTGCGTTTGCATTGGTTGTGTTATTGCTCACGTGCCTTTCTAGTCTCGTTTTTCATACAATTCATTGCTCCTTTGATTATTTCGCATGTGTTATATTCTCCTGTACAATATATATTTACGAGTTCCCAAGTAAATTTTAAATAAAATTAAATCAAAATGTATTACTTGTAGAAGTCATTTTCCCGTGTTGATCCGGGGCGCTCGAGTGGGTACGCAAAACAGATACATACTATTTATATTTTCAACCTGTTCTATTATTTCTCTTTCTGTGTTTCTTCCGCTCTCAATTTTCTTTTTCCTCTTCTTCTATGAGATTTAAATCCCTCACTACGGAAACAGAGGCAGCAGCCTTTTCTGTTTTGTGACATTGCCAAACAACTTGTATCATCATCAACTGTCTACAGAATGACAAAACAATTCAACAAGACAAAATCCATAGTGGTGAAGACAGCCTCTGGCAGGAACAGATTGTCGTCTGTTCGTCAAGATAGGGCTTCAATGCGCTACTCGTTAAAGAAAGGACTGCCAGTAGTTCATAGCTTGTGCTGGAATGGGAGATGGATGGCGTCCCAACTCAGCGCGAACTGTTCTACGCCGACTCTTCGACAACGGACTTTCATCAAAGAGAGCTACGAAGAAACCTCTTTTGACAGCGAAGAGTATCAAAGACCGGGGTGAATCCGCTGAATCTCCGTTCCCCCTATTTGCCACCTTTGGAAAAGGGAACTGGGGCTGCTTTTCAAGTAAGGGAACTGAAGCACTAGCGATTATACCCAGAAACACAGCAATGAATTCGGCTTGGTGCTTAAAGTCTTAAAAAATCATCTTCTTATAACGATAGCTGGTCAGCTTCCCGACAATGAGGTGGTTTACCAACAAGATGGTGCTCCCACTCATTATGCAAGAGTGGATAAAAAGTTCTTTGATGACAATTGAGTGAAGATTTTGGGTCCTTGGCTTGGAAGTTCGGCTGATCTGAATCCGATCAAAAATTTATGGTCGATCATAAAAAGTCGAGTGAACAAAAAGCCAAGTTTAGCGCAACTTTGAGCTTTAATTGAAGAAGACTGGAGGTCATTTGACCATAATATTATTGAAAAATTCATAAACAGCATTCCAAAGCGCATGAAAACAGTTTTGAAGAAGTCAACATTGCAAATATTGAGAATAATTACTTCTTAGTTTTGCAGGTTATTAAAAATTGTTTGAGGGCAGTTTAAATTTTAATTTATCTTTCATAATGCTTTCTGGAAGCACCCAATTAAACAATACGCAAGACTACACCTTGGTTTAATGAGAAAATAGAAAAACTCACTTTTCCTAAAATCATTGGCAAAACCTGTAGATAACTCAATTCGAGCTGCTAGTCTAGCCAAACACGGAAGATTGTTCCGTTACGCTTTCGAGGTAACGACTGCGAGCTTTCGGATTAAGAAACGGACCTGAGACTTCCATGCCATTATTTGGAAACGCGTGCCAGTCACTGACTGCGCAATCAGCAGACAAGTCACCATCTCTTGCTCTGATGGCATGCGTTGCATTTTGCGGCAAATGATATATTTCTGTGCGCCGTTTGTCATGCTGGCAGAGTATTCAAAAACGTACTAGGCTCGAGCGCACGTTCTCGACCGAGTCGACCTACAAGGCGATGAGTGTGTTCAATTGAACAGAAATAAACAAAAGAAAAACAGATTATTTCCATCAAAGACGAGACAAAGAATCATCATTGTTTTTTAAAATGTCTTAACATGAAGCTCTTTAGTTGGTAAACATACGTGGGATCGAAAAAATACGTGGGATCGAAACACGAAAAAATACCTTCCTTTTGTTAGGTTTCTGCCAGTTTTATAATGCATGTAAAATACAAGTAACAAGAAAAGACAAAAAGCAGCATCATACCAATGACGCAATGATGAAAAACGCTCAAGTTAGTAGGCACTTACATTGAGCTTAAAGCTTTACGGTATCAGGGATTATTGTTGAGAGTTTAATGGGTGCTTAAAATCATTCTGCGTCTACAGTAAGATAAAGAGGTCGACAGTCGGAACTATCTTTTCGTGCTTGCGCATCAGCTATATTATACCAAATGACAACTTCGTAGAAAATATTTTACGACACCCCAAATTGATGACAGTTCCTAAATACTGTAAATAACGCCTGAACAAACGAGTTCACCGGACTCAGAAACATGAAAAGGATTGTTGTATTATGCCACTCAAAAATTTTGCTACTCAAATGGAACGGTTCGAGAAAATAACTGCTGTAAATAATATCACAATCTACTCCTGAGCGTTTGAAACGGAAAATTTTCACATAACATTCAACCACACGAATGAAACATTGAAATGAACGCTTCTACATACGAGTCCATATTTGCATGCTAATTTTGGTAGGCTGATGTTCAGATGCCAATTGTATGAGAACAATATTATTTTTGGAATCCATTTATAATTGGAGTATTTCGTGAAAATGGCTTCCTGAATTAATGCTGTCATGCATTATTTAGGCGATATTAATGTCATGCTTTATTTAGGCGATGTTTATGTTATGCATTGTTTTCATCCCCTTTTTAGGCGAGGTGTCGTAATAGACTTAAGCCTCCATTAAAAATGAGAAGGTAATTCTTTTAACCTCACCATGTGAATTCTTTGTTGCAGAAACTCTTTGCAGTGCCTCTTAAATACACAAATACATTTTAGCAAAGACAATGATTCATTTGTTTTTGCAAAAAAAAACGCGCATAAACATGAGTCACTGCATAACACGGTACAACTCGCAAAATTACATGTAAAATATTTATGCTATTCACCTAGGTAACCAGAATAATGCTGGACTTTTTTAAATATAATACAAAATACATTTAAGGGCCAACTAAAGTAAATGCACAGACGTATCTCGGCGCAAAGGAACAGACTTAGGCCGGGTACAAGGAACTGAACACTTGAAGAAAATACTTAAGATTATGGGTAACTATAACAGAATAGACTCGACACCACTTGCGCTGCCTGAAAACCGCTCGACCATTGGACTTATTGAAAGTCGCCTAACAATCTCACCCTGGATTCACCGCTCAACGCCAAGTCCTCTGACCGCTGTCCTTCGCGTGCCACGACGCAGTGCAATGACCGCTCTACTTCGCTACCCGACTCTGAGTGATCTCCCCAATGATCTCCTACTGCTCTCATGGATAGCGTCTCCGCCAGTGGAGGGGGTTTGTTAGGAGAAAGATAAAATGGTATGTTTTGAGTATGTTTTGCGGAGAGAGTATGTTTTGCGGGTGGTCGGCTTGCGCACGCCCATAGTTAATCTGAAAATGGCGGCCGTTTGTGAGAGCCAGTTTTTCTCCCATGCTTTTCTTGATTGGCGCTCATATATCTCAATTCGTCATAGTTAGTGCGGTGAGTTTTTATTATAACGTCATCGGAAAATCTAAACTCCGAGACTAATGACTTCAGCCGCGCTTATTGCTTTTATG
The DNA here is from genome assembly GCA_030386875.1 of Morinoia aosen. NCBI lineage: Eukaryota > Metazoa > Arthropoda > Malacostraca > Amphipoda > Talitridae > Morinoia > Morinoia aosen. The sequence goes on from CM059569.1 coordinate 5,764,859, forward strand.
CCATCGTTATAAAATCAAATTAGTCTGTGGCTCTGGTCGCCGAGCACCGGGAGAGCGAAATCGAATATCGAATAAACTTCTTTTATTCAGCTCTATACGACACGAATAAGAAGAAAACAGTTCATGTCCAATAAAGGCGATACATAAGAGGAATTACATTGCTTTGTAATACATCTCAACACGAAGGTTTGGTCAAGGTATTGTGAATTGAATAATGTTCATAATGAATGTAATAAAAAAAATAATGTATAAAGACAGGAACATAGTGGAGTGAAACCGTTCAGACAGTCTCAACGAATATGGATTCATGAAATTTGGTTCCGTCGATATCAGGAAAACTTTTGAAGTGTAATGCTTGGATGTAGATAATTCTAGATTGAAAACTAAAAGGTCAAAACAGCAGAAATTCGCAACTATCTTTCCGGTCAAACTTATCAAAATAGTACTAGGTTGAATGCCTCAAAGAATGTGGTTTGAAATACACGACAAATTAATGATATTTCCCACATGAATGCTTGACAATATTGATAGAACCAGGGTTGAAGAGCAATCGCCACTTGAAATGGCAATGAATGCTCCCTGAATATATGACTAATCTGTGCTTAGATCGCCTGTTTCAATGTCAATCCTCTCACCTGTAATAGGAGGAAAATTTGGGAATATTCTTTGACCCCCAATTGTAATTTTTTCTTTTATTTCGTGTGAGAAGGTTGACACTGAAACAGGTATTCTAAGCACAGATCAGTCAAATATGCTGGAAGCCTTCATTGCCGCTTCAAGTGATGATTGCTCTTTCACCCTCGGTGATAAAAATCCCCGAAATATACCCCACTCCCGATGGCTTACAACTGATAATAAAATTTTAAGGTTGTACATATTAGAAGGAAACCCTTCTAAAGAGTGAATTAGGATTTTAAATTATATAATCCCAGTTTATGTTCTTGTATGGTTCGCAATAAAGAAAGAGCCATCTTTTGTCAAGGCGTGAAACACTTTCTTAAAATGATTTCTTCTGCATACAAGCTAAAGGATGAAGTAACAAATGAAATCACCAGCAAGGTTTTTCAGCGCATTAGTTTTTTGCTAGCCCGGAAAATCTACTCATGGCAATGTTACCTGATGATGGGGAAGAGATACGGAAGCTGGCATGGGGAAGAGCGAGAAAGACCAGGGACGGAAGAGAGTTGGGTAGAATGTGAGATCGTTCAGTTTACCAAAAATGCATTTGAATGGGAACGACTACATTCATACGATTGATTGGCAAGGCTGCCAGCTTACTGAACCTCATGTGCTTCAAGGCTTGCCAGACGATAGGATTGCCAATCTAATGGAATCTGGAGACTTGAGATAGAAATTCCTTAGATTCCATGTCACACCCAGGCATTGGAGAGGGCAGCTCGTCACGGAAGCATCTGTAAAGGTTTTTGGGCAGGAAGAAAGAGGTGGCTACATTGAGAATGTTTTGTAATCGAGAAGGAAGTTTTGGAAAGTTCCAGACTAAGAAGGATTTTTATGGGTACTCTAATTAAATGCCATGAAAGTTAAGTAAAGATAAATAATCTACCATTGAAGGGCGGATGGGGTCGGTTAGGGTGGGACTCGCGTACAGCCACCTCCTTGCGGTGAGTCCTAGTAATTGTTTATTACTTATTTCATCGATAATAAGTCAAAAATATTTAATAAACAAGCAGAGAACTGTAATTAACATTATAATGGGCATAGTTAGAGAAATAATTTGGCAGCACTAATTACGAAAAGATATAATTTTATTGTCACTCAAGTGTTGTTGAGGAGGTAGAAGATGATGTCATAGCATCGCGAAATTTCTCGAGTAACTTCTAGAAGCACATAAAGATCGTTACAAACGAGACAGTAACAAAATTTAGTTGTGTAATGATATTAATAATTTTGTTTTTATGTGTATATGTTCACATAAAAAATGCATATTTCAAGTCGCATGAGGAGGTAGAAGATGCTATATTTTCATACATTTTCAACTAAAATATTATAATTTAAGTTAGTTCCTATCATTATGTAAGTGAGACTTCGTAGAAGAAGTTAAAAATGAAAAAAGTGTATATATCGAGCATTTCAGCAAAATTTCAGCAAAATTGAAATTCAGCAATTTTCAAGTGCGTTGAGGAGGTAAAACATATCGACAAATTCCATTCAAATTTAACCCATTATTTTTTCTCCTGTCGTAAGATATTTTTAGAGGTATCCCAACTTCAATCGGAAAAAAGTTCAAAAAGTTCAACCCTACTCAATATATCTATTGTATTCGTACCGGTAGCTCGCAATCAGGTTGAAAAACGGAGTCACTACACTTTTACCCTCAATGGAATAGTATAGCCGATGGTGAGTTGCTAAACGGCGCATTGATCCGTTTGAACATTTTAGAAATAAGAATCAAAATTATCCGCGATTGTTCAGCAACGGTTATAACCGAATAAAATGGTAATTATGGAAAACGAAGCAGTTAGTCAGATTAGAAATCACGATTTGAACTGAAGTTAACTAATATACTTAACACAAGCGTCGAACTTTGCTGGAATATAATGACAAATAACTAAAAGTATATATTTTTGCATAGGAAGTAAAATAATTGTGCGAGGAATGTAAATAGTAAACTCGGTTGAAAAAATTGTGCTCGCAGCTTACAAAGTTTACAAAATACATCAATTTCTGGCAAAATATACCAAGATATTTTTTTAACATACATTTTCAATGATAAACGAAGTTCAAACTAAAGGACAAATTCCCAATACTACATATATGCATTTCTAATGCCAATGCTATTATTTAACTTTGGGTGAAAATTTTTGCAATTGAAGCATAAAATGGTAACCAAGGATAAGATTTTTACACACTTCTTTGTACAGCGTAATCTTATCATAAGCATTTATGTTGTTTCTTTGACCAGATTCGCCTAAAATAAGCACAAAACTTACTCAGATGCCCTGCAGTACTGCTGAACTTTATTGATTTTATATTCATCAATAGACAAAAGTTCAACTGATGTAAGCACAGCTGAAATCAGATTTTAAAACATAATCCTTGAATACAATTCCGCATTCGTTTGAGATTGAATATCATAAAATATTTCCCAACAAAAAGTGATATGTATATTGGCAGTAGATGAATGAAATTTTTTTCCAGTAATCATAAATCGGTGAAATTTCTAACCTTACCATTTACGTTGGCATGCTTGAATAAAATTCATTATGAATGAATGCAGGGAAAAAACGTTCCTGCTTCCAGAAGAGCGAAAAATTTCGATAATCTGCAATAAACTACACTAATCAATGATGATCTCTTAACGAAAATCTTTGCTGATCTTCACCAAATGAGAGAAGAAAACACATGGATATATTCATTATACTCCACAACAAAACAGTTTATCCATTAAAATCAATGCAGAGTATTTTGGCGAGAAAAGCAAAAACATTAGCATCTGTGACTAGAAATGACACTAAACTACCAATATAATCATTCGGTTCGACAACACCCATTTGTAGCAGCAATTTTTAGCAAATATAAAGGTGGGAATATAACACTTGTTATTTCTTACTTTGACCCTGTGTCAAAAGAGCAGCATGTCGCACAAATCCATCCCTCCCATACATCTGTTATACTCTGAGATCATTGGGAGACACTATGCTGAGACTAGCTATGGCCTTAGCAGACCATCTTTTTACTTTTTTACAGTATGACTGACCGAACTTGAGTCAAACGTGGCGACTCTAGAGCCGCAGCAATGTTTATAAATAAAGTCATGTAAAAATTGATTGCTTATAAGAAAGTTTAGCCTCCCAATACCACGACAAAGATGTTCAAAGAGAGGAAGGATGAAGGCACCATTTAGTATGGAGTTAAGGGAGCGCGGAATCAATGCACAAGGGGCATAGAAACAACAATTTAAACAGTTTAAACAATTTATTTACAACAGGTGCTACAGATGTAGAATGTTTCTTAAGGAGACCATTTCCACCGATTTCAGATTTTCGGTCAAAATTTTTTTTTTTTATTGCTTGAAAAGTCTGTCGAAAATGTCACCGAATAACAGTCAAAATTTTAGGAACGTCATAGAGCTATAGCGCCCCCCATAGGAGGGGTAAAGAGGTCTAAGTTAGAGATGAATGGAACGCAAGGCGAGACAGACGTATTGTCACGCCTATCTTCGTGTGATGTGTAGATTCCAATGGTAAATATTGTTTATTAGTATTGAAGTATATGCCGTTCCTTGGAGAGTTCGCTCACGACTCACCACCGCCCCCCGCCCCAACCCCCCCCCCCCCCGCCCCAACCCCCCCCCCCCCCCCTTCCCCCCCTCCGCTCCCCTTCCCTTCTCCGAAAGGGATGGGCGTGTAGAAGTTTTGAGGTAGCATTTATAAGCATTGATTGGCTAGTAAAGTAACTAATTAGTGTTTTTCATGTGTTTATTTTCATGAGAAATACGTTATTTATCTAGGTGAAAGTATATGAAAGAAGTCCATGAAATATTTTTAGCCTATTTCTGGAAAAAATGGATGTTTTTCCAACGCAAATTTTGTTGAAATTTGTGTACCGTTGAAATAGTAGTTGGTGTGCCGCTAGAGGTGCGGCCTTGGTCATGGTAAGGAAACACGGAGACGTTTTCTTTGGTGTTTACTTGCGGAGTTGACGAGAACGATAGCACCAGGACTAAATTGTCTAGTGCTTATAAAGACTCCGGTACGCATGGATGGGGGTTGCGCGTACAGTGGCAGTAGTATTCTAGCCTCGAACAAGGTCCCAGAAATGTGTAGCTCGAGCTTCATACAACAAAGAGCCAGGTGGCGCCTGGTGATACCCCCACCTTTGAGTGGTTAGTAGCCCATGATAAGCACAATCTGAAATTTTGAATAAAGCAATTCATTACTTTTGATGAAAACAATTTACTCGTAAAATGTGTTTATAATAAACACATTTTGTTCGTTCAAAATATGAGATTGGCAAAACGTTTCTCTCATGTGCTAATCACGAGCGGGGATGTGAAGCCAGAAAAAAGTACATTGACTGACAGCATCCCTGTATTCGACGAGCTCGGGGGATGTGGCATGATACGTAAGTTTTCAACACTTGACACGCATTTTCTCTGCCAATTTTATAGGTATATTTCTGCGGTTTGTTGCATTTGAAATTATAATGTGGTTTCTAAAATGAATAGGAGTTTTATTTCAGAAAAATGTTTTGTTAAATTTTTTACTTAGACTTATCACTTCAATCGGTTATACTGAACAAAATCATTTATCAAGACATTCGTTTCAAAATCTCCGAAATTCAAAGCTAGAGCAATGCGGTTTGTTTCATTTGAAAGTGAAAGGTATGCGCTAAAAATTCATTGGCGTCGATTTTAAAAAAGTTTTACGTGAAACTTTTTCCGTAAAATTTTTACCCTAAAATTAGAACATTTATTTCATTTTTCCAAAAAAAGTTATAAATTCGGAATGAATTCAAATTCAAATAACGGCCCATAAATATTTTGAAGCATGAATTCTACTTTCAAATGCAACAAACCGCATTGCTCTAGCTTTGTAAATTTCAGAGAATTTGAAACGAATGTTGTATATATATATATATATATATATATATATATATATATATATGTATATATATATATATATATATATATATATATATATATATATATATATATATATATAGATATTTATATTAACTATCATAAATAACTAATTTTCTATGCCCTAATGCAAAAAACTTGTTTGTGGAAAGTTTTTAGGAACCTAAAGATCTAGTAGTCTGCAAATTTTCACAGACGTAAGTCCAATAGAAAAAAATCTACGGTTGTAAATCCATTTGGGGGCCGATCGGTGGAAATGTTGCCCTTAAGTCTAGTACAATGGTCAAACTAGAGTATAGCTACCTGTGGGCCCGAACAAGTTCAAAGACTTTTGGGGCATCCTACCAACACGTTATTTTAAGGTGTACAATAATGTTTAACCTAATTCACTTAACCTAGTTTTGCATTAGACTAATCAATGATATAATTAACTCGATATTTGATGCTGTATTTTACAATATAGGTCAAATCGGCTATATTTAACCATATATTCGATAAAACGATTTTAGAGCAGACTGAAGATCGGTTATCTTACCCACGGCAAGTTACATTATTATGACCAGACATGTAGGAGGCATGATTTGACTTGGTGATCTTACACTAGTATTTTGATAGGAATTGAGACTCAAGATATCTTTTGAATACTTTGTAAGAATTACTTCCACAGAACTTCGTAGGTATTGAGTTCCAAGTTTTAGTTCCAGCGAAGAGGATACTGCGTTGCGACCGAGCCTTTGGATAATAAGGAAACATGAATTTACTTCTATTTCGGGTTAAATGGTCGTGATGACCAGTTTGCGCAGGTAATAATTGTTTTAGGCTATTGTCGCCATCATTTCTTAATGTTTTGTGAATGAAATTACAAATAGAGATTTTGTAAAGATCCGAAAGTTTAGAAACAACGTCCCCCTTACGGACCTTTTTATTTATTATTGAACCTAGAGCAATGAAATTTGGTATACTGTTAGGAAATGCAATTGAGAATCGATTATCCTATTGGAAAAAGTGCGATTTTCTTGAAAAGAAAATGGGAAATCAAAGAAAACGACATTTTAGGTGGGGTTTCAAAATGCTTTTTGCCCGAAGGTTTTTGAGATACAATGATGATTTTGGTATCATTGGATGCGGAAAGACGTGGACATTCCAAATCGCTAAATGGTTTTCTCCAATTTTCCAGTTTGAAAAAAATCAAAAAATTCGAAAACAAACTGTCATCGAAAAAATTCGGATTTATGACGTCATAACTTTTGAAAATAAATTTATTGTGAAAAACCATTTAGTGATTTGGAATTTCCACGTCTTTCCGCATACAATGATACCAAAATCATCACTGTATCATAAAAACTGTAGGAGAAGAAGCATTTTGAAACCCCAAACTCCATTGTTTACATTATAAGCAAAACAAAGAAACATAAACAATTGTAATTTAAATTTTATTAAATTTTTGGATCAGGTTAGACAGCTGAAATCATTATAGAGTAATAGAAAGACATAGTCAAACCGCGAAGAAAGTGCCGAGGGGGAGGTGTAGCATGATAAAATACCCCTTCCCCCTCCCCTCACCCCATTCTTATAACCCCCGTAGCGGGCGAACGAGTGAACGTACGAGTCTCATTTTTTCACAGGATGTACCCGACCTTTTACACTTCTTATAGCCGCAAAAATCCCACTTTTTCAAGAAATCTCAAAAACATGGATTCCTAAGGGGACGCTGTCCTTAAGTATTTGTAAATTTTTGAATGAATCATTTGTGAGAGCATTATATTCTAGGTTCTTTACCGCTCTGTTATCTCTTTTTTGCAGAGTAAAAATTTTGTTGGTTTTATTTTTATCAGTTCCGTGCCATGCTTCTAATCCGTATTGCATGTATGGAGAAATGAGCGTTCGGTAGAGCATTTGTAAAGCTGTTTCAGACAGGAAATTTTTATCACGTTCACTGCGTTTCCGCGCCTGTTAACGGTTGGTTTGCTTAGGTTTAAGTAGTATAATAGGGAAATCAACTTTACTGCTTGAATAAAGTTTTATCCTCCCTAATAAGTGAGAAAAATGAAATTGCGCGAAAACATTATACCTCATACGGTAAAAGTTATTCTTCGAAAAAAACGTGAAACGGATAATGATGTCATTCATTTATACCGGAACATAAATGGGTAATTTACCTGTCGGTACACATGTGGCCCAATACGCAGGGAACGTGTTAACTTTATTTAGGATTCCGATTTTGATAATTTAAAACTAAGCAGCTGATCTTCTTTGAAAATCTGAAGAACTGATCTTCTTTGAAGGTCAGATGTTTATCTATTATGATGCCCAGAAACTTACATGAGTTGCTTTCTTCGATTTCACCTTCGCCAGTTTTAATGCGTGGGAGAGATATATTTTTCTTGTATGCGAAGAGAATGTAATATATTTTATTCTATCGGTATTAAGGTCTATTTTATTAGCTCTAAGCCACAATGAAAACTTATGAAGTTCATTATTTATACTCTCCGCAATCATAGCGGGATTTTGGTTCAGAAGGACCGCAGAAAGCGAACTGTCATCAGCAAAAAGTATGAATTTGAAGAATGATGTAGATTTAATATCATTGATAAAAATCAGAAATAGGAGAGGCCCAAAAACCGATCCTTATGGAACTCTATGGCTAATTGTCTGTGGGTCCGATTTTGCGTGGCCAATGACAACGTATTGCTTCCGATTTGTTTGGTGTGATCTAAACCAACCATGGACAACCCCTCGAATGCGATAACAGTTTAGTTTCGAGAGTAATATTTTACGGTCCACACAATCGAATGCGTTTCGAAAATCAAGGAATACAGAGAAGACAGGCTTTCCTTCAGCTGTATTAGAATAAAGGAATTGTAAATGATTTAATATAGCCTATGTTGTTGATTTTTTAGAGCGAAAGCCGTATTGTTTATCGTAAAGAAAGGGTTTTTGTTCGAAATGAGAGCACACTTTTTCATACATAATTTTTTCGAGTACCTTGCTAATAATTGGAAGCACGGAGATAGGTTGATAATTGTTTACACAGGTTTTTTTCACCATCTTTAACGATAGGGGTTACTCCAGCAACTTCGAGGGAGTTCGGGAAAGTGCCTAGGAAGAGAGACTGATTAACAAGATTGGATATCAGCGGGGGTACAACATCAGCATTAATTTCAAGTACTTTTGTCGGAAACGTTTGTAACCCACTCGATTTATTTTTCGGGTTGCTTATGCACGCAATTACATCGGAAGAGTTGGTAGGCGTAAAGAAAAAGGAGTTGTGTTCTCAAATATGATCCACCATGTATTCCAGGTGATCAGTAGGTTCACTTGGAATTCTATCAGCTATAGTTTTCACTACGTTTACGAAGGAATTGTTAAAGTGGTTAGCAATTTCTTTCTTCTCATGGTATTTTGCGTTATCTTGAACATGTTCAATTTTTTTATCGGCGTTATTCGGTTTACTGCAAGAGTTAAGGAGCCGCCAAGTCTTTTTAACGTCAGCTTTAAATTGAGTAAACTTGGGCGTAAAGTAGCTCTTTTTTGATGTCCTTATCTGATTCGTCACATAGTTTCTGAATCGGTTATATGTTTCTCTAGATATTCGCCCTTCACAAAGGGGGGCTAGGTACGCCTGGCATTTCTTTATAATTATCACGATGTCTCCAGTAATCCAGGGCTTTTTGTATATTTTTTTAGGGTAACTGTACGAGTTACAATTGGACAACACTGATTGTATGTAGCCATTATAGTTTCAGTCAACTTTACTACTGCCTTTATCAATGCTCGTTGCATAATTGTGTTGAGAGATGTGCAATGTTGGCATTGATTCTTCTAGAACAGTGCGCATTTCTTCTAAATTTGATTCGTTTACTTTACGATATGAGTAAGTTTCAGCCCGTGCCTTGGTGCAAGCAATATAGACATTTTTCGTAACAAGAAAAACAGGAAAATGATCTGATAAGTCAAAAGTAATGATTCCAGAAAGAAAATCACTTGGGTCTGTCATAAAGATATTGTCAAGCAGCGTAGCAGATGCAGAGGTTATTCTTGTAGGCTTTGTGATGATCGGAAGGAAAGATTGAGACTGAAAGGCTGTAAGGAAATTAGAGATTGGTTCATAGCTTTCATGTTTCAGTAGATCATAATTGAAGTCACCGCATATTATTATGTCATTGTATAAGGACCTGTTGAACTGAGAAATAATACGATTTAGCTCATTCAGGAAGGATATAGGACGGGCTGTAGGAGGCCTGTACACCGTTCCAAGCACGATGCGTTTACCATCTCTAGACAGTTCTACGAAGAGTGATTCTATATGATCCTGATTCACTATTGCACTTGCTATGATTCTCGGGTCTGATGACTCCGCCTCGCTAGTTTTTTCGGAGCGAATGGTAACTATGATAATTTTCAAATCGAATCATGTCTTTGATTGAGTCATCTAGCCAGCTTTCGGTGAAGCTAATCACGTCTAGGTTATACTTAAGTTCAGTAATAGAACATTGTATCTATTACAATTTTGGATAGAGTGACCTACAGTTCCAACACAGGAGTGAGAAATCATGGCGAGTTATTCGTATAGTTTCGTTGAATTTTGATAGATTAAATGTACGAGGAGTTCGTGAGACTCGAACTCAGGACTAGAGATCACCGCACTAACGCGCTATCGACTGCGCTATCGATCACCCTAAAAGGTGATAGATTAGTATACCTACAGTCTTGAAAGTCGTTTAAGTTTAGAAATATTCTGTTAAAATGATTGAGATCAGGAACGATTTCATCGAATACATCAGCGGGATCAGTCATTTAAAATTAGTAAACAGTAAGAAGTAAGTGATATGTAACTTAAAAACGAAGTACAGAGTCAAACTTGAAAGGATATTCCTGTCTAAAAACTAGCTTAGGAAGTAGGAAAGAAAAGAGTAAAAAAATCTACCGCGATTTCGTGAGTACATACAAACTCAGTCCATGAGCGAATAATATTGGAGTTCAATATTACAACGTTGGTGCGTACAGATTACTGAAGGCGTTTTCACAAGTTTACATACAACAGGTAATAAGTTTTAAAAATTTTTACGACAATCACAAGTTTCACACAATCACGAGACAATCAAGCGACAATCAGCTAATATGGTTTACACGTAATAATAACTTTAGTGGCAAAAAAGAAAAATTTTCAATCCAATAAGGCATGAAAGCAGACAAGGTGGAAATCTAAATTCCCCAGTTACATTGGTAGGTGAAATTGCTGATGGCGTTGTTACAAAAGTTCACATACAGCTGTCAAATGTTTACACACATCTGTTATACATTTGTCAAGGTAGAGGTTAAACTGATATCTAATTGAGATGAAACTGACATGATATCTAATTGAGGTGAAACTGTCATGATATCTAATTAAGGTGATCACTCAAGCCTAGTCACCCATAACCTGTTTCGATGACATGTTCTGTTGAAGCATCAGGTATTGCTCGAGATCTTCTGGCGAGTTGACCTAGCGGCGTCTTGAATCTGGGTTTCCGGGGTTAGATACGAAGATGTTTCCGTCCTGTGTTCTCGGGATTCCAATTTTCTCCGGAAACTTCCTTCTGGCTATTCTCAGAATGCACATGGTATTAGCTCTTGAAGGTATGAGATATTCATTTACGAAGAACTTTGGTTTCTTTTCTCGGCAGGCGGTGAGAATTTCACGTTTCTCGTTATAATGTTTTAGTTCAAATGCAATGTTTCTCCGATCTTCGTTCCCAGTTACTGGTTTTTTCCCCATTCTGGTAGCTGACGTGATGTCAGTGTCGCAGAGGTCGATGTTGATATTGTCCTTCAGGAGCTGGCAGACTGTTTCTTTACAGATTTCTTTTGTGTGAGATTGCGGTAGTTCCCTTCCAGAAATGACGAGAGTGCATTTTTTGTCTTTTAAGTCTCGGCGCTGATCATTTTTTACACCTGGTTGAGACGGGAGGATAAGCTATCTATTTTCTCATTCTGCTCTTCGAGAAATTCCTTGTGTTCTGCTTCTTTTCTCGCTATTATTTCAAATAGTGTATTAAATAAGGTGGCGTATTTCATTTTGCATTCTATCAATATCACTCTTGAATTTTGTCATCACTGAGTCAAAGTATTTTATTATGACAGAAACCACTTTCTTGTCGTCTTTCGTTAGGCTAGACACATCAGGATATTGACCTAACTTTGGCTGAAACTCACTGCTGTTGTTGCTGCTGTTGTTGGTACTGCGTTGTTTTTTAGGCGCCATCTTGAAGATTGAGGGAATTCGGTTCCTGGTGTAAACGAGGGTTGAACACTTTCACACTTTTTTGAGGGAATATTATACTCTTATTTTGATGATTTTTATGTATGGTATGTTTAAATCACATTTGAATCCTCATGGCGACCAAACATTTAGCTCGGTATCTCACATAATCCCCCTGGGAGCGCTAATTCCCATAGATAAAAAAGTTGTAACCCCTGAGGGGAGTGATGTAAAAATACTGAGCGATTTATAAATTTTTATTTTTTACAATGACCCAGGAGCTGCCAGTTGTGCTCATCTGCTCTAAATGTAAAAAAAAATAAATATCAATCATATAATTTTATAACACATATCGTCACGTGTATATTCGTTTGACAGAAACGAGTATTGTAAATATTATAGGTAGACGCCTCTGAGGAATTTTGTCATCTATTCCATTTATGTGAGACGATTCATTTTTTTGTAACAATTCATATCGACTATTATCCAATTGTTCCTCAATGATTTCACGAGATTTGTGAATTAAAATCAATGTAGGTTTACTTCTACAGGGATGGCTTGCATCCATTGCAAAACCTAAAATATAAAATACAGGTCGTGAGAGACTGCTGCTGTCAGGTGAAAGAGTACCATTACCTCATAAAGTTTCACATTTACGTCATTGCAAATATTCGGTTGCTACGAACATTTCCTTATGATAAAGAGCTTTTAGGTTAAGCTTAGTTAAGATACTCAATTTTACTCAGCTAGTAAAATCATTTTTCAGTTTTCCGCTAATGCATACAGTTGCAAACAATGCTATGGGAAAAAGAATAAATTGATACCTTCACAACGTGAACATTAAAACAGTCACTGTTCAGCAAAAACGAGCATGCACAGCTTCCCTCGTTGACGACAGATGCACTACTAATTTATTAACACAAACGAGCACACATGAACAGCCTGAGATCAGGTTCTTTAGGGTTCCATTCCTCGTCCTCGTTTCCGATGTCTGATGCCGAGTTCTTCAACTGAGATGAATCTTCATTAACGCCTGAAGTAACCTCTAGCAAAGATGATCCTCGTTTCCCGTGCCAGTCTCGGTCTGTTCTTGCCTTCAATCCCAATTCTGCAACGCTATCTAAAAAAAAGTTTACCTATAGGATATTACTATACAATGAGATAAAACTGTGTACCAATCATTATATTGGTTATTATTCTAATATACGTTGGTTTAAGCATCCCTAACTATAAGAAGCGTTCCAAAGAGAGGAATAATGAATGGACCATTTAGTATGGACTCGTACATGCGGAATCTATGCACAACGTGTTCCCACATGGGCCATCCTCATGAGGTAACACCAGTGTGTTACCAGTTAACTGAACACAATGGGCATAAAAACAGCTGATCAGGAAAAAGTTTCAACAAGATTAAAGTTCAAGAAGTAGGTAATAGGTTTTGAAGAAAAAGATAATAATGACTCAAAAAATGTCTTAACAAAACAAAAAACACTATTTCATCAAAAAGAAGGCCTTCCTAACCGTCAGATCGGGCCCGTATATTATCCACCTGTGGGCTCAATTCAATATGAAGATATGCATTTTCTGATGACAGACCGTTTTAAAAGCAATGTTATGGTAGATTTTACAACGAGAAATAGTTTTGGAACATACCCGTATTTAAAATTATTTGACCATTTCATTGCATGACGTCAGTGAGTGATACGAAGGAGAAAAAAAGAGATACAACATTTACGTCAAACAGAAACGAAAGAGCTTCCAGCCAGCTAGGTTTTAAGTAGAATCTTGGTCAACTGACAAGAAAACCTGTGTAGGATTCAGAAACCTCAACAATCAAATGAAGAAACTTGAAAACAAGATAAGACTTCATGAAAAAATGAATTGTCAAACTCTGTGTACATACATGCTAAGCGCATGCCATTAATAACTTTTGTAACAGATCAGCAGCATCAGCAACTTTTGTAACAGTATATTGCATCAGAATAGCTAAAAAGTAGTGGTTGAATAAAATGTTATTATCATGAGTTGAATTTAGCAAGCTGAATTGATTATTTCATTAAACATTGAATGAATGCATGTAATATTAAGTCGACTCACCAGTGATTTGAATGCAGAATGGATGCACTCTGAATTCTGGTTTTTCTCGCCGCCTGTTTTCCCAAGCTCAGGGTAGCTAAACTGGACAGCAAACTCTCGTGACATCACTCTTTTGAGGATGCGGCGCATGGTGTCTCCACTGTTGACCCCAACGAAAGGCTTGAGCATGTCAATCTGAAAGTAATAGTTCCGTCGAAACCAAAGTTTACTGAGTGCATGATCACACAGCTGATCGACTCGGCCCATGAAGCCTCTTGAATCACTTTCAATAACATTCCGTGATGTCACGAAAGTCTAAGCTCATATAGCAATATACTCTCAAATGCGTTTTTACCCCCCTGAGTTTATTTTTATACTTCTTTGATTACATTAATTAATAAACATTGTTAAAATTAAAACAGCGCAGTCTGTAGTACAAGCATTGATATGGGCTGTCATGGCACCCATATATGTAAATCAACTAAGGACATTTATATTAAAATATTCTAAAAGAGCGATATAATTCCCCTTATATTTTACCTTTATGCGACATTAGTATTTTATTTTCTTATTCATGTCCCAAAATGCTTTTGCTAGCTTTGTGTGGTAATTTGTTGTTTCTTACGCTCGTGAGTATATAATGACAGTGTTATTTAGGTAGTTATTCATACATTTTGCTCTATTTGTATTGCGTATGTTTTGGTTAGCATAGTAAAACAAACCTTTTCGTTTCTTACCCCGGTGAACTCTTTTGTGCAAGTATTATTAGTGTAAGAAATCCATTTAACGTTCAAATTATTCTTACATGCTAACCACGACCGTCAATAGAAGCATGTTTTTTTGCTTATTTCTTGAGAGTGTCAAGATTGTTTTGATAGTTCGCTTATTCACGTTCAAAAAAGATAGGATAGACTACAGACTTCCCTTACAAAAAGTAACCCAGTACTTCGCGAGGGAAAACCAATATTCCCCCTCATTCGGATTCCCGAACTCTCCTGGTGCTGTCGATTTGGTTCCCTCCTATACGTCTAGCAATGCGTGGCTCCGTTTAGAAACCGATATAAACTGAATAGTCCCGTAAAAATTGCTGAATTCTTAATTCGAATTCGAATTAAAAATACAAACGGTCGTTGATATGTGGAGTAAGTACGTTAACGTGTACTGAGAATATCCGTCTAATCGAAAATGGATTCTGCCCTTATAGTAAGTCTGTTAATTTTTAAAATTCCGATATTACATCCACGGGTGAGGTCACCTTATTTTGAATGATCATTGTGATTAAGTTTGAAATGCGCGACGCTTTGATAAAGTATAAACATATTAATCACACTAGTTCAAGAACTACAAAAAACTGGTTTATAAGGGGCTAGTGTAAAGCTACGGTTTCCTAGAAAAGCGGTGCCGCTATTTTACGGCCGTAATGTAGCGGCGGATGACGTCACAAAAACGTTCTCTATTAATTCAAACGCCACTGGTTTCCTAGAGAGCGGGGGTCGCTAAATGACGATGGTGCCACGTGCAAGACGGCCGCTGTAGCGTCCGGCCTTTAGTTGGTGAATGTTTTTTACAGTAGCGGTGTCTTTGATTCATTGTAGAAACGCTGATTATAACTTTGAAAAAGTAAACTTTACAATGGGGAACAGCAAAGAAGATGAAATGTTAGTTGATTTTGCTAAAAATAATTGTTCGGCTCGTGAGTTCTCCGTGAACGCACGCTCCAAGTCACCGGAGCTAAATTTCTAAGAATGTGAGGCAAGGAAAAATTTCAAGACGTGCAAAATTAGAACTATGCGTCCACGAATGTACCCTCTACCTAATTAAATGGTGACAGTGAATTTCAGTGTCGAATTGACTCAGTTGTGATCATTTTAACAAGCAGATCAGACAAGCGCGATGTGTAAAATTGTGGAGCTATGCTGCTGCCTTTGCCGTGAGGTGAACCGCAAGCAAGCTCACCCTCGCCCCCTAAGCCCCTGCTCCATCCCTCTAAATCACCTACCGTCCTAACGTGGAAGAAACAACAAGTGCCGTGGTCTCCAGCGTCGCAACAAAATAGAAAGTGCACTCTGGTAAATTCGCATCT
The DNA here is from genome assembly GCA_030386875.1 of Morinoia aosen. Lineage (NCBI taxonomy): Eukaryota > Metazoa > Arthropoda > Malacostraca > Amphipoda > Talitridae > Morinoia > Morinoia aosen. Next base: position 5,780,861 of record CM059569.1, read on the forward strand.
TTGGGAAAATAACAGTGACCATCTTTCGTGAACTATTTTTCCGTTACAATATAGCATGAATATTGAAAAATTTCTAACATACAAAATCAATTTCTGATTCACCAAATTGGCCTACATTATTATCTTGTTCTTTTGATGGGAAATGTTGGTTAACTAGTGACGTAAAATCTGAGAAGCATCAAAAACTTTTTCATCTTTGGTTTCTGTCATCTGTTATTGCAAAAAAAATTATGTTGAGTGTCAATGACGCTTAATTTAGACATTTAATTCACAAAATTGTGTTCAAATTACTTTACCTGTAAGTAACTCTAGCGTTTTATTGAGAAACTTTGGTGAAATAGTGATGTATAACGTGGAAGAGGGAAAACAAATACTATAAATGTGAAACGCTGTGAAAATGAACGAGTAAAATGTAAAACCCTGTACATGTCTGAAACAATGACCTCTACGAGGGCACCGGCAGGCTGCAGCCGAGACGGTTCAAGAAACGGTTTGTGAAAAGTACAGAAATTTCTTGAGTCCGACTTTAGACTTCAATCCACCACTCGTAACTTTTGAACGAATGTACCTATTGACTTGAAATTACTTTCAAGCAAAAGAACAAAGCATTTTTTATCAAAATATGATAAACACAGTCCAAAATATTTCGTAAAAAGTACAGAAATTCTTCAATAAACCTGTCCAACCCGCGAGCGTCAAAAGACTCAAGTCCACCACTTGTAACTTCCAAAAGAATGCAGCTATTGACTTGAAATTACTCTCAAACAAAAGAGCAAAACATTTTCTATAAAAACATAATAGACAAATTCCATAAATTTTCCTTAAAAGTGCAGAAATTTTTCGATAAAACTGTCCGAATCGCGCGCCGTCGAAAGACTTAAGTTGACCCTTTCGCGCTCGCGATGGCGCGTGAGTCAAACATTTTTATCGAAGAATTTCTGTACTTTTCAGAATATTTTTTGGGGTCTGTTTACACTATTTTTATATAAAATGTTTTGTTCTTTCGTTTGAGAGTAATTTAAAGTCAATAGGTGCATTCTTTCAAAGGTTACGAGTGGTGGACTTAAGTCTTTCGACGGCGCGCGAGTCGTACAGGTTCATCGAATAATTTCTGTACTTTTCAGAAAAAATTTTGAATGTTTTTATCATATTATTGTATAAAGTGTTTCGTTCTTTAATTTCAAGCTAATAGGTGCATTCTTTCAAAACTTACGAGTGGTGGACTAAAGTTTAAAGTCGCGTGAGTAGGACTCAAGAAATTCTCAAGAAATTTCTGTACTTTCCACTAACCGTTTCTTGAATCGTCTCGGCTGCGGCCTGCCGGTTACGAGGGCTCTGTTTCGACAAGCCTGCACCCACACTCCTTCCTCCCACCCCCCTCATCCCCTGGCCAACCCTCTCTTCCACACTTCCTTGTGCCTAGCCTGTGGACAAATGAATGCAGCCCAGCCCTGCTAGCTTTACGATGCCCTTCTTCCTTCACCATCAAAAGGCGATGTTTTGAGTGTTTCTGAGTCTCGTTCCTTTTCATCGCCTGGCAGTTTCTTCTCATCTCATTTTAAAGGCGATCTCTCCTATTTTTCTAACCTTTACGAGCAGCAAGCTCTCACTTATCCTTCAATTGACATCCTTCCTTTTGAAAGTTAATCACCTAATATCAACTCAGTGAATAAAAATTTCAATTTTTTCTTCTTCTTTATCAATTTCACAATGTATCTATAAAGAACTCGATCAACTACTCGGATGGTTGCCCCATCTGAAAATAAATCATCCTCCAGTGCAGTTTCGAACGAAAGCTTTAGTACGAAGCCGAAGCACCGACAATAAAGCAGAAAGGGGGAAAACAACAAGCCGCACCCATGAAACTACCAGTTCAAGGGTTTCAAACGCTCAAAACAACAAAGGCTTCTAAGACGTTCATGAAGTCAAACATAAACAAATGCCTCTCAACGTCCAAAGCACCACAAGTGACGACAGCAAAATCAGAATCACCCGCCTCGGGTGAAAATCTTTCAGGCGCCGCCAGCAATAATTCAAAGTACGTCTTAGCTTCCCAAGTTTCGACACCAACCACGCAGGCACCCGAAGCGATTTCAAGTAATTGCACACAAGCAACACTCGACTTGCAGCCCCACACTTTGGACTGTGCCCGAGAAAATTCATCTTCCACAAAGTCAACTATCTCGAGTAAAGAAGGTACCTCATCACTGGCGGAAGCTGCTACAGCACCACCGCCAGCTCCTTCGTCTCGTCTCAACGAATGCGTCATGGCGACATCTCCCCTGCCCTGCGTCACAGAGAAAGCTCAAAATTATTCACCACCGACGAAGACACCAACACCAACGTCTTCGTTAGAAAGCGATGAAATTTTAAATGTGAGGGACCAGTCAAAAAGTAAAAGGGGTAATTTTAATTATAATTTTACCGGTAAATTGTGTGTAGACCTTTCAGGCGTCGAAGTTATGTTTGAAAATGAATGCGCAGCAGCTGATACTGGCAGTAAAATACCTCAGAGCATAAACTGCGAGGATAAGGTAAGATTTTCAGTGAAGGACAATACTAATAGACCTGATACTGCTTTTGATGGCAGTATCAGGTCTACACTTACACCCTCTTACACCCTCTCCAAATGACCAGTTTCCAAACTATTCACGAAATAAATAACACGCTGTCTCTTACACTGCATTTCTCAATAACGTTTTGAGACAAAATTGTCCCCCAAGCCCAGCGGCGATTTTTTCCACAGTATCAAATATTCAAATGATTACAGAACAGCGTTTTGCTTTAAATATTGTATCAGCGCTCATGATTTTACGCCGGTCGTAGGTGCGAGTAACTATCCAAATGCGGAATCTCTCTACACACTTTTCTTGTTGGAGACAATAGTCTCACAAAAATCAAAAGAGATGGCATAGATAGTATATGCAAAACACAAACTATAACTACTGAACGTCTAAATGATCTCTATGATGTGATTGAACGCGCACCTCCTTTTAGGAACTTAAAATTAGTTTCAAAGGTTTGAGGCTTTCGTCCCATAACCTTACTAAGGTAAAACATTTCAACATGTCAAAGAATGTTTTTTCACATATTTTTTGTGGTGAGTGCCAGCAGTGGTCGGCAATTGTACATGGCATCGAGGCTGTGCAGAAAAATTGGTCTTAAACTGATTCCGCTGCGAGCAAATGCAAAAACAGTTACTGTTAATGAAGCTTACAACAATGTCCGCACTTGGCCTATTACCCGAGAAGACACTCATCATTTTCTTCAACAAATGGCTCCAAGAGCATCTTTGAGACCAATTTCACATTTTATCCCCTTTTTCAGAAACTCCCATAACCTGAATGGAGAAATTGAATAATCTAATGAATATTCAATACAGTAAAATGAGTTGAATGACTGCTCTAATTTGACAGCCTTTCCACGTGAAACCTTTCCCCGTGAAACCTCCAGCAGCAATAACCGATGTTGCCTTCATATAACAAACCCTCTCCTCCCCTCTCCTCCCGATGTTTCCCCTCATATAACAAACCCTCTCCTGCATCTGCCACGAACAACTGCAGAGTGCCTACAAAAATTAGGTTTTCATTGCTATCCGATGCTGATACAGCGGATGAAAAGCCCCTCTTAGACACGAGTATAAATCAACATCCAATCACATACTCAGAAGCAGTGAAATCAACAGGAAGAGAGAAATCGCAGCAAAATTGCAGTCGAAAATCGATGGAAAATCCACCATCCAACTGCATCCACAACCATCACCAGAAAAATAGAAATGACACGGGCTTTTCTCAGTTCTCTACAGAACCACATACAAGAAATCACCACAGCCGGCTCATTCAGAGCCAGAAAAACGCAATTTCCCCGCACCTCTCCGACGGTTCAAATGATGTGAAAAGTACGAAAAAACGTCTCCACTCCCATTTGTGAACGCATGAATTCCACAATAGATGAATTGAGACGATCCTGGAAAATAAAGCTGATTTCCACCGAAGCTGATGGACACTGCCTCCTTCATGCAGTAGCTCATATACTTACGAAATAACCAGCATCAAAATGGAACTACAATTCCTTAACACGTTAACTGCGATGGGTTAAACTGAAGTTCAATATTCAATTCAAATTTAAATTCAATTGTGGTAACCAACTTTGAAAATAGCAAACATTAACTGGATCCGGCCTTCATTTAGTTTTCATTAAGTAATAATAAAATATGAGTTAGTGACTGCAGGTGGGCCAGCAGCACTATGAAAATCACCTAAGTGACCACCGGTGGGTCCCTTCGCAGGAAATGTGTTAAAGACTGCAATCAAAACGGAGAGCAAAGCAAACCATGGCACATATGCTAAATTTGTTAACAAGAACATCGGGGACATGCAAAACCTCTTATATAAATACATTGACGACAAACATTTTGATCAAGCTGCTGTGGTGATCCCAGCGGCAAGCCGCGGACCTCCACAAGACCTGAGAAAAGCTGCCTCCAGACCACAACCGCATCCGTTCCAGAGCACCTCCGGACCCGAAGCGCCTAGTCAACCAAACACGGGACCTGAGAGAAGCCGCCTCGCGACTATGAGAAAAGGTGCCCGTAAGCTACAACGGCTTCCTGCCTCCAGCACCACAGGCCCACAAACTCGCGACCAATCAGGACTCACGCCCGGACTCAAGGCTTGCACTCGAGGCCTACATAAGGCGACCCCAACAAGGCTCGCGGTCACTCAAGCCCTCGTCCTCGTTCAAGTCACATCTCCAGCACCAGCCTCGTGTTCCTGCATCTAGCTTCCGAGATCGACTTTGTCTCTCGCGTACCTGCACCAAGCTCCGGAGACCGGCCCGGCCTATCGACGCCCCAAGGTGTTGCAAGGTCTTAAACCTAGTAGCGCCTTGACGCTTCAAGGTGTTTCAAAGCCTTAAAAAAGTCACGTTGCAACGCCCCGCGCCGGCGTCGTCGGCCAAGCCGCTCTACGACATCTCTCGCCCGCTCCGGCCGGCTAGCCTCGCCGCAGCTACTTACCAGCTACCACGGTGAACCGCGTGGCGGCTGGGCCCGAGCCAGCTGACTAGCCTCGTCTCGGCGCCCCGTTAGCACCAGCCGACCTGTTCGTAACAGTCGCACGACGTAGCACCAATCATCACGTCTCGCCGCTGCGTTCGTAAGTAGCGTCCTCGCGGACGTTACCAGCTATTGGTGCTTGTTTCATTCATTACGTTATTCTCGAATAGGATTGTATTTCAATCATCACGTATTAGTACTATTCTCGCATAGGATTGTGTCTCAATCATTGCGTCATCCCCGAATAGGATTGTGCTTCAATCATCACGTATTTGTGCTATTCTCGCATAGGATTGTGTTTCAATCATTACGTCATTCCCGAATAGGATTGTGCTTCAATCACCACGTATTTGTGCTATTCTCGCATAGGATTGTGTTTCAATCATTACGTCATTCCCGGATAGGATTGTGCTTCAATCATCACGTATTTGTGCTATTCTCGCATAGGATTGTGTTTCAATCATTACGTCATTCCCGAATAGGATTGTGCTTCAATCATCACGTATTTGTGCTATTCTCGCATAGGATTGTGTTTCAATCATTACGTCATTCCCGAATAGGATTGTGCTTCAATCATCACGTATTTGTGCTATTCTCGCATAGGATTGTGTTTCAATCATTACGTCATTCCCGAATAGGATTGTGCTTCAATCATCACGTATTTGTGCTATTCTCGCATAGGATTGTGTTTCAATCATTACGTCATTCCCGAATAGGATTGTGCTTCAATCATCACGTATTTGTGCTATTCTCGCATAGGATTGTGTTTCAATCATTACGTCATTCCCGAATAGGATTGTGCTTCAATCATCACGTATTTGTGCTATTCTCGCATAGGATTGTGTTTCAATCATTACGTCATTCCCGAATAGGATTGTGCTTCAATCATCACGTATTTGTGCTATTCTCGCATAGGATTGTGTTTCAATCATTACGTCATTCCCGAATAGGATTGTGCTTCAATCATCACGTATTCGTGCTATTCTCGCATAGGATTGTGTTTCGATCATTACGTCATTCCCGAATAGGATTGTGCTTCAATCATCACGTATTTGTGCTATTCTCGCATGGGATTGTGTTTCAATTTATGTCATTCTCGAATAGGATTGTACTTCAATCACCACATATTTGTACTATTCTCACATAGGATTGTGTTTCAATCATTACGTACGTCTCGAATAGTATTGTATTTCAACCATCACGTATTAGTGCTGTGTTCCAATCATTATGTAATTTACGAGTAACGAACAGTGCTCATAGTAGTCACCGAGGGCCCTGTGTAATGGTCCGTGTTCCGTGTACCTAACAGTCCCCAATATAATTACCGTGTTACCCCCGTGTTGTCCACATCCTGCCGAATACGGTTGTACCTCAGGCACTCACTTCGGGCTATCCTATCACGAAAAAGATAGCTCAAAGTCTGCCCGAAGCGTGTTGTAGCCTGGGGGAGAACACCACACTGGTTGACCCCAGAGGTATTCGGCAGGCAATAGGAGGCATGGCTGGGAAAGATATCCGGTTGCCCGCATTCAGCGGAGATGTGAAAGGATGGTTACTGCATTGCGACGTGTTCCTCGCACAAGTACCAAACCTGGACGACGGCGCAAAGTTCGGAGCATTACTAGGAGGACTCCCAACACACATCGTATCCGAGATCCAAGAAATACTCCTGAACCCACCGGCAAACGACAAATACGACGCATTAAAAGCCGCATTAACGCACCGTTTCGTGCGACACGACGAGGAAGCAAACTACGACACCATCGTCAAAACTACCATGGGAGACAATACGCCATCAGAATTGCTCCTCGAAATGAAACGACTGAACAGCTGCAGGCAAGCACCCCTACCACCGTCCGTCATCCGTTCCATGCACCTCGCAAAGCTACCAATCACAGCACAACCGCTGATCGAGGCACTAGGCAGGGGAAAAACGGACGAAGAATACAGAGTAATCGCAGATCAGATCATAGCAAGGCAAACCGCTTGTCAAACTGCCATGAGTGAACCCATCGCCGTAACTGCCATCAAACAACCACCATCTCTTACCGTCTCAAGAGCGGAATTTGACAAAGCCCTACAGGAAATAGCAGAACTCAAGAAAATGCTGGCAAACGCTTTACGCCCACAGGAAAACAAGAAGCAAGCAGAAGATTGGCGAAACCAAACCCCAGGACCTAGGTACGGAAACAGAAGCAATACAAGAATCAAGCAGGACCAAGCAATCTGCTATTACCACCAAACTTTCGGTAACCGAGCAAGAAACTGTACCCAACCTTGCAGTTTCGCGGGAAACGACGACCGCGGAGAATGGTAAACGCCCCAGTCTCCGCACAGACAAAAAAAGGCGAGCTAATGTACGTCACAGACACCGGCAACGTACGATACCTCATCGACACCGGTTCAGCCGTCAGCCTAGTACCAGCTAAAAAGAAACACACGCTCAAACCCCCGTCCTACGACTTACTCGCCGCCAACAACACCCCCATAGCTTCTTACGGGACGACTGAGCGCATCATCCTGCTCAACCCCCTATGGCCCGTAAGTTGGAACTTCATAGAAGCGGACGTGGGACAACCGATCATTGGCATGGATTTCCTCGCCGCACACCAGCTAAGCGTCGACACCGCAAACGCAAGCCTATACGCCCAAACTTCCGGAACCAAAGTACCCTGCAAACGTGTCGTTTCAAGAAGCCAACGAGTGCACAGGATCGAACACCAAACCGCCCCGGAATTCAACACATTGTACGAGGAATACCCCGGAATACTACCGACCTCCCAACACATCCGGCACACACAAAAGAAAATCGACGTAGAACACCACATCGAAACAACCGGACCCCCAGTATATGCACGACCAAGGAGACTGTCTCCGGAAAAATTGGAAGCGGCGCGACAAGAATTCAAGGAAATGCTGGAACATGGCATCATCAGGCCGTCGAAGAGCGCCTGGGCATCACCCATGCACATGGTACCAAAGGCAGCCTAACCCGGGGCATGGAGAATCTGCGGAGACTACAGACGACTGAACGCAAGCACCAAACCTGACCGTTACTCAATACCACACTGTCAAGACTTCCATTACAAACTGCATAACAAAACAATCTTCTCCAAAATCGACCTCATCAAAGCCTATCACCAAATACCCGTCAAAAACGAGGACATCCAGAAAACGGCCATCACCACACCATTTGGGCTGTACGAATACACCGTGATGTCATTCGGGCTGCGGAACGCAGCCCAAACGTTCCAACGATACATCGACGCGGTAACAAGAGACATGGACTTCGTAACGGCATACATCGACGACATACTGATAGCGTCCGCAAACGCAGAGGAGCACCAAAAACACCTCCGACAACTCTTCCAACGGCTACAAGGAGAAGGACTGCGCGTGCACCCCGCCAAGTGCATTTTCGGAGTGCCCGAGCTAGACTTTCTCGGACACAGAGTGTCAGCCGGCGGAATCTCACCACTCCCTCAGAAAATAGAGGAAATATGCAGTTTTCCCCAACCAGCAACAGTAAAAAAGCTACGACAATTCCTTGGAATAGTCAACTATTACCACCGATTCCTCCCAGCCGCAGCAGAAAAGATGCAAGCTCTGACCGGATTGACAAAAGGATACTCCAAAAACTCAAAGAAAATTATCAACTGGACAACAGAACTAGACGCAGCGTTCACTAGCCTAAAACGCGAGATCTCGCAACTCACCTTGCTAGCGCACCCCGCTCCAGAAGGCAAAAGCACCTTGATCACAGACGCATCAGGAACCGCAGTCGGCGCCGTACTACAACAAAAAGTCGGGCAAGAACAGCACCCCGTAGCATTTTTATCCAAAAAACTAGACGACACCCAACATAAATACAGCACCTACGACCGCGAACTAATGGCGATATTCCTCGCAGTGAAACACTTCGAGCATTTTTTGGAAGGCCGAAGCTTCGAAATCATGACAGACCATAAACCGCTCTGTTTTGCCCTGCAAAAAGCCACGGAAGGCAACAGCCCCCGGGTAGCAAGACAGCTCTCCTACCTCTCACAGTTCGACTGCGAAATCAAGCACATCAGCGGCGACAACAACACGGTCGCAGACGCGCTATCACGTCTGGTGTCAACAATAATACCTAAAGGACCCGCGATCAACTACGACAAAATAATGACCGAACAAAACAGAGACGCAGAATTAGAAGAACTGCTGCACCCAGCATCAAAGAACGCGCTCAAACTACGCCCCATAATCAGACAGACCGGTAAACCACCCCTCTGGTGCGACGTGTCAACAGGCCTACGGAGGCCATACATCCCGGAATGCTGCAGAATGAACGTATTTCAGCATTTCCACGGGGCGAGTCATCCCGGCATACAAGCAAGAAGGGACCTCTTGAGGCAGCGAGTAATCTGGCCCGGACTCAACAAAGACGTCGGCAAGTGGACACGCGAGTGCATTCCATGCCAGACAAGCAAAATAATAAGGCACACCAAATGCCCGCCCGGGAAGATGCCGGTACCCAAGGAACGGTTCCAGACGATACACATCGATATCCTCGGACCACTACCCGTGTCACAAAACAAACGGTACCTGCTGACGTGCATTGACCGCTTCACCAGATGGTGCACCGCCACCCCAATGGCCGATTGTACGGCAGAAACAACAGCACGGGCATTCCTAAAAGACTGGGTAGCATCATTCGGCGCTCCAACAACAATCATCACGGACCAAGGCGTCCAGTTCGAGTCTAACTTATGGAAAAACTTGCTGACGGCGCTGGGCGCTGAGAGACAGCGAACGACAGCGTACCACCCGCAGAGCAACGGACTGGTGGAGAGGATGCACAGAAGATTGAAGGAGGCGTTAAAAGCTACGGTCACTGACGCAGACTGGGCAGACGCACTACCCCTCATACTGCTTAACATCCGAGCCACGCCACCCACGGACGCAAACATCTCCCCCGCCGAAATGGTATACGGACAAACATTGCGCCATGCAGGAGAGCTACCCGAGAAAGAAAAAGGAAACCGGCCCGCCAGAGAATTTCTACAATGCCTAAAAAAACGAGTGACAAACCTGCAGCCAATACTGCCACGACAACAGGGACCCCAAAAAGCCAATGTTCCGAGCGCTCTATACAAGGCGACCAACGTCTTCGTGAAACACGGGGGGCACAGAAGACCCTTACAGAAACCCTACGCAGGTCCCTTTCCCGTGCTCCAAAGGACACCAAACTACATCACCGTAGATATACAAGGCAAAAAAGCTAACATCGCGACGGAAAGGGTCAAAGCAGCGTACCTACCCACCATCGAGGATAAACCTCAACAACAGGCTAAGGCACCGAGAGCAACAAACTACGAAGTATACGAGGGAGTTCCGTTCCCTGGAACAGGCACAGCAATCCCTGAAACAGCAAAACAGGCAGTATTCACTAAATACGGCAGAGAAAGCAGACCACCAGTGAGGTACTAAGTGTTTAAAAAAAAAAAAAAAAAAAAGAAAACAGGAGGGGGACACCTGTGGTGATCCCAGCGGCAAGCCGCGGACCTCCACAAGACCTGAGAAAAGCTGCCTCCAGACTACAACCGCATCCGTTCCAGAGCACCTCCGGACCCGAAGCGCCTAGTCAACCAAACACGGGACCTGAGAGAAGCCGCCTCGCGACTATGAGAAAAGTTGCCCGTAAGCTACAACGGCTTCCTGTCTCCAGCACCACAGGCCCACAAACTCGCGACCAATCAGGACTCACGCCCGGACTCAAGGCTTGCACTCGAGGCCTACATAAGGCGACCCCAACTAGGCTCGCGGTCACTCAAGCCCTCGTCCTCGTTCAAGTCACATCTCCAGCACCAGCCTCGTGTTCCTGCATCTAGCTTCCGAGATCGACTTTGTCTCTCGCGTACCTGCACCAAGCTCCGGAGACCGGCCCGGCCTATCGACGCCCCAAGGTGTTGCAAGGTCTTAAACCTAGTAGCGCCTTGACGCTTCAAGGTGTTTCAAAGCCTTAAAAAAGTCACGTTGCAACGCCCCGCGCCGGCGTCGTCGGCCAAGCCGCTCTACGACATCTCTCGCCCGCTCCGGCCGGCTAGCCTCGCCGCAGCTACTTACCAGCTACCACGGTGAACCGCGTGGCGGCTGGGCCCGAGCCAGCTGACTAGCCTCGTCTCGGCGCCCCGTTAGCACCAGCCGACCTGTTCGTAACAGTCGCACGACGTAGCACCAATCATCACGTCTCGCCGCTGCGTTCGTAAGTAGCGTCCTCGCGGACGTTACCAGCCATTGGTGCTTGTTTCATTCATTACGTAATTCTCGAATAGGATTGTATTTCAATCATCACGTATTAGTACTATTCTCGCATAGGATTGTGTCTCAATCATTGCGTCATCCCCGAATAGGATTGTGCTTCAATCATCACGAATTTGTGCTATTCTCGCATAGGATTGTGTTTCAATCATTACGTCATTCCCGAATAGGATTGTGCTTCAATCACCACGTATTTGTGCTATTCTCGCATAGGATTGTGTTTCAATCATTACGTCATTCCCGGATAGGATTGTGCTTCAATCATCACGTATTTGTGCTATTCTCGCATGGGATTGTGTTTCAATTTATGTCATTCTCGAATAGGATTGTACTTCAATCACCACATATTTGTACTATTCTCACATAGGATTGTGTTTCAATCATTACGTACGTCTCGAATAGTATTGTATTTCAACCATCACGTATTAGTGCTGTGTTCCAATCATTACGTAATTTACGAGTAACGAACAGTGCTCATAGTAGTCACCGAGGGCCCTGTGTAATGGTCCGTGTTCCGTGTACCTAACAGTCCCCAATATAATTACCGTGTTACCCCCGTGTTGTCCATATCCTGCCGAATACGGTTGTACCTCAGGCACTCGCTTCGGGCTATCCTATCACGAAAAAGATAGCTCAAAGTCTGCCCGAAGCGTGTTGTAGCCTGGGGGAGAACACCACACTGCTGTAGACCTTATAACGGGTGGTGCAGAGGAAACGCAAGTTTTTAGAACCGCTAGGACGCGGCGACGGGAGGGGGTATTGACCTTGAACGAATGTTGGCAAACGGCCCATACAATGCCGTTTCAGTCGCTATGGTGCGTTGGAGCGTCTAACATCGTGTGTTCGTTGTCGATCAGTTTTTTAGAAACAGTGATTCTGTGGTCACAGTGCAACGTCACTGGCCCCCTCGCTCACCCGACCTGTCGATATGTGACTTCTTTTTGTGGGGATATTTGAAACCATAAGTGTACATCAACAAGCCTCACACACTCGATGACCTTAAGAATTCCATTCGTCAGGAAATTGAACCCGTGCCGAATGAAATGTTGGAGAGAGCTGTTCGTAATTTTCAGAAGAGGATCCAAATTTGTACCCGGCAAGAAGGACGTCATCTCAAAGACATTATTTTCCGAACCTAAATATGGTATGTAATGTCAGAAACTGCATTAAAAAACGTATCGGTAAATACTAGTTTTTATTCTTTTCAACCCATTGTGTCCCAGTAATTCAATATTGAAAAACATGCGTTTCCTCTGCACAACCCTGTACCACTAATCATCTCGAACGTGACAAACCAAAAAATTCTTATCCTGGATGAGCAGAATCATTTTGTATTGAAAATATCAGTCGATCCCTCATCCCCTCATCAGGGTTATCAAATAATAACCCTCCACTACTGCTCCATCGTAAAAACGATCACTACAGTGCCCTTGTCACAAAAGGCAAAAATCAGACTGGAGTTACCTCACCTTGACAAACTGCCGCTGCCCAGCTAAATAGTTGACTTTCTTATATAGCAGATGCTGGGCCAAACACTCTGGGTGAGGTAGACAAGATCGATAAATCCCCGGAATGATCCCATCGAGATAGTAACTTTGCTACCTTCAAAAAGAGTCATAATATAAGTGAATCAAACTAAAGCACATAAATACTTAAAGCCCGAAGGGGAAACCGGATGACATCAGAGTAATGTTGGTCACTGAAGAAATTGACATTTTGTGTGTTTCAGAAACTTGGTTTGATGAACGAACCCAAAGTTCATTTTTTAACATTCCTGATTACGTGTTGTACCGCTACGAAGGTGCTAAAACCAGCCGAGGTAGTGGATCTTGTATTTATGTAGAAGAAATGTACTCCATCTTCACTTCTAGCGAATAAAGTTTGCGAAGGCATTGGAATGGTTTGGTTAGAAGTGCAAATAAATAAACATAAATCCATTATCATTGGCAGCCTATACCGGCACCCATCGTCTTCCCTAAGTCTAACACTAGATTTCATTGAGGAAACCTTCAAAGAAATCCTTCAGGCAAAAAAAATCATTCTTTGCTTTCGGAGATTTTAACGTTAACTTAACGGACAAGAACAATCAGTTAAGCAAACTGTTGTATAGACTAAGCCTATCACAAATGGTCAAAGAACCGACTCGAATCACCATCGTCTCTATTACTCTTCTCGATCTGCCAATCATAAATAATCCCACCGCAATACTTAGTAAAGTACAACGCGCGGATCTCAATGTATGCAGATGATGTTCAAATTGCAATAACAAGTTCTGTACCGGAAATACAACTGACGCAAATTAAAGACGAAACTATACTGACTAGCCTGAAATCGTGGTACGACCAAAATGGTCTCAAATTAAATGTTAATAAAACACAATGCAATATTTTCGGATCCAATGATGCTATTAAAATACTTCAGATCTTACTCGCGCAGTTGGAAATGAAAAAATTAATGCTTCAGAAAAGTTATAAATCTAGGTATCTGGTTCGATAGAAATATATCCTTCAAATCTCACGTTGGGACTACTTGCAACAAAATCTACGGAACTTTAAAATTTTTCATCGTATAAAAAGTATGCTGGACGAACAAACAAGATTATTAGCCATTTAATTCCTTGTGTTATCGCGCATTGACTACTGCAGCCTAGTATGGGGAGACTTACCTCAATACCTTCAAAGGGATTTACAAAAACGCGTAAACTTCGCAGCCAAGGGGGTATGCAACGGTAATTTCAAAAGAAGCGATCACGTAACCCCTCTCCTTGATAAACTCGGCTAGATTCCTATTCAAGAAAGGCTCCTCATGCAGAGGGCCCAATACGTATTCTCCTCGTTGTATCTTCCTCAGAGCAGTGCTGAGATAGTGCGCCTCCATCCACCCACTGTAACCAACCAAAAGCCGAACAGAAACAATAATGTCTTAGTCAACTATCGTTCATCTCACATCGGGCAGAAGGCTCTGTCAATATCAGGCACCTTACTGTGGAACAAACTTCCCCTGAGTATTAAAATCCCTCAAAGACTGAGAGAATTAAAAGCCAAATAATTCGTCATATTTAATCTCAACGATAATTCTTAGTTACAGAACATACTGAACACGTATTGACGAATCTCATTTTGCCTGGTATCTCCATTGCTTAATACTCTCCCTTGCTCATTTTCTTTATAATTCAAGACATCACACAAAAGTCTTGAAGTATGCGTAGGTATTATGATTTGGTCGCCTATACACTGGGATTTGCAAGAATGCTTGCTTGTATATGTGTGTACGTATATGGGTGTGCATGTGTGCGCAATACACCTGTGTGCACTGGACTAGCAACTGGTATATAAACTATAAATACCAGAATTTTTCTCACTCCCAACTTCTAACTCTACCCAACACATCATTTCATTTTATTATTGTAAGGCAATCCATAGCTTAAACGTCTGGTAAATGTAAAATGTGCTACCTATGTATGTTTATCAATTGCAAACATTTTGCGCCATATTTCAAAGATAATGTGATTTTTTTCCTAATATGAGACACCCTTATAGGACATTCATGTTTCTTTCTTCTTGACGTCCAAAAATGCTCTTGGTAGGCAAGTGAAGTGCAAATTATCATATCATCTCTTACGCTCTAGAGCAGTGGTTCCCAAACTATCTTACCTGACGCCCCCGTTTTGCTTCCAGTAGACCCGCACGCCCCCAGCGCCTCTTTTTTTCATAGGAAATGATTCTTACATTTATTTCTTACCATTGTTCAGCAAAACATATTTGTTTGCATTACATTTTATTAATGAAAGCCACTCAAACAAATAATACTACATTCCAGTAACTAAAAAGGAAACATTTTGTTCTAAGGGAGCAAAAAAAATAAGGTTTGAACATTAGCAAATTGGCAAAATTAAGTTGCAATTTTAAGAACAAATAACGTGAAAACATGGCATATAATATTTGTAATGACTCATGAGACTAAGGCAAAATTTATGAACTAATTTAGTGAGAAGGAGGCTGCTGCTTCTTCCTCACAAGATCAGAAATTCTAGGATTGAAGGATGACAGCGCACAACGCAAGGCATTTTCTACATCAAGTCGGTTGCGCTGTTTTGTTTTCAAAACAACATGAGCTGAAAATCCTGCTTCACAAAGATAAGTAGAAGAAAAGGGAAGAATCACACGAAGTGCTTCTTCACCAACTTTTCAGTACATGAAGAGATATTTCACCCAAAACACTTCTAACTTCATTGTTTCAAAGTACCTTTTCGCGCTGGAGTCACATTTCAAATCGATGGCTTCCTCTTGCAGTGATTCCAGTAACAACTCTACATCAGTGTTAATGAATTCTGCACCAATGTCCAAAGAGAATTTTCCATTGATACATCTGGAAAATAGTGCATAAATTCCTCAGCAAGGGAATGCAGATGTGATAAAACCTCTTTTGTCACGTCATACTGCTCAATGTTTCTCTTCTCAGATAAGAGCTCATTCAGATGTGAGAACGATGAAAAGTTCCCAACTCGTACGTTTCGTTTCCAAAGATGAATTTTTTCGGTGAAAGCTCTGAACACATCAGAGTGTGCAATTAAGTTTGTGTTTCTTCCTTGTAACTTCAAATTGAGGTTGTCGATAGACTCAAAAAAATCCACAAGGTATGCTAGTGAGAGCTGAAAGTCTTCCTTTCTGAATGCTTCATACAGTTTGTCTTGTTTCTGCTTCTGCAAGAAAATATCCACTTCATCTTTGAGCTCGTAAAGACGGCTTAGCATGTTTCCCTCGAAAAGCCAGCGGACTTCGGTGTGAAACAAGACAGTCTTGTAATCAGTGCCCAAATCTGAGCAAAGAGCTGCGAAAAGCCTAGAATTCAAAGAGCTATTCTTTACAAAATTCCCCACTTTTATTGCTAAATTCATTGAACTGCGTAGATTACCAGGCAGGGTTTTGCTTGCTAACGAATTGTCAATGGATAACACAGTGAGTCCCAGTCCCAGCACAGTTTGCAGCACTCAAAAGGCAGGGTTTTACAAGAGTCTCCCCCACAGATTGAGGCTTCTTCGCTTTTGCAATAAGTTTTGACAGCTCGTAAGATACGTCCACCAGTTTCATCGTTTCTTGATGAAAAACACTGCTTGAGTCCAGCTTCATACGATTCAAAACATGCAGTTTGGCTGTGAAGAACTCCTTTGGCTTTTCTTTTGATACTTTGTGGTTTGTGCTCAAATGTAGCTCCAGACGACCTGGTCTTAGGGCGTCATTGCTGAGGACTGTACGGCATATGACACACTGAGGGAGGTGAAATCCATTCTTCTCTATAACAGTGAAGCCATACTTGATATATTTATCTGAATACTTTCTTTTCTTTGCCTCAGACATTTGTGCAAAGTGAAAATAGCAACAAACTTATTAAATGCACCATGGAACTAAGTAGTTATATAACATACCGTATTGGCATGCACCACACCACATACTCAAATAATATAGATCCGACAACTGGAAATCATAAATCTGTAACATACCAAAAATATTCAGCACACAACGTGGCTTATATCTTAACAATAATGACAATGAGAACAACTGCGGAAAATAGAACGAGAAGAAGCAAACGGAGTAAAACTACACGCACTAAAATGCTCAGTAATACTGTAATGTAATGTGTTGATTTGACGAGCGATGTTTTGCATACCTTTGCATAGTTGTGCTCATGTACTTTTGTTTGTTGGATCTTAGGGTGCTTACACACCAAAAGACTGAAAGCAAGAAAGCAAGCGAGAGAGAAAGATGTCAGGCGAGATCTATCACACACCAAAAGACGGCTAGTTTGCTCCAGAATGTCACGGAGAGAGGTTTATTACAAAAACAAGCGGTACAAGCATGTTTGTAACGTTGAATTTCATTTCTACTTCGTCCCATTGCTTTGAAACATGAAATCTGTCACTTTGCTTTGGATCTTTTGAGTTCCAAAGGCACAGCACAGGATAAACTTTGGATATATGGAGAAAACAGGTTGAGTGACTGCTATAATTACACTTTGCATGTATGTAATGACAGATATTTGTTCTTTCAATGATTTTATTATTCTAATTAAAAAAATAATTTTGAGCAGATGACTTCAAGCCCCCCTTGTCTCCCCCTAGCGCCCCCTAGTTTGGGAACCACTGCTCTAGAGTATATTATAACAACCGCACCTAAGCCTCGCGTACTTCTGGAAATATTCTGAACTTGGGAACCGTTGTAGAACAATCGTTTTCATGTTTCTGACTAAAGTAGACTGTTTTGTGCCAATATTTTAGGTACGGAAATTTTATAACATTCATGCCATAATAGAAGATATTTTCTCCGATTCCCTCGATTGGAATGCTAGTTTATACTGATTAGTTTACGCTGATGTTTGCGCACATGCTTACATGTGCATATGTGTACTTGTGCACGCTATGCGTACGTAGATAGGTGAATGTGTCACCACGTGATACTTCATTTCACTTGATTATTGTACAGCATGTATAAAATACTAGCAGGACCTGCGGAAATTCCACGGAGAATGTCATCAGTAAGCTAGGCGGACACGTGAAAAAATTCCGGTCAACATTACTTATTAAATTTTATTATAACATATTCTAAAATAACCTATCTTAACCTAACATATTCTAACCTATCTTGTCCTAACCTATGCTAACCAAATCTATCCTAACCTAACATATCTTAACCTATCCTAACTTAACCTATCCTAACATAACTTTAACCAATGTCATCAATTAACCTATGCTAATCAAATCTATCCTAACCTAACATATCTAAACCTATCCTAACCAAACATATCCTATCCTAACCTATCCTAACTTTAACCAATGTCATCAATAAGTTAGGTGGACCCATGAAAAAAATCGATCAACATTAACAAATTTTAAAATAACATATTCTAACCTAACCTATCTTGACCTGACATTCTAGCCTATGCTAAACAAATCTATCCTGTCCTAACATATCTTAACCAATCCCAATTTAACACACCCTAACCTAACCTATCCTTTCCTAATCTAACTTTAACCAATATTATCGTTAGGCTAGATGGACCCTTGAAAAAATTCGGTCAACATTACCTAACAAATTCTAACATAGCATTCTAACCCCATCCTCCTAAAATAACATATACTAAACTGTCCTATCCAATCCTGACAAATTTTAAAAATTCAAAAATCCCCAAAATTTTGAAAAATTAAACAATTTTCATCTCCCCTCTTCTATCTCTCTCTCCCTTTCTTCTCGCCCTCACTCTGTCTCTGATGTAACGCGACCCGACGCGAGCCAACCCGTATCACAGATACCGCAATGATGTTGAAGGGTGTGACGCGAAGGTTAGCGTATTAATGTATAGATATGTATATATACACAAATATATTTGTTGTGCGATTACCCACATATGATAAATAAGACCCTTTTCAACCAATGATCTTTTCAATACAATATTTAATATGGCATCGTTACAATATTTCATTAGAAATTGTAAGCAGCAACACATACTGAAAGAGTTGTCACGAACTTCCTTTGCTCATTATATACATGTAATGATAATTATAACGTGCTCCCTAGTTAATCTACATTTGATGATACATGTAATGATAATTATAAGAGACAACACAACTTCATCGACGATGCATTTTCATTGTGGGTTGAGAACACCTTTGACAATTTACATATACGTGATATAAAACTTCGCAATTCTTGACGTCAGGAAATAATATTAGAATTGTTTGTTTCGGAAGATGTTCATAAAATGTCATTTTAAGGAAGCACGAAAAAAATTAAAATACATATATATATATAAAAGCATGAGGACCACGAAAATTGAAAGATTTGTATTTCTAATTAAACAATTTTAACATAACGGTCATTAGTTGATAAGCATTTTATTGAAATATAAATGGATGATCACACAACGAATGTATAGTTTTTTTATGTGAATGCTTTACAATAATAAAGAGATGAAGAGTTAGGTAATGTTACAAGTTGAGAGTGACAGAAAAAAATTATCTCTAGCTAAAATGCCAGTTGTCAGTTTAGTACACACATATGTGCATGTATGCATGTAAATATATACATACATACACCTAACACGTAAACATACACAAATACATATCTATGCATCGAGGCAATCACAATAAATGCGCGTTCTGCAAAAATGCTGTGCGATGTTCTGAAATATAGGATAATATCCTATATTTCAGAACATCGCACAGTATTGTAACACTCATGTCACTAGTCGAAAATAAATGATTGAGGGCAATGTACTCCTAATCTTGCTTAATCTACATTTGATAATTATCAAATGTAGATTAAGCAAGATTAGGAGTACATTGCCCTCAATCATTTATTTTCGACTAGTGACATGAGTGTTACAACACTCGTGTGTGTGTATCATCTAAGTGAATTAACTTTGAGATATTTTAAAAACCAATGATAGTACTTTTGTACTATCTCTATTGGAAATAAAGTGTTTTTCTTTCTTTCTTTTCTGTATAATGTGAAGAGTAAAGGTTATATAAAAACTTAATTGAAACATAATCTTTAAATAATATCGGGAGTACTCTTAAAAACATCACGTCGGTTCATGAAAATTGTACACAAATAACATAAAATATTTTTTTTTGTATTTTATTACACACAGGGAAAGTGATATATGTACGATATTTGTAAGAACTCACATTGTTCATACATACTTTAAATAAATAAGTACGCTAAATAAAGATGTTACTCCTACAATAGAGTTTACGAAAAGAAGCAAGAAATTCTCACAGCCTGCCGTGTTACAAAACCGGAACAACTCTACGTGAATGAATACTTAGTACCTTCGCGAGCAAGTATAATGTACACTCTGAGATTGGCCAAACGAAAATTTCCGGAACAAATAGGACCCGCAAGAAGTTTTGATGGCAATATCAACGTCTTCTCTCCAAAGATACCCGGCCAAGTAACTCAGAGATCTCTAACCATCAATACACCTGAAGAACTAGACAAGTACTTGCTGCAACATGTCGGCAAGTCCTCAGAGGAAATTATTCGTGATTAGTATTTTTTTAGACTGACGTATTGAGTTTAATATTATTTTGATATCTGTCCACATGTTTTCTTCTTGATTTTTGATTGAATTACCTTCACCTCTTCAAGGCATCCACGTCGACCTTACAGCCTTGTTTTGCTGCTTACTAAATTGTTTTTCAATTTCTTTCTTTCTCTTTTTTATCGAATGCTCATACCGAACTTACTGTTCAGACTTAACTCGTGTATGTGTTTCTGAATCTGGAAACAATTTAGATAGGCAAGATTTTTTTAAATTTCATGAATAACTTCACTGTCACTTCGTTTTTAAATCCATTTCGTCCTTGCTACATCTTATAAGTGTTATATGCGGAAACCACTGGTACGACAGCCTTGTAACTACATTATTTGCCATTTATGATCCCTAATGTTCCTGCTCATGGACTGAATTTGCGCTCTCCTTATGAAATCATACTAGGTTTTAAACAATTTAGACTAATAATCTGTGTGTTTTTAGTTTCACTTTTTTTTTTAGTTTAATTCTAAGTAGGAATGTCCTTATTTTTACCTTGATCCTGTAGTTTTTATCATTTATATTTTTACGTTACATTTTACTTACCGTCTCTTAATGCTAATGACTGACCATGTTGACATATTCGACAATATTGATCCAGATCTCAATCATTTGAATAGACTGCACCCAAACCTAAATGAAACTGGAAACTGTAAATACCTAAATATTAAAAAAATCAATGAATCGATGAGGAAGACCTGTAACGATTTTTCTCTACTATGTTGGAACTGTAGATCCATTCATCCGAAAATAGATGAAATATCTTGTACTATCACTGAGCTGAACAGCAATTTTGATGTTCTCAGTTTCACCGAAAGTTGGCTAGACGACTCATCTAAAGACCTGATTCAAATTCAAAACTATTATAGCCATCATTCACTCCGTAGTAACAAACGTGGTGGTGGCATCAGTACGTACATATCTAAACATATATCTTCGAAAGTCATTTTAAGTGCAACTATGAATCGTGAACATATTGAGACCTTATTTATAGAACTAACGAAAAATGGTAAACGGATTATGCTTGGGACAGTATATAGACCCCCAACAGCTTGGAACGTCTCTTTCCTGAACGAGCTTCAAAGCATTAAATCTCAGTTCAACAAGTCTCTATATAATGAAAAAATCATCTGCGGGGATTTCAACTACGATCTTCTACAATATGATAGCTGTGAGCAAATCTCAAACTTCATAAATGTTTTTCAATCTAGCTCCTTCCTTCCAATCATCACGAAACCTACACGTGTTGCTTCTGAATCGGCTACGTTACTCGATAATATTTTTATGTTAGATCCGACTGATTTTCTTACCGGAATAATAATTTCTGACTTATCTGACCACTTCCCGGTGTTTCTCATCAAGAAAAATGTCTATAATCCTTGTTCCAGCCCACAGGCTGATACTTATTTATTTCGTTGTGTAAACGAATACAACTTGGGAACAATGCGAACTGTTCTAGAAGAATTAATGCCATCATTAGACGTCTATGAACGGGACAATAATGCGATTAACATTGATGAAGCAATACTAAATTTAACTGAAATTATAACGACCACATATAACCAGTGCTGTCCAATAATCACCCGCACAATTACGCTGAAAAATAGACAAAAGCCCTGGATTACTGAAGATATCGTGATCAATATAAAGAAACGTCAAGCGTACCTAGCCTTACTATACGAAGGGCGAATATCTAAAGTAACGTATAACAGATTCAGGAATCATGTGACAAATCAAATACGAACCTCAAAACGAGACTACTTCACGCGCAAATTTACTGAATACAAAACTGATATTAAAAAAACTTGGCGCCTGCTTAATTCATGCTATAAACCGAATAATATTACTACGAAAACAATTGAGTCCGTCGTTCACGAAAATGTAAAATACCACGAGAAAAAAGATATTGCAACTGTGTTTAATAACTTTTTTGTAAACATAGGAAAAAATATAGCCGATAGTGTCTTCAGTGAACCCAGAGACCACTTGCAATACATGGACCATGTCCGTGAACCTAACTCTTTCTTTTTCACGCCAACCAATCCCTCCGATGTAATTACGTGCATAAACAACTTGAAAAATAAATCAAGTGGATTGAAAAATTTTTCGGCTAAAGTTCTTAAGGCTATAGCTGATATAATAGCACCGTGCATATCTTATATTATCAACCAATCCCTTTCTCAAGGTATCTTCCCCAACTCTTTCAAAATTGCGAGAGTCATCCCTATTTTTAAAAATGGTGATAAAAACTGCGTTAACAATTATAGACCTATCTCTGTACTACCAATTATTAGCAAAATATTCGAGAAAATTGTGTATAAAAAAGTGTATTCGTATTTTGAACAAAAATCTTTCCTCTACGACAAACAATACGGTTTTCGTTCTAAGAAATCTACGACACAAGCTGTATTAAATCATTTGCAATACCTTTATTCTAATATAGATGAAGGAAAGCTTGTTTTCTCCGTATTTCTTGACTTTCGAAAAGCATTCGATTGTGTGGACCATAACGTATTACTCTCGAAACTACATTGTTATGGCATTCAAGGGGCTGCCCATGATTGGTTCAGATCATACTTAGCAAATCGGAAACAATACGTTGTCATTGACGACGCAAAATCAGACCCACAGACAATTAGCCATGGGGTTCCACAAGGATCTGTCCTTGGGCCTCTCCTATTTCTAATTTTTATCAATGATATCATTAAATCTACATCATTCTTCAAATTCATCCTTTTTGCCGATGACAGTACCCTTTCTGCGGTCCTTCCAGACCAAAATCCCGCTAGGATGGCGGAGCGTATAAATAATGAACTTCATAAGGTTTCATTGTGGCTTAAAGCTAATAAAATAAGCCTTAATATCGATAAAACAAAATATATTACATTCTCATACAAGAAAAATATATCTCTCCCACGCATTCAAATTGGCGAAGGTGAAATCGAAGAAACAAACTCAAGTAAATTCCTCGGCATCATAATAGACAAAAATCTAACCTTTAAAGAGCACATCGCTCATATTAGTTCTAAATTATCAAAATCTATCGGAATCCTAAATAAAGTTAAGAATTTCCTGCCTGTACCAGCCTTACAAATGCTCTACCGAACGCTCATTTCACCATACTTGCAATACGGAATAGAAGCATGGCACGGAACTGATAAAAATAAAACCAACAAAATTTTTACCCTGCAAAAAAAAACCATAAGAGCGATAAAGAATCTAGAATATAATGCTCACACAAATGACTCATTCAAAAATTTACGAATACTTAAGCTCTCGGATCTCTACAAAATCTCCATTTGCAATTTCATTTACAAAACATTAACAAATGATGGCGACCATAGCCTAAAACAACTATTAACTACGCAAACTGGTCATCACGACCATTTAACCCGAAATAGAAGTAAATTCATGCTTCCTTATTACTCAAAGGCTCGGTCACAACACAGTATCCTCTTCGTTGGAACTAAAACTTGGAACTCAATACCTGCGGAGATCCGTGAAAGTATTTCTTATAAGGTATTCAAAAAAAGTCTTGAATCTCACTTCCTATCAGATTACTAGTCGTGTAAGATCACAGAGTCAAACCTTGTCCCCTACATAACTGGTCCTAATAATGTAATTCGCCTTGATTAATTTCGCCTATCTTCAGTCTGTTCTTGAATCGTTTGTCGAATATACTGTTAAATCTAGTCCATAAGAACTATATTGTGAAATAAAGTGCCTAATTTCGAGTTACTTATCTCATTGATTAGTCTAATGCGTCTCTAGTTTAAGTGAATTAGGTTAAACATTATTGTACTCCTAAGACTAACCTTGATGGTAGGATGCCCTAGAAGTCACTGAACTTATTCGGGCCCACAGGTAGCTATACTCAAATTTGACCATTGTGCTAGACTTAAGAAACATTTTATCTCTGTATCTCCTGTGGTAAATAAATTGTTTAAATTGTTTAAATTGTTTAAATTGTTTACGTTCAAAGGTTCCTTCAAATAAATACCATGAACCAGAGATCAACTTGAAAAAAATACATATAACCATAGTTGACCGGCAGCCCTAACTCCAAACATACTGTGGTGCAATAGTGAGGTGTCTGCGTGGCTTCTCTTACCGTCATGTAAAATAATGATATAGGAAATATGCCATATCACGCCCATGAATATCATTGTTGTGCTGCATAATTTTGTTTCAAATCAATACTACCTAGCCCGTTATAGTAATTTTTAAATTCTTCTCGAATGCCAGCTCAATTCATTCCAGAAAGAACATTGTGTGTTGTTGAAGGAACTAAAAATTCATTGGGTACTGGAAGTGTATTATCAAGATGTTTTTGACCTGGAGCAAGTATTTGTGCTTCCTTTAAAATGTCATACGATATGCAGGCACAGATAATTAATTTGTCTGTAGTTTCTGGGGCAGAAGAAATAGGTCGGGGAAAAATTCTGAAATGACCGCACAAAATTCCAAAGGTTTTTTCGGTTGTCTTTCGAGCTCGAGATAGTCCATAGATATATAATACTTTCGATGGATCGTGTAGATTGCTGTCTTGGGCAAAGTTTCATCAGATTTTCGTGCGGAGCAAAAGCCTCATCACCAACCATCACAAGTGGTACACCATTATTTGCAAATGCACCCTCTGTACATCGGCTTTTAAATATCTCACTTTCGTCGGAACCATCGTCTTCCGAAGACTTTTCATCTTCTGAGCTTATTAATAATGCGTTATTTAAATCGTCCATTCCGACAACAATTTGACAGCATTCTGACGTTCACCGCAATGGCCGCCACAATGCACTAAAACAACTCCGAACTTTAGACTCATGAACGGCCGTTATATTACGTTCGCCGCATATCGTCAAATTTCGGCCGCAAAATAGCGGCGCCGCTTTCCTAGGAAACCGTAGCTTAAGCGATCTAAATTGTGGAAAAACTTCAATTGCAGAATTCTTCGGAGATCCTGGAAAACATGTATAAAAAACTGACCGGCAGCCCCAAAGACCGAGTCCAATACAATGCAGATGCGTAAGGAAAGATGTTAGTTAAGTTGTGAGCAATAAAAACACTCAAGGCCAGGTTACACAATCATTGAATGAGCGCGTGAGCAGTGAAGAGAGGCGCAAGCCCCGCCTGCTTGCTCTCGCTCCAGGTTCATTTACTTGCTCAATGACAGTGCGTCTGTAATGACAGACAAGATCTGGCCAGCGCCATGAAAACGAGCACAATCCGCATTGTCATTGAGCAAGAAAATGCACCTGAAGCGAGAACAAGTGGGCGGGGCTTGCGCCTCTCTTCACGGCTCACGCGCGCACTGAATGATCGTGTTAACATGCCTTCATGTTAGGACTGGCCGCGAGTGGTATCCCTCATACAGTGAGCGAATAAACTGTGTTAGAATCATTTCTTCGCTCACTGCTTGTGCTAGAATTAACATGATAGGATTAAAAGATATTGCTTGCACCAAGGCACGGGCTGAAACTTACTCACTTCGTAAAATAAACGAATCAAATCTTGAAGAAATGCGCACCGACCGTTCTAGAAGAATCAATGCCTACATTGCATATCTCTCAACAAAACAATAATGCTACGAGCATTGATGAAGCAGTAGTAAAGTTGACTGAAACTATTATGACCGCATACAATCAGTGTTGCCCAATTGTAACTCGTACAGTTACCCCGAAAAATTAAGAAAAGCCCTGGATTGCTAGAGACATCGTGATAAATATAAAGAAACGTCAAGCGTACCTAGCCCTCCTTTGCGAAGGGCGAATATCTAGAGAAACACATAACCGATTCAGAAACTATGTAACAAACCAGATAAGAACATCAAAAATGAACTACTTTACGCTCAAGTTTACTCAATTCAAAACTGACGTTAAAAATACTTGGCATCTCCTTAACTCTTGCTGTAAACCGAATAATGCCGATAAAAAGAAAATTGAATATGTTATTCAAGATTATGTAAAATACCACGAGAAGAAAGAAATTGCTAATCTCTTTAACAACTTCTTCGTAAACGTAGGGAAAACTATAGCTGATGGTATTCCAAGTGAACCTACTGATCACCTGGAATTTATGGATCATATTCGAGAATCCAACTCCTTTTTCTTTACGCCTACAAACTCCTCGGATGTAATTACGTGCATAAACAATATGAAAAATAAATCGAGTGGGTTACAAACGTTTCCGACTAAAGTACTTAAAGTTATTACTGACATTGTAGCCCCGCTGATATCAAATATTATTAACCAGTCCCTCTTACTGGGCACTTTCCCGAACTCCCTCAAAGTTGCTAGAGTAACCCCTATCATTAAAAGTGGTGAAAAAACCTGTGTAAACAATTATCGACCTATCTCCGTACTACAAATTATTAGCAAAGTATTCGAAAAGATTGTGTATAAAAATGTGTACTCTTAATTTGAACAAAAATCATTTCTTTACGATAAACAATACGGCTTTCGTTCTAAAAAATCAACAACACAGGCTATATTAAATCATTTACAATTCCTCTATGCTAATATAAATGAAGGAAAGCCTGTCTTCTCTGTATTTCTTGACTTTCGAAAAGCATTTGATTGTGTGGACCATAAAATACTACTCTCGAAACTACACTGTTATGGCATTCGAGGGATTGCCCATGATTGGTTCAGATCATACCTAACAAATCGCAAGCAATACGTTGTCATTGACGACGCAAAATCAGACCCACAGACAATTAGCCATGGAGTTCCACAAGGATCTGTTCTTGGGCATCTCATGTTTCTGATTTTTATCAATGATATTGTAAAATCTACATCATTCTTCAAATTCATACTTTTTGTCGATGACAGTACGCTTTCTGCGGTCACTCCGAACCAAAATCCTGCTATGATTGTGGAGAGTATGAATACTGAACTTCACAAGGTTTCATCGTGGCTCAAAGCTAATAAAATAAGCCTCAATAGTGGTAAAACAAATTATATTACATTCTCATACATGAAAGATGTATCTCTCCCATACATTAAAATTGGCGAAGGTGAAATCGAAGAAACCAACGCATGTAAGTTTCTGGGCATCATAATAGATAAACATCTGACCTTCAAAGAGCACATCACTCATATTAGTTCTGAATTATCAAAATCCATCGGAATCCTATATAAAGTTGAAACTTTTCTGCCTGAAACAGCTTTACAAATGCTCTACCGAACGCTCATTTCTCCATACTTGCAATACGGAATAGAAGCATGGCACGGAACTGATAAAAATAAAACCAACAAAATTTTTACTCTGCAGAAAAGAGCTGTCAGAGCGGTAAAGAACCTAAAATATAATGCTCACACAAATGATTCTTTAAAAAATTTACAAATACTTAAACTTTCGGATCTCTACAAAATCTCCATCTGTAATTTCATTTACAAAACATTAAGAAATGATGGCGACAATAGCCTAAGACAATTATTGACTGCGCAAACTGGTCATCACGACCATTTAACCCGAAATAGAAGTAAATTCCTGCTTCCTTATTATTCAAAGGCCCGGTCGCAACACAGTATTGTGGTGGTTCCACCTAGCTGTACGCGCTCACCACCACACAAGCACAAAAGCGCCACCCCACTGCCTCGAAGCGCTCTCGCTGAACGACCAATCAGCGCTCGAGGCTGGCGCCGGGGTGCCGGACCGAGCCTCTACAAGCTGCGCGCTCCCAGTAGCCAGGCAACATCTGAATACACCCACGTACGTTTAGCACAGCACAGACAAAGACAACCGGGCACCGCGAGTCCACTAACCAGAAGGCTAGCTCGCTTCAGTGAGGCCGCCGCCAGCCCTATATAAAGAGCTGCGCGCTTAGCGCATTCACAGATCATATACAAGAAAATCTGCAACTTATCACTAAGTGAGTTTGAAACCTGTAGACAATGAAGTAGGTACCAATTGGCCAATGACGGAGCCAAGAAATTGTCACGTGACTGTTTGAATGTGAAGTCGGCTGTGAGCCTGTGACAGAGGTGTAAGGAAGATTGCAGCAGGAATGGCTCCTTACATACGCTTGAAAAAGTGCTTAGTGAAAAATTGTGGTAATGATAACCGTCAATGTCCTGATTTGTCGTATTTCCACTTTCCAAAAGGAAATTACGACAAGTGGATTGCAGCATGTGGAGATGCAACGTTGAAGATGGATGAGAAATCCAAAATACCTCAGAGGGCTTTTGTGTGTTCTGAGCATTTCTGTCGTTCAGATTATAAATTTATGTTGTTTCCATTCAGAAATGCGAGAAAGTTATTGAAATTTTCAGCAGTTCCAAAATGAGCTGTGCAAGACCAAGGTAATGTTAAACTTTTTGTTTTATCGTTTATTCCAAGTTAACACAGTAAATCAAAGTTTCACTAATTGATGAGACTCCTAAAACCCTTGATTTCAAAAAATGAATGGCTGTTTGATTGACCTGTAATAGCACTGTGTTAATGAAGAGTAGAAGTTGTATGTGCTTCAATTTTTTATCAAAAACATAGGGGCCTAGTAATAAATATTGTTTGTGGCTTTAGCTGAAATGAAGAAAGCAGTAGAAAACCCAAAAATTTAATTTACGTTAAGAAAAATAAATAGTGTGCTTTTTATACAAGGTTTAGTTGCAAATGCTCATTTATAAATAATGTTTCAATAGATAAATAAATGCTGATTTAAATTGTCTCAAATGTGCTGTAATTTTGTATTGCGAGTAACTGCTTGTTTCTTATTGACATTCAACTAACACAATCAAAATCTATCATGAGTAGTTTTTTTGAATAAGTGATGGTTGAAAACTTTGAATAATTCTATGTATTTTTGTATCAGTTCTTTCAATTTGCTTGGAACTTATATGATGTTTGAAAATAATTTACATATTGCTATTCTGTGAAGTAGTCAATGAGATATCTTGATTGCACTCCATGAGCATGAATAATGTATTTCAAATAATTTGTTTGTCTTTAAAATTTACTTCTACTGCTCATTGCCTCATTATAATTAAAAGAACATCACACAGGCTTCTGTAGTTTAGTAGGTAAATAGTAGCATGCCTACTTTGACCTAACACAGCATTCAAATAAATGATTAGGTTTTGAATAAGTCAGCTTTCCATCCTACAGCTAGTCACTTTCAAAGATGACCTTTAATACTATGAACAGTGATCAGACTGAGTTGTTCACAAAAGTGGCTATGCAGAGTTGACCACCAAAGGTGACCATACAAAGTTTACATAGTTTATATAGGTTTCTTCTTGGTTAATTCAAGGTCCAGATACATGATTTAAAGGATTTCACGAACAAA
Source organism: Morinoia aosen (assembly GCA_030386875.1). Taxonomy (NCBI): domain Eukaryota; kingdom Metazoa; phylum Arthropoda; class Malacostraca; order Amphipoda; family Talitridae; genus Morinoia; species Morinoia aosen. The sequence goes on from CM059569.1 coordinate 5,810,590, forward strand.
ATATTACAGAGTAGACTACATGGAATCACAGTTATTATGAACTCCAATCTCAAATTACAATTTGACTAAAATGGAATGAATAAAAATCCAGTTCAAATGAATAAAACTTATTGAGATAAAAATTGGGTCAATGTTTATTTTTTCTTCGGCAGGGAAATTAAAGATGTCGGTGCTGATAATCACTAAATGAGCACATTTAAAAACCTTTTACATGAATAACATTATCCTCGCTGATGCGTTATTTTCAAATTATTGAACTTTGAAGTTGGCGCGCGCGCGCCGCCTATTACAAACGTAATGAGGTTGGGTAGTGAGGGGTAGCCACAGTTCTTTGAGTGGAAATTATGAATCAATTGAAATTCTACTATGCATAAACATAGTTAATGAGATGACAAGTTATATTGTCGATGCGAAAGACTTGTTTCGAATGTTCCCAGATACGTCGAACCCACGATATACCGGGGTTGAAGTTACGGACCTGCGGTCATCTCAAGGCTGCCAGTTACGTCGAAGCAGCGGTGCGCGCTGGCACACACTCGATCATTCGACGTAATGGGTCGGTTACAACCTTTATTTACAATTTTCACTAGAAGAACTGTGGCTAACCCTTACGACCCAACCTCTTTACGTGTGTAATAGGCGGGTTAACTACCCTTATTAACTAAATTACGGCGCGCGCCGGCGCCAACTTCAAAGTTCAATAATTCGAAAATAACGCATCAGCGAGCATAATGTCATTCATGTAAAAGGTTTTTAAATGTGCTCATTTAGTGGTTATCAGCACCGACATCTTTAATTTCCCTGCCGAAGAAAAAATAAACATTGACCAAAAATTGTTCACATTGTGAATGGGAAATTTACATAATAATAACTAAAAAAATTCATTTGGATCAGTACAACAGTTTACAAGATACAGGGGCTAGAAGCTGGGTAATGGGTTGATTTACTTTAATAATAGTTCTCAATTCATATGATTAATTTGCAGCTGAAGGGGTAAAAAGAACCTATTTCTGGCGTTTTGTCATTTCTGGCTGTGTTCTGAAAATGGTATGGGTACTCGAGGAACCAACATACCCTGAGCCATACAAGGTGTATGCATTCATTGAATAAGCTACAGGTATTGAAAGATCATATTTTGTAATTTTCCAATAGCCCTTCTCTCTGTTTGTAAGTTATTGATATTAAGATCTTCAAAGGCTCTGTCACTCTCTGTAGAAACTTTATTCTACTCTCAGTTGATGCAGAAATGATTTGTCTATAAAAATAGAAAGCATAATTCAAGTTCTAGTCTAAACTTGATTTCTGCCCAAAATGTGTGTTCTTCCAAAAGTGCTGAAAATTTTGAACATATACCTTTTTTCAAATTAAATATTCAAAATTCTGTTCCTGTTTATCAAAAGTTTAAGGAGACCAGAATCCTTTTTTACATTGGAAAGTGATGGAGCTTTTGTTGCTTGAAAAAGTACAAAAAATTCTGCATTTATTGGTTGAAATTTTGTCTTGTTGCAAAAAATCTACAATTTTGCAGCATGAAAGTATGTATGGAATTTAACTTCACACATGTAAACCATATTTTGTTCCCATTGGAACAAAATCAGTATGATATAGCATCAGTATGATGAACAAAATCAGTATGATATAGCACATCCAGTATGATATAGCAAGACAAAATATTGAAAAAATGAGATGCAGAAGAAGTACAGTGGATGCCAGGTAGTTTACAAGTGACATAAAGAAAGAGCAAATGAGAAGGAAGACTGTAAACGAGAAACAATATAAAATACCAAAAATGTTTAGGTGACATGCGAGTTACAGAGGATGAATGACACAGTCCATGGAATGAGTATAGGGACCAGAAAAAAGATGAAGGCACACTAAAGTGTTTGGATTGTACTAGTGGATGCTTAGCGTGGTGCAAAAGTCTGCATGTTGGAAAGAATGTGCCTAAGTGTGGAATGTTGTATCATGTTAGTTTTGTAAGCCAACTCTTTTTAGCTGTATGTTGTAAGCATTTACTGAGAATAGACACATGTTGAGGTGGAATGTATAATAGTAGATTAGGTAAGTATGTGATAGGGGAGTTAAAAATACTATTGAACACTCTGTCCATGGATTGTACATAGTAAGTATGAGGAGAGGGAGACCTTCGCGAATGTATTCGAGTGGTATGGAGAGAATGTGTGATGTGACAGATGTGTGGAAGATGATTATCATTTCAAGGGCTGCCACTCTTGGCACTTCAAGATCTGCCACTTCTGGCAAATCAAGACCTGCCACTCCTGGTTGGCACCTCAAGATCTCCCACTTCTGGCACCTCAAGGCCTGCCACTCCTGACACCTCAAGGCCTGTCACCAGTGATTCCAGCAAACAATGCTGCTCATCTTCGTCGAGGGTAACAACACAGGTTAGTCGCGTTGAAATAAACTGATTTCTTACTTCATTGAACTGTCTTTCAATTTTAGCGAAATAGATTTTTCAAGTTACAAGCCAGAATTGGACAACGTTGGATGAGTGCTATCAGCAAAAGCTCGAAAGGTTGCTGAAACGTCATCACATACACATTATTCTAAGACACAGTAGCATTTGTAGACTTATTGTGAGAGCTACTTTCTCTCATTTCCATCAGTGTCAATACCATATTCACTTGCATTCATTTACCTCTATGTTCATTCCAATCCTAGATTTAATGCATCTATCAGGAAATTGTCATTTTTTGGGTATAATATAATTAACACTTCGACTGCGACGTGAGCCTCCGGAGGTACACGGAGGTAATTTTTATAATGCTACTGACCGACCAGTGGTCGCAAATTCAATTTTTATAAATACTTAATCAAAGCTAAATGAAGACACGATCCAGTTCATGTTTGGTATCTTCCGAATATTTTACTACAATTAACTTTAAATTTGAGTTTGGCATTGAACTTAATATTTAGTAGTCGCAGTCAAAGTGTTAACTTGATATTCTCGTAGTATATTTCCGAACTATACTTTACTCCTTTAGTGTCCTTGGAATTGAATTTATGCATACATTCAGGTATTGCTTCTTTGCACATTGCATCCACTTACAATGCTTGATTCATTAGAAGGGTGTGCTCGCGGTACTCGCTGACTTTCTTGGGTATTGAATAGGGCTATCCTATCTCTCAGTGTTATCCACTTTATACCGTCAGGGATGTTTGAACTCATTCACAGTTTAATATTATAAACCTTGGAAAAAGAATATAGATCAGAACTGTTATTCCCATCCATGTATGTTAAATGTGGCATATTTTTTACTTAGATGTGTTGTGTTCAAAACCTTAACTTTCAATTACTTTCAAGTTTGGTTTGTGTGTACAATAAATACTTTCTCCAAGTTCGGGAAGTAAATATTATAAACAATCTAATTTTCGTCAACTCATTGCAGAATTCGTGTGGCAAAAGAAGCAGTTCCGTGTTAGAAGACACTGGTCCTCCAGTGGTACCTTGCAAGCGCCGATTGTTTGCCTCTCCTTCTAGAACGGCGATTGCCATTGAAAACAGCAGACCAGCTCCTCAAAGAAAACTTAGAAACAGGCTCAGGAGGAAATCGAAGGTTCTCTACAACGGGTTAAACACAGATAATTTCCTGAGAAGTGTAAGGGGCAGACTCGGTCCTTATCTCAGTGCATTTGTCAAGCACAAATTAAGGGGTAAGAGATCATACACCATGTATCACAAGTGGCTCGCTGTGAACATTCTTGTAAGCTCATCAGAGACCCACTATCAACTGATGAGGACCTTGATACCATTACCCTCACTTTCTACTCTGCGTGCATTGATCAAACAATTCCAAGTACGTCCTGGTACAAGTGCTAAAAGTGTGTCCATGTTGAAAATGAAGGTAAAACCCGTCAGCGCTAGAGACAAACTTTGTTTCCTTCTAGTGGATGAGATGTCGCTCCGGAGAGGATTATCGTACAACCGAGAAAACGATGCCATAATTGGATTTGAGACAATTCACGGTGGCGAACGCAAGAAAATGGCCACATCCGTATTTTGTGTTATGGCCTCTGGAATTGCGAAGAAGTGGAAACACCCAATTGGCTTCTATTTTACAGCTTCGGCAATGCCATCTTCCTGCATAAACGACATCTTACAGGAGTCAATTGCTGCGATGGAATGTCAAGACTTCACTGTTCTGGGCATAACAAGCGACCAAGGCAGCAATTTGCAAAAAGCATTCAAAGACATGGGCTGCACACCAACTAATCCTGTTGTTAAGTTTGCCGACAGGAAATGTTTCGTTTTCAAAGATCCCCCCCCCCCCCCCCCCCCCATTTGATCAAAAATGCTCGCAACTTTCTCTACAATGGTGATTTGAGAATTCCTTCCCTAGATTGTTCAGCTTCTTGGACGAATATTCAGAAGCTATTTGAAATTGTTCAAAACAGAAGTATCAAATGTGTTCCCCGTTTGACGCATCATCATGTCTACAATTTGAAGTTCTCACAAAAAATGAAAGTAAAACTTGCAACTCAAGTATTGTCTAATACAACATCTGCTGCTTTAAACTTTTATGTTGCAACTAATTCCATTCCATCATCATCAGCAGCAACCAGCATGTTCTGCAAGAAATTCAACGACTTGTTTGATATGTTAAATTCTCAATCTCCTGCTAACCGAGTCCCTCTCAGAAAACCCCTGACTTCATGTTCTCCTTCGATAAAAACCTTGCAGGATTACATCCCTTGGTTGAAAGAGTTGCAAGCGCTAAATCCAAATCGAAAATGCTCTTTCATTGACGGGTGGATTCAGTCCATAAATGTTGTGCTTATGTTGAGAGAAGAAATTCACAGAGATGTTCTGCCATACATCTGTGTCCGCAATCTTTGTCAAGATGAGTTACAAAAATTCTTTGGAAAAATGCGCCAAAAGCAGAAGTTCCCTATTCCTCAAGATTTCATCAATTCTTACTGCAAAGTGTCTTAGGCATCTCTTCTTACAGCGCCGATGAATAGCAACGTTGAAGTGGGTGAAGACGACGTACACCTGGATACGTGGAACGTTGTTGAAGTGGTATGCAAGCAGCTTATTTATTGCTAACGTGTGTCCAGCTAGAGAGATTGCTGTTGATCACTTTCGTAGATATTTCAAAGCCGCATACTTTTATACTGGAAATTAATATATTTGAAACTGTACAGAGTTCATGAAAATCTTATCTAACAGGGCTGTATTCTCATTTCTTTTAGATTCCTGAGGTGGAGCCAGAGGACGCTGTCATTTCCTTTGAAGAAATTGAAGCAGCCGCAACTTTTTCGGAGCCTACGATTGCTGGAGGAATGTCCCAGTCCATGGAGGTGGATGGAGCTGTCACCTACTTCAGCGGTTACATAGCTGATAAGGTTAATCAGTTCCACATCAACTTGAAAGGTCCTCTGTATCCTCTTGTGACGCTTGTTCTCATATCTTAACAAAGCAAGATCTGAACTTGCACATGTTCACTACCTTTAAAGAATATGTAGAATCGTGCGACCAGTCTCTCACCTACTGCAGCAAGGAGTTTATTGACCTGATTATTTTGTACGAGAGAGTATTTTTGTATTGCTTTCATAATTATCGGCACGTATCAGGATTTCGTAAACTACTCTGTAAGTTCTTAGATATGTGTCAGCATCACTGTAATTTCTGCTGTGTTCAGATCACCGTCAAGTTGCAACAATTTTTTGCCGTTTGTAGAACGCTTCAATGCACAAGACATGTTAACAGACTTATGTCGTCCAAAAGTTGTAGTGAAAAACTTAAAAAAATGGTCCATGAGTAAAATTACCATTTGAAAGCAAGTTAGGTACTTTTTTATGATTGAACTAAGTATATCTTATCGTTCATGTATTCATTTTGTTCATAAGCTTATATCGCTACAATATTTATGAAGTGCGTCATGGTAGGAAGCTCTTTTATTGTTACTGGCTCGTAATTTATACAAATAATGGCTCTTCTTGCACTGCAGTGTCAACTGTGAGAGTGAAAGCATTCAACAGTCACAGAGAATGGATTTAATGTCTCATATCTATATTTTTGTTTCTTAGCACACGCTTGTGCACATACCGAAACCTTTATTTGCACTAAATCTGCATGCGTCGTTCATTGCTTTGTATACATAAGCATTTTTACACCGCTATTATTTAGCGTATACACTCAGGGAAAAATGTGAGGGCCCGAGCTGAGAGTTAGGTAGGCCTTCTTTTTGTTGAAATGAAATGTTTTTTATGTTAAGGACCACCTTTTATCGGTTCACTGCTGTCCTGTTTTTCAGCACCTCTGACTTTCTTCTTCAACTTTTATCTTGTTTCATGAACTTCTTTCTGATCTTACTGTTTCTATGCCCCTTCAGCATAGATTCCTCATTTTATTATCTCCATACTAAATGGTGCCTTCTCCTTCCTCTCTTCGATACGCTCTATCTTTGTAGCAGTTAGGGAGGCTTAAACTAACTTTTATCTAATAATCTAAGTGTACTACTGGTATGTTGTAACTGGAAAATGTAATGAAAAGCCATGCCGACGGCTCTGCCCAGGCTTCGGTTATTAGCTCACCTAGCCACCTTAGTACTGTAGTTCACTTCTGATACTAGTTGATGCTGCGTGTTGAGCTTCGTGCAGAAACTGAATGCTTGTAAACCCTAATCCGAAGTGTGTGTGTGTGTGTGTGTGGCGGTCTTGTGGACTCTTCTTCCTCTATAACCTCTATTATTTTTACGAAGCAACGTTCGCGCCCCTCAGGTGGATACAGCTATTATACGAGGCCTGTCGAAAAAGTATCCGACCTTAATTTTTCCCGCGCAAAGTAGTGATTCTAAGGCGGCGCCACTGTGCACGGTGGAAGGAGGAATCTTAATGCGCATGCTTGACTTTTTTCACCGCATTCACTTGGGCCAGTCACTGGCTGGTGGTCGCCAAGTAAGGTGCTGTTCTAAGTGTTTGTCGGATTTAGTTTTCTTGCAAGATGACTGAACGAATTGAGCAAAGACACTGCATCAAATTTTGTCAAAAGCTTGGTGATTCTCAAATTGAAACAATTCGTAAGATTCAGCAGGTGTTTGGGGAAGATGCTATGGGTGTAACACAAATTAAGGAGTGGTTCAACCGATTCAAAGATGGCCGCACATCAGCGGAAAGTGAGCAGCGTTGTGGCAGGCCCAAAACTTCTCGGAGTGCAGCTGTTGTTGAGAGGGTGCGAAATTTGGTGATGGCAGATCGTCGTTTGACCGTGCGGGAGATTGCCCAAGAGGTTGGAGTGAGTAAAGATTCTGCACATGCCATTTTGCGTGACGATTTGAACATGAACCGAGTGGCTGCGAAATTCGTGCCCAAGTTGTTGTCGCCGGAACAAAAAGACCTCCGTCGTGACGTTGCACAGGACCTTCTGGACACCGCCAACACTGATCCTGGGTTTCTGAACACCGTGATAACTGGAGATGAGTCATGGGTGTACGGGTACGACCCAGAAACAAAAAGACAGTCATCCCAATGGAAGCATCCCGAGTCTCCAAGGCCGAAGAAAGCGCGGCAGGTGCGAAGCAAAATCAAGGTGATGCTGACTGTTTTCTTTGATGTCCGTGGAATTGTGCATCACGAATACGCACCGGAAGGACAAACAGTGACAAAGGAGTACTATCAGGATGTTCTCCGGCGACTTCGTGATGCAGTTCGGCGCAAAAGACCAGACATGTGGACTGCGAACAACTGGCACTTGCATCACGACAACGCGCCCGCACATTCATCCCATTTGATCCGCAATTTCTTGGCCAAACATGGAATTACGACCGTTCGCCAACCTCCCTACTCTCCAGACCTGGCTCCTTGCGACTTCTGGTTGTTTCCAAAATTGAAGACACCACTGAAAGGATCCCGTTTTGAGAGTAGAGAAGAGATAATGCGGAACGCGACGACAGAGCTGAACACCATTCCAAAAGAAGACTTCCAGAGGTGTTTCCGGCAGTGGAAGGATCGGTGGGCTAAGTGTGTGGAAGCACAAGGAGCCTACTTTGAAGGGGATTAGGGTCCCAACCCCGTCAGGTTGTTGAAGTATTTTTTCTGGCCAAAGGTCGGATACTTTTTCGACAGGCCTCGTATCTAAGGGAATTAGCGCTCCCAAGGGGAAAATGTGAGGTACTGTGCTGATAGGTAAGCCTTTTTTTGTTGAAATAAAATGTTTTTCGTTTTGCCAAGGACTATCTTTTTTCGTTTCACTATTGTCCTGTTTTTCTGTACCTCTAACTTTCTTCGTCAACTTTTATCTTGTTTCATAACCTTCCTTCTTAACTGACTTTCCATGCGCGCGGGATCCTGCGCGGAAACTCACTTTGTACATATTTTCCGCGTTCCCTTAACTCCATACTATATGGTGCCTTCATCCTTCCTCACTTTGAACTTTGAACATCTTTGTTGTGGTAGAGGGAGGCTAAAACAAAGCTTTAAACAATCAAGCAAAGTACACACGAATCATTCATCAATGAATGTAACAAAGAACAACATTACGTTAACGTAAACTTCCGATTTCTCGTATGTAACTATTTGGGTAATCTGTACGTATAATATTTATTAATAACATTGCTACATATTATAATTATTAGCAGGTTTTTCTTATCGCTCAAATAACTTAATTTATTCATTATCGTATTGTTTCGACTAGTCTGAGAATCTGATATAGAATGGTTTCAAATGACTATAAACCCTTACCGAAAATCTTAATAAAAGGCACCAACGTTTTTATCACATTCAGCACCTTAGTCTAATCTAAATGCACCTTAGTCTTTAAATATAAATTGTAAATACGTTCATGAATGCACATTCACGAAGGACAGGATAAAAAGGTGTTATCAATCCCAGTATATTCATGCAATTTTCTTTCTTTCTCTCTTCTCATTGGATTTTCTTTCTCCGTCTTTTGATTGAATTTTTTTCTTTCTCTCTCTTCTGATCGGGTTTTCTTTGTCTTCTGATGGGATTTTCTTTCTTTTCTAAACCCCAGTCACCTCTATTGTGAGTCACCTTTGCTGCCCACATATTGACGCCGCAAGTGGGCAGCAAAAAATCTCATCAATATATTGAGTCAATGATATTGACAATTAAATTGATCGTCTATGGGCTCAAACTGATTTTATTGCGTCAATACAATGAGTCAATTAATTGACGGTCGTCAATCAAGGCCACAGACGATCAATATAATTGTCAATATTCATCATTGTCAATAATGTACTACTACAGTTTTCACTATCCTTTTTACGCCAAGAAACGTTTCAAAAACTTTGAATAAAAACTTGAGTTCCAATCCTTACGAGTATCATAGTAAAGACTGGATACGCAGCCAATTGAAAGCCTTGGCACCAATGACGTCAGCTGCGAGTAATGGCTGCTAGAAGCTGATTGGTTGGCGTGCGTGCGTACGTTTGTCTAAAGCGGGCTTGCGGTCCACCGTAGTTTTGCAGTTCTTCTTATGTAAGTGTTCTGTGGCGCATTCAGTTCGCACAGTCGCACAGCTCACTCAGTGCACTCGCAGGAACCCTGATATTCACACAAGTCTTCTTCCTGCGAGCCTCGTCACTGCAGCGGCTCACACAAGCCTTCCAACGAGCCTCTTCACAGCAGCGGCTCACACAAGACTTCTCCCTGCGACTCTCCGCGCAGTGACTCCGACATTCACTAGTCTCGGCTGCTCAGCAAGCAGTAGCCTCACGGCCTCCATCGCCACCTCAACGGCGCACCGCTACGCTACGCCACGGCACGCACGACGCGACTTACCGACAACCGTCGGTCCTCCAAGTCGTCCTTGTGTACTATACTACCGCATGTAATCATTTACCTCATGTGCCATACCGTCGGCGATCTTCTCAATAATACGGCCTTTATTCCAGTGGTGTTTCCCTTATCCTGCCGGGTTCGTTTGCACCTCAGGCACTCACTTCGGGCATAGATACCGCAAAGCCTAAAGATATTCACAGTCTGCCCGGAGTGTAAAGCAGCCAGAGGGACAACGCACTACAGTATCCTTTTTGTTGGAACCAAAACTTGGAACTCTATACCTGCAGAGATCCGTGAATGTAATTCGTACAAAGTATTCAAAAGACATCTTGAGTCTCACTTCCTATCAGAATACTAGTCGTGTAAGATCACCGTGTCAAAATCTTGCCTCCTACATGTAACTAATGATAATGTCATAATGTAACTTGCCTTGGGTACCATAACCAATCTTCTGTCTGCTCTTAAATCGTTTTATCGAACATACTGTTAAATATAGCTGATTTGACCTATATTGTTAAATACAGCATTAAATATCGAGTTAATTATCTCAATGATCAGTCTAATGCGAAACTAGCTTAAGTGAACTAGGTTAAACATTTTTGTACACCCTAGAATAACGTGATGGTAGGATGTCCTAGAAGTCGCTGAACTTGTTCGGGCCCACAGGTAGCTATACTCAAATTTGACCATTGTACTAGACTTAAGAAAAATTCTAGCTCTGTATCACCTGTGGTAAATAAATTGTTTAATTGTTTAAAAGGATAATGCTGTGCACGGTAATTCAAATCGTTTTCAAAGCGGATTAAAAGGACGAATCGCCTCAACATTCAAAACGTCAAACCGTATGAATTTTGAAGCCCAGAATTTCTCTGAGACAATTTTTTTTCATACTGTTGGTGACGATGGTAGTTTTGAAATATATTTTAACAGTGAATTTTTTTTTGTTGCTCTACTCGTTGCCTGCATGCGGTTTGATTTTTGACCATTTTTTGATGAATTATCTACGTATCCACGAATTTTTATGATTGTACTATTTATATTGGCTTAATCTTCATGACGTGCATTATAAATGGTCGTCTTACCAATACACCGCGGACGTCAATCTTTGAATTGGATTCCTAAACTGTTACAATGTGTGATGCGCTAGCCCTCAAAGTACGATTTTTTTGTGGCATAGACGAGCAAGATGAGCTCACTTTGATGTTGAATGCGAGCAAATTGTAGGCGTAAGTTAATGTAGCCGTGAAGAGACATAACTTTTGTTGTAGGTTCGCCTATGATCTGCGTAGAACGGAACATTTTCATTGTGTTTTCCTTTTGCGATGATTGGTAGACCGCCATGTGACGTCCCTAGCTTTGTTGTCATCAGTCGATTCGTGGCCGTGAATTCGTTATGACTGGTAAACCTTAAAACAGGAACACGCGTATTGTTATGGTCTAGGAACTAATATAGCTAGCAACTGCCCTTCTGTTTCTGAGGCATGGCTTAGAATGCTTTGGTGCATTTGGAGCAACAGCTTTTTTGGTTTCATCTTGTACATAAATCGTTGTCTTCGTGTTCTTGTTGATGCAAAATACATGCCTTTGTACAATTGTGTAGTGTAAGTATATAATTAAAATTATCGGCAAACATCGTTCTTAATTGAAAGTCCCTTTTTTATGAAAACTAATCTAAACCTTGTGATTGTGTAAAACTATAAAAAATATAATGAGTTTAACATGTTTACAGACGTGAACATGACTTACAGACGACTTACGAATGCACATTAACTATCAGTAAAGCTCCCAATTATTTATCATCCAACTCTCATCAAATCGTTTGGTGTGCAGGCATCCTGACACTCTAGATATTTAATAGCTAGATCTATATGTTTTCGCTGAATCCTTGCCGTAAAGTTTGGATTGTAGATATTAGCTAAAAAAATCTAGATAGTGTTTTAACTTGCTTGATATTATCTTGCAGGAATTACACTTAAGCGATGCATATGATATATTACTCAAAATTAATATTAAGCATTCGCTGTCATGTTTACTACTTCATTCTCATAATATTTGCTGATTTGCTTAACAAAATTATTTGAATAGCGAAGTTACCACGTTCAGAACGCGTTATGTTCAGATTATGAAGCAGACCAAGATGGCTACTGCCATGTTTTTGGGCCACCATATTGCAACTTTTAATTGTGATCATATGATTGTTATGCTACAGCACATCTCCAACTGCAAACCTATTGATGATGTTTCAATGCATCTAACAAAATGCACAAACATTACCAAAAATGTATTGTATCCTCGTTTCGAAAAGCTGACCAATGATAATGGCAACTATAAGTTCAGTTCATTATTGGATGAAAGTAATGATATTTAAATCATGAAACCACTTGGGGTATCAGTTATATGTATACTACAGCGATATATCTGAAAAGGGAAATCAATTTGGGAATTGCAGAATTAGTAAAATGTGACGCAGATAGAATTGCGACAGCATTAAAACAATTGTTGATAAGTAAGTATCTGAGCATTGATAATTGCATTGCTAAAGGGACTGACAATCGCCAGTCGCCAGATATCTCAGCGTGAGCGACAGCCGTTGGCTAGGTGAAATCGGTTCTCGCATGTTTGTTGATTCTTTCTGTATATATGGAGTGAAGAGATGGAAAAGTTGATCAAATGATGTAGTGTCAATTCGAAGATAGTTCTTGAAATATTCTGGCTCATTTACACGTAATTCTTTGAGTAATGTGTCGATTTCGAATATTCTGCCACGTTCCCTGAGCCAGTTCTTGGCCCATGCCTTGCGTTTACGCGGGGATTTTCTTGAAGTTGAAAGTGCCAAGGCAAGTGCTACAATGGTAATTTCTTCGTCGTCCATCACGTACGGCGTCCGCAAAGCAAATGACTTGTGTTCATCAATTACATTGATGAAAAGATTGACGCCGCAAGTGGGCAGCAAAAAATCTCATCAATATATTGAGTCAATGATATTGACAATTAAATTGATCGTCTATGGGCTCAAACTGATTTTATTGCGTCAATACAATGAGTCAATTAATTGACGGTCGTCAATCAAGGCCACAGACGATCAATATAATTGTCAATATTCATCATTGTCAATTATATTGACAATAAAATTGATCGTCTGTGGGCCGCTTTAGTGGGCAAAAAAAAAATCTCGTCAATATATTGAGTCAATGATCTTGACAATTTTATTGATCGTCTATGGGCCGCTTTAGGTTTAATACAGTTTATCGTTGTAAGGTCAGTTTACGAGTTGTAAGTTATAAGTTATAAGTTTTTAAGGTAAGTTTATACATTATAAGTTATTAAGGTAAGTTTATTCGTTATAAGTTTTTAAGGTAAGTTTATACGTTATAAGTTTTTAAGGTAAGTTTATACGTTATAAGTTTTTAAGGTACGTTATAAGTATTTAAGGTAAGTTATAAGTTTTTAAGTTTTATTTATTAAGAATGCATGGGGAAACGTCGTCCTAAGTACCCAGCTCACGGCATGGCAAGTAATTGGTTACTGAACTAATAGTTCACCAACCTCCAATAAGCTCGTGAGCATCTGGATATGCCGGGAAGCGGAGTCAGGCGAGTGGATGGTGAGCGGAGCGGTCAGCAGCACGTAAGGCGCCTCAGCAGTGTTTCCACGAGCAGGGTAATTACCCCAGTTTAGGGTAATCAGGGGTACCCTAGGGTAATGTTTAGGGTAATGAAAAATATGGGCAAATCTAGGGTAATCAGAGCTCCGTGAAAGAAGTGACCGCCTAATCTACGAAAAATAGAAAAATGAAAGCACTATGCAAGCACACTACTGGTTACCACTTGAACGAAACGTAATGAAACGGGTCAGAATTTAGTGTTCACAAAACTGCACTGCTGCTGTGGTTAGTGTCTCATATTTGAATGTCATCAGATATCGTTCACGAAAGACGGCGTCAAGAAACGAAGCCATAATATCTCTGGTCCACTTCGTTTTGACAAAAGATTCTGAGTTGCATTTTACGAATTAAAACTTGATCGGTGTCAGCAACAGCCAATTGACGAAAGTCACTGTCCTATTCTGATTGCGCTAGTGGTTTTAAGCTTCAACAGATTATTGACAGGTATGTTTGTTGTATTGTTAAATTCCACAGCTAATATATTTCATCGTAGAAATAATTAATAAGTTCATTCTTGTGATGGTCATTGAATTATCAGCTGAGTTACCTCACAGCGCCGGTATTTTGCCAGCTAATTAGATGGAAGGCGTCCTATTTCTTAGCCATGCTGCACGCCAAAGAAGCATGTTATTGTAGCGATGCAAACAAAAAAATTTAGACAGGGTTCTTCGACACTTCGAGTTACAAAAGGTGCTAAAAGCGAAAGGACGAAGCTATAAAATTAGTTACAAAAATTCATATAAACAAAAGAGAACAGTTATCGACTTAAAACTTGCAATATATGTTTGTATTCTCACTGTCTTTCTTAGGCGCAGTAGCACGGACGTAGAATTTGATATAGCTTCGATCATGCTTAAAATTCCGTCAACCAAAATTGAAGCACTAGGGGTTCTACAACTGAGTGTTGAGGAAAGTTTATGCATATTAATAACGGCAAGGTAGTTTTTTCCAAAAACCTCTGAATTTCCTCACTCGCCCTTCAGGAAATGAAGAAATTTTATAACTTTACGATCAACTTTTATGAGTTGATAAGTGAATGTGATTGCAACGAAGTCTCTGAGAAGCATATGTGGTGTAACAAGGTTGGATAAAATCCGTAATGAAAAGATGTGACGAAGGTCATGTGTGAGGGAAGCCAGAAAGTCATCGCTGAGAGTGGATCAAAGTGTTAGGTTAGATTGAGTATGTGGAAAGAATAACTGAAGTGCGTGAATGGATGGAAAATTAAATAAAAAATAAATAATTGTACTAGGGATAGGTACAGATATTATTGCATTTCTTGCAGCATAGCAGATGCTCGCGCACCGAGTGAGGAAGAGCCAACGACACCACCTCGACAAAAGGAAAGCTCCACTTGAAAGCTAGAAACAACCAGCAGAAATTTAAAGATTCGTTGACATCGGAACCTGGGTTGAGGGATGGTTAGCCAAGTTCTCAAAATCAACAGAGCAAAAGGATGTGGAATATTGCAAGGTTTGTTGAACCTATATTACTTGTGGGAAATCGAAGATCAGGCGTCACATGCTCTCAGCGACACAAACAACGATCCACGGTGGCAAAAAAAACATCAATTGCCGCTACGTGCTATCCAATGATCCTCTCGAAAATCGTGCTCGTAAAGTGGAACTGCAAGTTTGTGCATTTTTAGCTAAGCACCTCCTATCTCATTGTGTGAGCCTCTTTTAGTTTGATGAAAACAATGTTCACAGATCAGGAATCGCAGAAAAAAGGGCGCCTTGGAAAACAGCGGGCATCAAAATTTATTCGACAGGTTTTTGGCAAACACCTTGTACGTGATAACGTCTGGATATCAAACCAGCATTCTAACGTCGTTCGACTGGATTTCCCTTCTGACACTCATGCAGTATGTAACACAGGACTTATTCATACTGACAGAGCTCTGGAAACCAGTCCATTTACCTTTCAGTTAATTAATAGATTATTAGTTAGGATTAGATGTTTTAGGGTAATCTGGGGTAATCAACTTCTTCAGTTAGGGTAATTAGAGTCGCCTTGCGTGGAAACCCTGCGCCTCAGCCTCTCATCCTCCGGCCGCTCAGTCTTCGATGGAGGAGAAGCGCAGCGGCAGCGTGGCAAAGCGAAGGAAAACTCACTGGCGTCCCTGCGTTGGCAGCACGGGAGGTTCCGCTGGGGATGCGGAGGCAGGTGGACACGACGAAGACTGTGTATGCTCAGTTATAAAGTTGATGATAAAGTTGAGTGGTCAATGGCTGGAGGCGATCTGAATTGGCATCCAGAAAATGTACGTAGTAAGTGCGGCTTGGCTTAAATGGTGTATTCAATAGGCTGCATCCAGGATGGTAAACTAAAGTTCAAAAACCAAAGACGAGCCTAGTGCTGGGTTATAGACATTTTTAAATAATAAAGTAATGAGTATTGCTACATTAATTTTAGATTTAATATTCAGAGGTTAAGTTTTACTTATAAGTTAAATGTTAATTTAATTTTAGTCCTTAATTTTAAGTTCTTGAGGAAACAAGCTCAAAGTTAATTAACTGTAAGCGATTACAGAATAGCCTGTAAGTTTTCTGTACAAGTAGGGTAGAAGCCTAGAGCTAAAGCATTTTTAAAAGTAGACTGAGAATATACCCAGAAATTTATGCGACCACTCGCCCATGTGATTTTGTGTTCTCGGGGTGACGTTGGCAAACGTGTACTTGTTGTCCTAGGGACAGTTCATATGAATTTGAATCAGGTAATTTAAATTTGCTGACTCATTTCAACCCCTTTCAGTATTAGGCTGATCAATGAGATAGCCTTTTTTTGGCAAAAGGTAATTATAGCTGATCTGCTGTATTCATGTACATTAACTTTAAGTTCTGATTATTCTGCGGCTGAATAGGCCGTAGTACTAGTCTGCTGTTACTATTTTAGCGTTGCCCCTGCATCAGAGACCTAACCCTTTTACATTTTTTCTCCCTCCCCAGGGAGAGTAAAGAAAAATTATGATAGTCATTCTTTTCTGTAGGTTGAAATAGAAAGGCTATTCCAACGTGTGAGGGACCTTACCCCATTGTTTGTGGGTATATTGGGGTGTTTTCAGGTTGTCTCACCGAGGTTGTAAACCAGTACTACTGTAGCATTTAATTTGTGTAAACCGTTAGAACTGATTTTAAGGCAGAGTCCCTGCGATTAAAATTAGTGTGTGCGAGTGTACTGTCCTCCTTTGACCACAGTGCACATATTTAATAGTTAAGAAATTATAATGGGAAGAAAAAGAAAAACCTTCCATGTGTTTGTTTATAAAATTGGATTTTTGCATTACTGTGTGCTCAAAACAAAGTATAAAAAATGTATTTCCTATTATTCTGCCTCAGATATTCCAATAATCGTCTCATTGTGTTATGCGTTTGGCCTGACAATTATTGATCCCTTTCCATGTATTGATTTGCTCATGAATTGTCATGAGTTGCTCCGAACGTGGAATACCAACCTTATTGCTATTCTCTGGAACTAGAATTCTTGCTAACATGAGTCGACTCGTGAACTACCCAGACTCTCTAGACTGGCGTGATAGTTCATTGTCATTAGGATATCATACTTAGTTCTAGCATTATTTAGTTGCTCTTCGCACCTTAGTCAGCTACTTCTCATCCATATTTGAACTAGGAGTTTTCCTATTATGCGGCATTATATACCTTAATTGGTCAGTCGTCTATATTCTTGAACTAGGAGTTTTCTTATCATGCGATTATCCCTCGTATCGTGCCAAACCTGAAATTATCTTTGTTGTGCAGTTCACGGAGTCAACGGGGCTTGAAATAAAACTGAAGAAACCTCGTGTCTTTGGCGTCCCTTGATGTCCGTTCAATCGCGTTGATGTAGTGAAGATCAAAATCCACAAAGTAACGCGAGACAACAGTAGTTCTTCACTTTTGCCCAAAAAGTTGGGAGCTCTTGTTCGGCAAAATCGATTTTAAGCTGAGAATCCTCACGAATTTGATAAAATTCTACCTAAGCAGCAACATCAGTATCACTCACTGATGGTACTATCCTTTACTGAAAATGGTCCATAGATCCACGCATCAGTACAACTGTCGTTTAGTCCTGGAAATTAACTTTCGATGGCGTCATTTACTGCCAAAAGATGATTGGAGATCTCCTCACGGAAACTACATTCAGCATCTGGCATGCAACCCAGGAGAGTCATCATCTCCGTGAAGAAAGTGATGTCACCGTCCTGAAATCTTTTCTGGTAAAGTTGAATCTTAGACTTGAACGCTGCCACTTGTCACGAGCTTTGTCCATCATTGTAACGTTTCCTTGGATTGAAGTATTCAGAGAATTTACTTCCGAGAAGAAATCTGCCAAGTAGGCAACCTTTCTTACAAAACAATCATCCTGCATCTTTTCGTGAAGAAGATTCTCCTTTGCACATGTATGACCCCGTTCCAACAGCATTGTTATTTCTTCGCAAAGTTGTAAGACGCGATTTAAAACTTCGCCGAGTGAGAGCCAACGTACCTCTGAATGAAATAGAAGAACAGAAAATTCAACACCCATTTCTTCACATGGCAATTTGAAAATCCTTGAAGTTGTTGCACTTCCTCGCATATGGTTCACACTTATTGTACCACTGGTTATGGTTAATGAGCAGCAGACCACCCAACTTGTGACTAGTGTTATACTCATCAAACTGGTAAAAGCCCTACTGGCTATTTCAAATACGTGTATAATGTATTATGAAAAATAAATTATTCTCCAGAACCCTTTATGACCCCTTAATAAATTCCAAACGATCCCCCGGGGGTCACGACTCCCAGGTTAAGAACCACTGTGCTAGAGTAACCACTATCTTTTAAAATGGTGAAAAAACCCTGCATAAACAATTATCGACCTATCTCCGTGCTACCAATTATTGCAAGGTATTCGAGAAAATTGTGTATAAAATAGTGTACTCATATTTTGAACACAAATCATTTCTCTATGAAGAACAATACGGTTTTCGCTCTAAAAAATCAACAACACCGGCTAGATTAAATCATTTATAATTCTTTCATTCTAATATAGATGAAGGGAAGCCTGTCTTCTCTTTTTTTCTTGAATTTCAGAAAGCATTCGATTGTGCGGACCATAATATATTACTCTCGAAACTACACTGTAATGGCGTTCAAGGGGTTGCCCATGACTGGTTCAGATCATACCTAACAAATCGGAAGCAATACGTTACCATTGCCGATGCGACATGGGACCCACAGACAATAAGCCATGAAGTTCCACAAGGATCTACCCTTGGGCCTCTCTTATTTCTAATTTTTATCAATGATATTACTAACTCTACATCATTTATCAAATTCATAATTTTTGCCGAATACAGCACGCTTTCTGAGGTCCTTCCGAACCAAAATCCCGCTCTGATTGCGGAGGGCATAAATAATGAACTCCATAAGGTTTCATTGTGGCTTAAAAGCAATAAAAAGCCTCAATATCGATGAAACAAAATTTATTACATTCTCATATAAAAAAATATATATCTCCCACGCATTAAAAGTGGCGAAGATGTAATCGAAGAAAACAACTCATTTAAGTTCCTGGGCATTATAATAGATAAACATCTGACCTTCAAAGCACACATCGCTCATATTAGTTCTAGGTTATCAAAATCCATCGGAATCCTAAATGACGTTTAAAATGTCCTGCCTGAAACAGCTTTGCAAACGCTCTACCGAACGCCCACTTCACCATACTTGCCATACGGAATAGAAGGATGGCACTGAACTGATAAAAATAAAACCAATATACTTTTTACGCTGCAAAGAAGAGATCTCAGAGCGGTAAAGAATCTAGAATATAATGCTCTCACGAGTGATTCATTCAAAAATTTACACATACTTAACGGATCTCTACAAAATCTACATATGATATTTCAATAACAAAACATAAACAAATGAGAGCGACAATAGCCTAAAACAATTATTAACTGCACAAACTGGTCATCACAACCATTTAACCCTAAAAAGATATAAATTCATGCTTCATTATTATTCAAAGGCCAAGTCGCAACACAGTATCCTCTTCGTTGGAACTAAAACTTGGAAACCAATACCAAGCGAAGATCTGTTAAAGTAAGTCTTAAAAGGTATTCAAAAGAAACCTTGAGTTTTACTTCCTATCAGAATACCTACTAGTCGTGTAAGATCACCAAGTCAAATTTTGTCTCCTACATGACTGTCCTAATAATGTAATTTGCCATGGTTAATATCACTGATCTTCAATCTGCTCTTAAATCATTTATAGAATTTACTGTTAACATTTAGTCCATATAAACTATTTTGTAAAATGAAGCACCCGATATCGAGTTGACTATCTCATTGATCAGTCTAATGCGAAACTAGGTTAAGTGAATTAGGTTAAACATTATTGTACACCTTAGAATAACGTTGATGGTAGGATGCCCTAGAAGTCGCTGAACTTATACGGGCCCACAGGTAGCTATAATTGAATTTGACCATTGTATTAGACTTAAGAAACATTCTAACTCTGTATCACCTGTGTTAAATACTGTAAATTGTTTAAATTGCTTAAAAAGAAAGGAGGAACAACGCCAGAAATGCTCCACCGAATCCCACTGAATCACCGCCGTAAATGATTTGAAAGTATTGTGAGACAAGTTAAGTCATAAATAATTTATTCAAAATACAACACAACAAGCACAACAAGAAGCTTGCAAACAAGCCTGCACAATGAATTTCAGAGCTTGCTCATCGTACGGATGGTAAGAAAATTTGTTTACAAAACCTGTCCTCAGCTTGCGTTTCTTATCATTCGTCTATATACAGTTTTGGGAAACAGAAGCATGCGACACTCACTGAGGTAGCAATAAATTTCGTTTCAAAGCAATAAGCAAGTGTAATCTATTTAATGAAATATCGAGTTATTTCTGATTAAAGGTTCAGTACTAAATATTCATAGAGCATCAATCATCATAATTAAAGGGCTTAGTTTTTTTTGACCAAAACGAATTGATATTTGAAAGCATAATGATAGAAAATCGGACAAAAATAGTACTAATAAAAATGACCCTCCCCTTGTTACATTGAACTGACGGCTTCGTTGTTCATTATAGTCGACAGAAATAAAGTTGCAGATGTTTTAATAACTTAGCAAACATAAAAATGATTTAATTTCTAATTTTCTAAAAGATTTTCAGGAAAATCGAGTTGCAGTTCGAGAGCAATACCTTTTTCATCCTCTCGGCATTCTCATCAACAAAATAAGGAGATGGGTACATGGTATAATATAGGGACCTCGTAATAGATTGATATTACTTATGAGCAATGAACAGGTAAAAAAATTACGCATAGACTACACATGAACCTAAATATGGTTTCATAATCAACTCCACTTTCCAGGCTAAGTACCAGAGATGCGAAATGACGTGATACATTTCACTTGCATCCTCTTGCGGTTTGAGAGTTTTTATATGCTGGGGAAGCTCTCGAATTTAAAAGATGAAACGCCGTTTCTATAAGAAGACTGCCGTTTGTCTAAACTACATCAAGTACCAAAACCACAGAGGTACCAAATAGACTTCGAAATGTAAGCGTACATTTCTGCGCTTAAATGAATATGAAATCATCAATGCACATCCACAAAAGTTCAATAGAAAATATTTAACTCAATAGACGTGAACGTGTCAGGCTTGATGGAATACAACGTCCATTTTTTGCAGCTGGAACCTCTTCAATTAATTAAGGAAAATTCCACAGTGTGGGTAAAAAACTGAAAACACAATCGTGTAAATAAGTTTACAACTGTTTCTTAGAGTTCAAAAACATTCGAACCTCTACGTACCAAGAAATACGAAAAATTTAAACATTAAAGAAGACGCGCTATGGACACCAAAGCCCTTGCATTTGTTCATGAGCATTCACGATGGCACAGTTTCACTCGATATAATAACTAATGTTCAGAGAATACTAGTGCAAGCAGACAGAGGTCAACATGCAGCGTCCTCTGTTGTAATTTCATTCAATGCGTACGAGTACAGAAACACGAGCCAACTCGGAATATGCTAGATTTAAAACTTCTTTAAAGCATCGTGACCAAACCTGAGTCGTGCCTGCGTGAGTCATTTATATAGATTCGATACTGGGTTTATCGATATAGCTGATGAAAATTGAATGCATAATACGCACGTTTAAAATCAAGAAAGCGACATTAGTCCGAATATAAATTGCAACATGGGAGACCATGCTAGGCAGCACATAGATTTTTTACTCAGTGAAAATGGGCCAGCCAACATCACAGCATTGTAATTTAGTCTAAAACGAAGAGATTTCCTATTAAATTATATATTGGCTTCGTATGCAATGCAATTCATGAAAATCGATTATAAGGATCATAATACCTATATTACAGGTTTCAATAGCAAGAATACGATATGGCTTAACTAAAACGTGCACGTGCGACCCAAATGGCGTCTTGCACGCGAACCTTTATACGTTTTGTTACCTTCTTCCGCACACATCAATGACAGAAAACGATAGGGAAACAAAGAGAAAGATGGATACAACAAAAAGGGGAAATTTCATCCTATGTTAGAAATTGAATTATAAGGTCTCGATGGTTATACATACACGTAGAATTCTCTGAACTTAATTGAACTGTGGTACGTATTTTCCAACCTTTGAAATCGTATCCTTTCTTTATGAAATCTTTATAACAAAATTGCACCTTTAGTTTCCGGTAAATTTCTTCTTTACTATCAACACTATTGCTTTGAATTGATTTCAAAAATTATATTTCACGCTCCATGTTAAATGTTTAATTCACGAGTCAATTCACAAGAACAGTGGCAGTTACGAACAACTCATCGATAAATACATCGATAGAAAGTCTTCGATCACGCAGTTGGAGACCTCATACCTCAAATACTTTCTAATGTGACGAGAACACCAATTCACGTATTTGATGAAAGAGACAATGGTATTTGGAAGACGACAATCTCCCCTACATCAAATGCTCTGATAAACTGTCCTCCGGTAAGCATACACCGGAAACAGGACCACTATAGCGCCCTCTTGAAAATGCGTAATGAAAATCGTGTTGCTCCAGCCCCCATTTTGTGACTAAATACCAGTGATCAAATTGAATTTGAAGCTGAAATCACAAACAATGAACGCGGCAAAAAAGCCTAGAGACGAATACTAAATGCCCTGCTAGACCTAAAAAATGCAATAACTCCACTAAAGATCTGCCTATTGAGATAAATAATATCAAAATATTGCACATAAATGCTCGCAGTCTCAATGGTAAAATGGATGACGTACGAGTAATGTTGATCACTAACGATATCGATATTTTATGCGTATCTGAAACATGGTTCGATTCACGAGTCGAAAGCTCATATCTCAGCATTACCAGGTACACGTTGTACCGTTATGACGGAGTCAAGAGTAAGAGAGGTAGCGGTTCATGCATTTTCATCAAAGATGTCTACTCTACATCCTTAGTTCCGATAAAAGAAAAATGCGAAGACATAGAAATGGTTTGTCTCAATGTTCAAGTAAACAAACACAAGTCTTTCATTATCAGCAGTCTTTACAGACATCCGTCAGCATCTCTACGTCCAACATTAGATTTCATTGAAAATACGCTTAAATCAATCTCTGCAGCCAAAAAGTCTTTCTATGTTTTCGGAGATTTTAACGTAGATCTGACAAATAAGCAAGATGCTGCACAGACTTAATCTTTCGCAAATGGTCCAAGAACCAACGCGAATTTCCAACACTTCCAAAACTCTTCTTGACCTGGCAATTACAAACAATTCCCAAGCAGTGCTCAGCACAGAGATCTTACCGTCCTTTTACTTACCGAACCATGTTTGCTCGCGATAGCCATGTGCTAGAGGTTCTGCCGCCGTGCGGCAGAGACCCGGGTTCGAAACTCGGCGTTGGCGGTGGTGATTTTCTCTGTTGGGTATAGGAGAAAAATTCCAAGCACAATACCCCACTCTACCCAGGTGTCTGAAATGAGTACCGGTCTTGACCGGGGGAAAGCGTCATGGCGTCCTGGCGTTAGTTATAAGGCATTTGAAAATCCAATGCACAAGGTGATATGTATCAGGCTTGATTGGAAATAAAGCATCCGTAGATGCCTTCATTATTCATTTTCTGACAACCATTCGGTAGAATGCCAAATCAATATTGCAAAAGAGAAACAGAAATCTAGTTACATTACATATCGCATGAAAACCCGCTACTCCCCTGAAATATTTCAAGAAAAGCTATTAGACAGATGGAGTGAATTTCAAGGCACGGAAAACACCAATGATGTCAATCTACAAATTTCGCTTTTAGAAGAAAATTTCGTATCAGCTCTTAACGAATGCGCACCTTTTACTACGAAGAAAGTTAAGCCAAGAATTTCTAAATGGATAACAGATGAGATAAAACAGTTGAGCAGAGCTAAAAGAAATTTGCAGCGTGAGTACAAACTGAATAAATCAGACAGTTTGCGTCGAAAATTATATAAAGATCGTGAGAAGATCCTACGAAGAAAAGTTAAGGAAGCAAAACGGGACTACTTCCACAAAGAACTCTTGGCGGCAAAACAAAACCATAAAAGAACTTGGGAAATCATTAGAGAAGTTGCTCAGTATAAAAATTCAGACTGCAAAAGCACTTTTGACAACCCCTCAAAAATGGCGAATGACTTTAACACTTTCTTCTCAAAAGTTGACGAAGATGTTTTCAATGAAGTATCCAGGACAGTTTCAGAAACATCTACAGGGGCAAATCTGAGCAATGTTTCATCCCCAAATAGTAGCAACAAGTGGAGACCAAAGCCAGTTAGCGTCATTGAGATACGAAAAATCTTATACACACTAAAGAATACTAAAGTGACTGGACATGATGGCATAAGCCTCTAACATATAGAAGACAGCTTCCCTGTCACAGCACCCCTTATTCGCTTGATAATAAATACATCTATAGCCACAAACAAGTTTCCCGATCAATGGAAACTATCCATTAATAAGCCATTACATAAATCTGGTGATATCGACATATCGTCAAACTACAGACCAATCAGTCTCCTGCCTGTTATGTTCAAAATATTAGTAAAGGAATAAAAAACCAGCTCTCATCTTACATAGACGAGTCACATCTACTGCATCGCAATCAATATGCTTACAGAAGGAATATCAGTACTCAGGACCAGTACTCTTAAACATAACAGAAAAAATTTACCATGATATTGACCAAAAAAAATTAACTCTCTTACTATTGCTTGATCTCTCCAAATCTTTCGACAGTGTTGAGCATAAGAAACTTCTACAAAAAATTTCAAACCTCAGAATAGACATTCAGTGGTTTGAAAGCTACCTATTAAACCGCTCTCATGCAGTGTGCTTGAATAACAAAATGTCATCATTCATACCAAATAATTTTGGCGTTCCTCAAGGTTCAATCATCGGCCCACTCCTATTTTCAATTTTCATCAATGATTTCCCCACCATGCCGGCAAACACAAAAATCTCAATGTATGCTGATGACGTACAAATTGCCATGACAAGCTCAACAGCGGATTTAAAAGAAACATAAGCCAACCCTGAAAACCTTCTGAGAAATCTGGAATTGGGGTATGACCATAATGGTCTCAAACTTAACGCAAGTAAAACGCAATGCATTATTTTTGGATCACAGAATGCGACTGAAAATTTACCGCCATTTAAGCTAACATTTGGAGACGATACAACTGAACCAGTAGATAAGGTTAAACATCTGGGTGTTTGGTTTGACAAAAATATGACTTTCAATTCACACGTCGAAACAATGTGCAACAAAATTAACGGAACCTTAATGTTCTTTCATTGCATTAAGAACACACTTGACGAAAAATCTAGATTATTAGTGATTCAGTCCTAATTTTTATCGCGTCTGGACTACTGCAGTCTTGTGTGGGGAGATTTACCTCAATGTCGTCAGGAAGAGTTGCAAAAATGTATAAACTTCGCCGCCAAAGTGGCATGCAAAGGCAATTTCAATAAATACGATCATGTCACCCCTCTTTTAAGAAAACTCGACTGGATCCCAATACCGAACAGATTCATGTTCCAAAAAGCTCGACGAGTATTCTCCTCTCTGTACCTCCCCCAAAGTAATGCAGGGGTGGTAAAAATTTTTCCATCTAATATCCCAAACAAAAGACCAAATCGGAGGAACGATGTTTTAGTCAGTTACCGTTCATCTAACGTGGGACAAAAAGTTCTCTCAGTTTCTGGAGCTTTTTTGTGGAACAAGCTTCCCCAGCATATCAAAAACTCTAAAACTGTAAAAGAATTTAGAGTAAATGTGTCACGTCATTTTTCATCTCTGTCATAGGGCCTGCAGCATCTCGGTGTGAACTTCCCATCTATCAGAAATTTTAATTTTCCTGAAATTTCTGTTAGAAAATTAGAAACTATTTCATTTTACGTTTGCTAAGTCATTCGTATATTCATCTTACTTATTTCTATCGACAACAATGAGCACCACAGCCGTCAGTTCAATGCAGCAGAACGAACGTTCTTTCCATAATTAGGAGCATTTCCTCATCTTTAATTTGTTATTTCTCTCTCTTTTCTGTATTAATATTTAACGTCCGTATGACAAATACACCATGAAATACATTTTGTGTGTACACCAATAAACAGGTTTATAGATGTGAGGGTTGTGCAAAGTTTTTAATGAATTAAATTTTGGCTAACGTTGTCTCGCTATTTCAAAATCATTCTCGAAGATGTTTTCAATCGATTTTCGGCTGAGCTGGGGGAGGGGGTAATTTAGGCATTTCATTTAATCTTTTTATTTTTTTCGTGCGTTCAGAGCACACTAGCACTGAACTTTCAAATCGGAAAAAACTCTAAATTTCTGTAATTAAAATTCTCACTTTGGATCATTGCCTAATCTACCTATATGTGCCAAATTTTGTGAATATTCTCCACTCAGATGTGATATCCGGCCACAATGTTACTCCATTTTATCCCATGTACACATGTCTGTATAATGCTGAAGATTTGTGTTGTTTCTTAACTGTAACCTGAGTTTTCTTAAAAGTTTCCATGAAGAAATTAAAAAGCAGTTCATGTTTATGTTTTTCGAAGTCTTCTTTTCCTTTTAGTTATTTTTATGCGAAAAATTTCTTAGGATTACAGTGAGCTCAACTGTCATCTTCTGTGTAGTAGATGGTAGGTTGTTTTTTATCTTATTATTTCATATATGTATTGTTTTTTTTTTCTTATATTTCTTTTTCAATATGTATATATATCAATATGTGTGTGTACGTGTGTAGGTATATATATGTATCTACATAAATAGATATACATGTTTCTTTTCGTTTCTTTACGCAAAAACCATCCGGTTAATAAATTTTATTGCACTAGCGAAGTGATTCAAAAATAGATCTCTCATTTCCCCAGAGAGCGTTTCTGTGAATCGGATTGATGACAAATATAATTAATGTAATAAAGTGAAATTTGAGAATAATAATAATAATAATAAACTCAGTTAACGACAACTTCGGTCAGGGACTATTTAGTTGTCGCTTTGGTAGTCTACCAAAGTCATCCTCATCTTGATGCAATCATGATTTCGTAGCAATATTATTAAGAGTAACGTAGGCCCTTTAGATCGAATTCATCCACCGAGGACTTCGCGGCAGCAACCACTCCGAGGCACAGCTGATAGATCAAAGCCACAAAAATTTGGAGCGTATCAAAATTCTTTCTTTGTTTGAGGATGGAAGGGGATTATCCGGGGTTTAATTTCATTGATAGTAGCTAGAACCCCCGGGTGGGGTTCCAGCTACCCGCCCTCACTATGGCCGAGTGCTGACCCATGCTGGAACCCCCTCTCGACAGAGAGTTGAGGATGTCAGCACAGTGCGCTCGGCCATTTGCTAATCAAAGTTCACAGTGAGTGACATCAGATGGAACGCTCGACCCGACCAGAGCTGAGGACTGCTGACTCATGTATCAAAATTCCAGGGTAGTGTCCGTCACACCTCCACTTGTCCACTTTCATCTTCATAGATTTCCGAACACATTGATTTCCTTGATGAACTCTAGCACTCTACGGATGGGTCCTCCATCCCGCAACACGTTTTCCGTATTAAAATTCTCTCCGGTTCCCGATTTAAGTATTCGACCTCGTGTTATAGCTGCAGCGCGGTACATTCCTCTATGATATGTTTCACAGTTACGATCTCTGTTCCACACCATCCGCATATGGGCCTGTGTCCGAGGGCCTGCGGGTCCAAGAGATAACTGTGAGTTAGGGTTGTGTGATTCAGACGCAACCTATTTATGACCACCTCTTCCTGTCGGTTCAACTTCAAGTCGGCTCTCTTCCACTTTCCGGGGCTGGTTTTTATTGCTCTCAGGCCCCCTCGTTCTTGTTGCCATTCCAAGTTCCAAATCTCGTATGTTCTTCTCCTGATTACCGGGAACCAGTCACTGTAGGGAATCAGCAAAAATTCAGCAGGTCTGGTTGCTGCTGCCTTTGCCGCCTGGTCCGCGCGCTCATTTTCGGCTATGCCTACGTGGGCTGGAACCCAACTGATTGTTATCTTCTTTCCATCTGAAATAATTTGGTGCGTCTCGAGCATTATTTTTTTCAGAAGTTTATTATTTTCAGCAAGGCTATCGATCAATTGTATAGAGCTCATTGAGTCGCTGCATATTACGAAGTTTTGGGCTTGTGTTTCCTTGATGATATTTAAGGCGAGCTTGATGGCGTGCAGTTCCGCAGTCATAACACTTGCCACGACTGGGAGAGAGACACTTCTGATGATATCGCCCATCACGGCCGCTGCTCCAACTCCCGTCGGTGACTTCGATCCATCCGTGTAGATGATTTTATGTTGTTGGTACCTCGTCATGTTATCTTTGTGTACGTGACTCAGGATGGATGGAACTATTCCTTCTTTTTCATATTGGCCATGTGCTGTTCCACTGTTGGTCTCCTCAAGGTCCATGAAAACGATGTAGACGTAAAGCTCGGCTGGACGGGCTGAGTTGGAATGTCGTACTGATTCAAAGCCTGACGTATTCTCAGGATTACTGGTTGTGTGGTGCACTTGCGGCTTGTAAAAAACAATTCAAGGTTAGTATTATTGACACAACAATATGCTGGATTGAGAAAATGACATTTTAGTTTAAAGAAATATCGGAGTAGCAAGTCTTTTATTCGCAGCTCTAATTTTGGTTCGTTACAGTTGATATGGAGGTTCGCAATTGGTGTCGTCTTGAATGCGCCCGTACTAATGCGCATCGCCTCATTTACGACAGCATAGAGTTCCCTTAGCGCCGCTGCACTGGCAGAACCGTACACTATGCTTCCATAATCAATCTTTGACCGGATCAGGGATCTGTACAGTTTCATTAGAATATCTTGATCTGCACCCCAAGTATATGCAGACACAGATCTCATCAGGTTCAAGTCATTTCTACATCTTTCTTTCGTCTTATGAATATACGTAATCCAGTTGAGTTTTCTGTCCCAGTGGAGACCAAGAAATTTATTGCTTTCAACGGTTGGTATTGTTTTATCCTCCAGTTGCAGGGTTGGAATAAGTGTTGGTTCGCTGCCTTGGTAAAAATTCATTGCGGTCGTCTTCGTTGAGGAGAATTTAAATCCGTTTTGCATTGCCCATTGGGTGACTTTATCTATTGTTGTCTGTAACTTTGCCTTTACTTTAGTCTTGTCATGGTCTGCGAATGCTATGAGGAGATCGTCCACGAAGAGAGAACAGAACACTTCTGCTGGAATTTCACTTGCCAATGAGTTTATTTTTACTGCAAAAAGAGTGACACTTGAGGTGCTTCCCTGAGGCGTTCCTGTGGCTAGATCTTCAGCTCGAGACATTCCCTCTCTAAGTTTTACTTTAAACGTTCGATTTTTGAGGAATTCCCCAACGAATTTGTCAGTCTTCCCTTAGACCAGCTGTCGCCAAATCTTTCATAATTCCGTGGTGCCACGTCATGTCATAGGCTTTTTACAAGTCAAAAAACACTGCCATGACAAATTTATTGTTGGCCAACGACTGTCTAATGTACGTATCAAACCGTACCAGATGATCCACGGCTGCTCGATGTCTTCTGAAGCCACACTGCACATTGGAGAGGAGTGTATTGTTTTCGAGGTATTCCATTAACCTTCTGTTGATCATCTTTTCGAATGTTTTGCATAAACAGCTCGTCAATGAGATTGGTCTGTAGTTATTAGGGTTTATGTGATCTTTGCCTTGTTTTGGGATAGGGATTACAATAGCCTGCTTCCATGGTTGGTAGACGAATTCGGAACTCCATAGTTTGTTGTATATTTTCAAAAGATATTGGAGAGCATTAAACGGCAGATTCTTGATCATCAGATTACTTATATTGTCCGGTCCAGGTGTCGTGATTTTGTTACGCTTGATGGCAGATGATAGTTCACACAAGGTGAAATGTGAATTTTATGGTTCCTTGTTGTCGCTTGTGAAGTCGATTGGGATTTGTTCGATAAGTTGCTTATACTGTAAAAATTGATTGGAGTAGTTGTTATTGCTAGATATAGTCTTGAATGTTTCGGCTAGTTTCACCACGATGGCCTTCAGCGATGAGTATTGAACTCCATTTTCGCTTAGCAATTTTATTTGTCTCTTCATTCTTCCTCGGATTCTGTTTATTTTCTCCCACACGCAGCTGCTAGGCGTGTTGGTGCTGAGAGTTGAGACGTATTCTCGCCAGCTGCTCTGTTTTGCCTCCCTGAAGGTCCTCGTTGCCACTGCTCGTGCTCTCTTCCACTTGCCTTTATCCTCCATCATTCCCGTCCTCTTAAATATCCTATAGCACCTTTCTCTTTCCCGCCATGCTGCTTTGCAGTCTGCAGTCCACCACGGCTTTGCATAACACCGTCTTTTCTTGTATTTAGGTACCCACCTCTCAGCAGCGCAACAGAACCTTGTGTAAAGATCGACCACTGCCGCGTCTGGATCATCCGGTATTTTAAGTTCGTGGGCATTTCTCCATATTTCGTCTTCACGATATTGCTTCCAATTGCCCTTCCTGAAATTCCATCCTTCCGGCTCAACACGTCCGTCAGCTTGTCGCACTGATATGGGCAACACTATATAGGGAAATGGTCGCTGCTAAGCACTGAAGAGAGGGCAGTAAATTTTACATCCGGTGTTATATCAGGGGTGGTCAAGGTTAGGTCAATCACCGATCCTGAGATATGGGTGGCTGAGTCGTCATTGATAATATTAACGATGCCTTGTTTTAGGAAATCTTGCATCAATCGTCCTCTTCGATCAATGGTACTATTTCCCCAGTCACTGTGATGGGCGTTGAAATCTCCCATCGGGATAACGGGTTTTGGCATTCCTTTGATTGCGTCAAAAAGCTCTTCGATGTTTATATTTGTCCTTGGTGGTAGGTAAATAGATGCTACTGTGATGACTTTATAGTTATTTAGGCACACCCTTGCACCAATAATTTGAGTAGGTGAATTGATTTCAACTTCTTGAGTTGTTATCGACGAGTGTACATACAGAGCCACCCCTCCATGAAACCTGTGGTTGTAATGGCTCTGCTTGCACAGACCGTTATAACCCTGTATAGGTGACACAAAATCGTTCCATGGAATGTCTCCTGGACTGATATCACTGCAGGCTTGTGTGTAACAAGAAAGAAAGAAAAGAAAGAAAAACGGTTTATTTCCAATAGAGATTGTACAAAAGTACCATCATTGGTTTTTAAAATATCTTAAAATTAATACACTTAGATGATACACACACACGAGTATTGAAAAACTCGTGTCACTAGTCAAAAGAAATGATTGAGGGCAATGAACTCCTAATCTAGCTTAATCTACATTTGATAATACATGTAATGATAATTGTAAGAGATAACACAATTTCATGGACGATGCATTTTCATTGTGGGGTGAAAACACTTTTGACAGTTTACATGTACATGACATAAAACTTTGCAATTCTTGACGCCAGGAAATAATATATGAAATCGCTTGTTTCGGTCAATGTTCACAAGTGCCATTTTAAGGAAGCATGAAAAAAAAAGAAAAATATATATATATAAATATATATCCATATACACACATATGTACACATACGTATGCATGTGTGTGTATATCCATACACACACTCACACACACACACACATACACACACACACGCACACATATATACATATGTGTACATATAAGCATGAGGACCAAGAAGATTATAGGTTTTGCATTTCTGATTCAACAATTTTAACCTAACGGTCATTAGTTAACAAGCATTTTATTTAAATATAAATGGATGATCGCACAACAAATGTATAGTTTTTACATGAATGCTTGACAATACTAAAGATATGACGAGTTAGGTAATGTTACAAGTTGAGAGTGCACAGAAAAAAGACCACTATCTCTAGTAAAATGCTAGTTGTCAGTCTAGTACACACATATGTGCACGTATACATGTAAATACTTACACATACACATGCACACATATACCCACGCACATATTTACACCTAACTCGTAAGCATACACAAATGCATTTCTATGCATCGAGGCAATACATACGCATTCTACTGAGTGTCATACGCATAGCGTGGACACGTACACATTTACACAAGTAAGCATGTGCGCAAATATCAGCGTAAACTAGTCAGTATAAACCAGAATTTCAATCGAGGGAAACGGAGAAAATATCTTTTATTATAGCATGAATTTTATAAAATTTCGTACTAAAAATAGTGGCACAAAACAATCTACTTAAGTCAGAAACATGAAAACGGTTTCGGAACGTGAATAAGAAAGAAAACATTAATGTCCTATAAAGGTTTCATATAAAAAACAAAAAAAAAGTCACATTATCTTTGAAATATGGCGCAAATTGTCGTAAATTGATGAACAAACATAGGTATCACATTATTATAAGCATATAACTATAAGCCGAATTAGTATATTACTGTCGTATAACCAGGTTGATGAGGTCTTCTTTTGATGTCGCCATTCCCTGCAGGTTCCACTGGATGAACTTGACTTCTTCCTCCGCCATTACCTCCACTTGCGTCTGTGCCTTCCTTAGAATGTTGACCAGGCTTCCTTTCATCCTCTCGTCCTCTACGAGATCTCCGTCTGTAGCTCTCTCCCGAATATCCACGCCGCCGCTGTCCTTTATTTACTCTTACTTTTGGGCGAGTAGACTTCCGTAGCTCCTCTTCGAAGTTACTTCTGTCCTCCTCCTCCACTCTTCCCTTTGCCTCTCGCGTGTATTCATCAAATATCTTCTTCGTTTCTCTCACTCTGGACTCTCTTTCTTTTTCGCGGGCAGATGTCTCCCGGCTTAGGCTGACTTTCGTGGTTTAAAGTCTTCCTGTATTCGGACTTTCACAAACTCCTTCCATTTCTCTCTGAGTATCGTCTCCGGTCACTGACCACCTTCTGCTCCGGCCACCGTTTCCTTCACTGACTCTTCCTGTCGTCGTCTTCTTCTTGCTTTGCTGCGGTTCCGCTGCCGGTTCTAGGTCATCTGCACGATTTCTTTTCTTACTTGTTATTAGTTCTACTTTATCATGGTTGATAGATGTCATTACTGCCTTGCTGTAATTCATTGAAAAGTTGGGGTGCCGGTATTTGAACAATACTCTGGCTTGCCCCTTCAATACACGCTCTCTGCTTTGAATCACCAGAATTTCCTCCTCCATTACTTGCATCCGATAGTTCCTCGCTCCAGTTACATAGCCCTCACCGCAGTGGTAACACTTACTTTCTTCCGATCTACACTCATCCATTTCATGGCCAGGTAAGCAACTGTATGAAGTGTATTTACTGAACACTCTATATATCGTGCATTTGATTTCTATTGATCTCTTTTCTGCAGTGGTAATACGTTAATAGTCAATAGTTGAATTTAATACGGATAGTCCGCTGCCACCAGAGGCGCAAGGCTTCGAACTGATTTGGATGTAAATTTGATTAGAAATTTCTCTGAAGTACGTTACGGGTGTCGTTAGCGAGCATGCTGTAGCTTTTAGGTACACCTCTACTCATATATCACACCTTTGGTAGCGATTGCCTTCGGGTCTAG
Organism: Morinoia aosen; assembly: GCA_030386875.1. Lineage (NCBI taxonomy): Eukaryota > Metazoa > Arthropoda > Malacostraca > Amphipoda > Talitridae > Morinoia > Morinoia aosen. The sequence continues at coordinate 5,844,102 of CM059569.1, forward strand.
GCTCGTGGTTCTCTGGGTGGCACTAAAGCGAGATGGAGAGGAGAAATTATGACGCTCGACGATTTAATTATTTATTGGGGATGCAAGCACGGACGGCGAGAGCATGCGAGGCAAGGACTTTACGACCACACCGTTCGACCAGCGACAACTCAACTCACAATTATCCTTCAATGGATCGCCAAGATGACAACACAACCGCTGTGCAACATACAGTCAACCGCGAGCCAAGGAAAACCCTAGCTCTGAGAGTGTTTAGCAGACACTCAAACCGCGAGCCCTCGGAAGTGTTTAGCATACACCTAAATCGCGAGCCCTCAGAAGTGTTTAGCATACACTTAAATCGCGAGCCCTCAGAAGTGTTTAACATACACTTAAATCGCGAGCCCTCAGAAGTGTTTAGCATACACTTAAATCTCGAGCCCTCAGAAGTGTTTAGCATACAATTAAATCGCGAGCCCTCACATCAACAACACCTGAATATTTGAACGGTCGGTTGTTAGTAAAGTCGAAAAGACGCTAATCACAGGATGGGTATGAGACGCAATCACTAGAAACAACCACCTTGGGTAAGGCAACCCAGCCTTACTCTGACTTCACAAACTCGCTCGAATCCTGGACTTAACCTTCAGACAATCTCTCCCGGACTCTACTTCCCGCAAGTGTTCGGCCTCAGATAGTTCACCTCCCGTCCGGAGCCTGACCGCTCTCTATACTGACCGGACACTTAGTGACTGTCCATCGTCCTGCCAGCGCAGTCGTGGGTTCGCGCCTCCCCCCAAAAAGGGGGTGCGGTTGGGGGAAAGAGGGGTAGATTTTTGGGGTGAAGGGATGGGGGGTATGTTCTCGTGGGGGCCCGACCTTCTTATTTAGCCAGGGCTAATTTAACAACTGATCCTACGCTCTGTCCGTCGTCCACACGATCGGAGCCGGCACATTGTTTTTATAACTCATCTAATAACTTATATGGTCCTTGACCAATTGACGGGGCCGGCATACGAGTACTGCGGCATCCTCATGACTTATAGCGATGCATTTTATGTGAACGCCGTCGACCGTCTCCGGACCGTGTAACCGCTCCCGACCGCGCAGCAATTTATCCCCGCTAATGTGGTAGGCTCCAATTCGAGTTTTATTGATGGCAAGAATATTTTACGATATCATCCTACGAGAGAGCTTGTCCTCTACATCGTACGTCCCACTCGGCAATGTGAAATAGGGGATGAAATCTGATTTCATACACTACACTTAGGGCAGATTTGTTCCCCTTGGCAGTACTTAACTACTAGGGTGGATCGTTTTTTCACGTTTTCCGATTTGATTTTAGCGGTAGTGCGGAAAAGTTGTGAATGGACACCAAAATAACTTGTGAAAAATCTTAAAGCTCTGAGACAATATCTTTAGCTTGCACAAACGAACTAAAAACTGGAAAAAGTGGGAAAAAACTGCCTCCGGTTCATTTTTGTTTTAAAACATAGTTTTAAGGAAATCACGTTCCGGTAGCTTCCATTTGAAAGTGATTTTAATACTTTTCAATCTAGTTTAAGTGTGTTTTCTTCAGCGAAGTCATCTTCTGCTTCCACAAATAGCTTGGAAAATTAGAAAAATACAAAAAATGCCAATAATTGACGATTTTGATCAATTAAGCTCATCGTCATAGATATGGTTACTATGACGTATATTGCACTTGTTTTGCTAAATAATGCATATTTCTGAAATGTACAGCACTTAGTTTATGTCTTCTCAAATTCTATTTGAAGGAGATAACACAATCCAGAACTCACCACGAGGAGGGGGCTGTACGACGAGTTCCGCCCTACCCAACCCATCCTCCCTTCCATTGCTAATATCTGTGTACACTGTTTTCAGTGTTCTGTTTAATAAAGCAAATACTGTTTGTTAGTTTCAAACTTGGGTAGTTTTTTCCTTCCATAAATTCGGTTTCTTATAAAACTATCACGAACAGCTGCTCCTACTACTGATTTTGAAGCCTGTGTTACTAATTTAATGTGTCTTTCCACCGCCTGGGTATGACAGGGAAAATCTGGGAGAACAGAGGGCTTCTCTTTGGATTTAATTAGAGACATAATGTCCTCTGATGATACTCTTCTCGTGAGAGGTGGGTCTGTCAGTTGGATGTTCTGCCAATCGATCATCAAATGAAAGACAGTAGCACGAAATAGTAGCTTCGGTTGTTGGAATTTCCGAATTGTATTTCTTTGAACTGGATTATTTCTTGCGTTGATTATTCTTCTGTCGTCAATCTCACGAATGGCTGTAGATTCATCATGAATCATAGCAATAAGGAGGCTTTCATGCTGAGCAAAGGAAGCATTGTTTCGCAAAACTTAGTGGACAATATTTCTGCTTTCATCTGACAAAGAACGAGACTTGTTATCATTGGGAACAAATGCTTTCTTCTACTGTGACCGGTAGTTCATTTAATTGTCGTATCAGCTTCATTTTACGGCTTTGTGTTGCATCGCACACTTCTACTGTGAACACAGATTTACTGCGGGATCTAATTGCTTTTGGTTTGTTACCGAGATGTTGAGTGATGCACTTCTCCAGCAGCCAGGGTGACATTTTTCTTCTGTGTGCTTTATTTTTTTCAGTCGAAATGTGTGAGGAACTTATCAGGTGATGGTACTCTTCAGTTTCATGCACACCCTCTTTAATTTGTTTTGCCCTTCTTAATGTTACCTTTTCCTTTTCTATGATCTGCAACAAGCTTCTTTCTTCCATTTCTTTGTCACACTGGGTGCTGCCCGCTGCATGGGGTCCTCCACAGTGAGCACACTTCAGCTGCTCAGAGCTACAGTTCGGAGAGGAGTGGCCCACCTCAGCACACTTCCTGCAGACAAGTGAGGTGCTGCGGCATCGCTTGGCGGTGTGTCCATATGCCTGACAGTTGAAGCACATCATCGGCTTACTATTAAATGGGTATACCTTGGTGTCCTGTCTTTCCCCGGGGACATAAATGCTGTAGGGAACCGTCGGTTGCTGTAATGTTATCAGAAAAGCTTGAGTTCCGGAATATCTTGGTTTAATAAATGTTGCTCTGGTTACTTCCACCACGTTGTACTGTTCCTGCAGACCAGACTTGAATTCTTCGTCACTAATGTATATTAAGCCTACTGAGTGGTTAAATCGGCCGTATTCTGTCGTCTGGCACGCTACACCTTCCATGCACGTCACGCCAACAATCCTTTCTGCCTGCACCGCGCTCCGCACCTCCACCATCATTGTCTGACGGCCCATGCTGAAGATTCTTATCGGTTTCGCTCCAGTTATCTCTTCAATTTTTTCGATCATGTTAGATTGGTTGACAGTTCTCTTCCTTTCTGTTTCAAATATCATTGAGAAATACTTTGGAGAATATTGTTCATTGTCTCTCACAACTGGAGGCACGTATTTCTTTTGTTCTTTTCTTGGGTTTTCTTCCTTTTTCTCCGTTAGTAGAACTTGTCTTGCAGGTGTGTCTGATTGTGCCATCAACACTGCCTCCTCGATTCGCCTCAGCCGTCCCTCAATCTCACTCACTCCACCAGCACCAATCACCTCCGCAGCTATGGCTTCTCGACTCTCCGCAGATCCATCAATCATTGAAGCAATTGCTCCTTCAATCCTCCTTCGAATACCTTCAATCCTGTTCCTCTGCTCCACCTCACTGTGAGGATTGCCGCTGTCTTGATCTCCCATTCCACGTTGCGAGTCTTCCATCCTTTCCCGATCAACTCCCGTTGGACACGCTTCACTCAACATTGTATTTAGTTTCAGGGGGTTAGTCCTCTTGATAAATCAAGGGGGCCGGTTAGTTTTTCCTATTATACACACAGAAATTTTTTATATAAATATTCAAAACAAAATGCAAAAGACCCAGATGTTGGTGGGCGCCCCCCACGTTGGTTCTACCCACTGACAAAAAATCAATAAATAATCCTATAATCACTCTGTTATCAAATTTACATATACAATATGTAATGAGTTATAACTCTAAGTGGGTATACTAACAGTACCACCACGGGAAGGTGTGGGTGGGCTAGAATACTCACTAAACGCAAGTAATCCTTATCAAAACCTTGTCTATTTTCTGTTGTTCTCTTCACGATACACAAATAATAATTATTCAGTTCGGCACCAGTAAAACGTGGTAAAGGGAACAGTGAAAATTCGATATGAATCGTGGTAAAATTATCTTCCTGTCCGTATGTTGTACAAGCTATGAATTTTGATTTTGAGTATATGTTTGTTTACACATTTCTGCCAATATTTTGTAGATATTTGTCAATCATGAGTGGTAACCGGCTTACACTGTATCTCCATTTTATCCCATGTACCTATGTCCGCATGATGTTGTGGTGAATATCGAGAAGATATGAAATATGTTTTTGATGGTGATAGGGCTTTGCATATTTTTAGGGCATATTTTTCATTTCTCATTCAACTACTCTTGACAGAGATAGACTATTGGCACGCCACGTATAGTTTGTTTATTAGTACGCCTCGTATATTTTGTCTATTATTATGGCTCGTGTGGTCTATCTATTTGTACACCTCTGATAGCTTGTCTATTAGTACACCTCGTATAGTTTGCCTATTATTTTGCCTCGTATGGCTTATCTATTTGTACACCTCGGATGGTTTGTCAATTAGTACTCCTAGTATGGAACATTTGTTTTGGGATGTCCTATATTAAGAAACTTTTAAAAGCCAATATGTTGGCATGTATCTCATGTGGCAACTTGGAAATAAACATTTTTCATTCTTTTTCTTCGTCTTTTTGTGTTCTTATATTAATCTGGTATTATCATAGTACCCACAAATTTCATCATTAACTTACTCATAGGAAGTCTTTCCCAGGTGCAATTCTCTAGCTGAACCTGACACATAATGCAGCCGTAAGGACACTAGAGTGACTAGACACCGAAATTGTGCCCGAATGCTATTCCGATGCGGGACCGCTGTAAGAGATGGAGTCGCATGTTAAGCCCAGTACACACCTTGCATTACGTCAATGCGATTTGTCGTCGTAGTGGTGTCAGAACAACCGCTTCTGTACAGACGGGCTTGTTGATGAGCGCGCGGTGAAGCCGCCGTCAGTTGCCGATAAGCTTTGAGAGGAGGAGGATGTCAGAAGGCAATGTGCTGTGCGAAGCAGCAGCGCTCGGCTCATCGTGGAGCGCGTCAGCGAGACCATAACCGTGCTCAATGCCTGTTTGTCTCACACTGACCACAGATCATATACTAGAAGATCCTCAACTTATCACTAAGTGAGTTTCAGCCACAGATCATATACTAGAAGATTCTCAACTTATCACTAAGTGAGTTTCAGCCCTGTCGACAATGACGTAGGTGCGAATTGGCCAATGACGGAGCCGATAAATTGTTACGTGACTCTTGTTTGAATCTAAAGTCGTTAGTCGGCTGTGAGCCTGCAACAGAGGTGCTTCAAAAATTGCAGCAGAAACGGCTCCTTACGTACGCTTGAAAAAATGCTTAATGGAAAATTGTGCTACTTATTTTTTGCAGTTTTAATATCACTCAAACATCTTAATTTCTTCATTATCGTATTGTTTCGACTAATATGAGAATCTGGTATTTAATGGTTTCAAATAGTGATGAACTTTTTCCGAAAAACTTAATATACGGCACCGACGTTTTATCACATTTAGAACCTGAGTCTAATTTAAATGCATCTTAGTTTTAAAATATAAATTATTTGAATGCATCTTAGTTTTTGAATACAAATTGTAAATACATATGTTCATGAATGCACATTCACGTTTATGTATAGTGAAGGACAATATAAAAAAGTGTTTTCAATATAATCGAAATGTACTACTTCGGCTTTCACTATCCTTATCACGCCAAGAAACGTTTCATAACTTATGAATAAAAACTTGAGTTCCAATCCTAACGAGTATCATAGTAAAGCCTGGATACGCAGCCAATTGAAAGCCTTGGCAACAATTACGTCACCTGCGAGTCATGGCTGCTGGAAGCTGATTGGTTGGCGTGCGTGCGCACGTTTGTCTAGAGCAGGCTTGCGGTCCACCGTAGTTTTGATGTTCCTCTTATGTAAATGTTCTGTGTTTCAGCCCTGTCGACAATGACGTAGGAGCCAATTGGTCAATTACGGAGCCGGTAAATTGTTACGTGTCTCTAGTTTGAATCTGAAGTCGTTGTGCGGCCATCTCCGCACATGTCTGTATTCCGCGTCGTTCTGTATCTGTACGACACTTATATAAAGGCTGCTAATGTCGAAGCCAGTTGCTCAATCTACCGATTCCCATCCTGCTGTCAACACCTAGTGGAATAAACTCGCCAAGCTTCCCCAGTGTTTCTCTGCCCGCACATTAAGTGGTGGCCAACGTATGTTGCGATTCGAACTCACATTCGCATAAGTGTTACCCGAAGATCAAGTTCTCCGTGAAGATAGTTTTGAACAGTATAAATCCAAATGTGTTCCAGCGAAAACAACCAGCTCTGGCAACCTGAAGAAACAGTCATTGTGTTTGGAATCATTGTCTCTAAAGAATTGTTGACGGAAGCTTACTGTAGATTTACAGTATTTCTTAATTTATACTCACCCCTGCGTACCAAAATTTTGGTCTACGAGTGTGAAAACGACACTATCGAATTGGTTTTTCAAGTCAAAATTGCAGCGTTTCCAGCGTCAAACATTGAGTGAATTTTACATCTACAAGAAGTGAATTCACATCCACAAGTACTAAGAACAATTTGTTTTGTGTGAAATAAATTACTACGATTGCACCAAGAACAGTAGCAGTGACTGTAGCAGTGAGGAGACACGAACTTTCATTTTTAAAGTGTAATTTCTTCAACGTGGTGCACAGCATAAACGCAGTATAATCTTGCTGTACCAGCCGACAACGTTGCCTACAGCATCACAGCGTCCCATCATTGCCTGCAAGAGACGTGATCAGCTGTCTTCAGTTTTTTACACAGTTAAGTCTTTTGTGGAAAAATTTTTTTTCTTTGTTTTATGCTATCTCGCTCTGTCCCGAGCAGCTAGTCTTCTTTGTTGCACTTATTGCCGTGGTTTTTTTTTTACCACGCCCGCTTCCTGTACAGCTGAAATCGCTGAGTCGCAGTTTGCACTCAAAATCAGTTGCATTCTGAGAGTTGTGAGAGAGACACGTTGTCCAACGAATCTGGAACGTAGCTGGTTACCAGTCTTTCACTTCAATTGCAACGTACGTGTCAAATTTTAATTGCCATTTGAATAGGAGTGTTAGTAGAAGTGTGTGATTCACCTCGATTTCAATTTATGAAGCTTTAATGTGATAGAATTTCACGTTCTTTGCTGTGGAGGAGCAAATTTTTTTGTTAACGCCTTGTCGTAAGACTCGGCATTCACGAGCACTCTGCACGTTTTATTAAGAAATCCCAAGGATTTGCACTGATTGTGGTGTTTAGAAGTGCCACTATTTACTGAATTTAATTGGAAGTATTGGTTACGTAATTTTATTAGCGTTATTGATGACTAGAGATTAACGCTAGTTCATTTTCTATGTAGTTTGTACGTATTAGAAGCTACTATATGCCTAGTTACTAATTGTGATTATTAATTCAAGTGGGATTATTAATTTTTGTGGTTCTTCAAGGTGGTGTTTCATTAATTTTTGGGTGTTGTAAATGCATTTACGGTGTTTATTATCATTTTAACTGTTTTTAGGGTGTTTATTATCATTCTCGGTGTACGATATTAATTTTTAAATGAATTTTAACTGATTTTGGTAGTGAATTGTTAATTTTTAGTAGAATAGGATATTTTTCGAGGAAAAACGACACATGTCGGATTTCTCTGATTCCTTGGACAGTGAGGACGAAGTAGTACGAACTAAACCTACTGTAACTAAATACGGACGAGTGAGTAACCCAGTAGTTAGCAAGATGACGACTCCTAACACAGCGGCTCCTAACACAGCTGGACCTAGTGCTAGTGCTGGACCTAGTAATGTTAACACGACACAACTTGCACGTGACATCGCTGCAAATCTCAATGTTCCTTCTGTCGGTACAATAATGACTAATGCCGAGCTTCCAACTTTTCGTGGAAGACGCCGTTTGCATGATGGGGAGTTCCTAGAGAATAAGACATTTTCGACACATATTCAAAATCTTAAGGCCTATATGAGCCTGTTGCCAGATGCTACTAGTGATGATCGTAAGAAGGAATTTTTGGTACGATCTGCAAACAAGAACATCGGCGATTTCAATAGTGTAGTAACTAAGTTAGTAAATACCGATTTACATTATTCTTTCGATCAGGTCGTTCAGATACTAGAGGACATTTACGTCTCGAAAGGAGAGAAGAGTATCCACGCATTAGCTTGCGATCTAAATGAGTTGAAGTTAGTTAAAAACGATGCACTTGCTGCTCAGATCGTGAACGCATTTTCAAAAATAAGGAAGCTAACAGAGAGTATTCTTAGTTCAAACTCACTCGGGTGGCAGCGCCACGCTTATTTCCAGAACTGCACCACGCAGGCTGAGTTAAAAAAATTCGTAGGCGACAGCATGTCGTACAGTCTGGCGTTGGGGGTTCTAGGTCCTTTATTTGATGAGACGTTCGCTAGAAAAATTTTTGAAACACAATTTTCGACTGCAGAGGAGCTGTTAGCCAAGTTAATTTCCGCGGTGCGAAGCCAGAGCGAGTCTAAGAAAATACTAGCGCAAAAGTATCCTGTCAGACAGGAGAGCGAGAGTTACGTAGGTGAAGTAACTAGTGAATTCGAGGAAGTTTTGGAGGAGCCAGATCAATTCCAAGAGAACGAAGTGTACTACGGAAGTATAGGAAATTACCGTAGGAATTTCCGATCAGGGGCACGTAGGATTGTACCTAGGCCCTGGCTCGCACGGAATCCTCGCTCAAGAGGTAGAGAGTTTAACAGTTATGTAGGAGATAGAGGAAATGGATACCTAGAGTGTAATATGATGAAATCAGATAGTAGTAGTTCTGGTTCTGTACAATTCGCAGGAAATTCAGGAAATTCAGGAGGAAATTCAGGAACGAAAAAACCAGGATTCCCGTACTGTAGCAGTTGTTCGACAGTAGGGCACTTCGAGTGCAGACCTCAAAGAGGATCTCAAATGCCGAGGGGATGTTTTGCCTGTGGCGGAACTCATGTAGTAAAAAATTGTAGAGCGAGCGGTTCGGAAGTCCGTAACTATAGGGCGTATTTACGCAGTAGGGGTAGCACGAACCGTGGGCAAAGTGAAGTTCATTGGGCGGAGTCCAAGTCAAGCGATTTTTTAAACTAGGTGAAGGTAGTAAAGGGGAGTTGAAACAGATTGAGCCCGAGGTATTTAACGGTACTAACCTCGTAAAACTAGAGACCGTGGCAAAGGTTCCAGATGCTACCGAGATAACCAAGTCGTATGTTGACCCCTTATTTCAATGTAAAAATCGATATCATTTGTTGCAAGAAAAAGAGCTTGAGAATGATCATTATCAAGACAAGACTGTGGAATCATATTTTTCGGTATCCGTTGTAAAAAATGTTAACAAAAATGATGCTGGTTTAATATCATTCAAGGATTCCAACAAACCGACCATTATTCTCAAAAATAATGACCAGTATTTAAGCGCTTTGCTCGACAGCGGCTCAGACAAGTGTCTTCTGAGTTTCAGACAGGTTAAAAATCTAAGTGAGGAAGTAAAGCCGAGTGAATTAAGAGTGAAAGGCGTGAACGGAAAAAGTGACGTCACTGGTGAGGTGGAGTTAGCTATTAAAATCCCCGGCACTAGTAGAGTAATTAAAACAAGCGCACTCATCATCAAGGAGGCGAAATTCAAATATGACCTGATACTAGGTCGAGACGTATTAACAAATGCAATAATTAACTTTAAGGACAAAGAACTTCTTTGGAATGATATTTCAATTCCTTTTCAAGATTTAAATATGGAACCATTGTTAAGTAGAGAAGTAGTAATGAGAAAGATAGTTAACAGCGACTGTCTGTTGTCTGAGATTGCTGTTGCGAGGAAGAGCAACAGGAGGTTAAAAATTGATGACTGCAGCAGGAAAAATGATGACGGCGGCAGAAACAATGCTGACTGCAGGAGAAAAAATGCTGACTGCGAGACAATGAGAGCTGCGGTAGCTCAGGCACAGACAATGAGTACGAAGCAATTAATCGTTCATTGCAATCAGGCTGAAGTGCCTGGGAATTCACTTAATGTCATTTATGGCTTCCTTAAGAAACCAACTGTAGGAGAATACGTCATTCAGAAAAGATGTCTTGATAATGGTGCTCTTATAGCTGACTCAATTGTTCAAATAAATGAAGACGGTGTGGTACCGATTATGGTTTTGAATCCAAGTGATGAAACAGTGCATCTCTCTGAGAATTCTATGCTATGTCATGCGGAATTACTAGGAGCTAATGAGATTGAGAGCGAAGTATTTTTAACAAATGTGGAAAAAGCGCTCAGAGATGCTAGTGATGTTGAAGTAAATGCTGTCGCGGGGTCGGGTACGACTAAGGTTGTTTCGTCAGGTGGTGGAATTAATGCCATAGTCGATAGTAAACTTGAGTTGGATGCTGATACTCGTGGCAGAGGAGAAATTCTTGCTGATGACAAGAAGTTAGATGTTAATGCAGAAGTAAATGTAAATTTATTAAGTGGAGAAAGTGGAGAAAAGGAGTTACGACGTGAGTTAACAGTGAATGATATTTCATGTACGGAAGAAGACATTCAATTACCTTTAGTTAATTTGTTAAATAAATTTAGAGATGTGGTGACTTTAGAAAACGAACAAATAGGAGTAACGAATATTTTGAAGCATCATATTCAGTTGAAGACTGATGCGCCTGTGTTAAATTTAGCTCCCTACCGCATACCTCATAAGTACCAAGAAGAGGTAATGAGAATAACCAACGATATGCTCGATCAGGGAATAATAGAGGAGTCGTCCTCTGACTTCAATTTCCCTGTCATTGTAGTTAAAAAGAAATCGGGAGATTTACGGCCCGTTATCGACTTCCGTGCTTTGAATAAAGTTTTGATTAAACATTCTTACCCAATTCCCCGCATTGACGATATCCTAGCAACGTTAGGAGGTAACACGTGGTTCTCTAACCTTGATTTGCGCAGTGCATTCCATCAAATTGAATTGGAAAAAGAAAGTAGGAAGTATACTGCTTTTAGCGTCAATTACCGTAAGTACCAGTTCTGTAGGGTACCGTTCGGACTCTCAACGAGTCCGGGAATATTTCAAAAACTCATGATATCAGCGCTCTCACCCATTTTGGGAAAGCTCGCGTTTGTATTCCTCGATGACATCTTGGTATTTTCTAAAAATAAAACTCAACATTTAACTGATATAGAAATGGTGCTTAAATTGCTGCGAGACGGTAAATTATCCTTAAAGCTTGAGAAATGCCATTTCTTTAAAAAAGAACTCGAGTATTTGGGCCATATCATTGCCGCAGAGGGAATTAAAAATAAATATTCAAAAAAATTGCAAGAATGCCGAGCGCCAACCAATGTTAAAGAATTACAACAGTTTCTAGGTTTGGCGAATTATTTTCGCAGCTTCCTACCAAATTTCGCTGAAGTAGCAAGTCCATTGTACAATCTTTTGAGAAAAAATGTAGTTTACACTTGGACTAACGAATGTCAAAAGAGTTTTGAGTTTCTGAAATCGTTATTGACTTCTGACACAGTTCTGAGACATCCCGACTATAACAAGGACTTTCATGTGTTTACTGATGCTTCCAATTCAGGAATAGGTGCTGTATTAATGCAAGCGGATGATTCAAGCGACAAAATTCTAAGACCCATAGCTTATTATAGTAAAAATTTAAACTCCAGCCAGCGTCGGTACTCGACTACCAAAAAAGAATTCTACGCGATACACGCTGCCCTAAAGCATTTTAAATACTTAATTACAGGATATACGGTTCGCGTCTACACCGACCACCGTCCTCTTGCACCATTGTTTAATAAAAAATTACCTGAGGACACTAACATGGCTCGCTGGTGCATAGATGTAAATTCCTTTGAACCGGTTGTAAAATATCTGCCTGGTAAAGAGAACGTTGTGGCAGACTATTTAAGCAGATTACCTGTTAATAACGAGAAATTAACTTTTAAAGAACTAAATTCTTGTGATGATTTGGAAGTCGCATTTGAATCAGAAGTTTGTGTTGTGGAGACTCGAGCACGACACAAACGAACGACAAGAAGCGAGGTAGTTGACCTGCCCTTGACTCGAGACGATGCTGACAGTGCAGCAGACAAGGGCGCTAGACCCGCGCTGATAGACTACGTACCGACTGAAGCTGAAATATCTTGGACGATTGAGGAGTTTATCGACGAACAAAACAATGACGCTTTCTGTATAGAGCTTAAGAATGCTTTGTTGCATGACAGTGTTTCGACTATTCCTGACTTAGATAAATTTCTAGTGTTAAATAATATTCTTTATAGACGTAGAGAAATCGATAATCGACCGAGTACAATTTTGACTGCAGTCGTTCCTAATTCATTAATGGGTAAAGCTATCCTAGCGATCCACAGTTTATTTCATGTGGATTACAAGCATACCTTGTTTAAATTTAAGTTAAAATATTGGAATCAATTAGAGAAAACTTTTGTGCGAAAATTTGTTAGCGATTGCGAAGTTTGCAAGATTATTAAAGCGAGACCTTCAGTTCCAATTAAAATTTTAACAGCTCCAATAGCCACAGAACCTTTCGAAGTTGTATCAATTGATCTGCTTGGCCCACTTAAAGTAACTGATAATGGAAATAAATATATTCTAGTGGTGATTGACCTTTTCTCGAGGTTTTGTCGTTTGTATGCAATTTCAAATCGAAATACAGAAACAGTGATTTCTTGTTTAAGCAGCTGTTTCTCATTACTAGGTTACCCTAAGACGCTCATTTCAGATAATGCTTGGGAGTTTAAATCAGTGGCTCTCAAACAATTTGCAAAATTACATGCCATTTCAAAAAGGGAAGTATTGGCTTACAGCCCACATTCTAACGCCATTGTGGAGCGCAACAATAAAAAAATTACGAATCTGCTGAAACTTTATATTGCACAGAGGCAGATGGGTAATGCACAGAGTAATATCGACGTAGATACCCTCGTATCGGCTTTGTCAACGCACTCCACAACCGTTAACGAACAGTGGGTCAAAGAAAACGCGGTAACCAAGATGGAATTACTTCCCGACCGGCTTACGGACATCATCATTATGGGTCTTATCCTGTCTACGATGATTATGGGAACTGTCCTATACCATCTGAAGAAGGAGGTACAGACGTTGACGGCGACGCAACGAGAAAATTTTTCCTACGCGATGGTGCGGGGCAGGCCGCCAAGGGTCGTCCATCAGGACCCATAATTCGCGTTGCGCGCGATCTTGTGGTGGTTAATGTGACACACTTAGGGCGGGCTGGACGTCCCAGGGATGCAGGCCGTCCAAGTAAAGCCGGCGGTGCGCGTAGAGTTTAGGTTGAAAAATGATAACGTTGAAAAATTTTATTTGAATTAATTGAAGATTTATTAACAGAAAAATTATAAGTGTTAGATTTTAAATTATTTGAAAATCTGGCGCGCGGTTAAATGAAACGCAAATCGCATGAAACACGCGATAAAATATGCGCGCAGTGTTCTCTTTAATGTATTTTTAAATCTATTTAACCCATGTGTTTAATTTAAGTATACTGGTTTTAATATTGACGCAAAAGTTTTAGTTAGCAAATGCCTTATTTGTTTTTAGTGTTAGAAGTGACATTACTGATTTGAATATGTTGTGTTTTGATTACATTTTTTTTTTTATTGTGTGACAGTTCGAAATTCGAACATGGCGGTTTTTTAAAAAATGATTCCTTGCGACTTTTTATTTTTTGTTTGGTGTAAATTTTTCTAGTAGAAATATTATGCGAAAAACACAAAAGGTATTTGCGATGATGCAACGGGTGATTTTTTTTAATTGATTTGTGGTAGGTTGTTTTAAAAATATTAAAATGGCGTTTCAATATGACCCTTTTACACCGTTCTTCACGGCTGTCGGCGTGCTGATTATATTTAAGCACGGTAAGTTAGTTGCTTTGCTTCTTTGCATATTTTTCATTGCTTTGCTTTTTGTTTTTAGTTATTAAGTTTTTTTATGATGACATGTTTTAAATTTTGTGTTGAAAAAGTACTAAACGTGGTTGAATCCTTTTCTTAAAGGTTGATTGAGGTAATGAGTTACGAATTTTTTAACATTTTAGTTGAATGCGGTTTTGCTAAAATATTATTTTTCTGCGGTGAATTAATTTTATTTATTTAGTGTTCTAAAAAATTTTTTTTTTGGCTTGTTCCTTAAGCGGGTTTTAGCGTTCCGTTATTTTTACCATATAGATAACCTAACTGATTCGGCAGGGGGTGAATGGGTAGAAAGCATTTTTTCTAGCATGCGTTTTTCCTATAATCTGTTTTGCTTGCGTTTAATCTTTAATCATAAGGGTGTTAGCGGTTTAACAGTTTTACTGTGCGTGTTAGTTAAAGGCTATTAAGCCTAATGTATCGAAGTTTTAGAGCGAGTGTGTACGTATTATGTTCGCGAAGTTACCCTCGTTTTGCTTGTTTTTCTTGAAGTATAAAGTGGTTGGTGAAGTTGATCTTGTTGATAGGTTGATTTGAGATTGATTTAACGTAATTGATAACGATTTACGGTCTGTTTGGTTGAATTAACTTCATAATGTTATTTGATTTGGAATTGTCATTCAATTTGTCAATTAATTGTCATTCATAAATTTTTTTTATCTCGTTGTATTTGAGCACGCTAGTTGATTGCGTGGCTTCTGAGCTTTTGATTAGTATGCCGATTTGAATTTCGAGTTAAACGTTTTGATTATGGTACTCGCTCACCAGTTGCGTGAGGGGGGGGAACTATGTGCGGCCATCTCCGCACATGTCTGTATTCCGCGTCGTTCTGTATCTGTACGACACTTATATAAAGGCTGCTAATGTCGAAGCCAGTTGCTCAATCTACCGATTCCCATCCTGCTGTCAACACCTAGTGGAATAAACTCGCCAAGCTTCCCCAGTGTTTCTCTGCCCGCACATCGTTAGTCGGCTGTGAGCCTTTGACAGAGGTGTAACGAAGATTGCAGCAGAAATGGCTCCTTACGTACGCTTAAAAAATGCGCAGTGGAAAAGTGTGCTACCTATTTTTAGCAGTTTTTTATCACTCAAACATCTTAATTTCTTCATTATCGTATTGGTTCGACTAATTTAAGAATCTGGTATTTAATGGTTTAAAATGTTGATGAACTCTTTCCGAAAAACTTAATATACGGCACCGACGTTTTATCACATTTAGAACCTGAGGCTAATTTAAATGCGCCTTAGTTTATAAATATAAATTGTAAATATGTTCATGAATGCACATTCACGTTTATGTATAGTGAATCACGTTTATGTATAGTGAAGGACAATATAAAAAGTTTTATCAATATAATCGAAATGTACTACTTTGGCTTTCACTATCCTTATTACGCCAAGAAACTTTTCTTAACTTTTGAATAAAAACTTGAGTTCCAATCCTAACGAGTATCATAGTAAAGCCTGGATACGCAGCCAATTAAAAGCCTTGTCAACAATGACGTCAGCTGCGAGTCATGGCTGCTAGAAGCTGATTGGTTGGCGTGCGTGAGTACGTTTGTCTAGAGCGGACTTGCGGTCCACCGTAGTTTTGCGGTTCTTCTTATGTAAGTGTTCTGTGCACTGACTCCGTGCGCCTGCGACAGCAATCAGTCTAGCTGAACTTTCTGTTCCTGATGCGGCATCATGCTGCTGAGCGGTCAGAGAGCGCTCGGCAATGCGTCATGAAGCATGCGAAGTTGCAAGGTGTGTACGAGGCTTTAGCAACACTCAAACAGTTTGAGGGCTTCGTGAAGCGTCAGGATAACTCCCCTAATGCCAACATGCAATGACCATAAATATTCCCATTAGCCATTTCCCCACATGTCTGGCTTTCTGAACGGCTTGTAGTACCCCTACATTAAACATCATTCTAAAAATAAATGTTATTTCGTTTAATGTCATCGCATTTGTGATATATAACAACTTTATTACACGTATGAGTTCGTTTGTGCATGTTTGTTCCCCGTTCTCCATTTTGATAACTCTAATTTCCATTGATTGAAAAATTTCAATAATTTTTCATGTAAGAGCAAAAGTTTAGAAATAAGTATTGACGTAAAATGCGATTTAATGCGTAAATTGGCTGAGGATTGAGGGGCCACGTGAACTTCGCTCCTGCCCAAAGAAGCGTATGAGACTTTTGTTATACTTGCGCCCGTGGAAAAGGATTCGATATTTAAATTGAAAACAATTTGAAGTTTGTGGGTGCCATTGCTCAAAAATTAGAAGAGGCATAAAATGAAATTTCATGATAAAATTAGCGTGCTATTAAGGGGCCAAAGGAGCCTCCCTCTTTGCCTCCCAACGGGGCGTAAAAAATCTTTGACGCACATAAAAATGTCGTTCATGTCACGAGCATTAATTTTGTATTCATTTCAAGTTTATACGTCTCATGGTTGAGAAATTTCCCTATTTTTACGGGTAATTTAGACGGTTTATTAGAGTGTCTAAGTCAGCGTCTAAAAAACAGCTAGCTGGTATTGGGTAACCTGAAATCATGGTAGGACGAAAATAGTCTCAAGCTAAATATGGACATAAAGCAATGCATTATTTTTGGATCCAAAGATGAAATCAAAAGATTCCAAATCTCGCTCTTACAGTAAGGCTTAATTTCATCATTCCCTAAAAGTTGAAAATTTAGGCATTTGATTCGATCAAAACATACTCGTATATCCTTCAGATTTTACGTTGAGAAAACATTCAGCACAATTTACGGAACTTTAATCTTTTTCATTCTATAATGTGTGATGTTAACTTTCCCTACAAAGTGTCTAATGTAACTATTCTTACTGATTCCCAAGTTACCCT
Organism: Morinoia aosen; assembly: GCA_030386875.1. Lineage (NCBI taxonomy): Eukaryota > Metazoa > Arthropoda > Malacostraca > Amphipoda > Talitridae > Morinoia > Morinoia aosen. Next base: position 5,861,086 of record CM059569.1, read on the forward strand.
AGCTTGGTTCTTGAGCGGCAAACCTCCTCGAAAAAATGTGTTTGTAAGCAACAGACTAAAAGACATAGAAGCCATGCGTAAAAAGCTAGAATGTAAGACTTTGGCTGCCTTCAGCTATGAGTATGTACCCACGATGTTTAACGTCGCAGACATGCTGACACGGGGGATTAAGGTATCTAAGTTTCTAGAGTGTAAACCGTTATGGTTAGAAGGCCCTTCTTGGATCAGAGAAGATAGAGACAAGTGGCCTAAGGGTCACTTAGGATGCATTCCGCAGCAATTTGTTTCCGATACGTGTATCGCAGTTAATGTTGCTCACCCAGGTGAAGCTTCGATTGTGGAGCTTGGGCGCTTTTCCTCCTACCCCAGACTATTAGGTGTGGTAGAGAAGGTATTTAGGGCTGTAGCAATCTGGAAGCGAACAGATCTGGTAGAGTCTAAACTGCGAGCGTTTCTTTACCTCATTTTCTCTATGCAAAGAGAGCATTTTGCCAGCGAGATAGAAGCCTTGGAAAACAAGAATCCTCGTCCGCCTTTGCTTGTTAGATCTTTCAACTTGTTTCTTGACTCTCATAATTTAATTAGATCTAGCAGCCGCATTGTCTTAGCGGAGGAATTGGATTACAACACTAGGAACCCTATTCTGTTGTCTAGTTCTTCTCATCTAACCTATCTTCTGGTCTTGCATACCCATAAAACTCTCAATCATCAGGGTGTTGAGTCGACCGTGCAAAAACTTAAAATGGACGGTTATTTGATACCTCGCTGTAATCGTACTGTGCGTGGCGTTCTATCCAAATGCCTAGTATGCAAGCGGGTGAACGCTAAGGCTTTCTCTTATCCTGACCCGCCTGCTTTGCCAGACAGTCGGACTAATTTTGTGAGACCTTTCGCTACAACAGGAATGGACTTTTCAGCTCATTTCTGGGTGTTTGTTAGATCCGTTTGGCCATAAACAAAAAGTGTTTCTTTTACTGTTTACGTGTTTTCAAACTAGAGCTATTCATATAGAGCTTCTTCCTTCCATGACGTTGGAAGAATTTTGTTTTGCCTTCATTCGCTTCACGAACGAAAAGGGTGTCCCTAACACCGTGTATTCCGATAATGCTAAAACTTTCGTAGCTGCTTCTGACCTTTTAGCAGAAGTTTTAACTTCTTCCTTGTATGAAGAACGTTTCCGCACTTCTAACATTAAATTTAAAACTATCCCGATCTATAGTCCACAATTTGGTGCGATCTGGGAACGCCTGTTTAAATCTATTAAGGAGAGTTTGTACAAGCTCCACTTATCCTTACTCGGCCTTTCTCACTGCAGTTTCTGACATCTCTCTTAATCTTAATCGACGTCCTCTTTCCTATACAGAGACGGGGGACACTATTTTGCCTATTATGCCTATTCAGTTCCTTCAACTTGATCCAACTTCTAACTCTTTAATCCTTTCCGATGAGGTCCCTGACTTGGAAACCGAGGACGACGAGCATCGAGAGCATTTGCTCTCCGCGCTTGAGAGGCGCGACGTGCTGGTGGCCAAGTTCAGGGAACTCTGGTACTCTCAATACTTAATTTCTCTGAAAGGTCCATATCCTCTTAAAACTTTGCCTCTTAATAACAAATTTCTATCAGTAGGTCAGGTTGTCTTGCTAAGGCATCCCATAAGACCTAGACCGTTCTGGACCTTAGTCCGTATCATCGCGCTGCTTCCTGGACGCGATGGCAAGGTCCGAGTCGTTAAAATTATTAAGGCTGATCACTCTGAGTCTGCCGTTAAAATTTCTCTTCTTTACCCCCTGGAGCTAGCTGATTTTGATGCTGCTTCAGAGGAGGGGTGGGAAAGCGCAGAAGGGGGCTCGAGTGAGGAGTTGCAACCTTATTTCGAGCCTCTCGAGAGTTCCGTTTCTCGTGAGGGTAGTTCTCTCGCAATTGAATGCCCTGGAGATCAGCATTATTCCTTTGAATCAGACTCCTCGGAAAATTCCGAAAAATCTGAAATTCAGGCAGCTGCACGCCCTAAACGGCAGGCAGCTCGCCAGCAGCGTTGCAAGCTTGCCGACTTAATTAAGAGAGGTCACCTCTGATTTCCTGTCCTTCTTAGTTTGCTATTAAAAATTTGAAAATTTATCAGCGCATTAATGTAATAAATGTTATTTGTATGCTTCATCTGGAAAGTAACATAAATGTATTAAAATGTTTGTATTTAAAAACTACGTAACGGAAATTTCTAATGAAAACTCCGTTTTTTCTCTTGCCAGGATTGTGTCGCAATTCAAGCCATTGCTCGAACGCTGAGGTCATTTGCGAACTTTGTAAGGCAGAGTTAAAAGCCTTCCGCAATAAAGTTCTCTGGATTCGATCCTGTTAATCAGCCTAAAAAATTAATAACGCTGGTAATATTTGACTAAGCAGAGCAATGGCTGGGGTTCCTCACATCTTCAGCGAAAAATGTATATGCAAACACTAAAAACGTTTGTCTGCGTATCCTGCTACGAGTCCAAAGCCAGTGCAACGGAATCGGGCAAGCTAACGAGCGTGTCCGCCAGTGGCCGACACGTAAGAAGAGACCTAGCTGTGAGCGCGGGTGCATCTTGCTTTGTGCTCCGCGGTACTCCGGCAAACCGCCCTCGCTACCGGGGACTTCTACGTCTTCGACAGCCGGCTAAATTGAAGAGTGTTCGCCTGAACATTATATTCGAAATCGTCAGGTGAGCCCTCCAGCCAGATTATGCTTCGCTTGTCATTTACTTATCACTGTTTTTGCGTTACCGGCCCCAGATGGGTGCCCGGTAAATTTGTGTGTCATAGGGCCCGTTAATTCGGGATTTGTGTCCACTGGGCGGGTGGCAGCACAATAAAAAGTAAAATGTGTTCAACGAAAAGTCTACATTATTGGCCATTCAATGTTTAGGGTTGTCGTGTATTGACTAATGTAGCCTAGTTTGGGGAGATATACCTCAAAATCTTCAAAAAGAGTTACAAAAATGTATAAATTTCGGGGTCAAGGTGCCACGTAAAGGTAAATTCAAGAAAGATGCCTCACTCGTAAAGCGCAATGCGCATTTTCCGTTTTATATTGTATCTCCCTCAGAGCGACAGATATTGTGCAATTCCATCCCCCCACCGTAACCAACCAAAAGCTGAATCGGAGATATAACGTCTTATTTACTCGTTCATCTGACATTGTTCAGAAAGCTCAGTCAATGTCAGACGCGTTATATCAGTTTGTGTTTCAACGTCTGATACCACAGACAACCACATATCGGTTTGTATTTCAACAAAGTTTAACGAAGAAAATAATGGCAACGAAAAACACTTTGATTGGAAACATTATATTTAAAAGCTTTACAGGTAAAATTGAACGTTTTGACTCAATGAGTCATTCTCAACACATTGCTCTGAAAAAAAAAGAAAAACAAACAAGGTAAATGTAAAAGGCAGGTAATAAAAAAGGATAACTAAATAAATTCTTTAAATCACTTGCAAAGGAAAAGCGATTTGGGAATAATTTAAAAGTCATTCGTTTTAAAATATTAAAAATTCCATTGAGTGCATATCAAAGGGGCTCGAAGCCGCGGCTAAAATTTAAAAAAAATTCTGATTTTATTGAAGGATTGCATTTTTTCAGCATGTGTTCGTATGGTTGAGTGAGGAGTAGCTCGAGGACGATTCGTTCGATAGCTTCTACCGGCATGCTCTACAACGCGAATACAATAGTTATGACTTTCTTTCGCTCATTACCTTATATTTCAAAAGATTTCATTTCATTTTTTTTAGAATGCGTATGCGATGTGATTTCTTGTATGTTAGCATTTATGTACATTTATATGCGTCGAGCAGATACTGCAAAATTACTAGTCAAGCAACTTACATTTCTATCATAAGTACTGTTTTTTATTACCTTTCAACTTGTTACGTTGCCTAAAATGTCACTTCCTGTAATTATTTTATTGCATTTATTTATGAAAGATCATAAATTTCAAGCAGTTCTTTGAGGTAGTTAAATTAGTTCTATTGTGTTATGTTCCCACTATAAAATATTATTGAATTTCTACCATTTCGGGCTTATGTCGCTTTTTTAATTCTAAACATGCTTATTGCGCATTCCATTTTCATCAGTTATATCGATAAACCCAGTATCGAATCTATATAAATGACTCACGCAGGCACGACTCAGGTTTGGTCACGATGCTTTAAAGAAGTCTTAAATCTAGCATATTCCGTGTAGGCTCGTGTTTGCTGTACTCGTACGCATTGAATGAAATTACTATAGAGGACGTTGCATGTAATTAGACCTCTGTCTGTTTGCACTACTATTCTCTGAACATTAGTTATTATTAGGGTTGTGACATTGCATATTATGCATATGCAGGAAGAAAATGCATATGCAAATAAAACTGCATATGCAAATGTATGCATTTAAAAAAATGCATATGCAAATAAATCTTACTAAATGCAAGTGCATAATGACATTACATTTAAAAAAATTTATGTGCAGATGGAAAGATACATATATGAAAATCAATAAATTGTTCGTAAATATAAATTGCATGGGGGAGATGTATACTGGAAATATATGACTTTAATATAACTTTATTAAAGAATGAAATTAATTTCAATAGTATATGTAATGTGAAGTTAGAAAACAGCTTCTATCGTTGGAACTTGTGAACGTTTGAAATTCAATATTTCATTGCGCATTGTGGAAACGTAACTTCACTGAGGCTCTTTATAAAGCGAAATCTGCATAATACCTACACAGAGGTTTGAAGAATGACAGTTTGTTCGATGCCTAAAGTGGACATGGATAAGCGCCTTTGTGACATGACACGGGAATTCGAAGATTAAGAATCTCTTGATGGATATTTGTTCTGTAATCCTCGTGGAAAACAGGTAAGTTTGATTAAAAATCCCTTTATTGTGCCTTTTTATAATTATCATGCTCATTATTGAATAATGTTGAAATAATGTTGGGGTTGTTGAATTATGAATTGAAGCTGATCAATCTATCATTCAACCATTTAATATACCGAACTAGCCAACCTTACTCCAGATACCAAGCATCTGGAGATCCCATGTGATTCAACATTTGCTAAAAAGGATATATGTCGGGAACAGAGAGCGTTTGAGGAACAATGATGAAACTGCAGGCACATATTGATCAACCCAGTAAGAAAACCACCACGCAACCTGGTTCCAGCCAGCAACACTCTGGTCAATCAGATGACAGTCAACCAGCCGCCAGCCAACCAAACGTCAAGAGATCAGAGTTTCATGAAGATTTAATTAACAAGAGCCTTTGTAGCAGCAGACATACTTCTGAATAAATTAGCAATGAACAGGCGAAGTCCGTCATAAAAAAATACACTGGTAGAAACATACCCGACCAAACCACTCTCAGGATATTAGGTTGCAGATCTTTGCAAAGCAACAGGAAGCAGTATACAAAATAAGGCCGCAGGTCAAAAAATTTGGATATCATTGGACGAAACAACCGATGTTGAACAGCGTTACACAGCTTGCTGTGTATTTGGAGTTCTGGGTGTAGAGCAAGAACGTTAGAAATGTTATTTAGCGAACATCGCAGTCTTGCCTGCCGTCAACCATGCAACAATTGCTGCTTTCATGAATGATTCTATACGAGTTTTATATCCTGGACAGATTCCGTACGAGAAAATCCTTATTGCATGCACTGATGCCGCATCCTACATGGTTGAGGCAATGCGGGGAACGGCTGTCCTGTTCCCCAAGACGATCCACGTAACCTGCTTAGCACAGGCATGCTCTCCATTGAGTTGAGGAGTTAATTAGGACCTGTCACCCAGCTGTAAACAGATTAATTTTATCTGCTAACAGTATCGATGTCGAAGTACCCCAGAGAGTACAAAAATTCAAAGAACCCCATTCAAATGTGCCACTTCCACCAACTCCGGTGGTAACAAGATGGGGCACGTGCCTCAGTGCGGCGACGTATTATTCGAAAAAACTTTGACGAAATTAATTCTGTTGTACTATGCTTCGATAAAGGCGAAGCATTATGCATTGGTGAATGTCAGGAACTCTTACAACATGTTGATTTAAAAACAACTCTCACATTTAATCAGGCAAATTGCACCTATTTCATGTGAGCAAAATATACGACAGATACGAAAAAAAACGGTTTATTTCCAATAGAGATGGTACAAAAGTACCATCATTGGTTTTTAAAATATCTTAAAATTAACACACTTAGATGATACACACACACGAGTATTGAAAAACTCGTGTCACTAGTCAAAAGAAATGATTGAGAGCAATGAACTCCTAATCTAGCTTAATCTACATTTGATAATACATGTAATCATAATTGTAAGAGATAACACAATTTCATGGACGATGCATTTTCATTGTGGGGTGAAAACACTTTTGACAGTTTACATGTACATGACATAAAACTTCGCAATTCTTGACGCCAGGAAATAATATATGAAATCGCTTGTTTCGGTCAATGTTCACAAGTGTCCTTTTAAGGAAGCATGAAAAAAAAAAGAAAAATATATTTATATATAAATATATATCAATATACACACATATGTACACATACGTATGCATGTGTGTATATATCCATACACACACTCACACACACACACATACACACACACACACACACACACACATATATACATATGTGTACATATAAGCATGAGGACCAAGAAGATTATAGGTTTTGTATTTCTGATTCAACAATTTTAACCTAACGGTCATTAGTTAACAAGCATTTTATTTAAATATAAATGGATGATCGCACAACAAATGTATAGTTTTTACATGAATGCTTTACAACACTAAAGATATGACGAGTTAGGTAATGTTACAAGTTGAGAGTGCACATAAAAAAGACCATTATCTCTAGTAAAATGCTAGTTGTCAGTCTAGTACACACATATGTGCACGTATACATGTAAATACTTACACATACACATGCACACATATACCCACGCACATATTTACACCTAACTCGTAAGCATACACAAATGCATTTCTATGCATCGAGGCAATACATACGCATTCTACAGAGTGTCATACGCATAGCGTGGACACGTACACATTTACACAAGTAAGCATGTGCGCAAATATCAGCGTAAACTAGTCAGTATAAACCAGAATTCCAATCGAGGGAAACGGAGAAAATATCTTTTATTATAGCATGAATTTTATAAAATTTCGAACTAAAAATAGTGGCACAAAACAGTCTACTTAAGTCAGAAACACGAAAACGATTGTGGGACGTGAATAAGAAAGAAAACATTAATGTCCTATAAAGTTTTCATATTAGAAAAAAAAATCACATTATCTTTGAAATATGGCGCAAATTGTCGTCAATTGATGAACAAACATAGGTATCATATTATTATAAGCATATAACTATGAGCCGAATAAGTATATTACTGCAGTATAAATGGATGATCACACAACGAATTTATTTTTTTTACATGGATGCTTTACAATTTCATATTAGAAAAAATACATTATCTTTGTAATATGGTGCAGAATGTCGGTAATTGATCAACACACACACACATAGGTACCATGACGGTCTAGTTTGATGCTTGCACAGAAACGGAGAGGAATGACATAAAATGCACCTTCGACTGGTTCATCTACTCTAGTGCACACAGTTGTACGTGCACATATACACACCCATATGCGCACATACACCTATATACGTACACACATATACAAGTATGTCCGCAAATGACAACGTATAGGCGGTCAAATCATAATACCTACACCTTCTTCAAAACTGTTGTTTGATGTCTTGAATTATAAAACAATGAGCGAGGGAGATTGTTCAGCAATGGAGATACCAGGTAAATGAGATTCGTCAGTACTCATTCAGTATGTTCTGTAACTAAGGATTATTATTGAGACACAAGATGACGAGTTATTTTGGCTTTAAATTCTCTCGGTCTTTGAGGGACTTTAATACTCAGGGGAAGTTTGTTCCACAGAAAGGCGCCTGATATGGACAGAGCTTTCTGCCCTAAGTGAGATGAACGATAGTTAACTAAGACATTATTGTTTCTGTTCGGTTTTTGATTGGTTACAGTGGGTGGATGGAAACGCACTATCTCAGCATTGCTCTGAGGAAGATATAACGAGGAGAATACGTATTGGGCCTTCTGCATGAGGAGCCTTTCTTGGATAGAGATCCAGCCGAGTTTATTGAGGAGAGGGGTTACGTGATCACTTCTTTTGAAATTACCGTTGCATACCACCTTGGCTGCAAAATTCATGCATTTTTGTAAGTCCCTTTGAAGGTATTGAGGTAAGTCTCCCCATACTAGGCTGCAGTAGTCAATGCGCGATAACACAAGGGATTGAATGGCTAATAATCTGGATTTTTCGTCTAGCATACTTTTTATACGATGAAAAAACATTAAAGTTCCGTAGATTTTGTAGCAAATAGTCTCAACGTGAGATTTGAAGGACATATTTCTATCGAACAAGATACCTAGATTTTTAACTTTTTCTGATGCAATAATTTTATCATTTCCAACTGCAAGAGTAAGATCTGAAGTTTTTTTAATTGCTGCTTTGGATAAAAAAAATGCATTGTGTTTTATTAGCATTTAATTTGAGACCATTTCGGTCGTACCATGATTTCAGGCCAGTCAGTAAAGTTTCGGCTTGAATTTGCGTCTGTGGTATTTCCGATACAGAACTTGTTATTGCAATTTGAACATCATCTGCATACATTGAGATCCGTGTGTTAGAAGGCATTGGAGGGAAATCATTAATGAAAATAGAAAACAGTAGCGGACCAAGAATGGATCCTTGGGGACCACCAAAATTGTTTTGAATGAATGGGGACAATTTGTTTTCTATGCGGACTGCATGAGATCGATTTGACAAGTAACTTTCAAACCATTGCGTGTCTATTCCCAAGTTCAGTATTTTACGTAGTCTTTCATGTTGGACGCTATCGAACGCCTTAGAGAGATCGAGTAGTAGCAAGAGTGTTACATTCTTTTGATCGATGTCACTGTATATTTTTTCAGACATATTGAGCAGAGCGTCTTGAGTGCTAGTATTTCTTCTATAGGCATATTGATTTTGGTGGAGTAAATTTGACTCGTCCAGGTGAAATGACAGTTGATTTGTCACCACTTTCTCCAATAGTTTGGACATGACAGGCAAAAGACCGATGGGCCTGTAGTTTGATGCTGTATTTAGGTCACCACTTTTGTGCAACGGTCTAATAATGGAGTGTTTCCATTGATTTGGAAACGTATTGGTTACTATTGATGTATTAATTATAAGACGAATCCATGGTGCTGTAACACGGAAACTGTCTTTGATATATTGAAGACTGATACCATCATGTCCAACTGCCTTTGTGTTTTTTAGTGGGTATAAGATGTTTCGTAACTCTGGTAAATCGACAGGGCGTGGTCTCCACTTGACATCAGTCCTCGAGGGTGCAGTGGGGCATGAATTTCCAATTGTCGTTTCATCTGGATTGGTCCACACCTCACTGAAAACTTAAGCCCCTACTTTTGAAAAGAATGTGTTGAAATCCGTGGCTGTTGCCAAGGGATTGGATTTTCAAAATTACTTATGCGATCTAAATTTTTATATGGGGCTACCTCACTAATGATTTCCCAAGTTCGCTTCGGGTTATTTTTAACCGTTATCAGTGCCTGGTGGAAGTGAGTTTGTTTCGCTTCAGTGATTTTCTTTCGAAGAATTTTTTCATGTTCTTTATGTCTCTTGTATAAGGTACTGTTTGATCTATTGTTTTTGTACTCTCGCAAGTTAGCTTTCTTTATTCTGCTCATCTCTTTAACTTCGTCAGTAATCCAAACAGTCCGTTTTGGCTTGTTTTTTTTTTGGTGACGTAAGGTGCACATTCGTCGAGAGCTGCTGTGAAGTTCTCGTTGAAAATTGACACTTGTATGTCAACATCGTCAGATTGCATCATTTTCTGGAATTCGGTAGACCTATCGAGTATTTTTTCTTGAAATAGTTCTGCTGAATAGTGCCTTTTCGAGCGATAGGTCATTAAGCGGTATTTTTGTCTTTCCTTCGCAATATTAATTTCACATTCTATAGAGTGGTGGTCGGAAATAGAAGGTGATATTACTGTACTAAGTATTGCGGTGGGATTATTTGTGATTGCTAGATCGAGGAGAGTTGCAGAGACTTTAGTGATGCGAGTCGGTTCTTTGACCATTTGTGATAAGCTTAGTTTATACAATAGTTTGCTTAGCTGATCGTTTTGTCCGTTAGGTCAACATTGAAATCTACGAAAGCAAAGAATGATTTTTTTGCCTGAAGGATTTCTTTGAGGGTTTCCTCAATGAAATCTAGTGTTAGATTTAGGGGAGACGATGGGTGCCGGTAAAGGCTGCCAATGATTATTGATTTGTGTTTATTTATTTGCACTTCTAACCAAACCATTTCAATGCCTTCGCAAACTTTATTCGCCAGTAGTGAAGATGTTGAGTGCATTTCTTTCACAAAAATACAAGATCCACTACCTCGGCTGGTTTTAGCGCCATCGTAGCGGTACAACACGTAATCAGGAATGTTAAAAAATGAACTTTGGGTTCGTGAATCAAACCATGTTTCTGAGACACACAAAATGTCAATTTTTTCAGTGACCAACATTACTCTGATTTCATCCAATTTACCATTCAGGCTTCGAGCATTTACATGCTTGATTTTGATTTTACCTATATTAGCATTCTTTTTAAAGGTAGCGAGGTTACTATCTCGATGGGATCGTTCAGGGGATTTATCGATTTTGTCTAAGTTGCCCAGGGTGTTTGGCCCAGCATCTGCTATGTAAGAAAGTCTACTATTTGGCTGGGCAGCGGCACTTTGTCAAGATGAGGTAACCCCGGTCTGATTTTTGCCTTGTGTGACAAGAGCACTGTAGTGATCGTTTTTACGATGGAGCAGTAGTGGAGGGTTATTATTTGATAACTCTGAAATGGGAACGACTGATATTTTCAAAACACAATGATCTCGTTCATCCAGGACGAGAATTTTTTGGCCTGTCACATTTAAAATGATTAGTGGTATAAGGTCTACAGCAGCTTGGTCAAAATGTTTTTCGTCAATGTAATTATCTATGAGGTTTTGCATGTCGCCACTGTTCTTGTCAAAAAACTTAGCATATGTGCTGTAGTTTGCTTTACTCTGTTTTGATTGCAGCCTTTAGGGAATTGTAATTCCATTTTGATGCTGGTTGTTTTGTAAGTAGATGAGCTACTGCGTGGAGGAGGCAGTGCCCATCGGCTTTGGTGGGAATCAGTTTTATGTTCCATGATCGTTTCAATTCATCCATTGTGGAATTCATGCGTTCACAAATGGGGCTGGAGACGTTTTTTTCGCACTTTTTTCATCATTAAGAGGTTCTGAGAGGTGCGGCAAACATCTGTTTATGCTGCTGGAGGTTTCACGTGGATAGGCGGTCAACTTGGAACAATCATTCAACTCATTTTGCTGTTTTGAATAATCATTAGAGTATTCAATTTCTACATTCAGATCATGGGAGTTTCTGACACAGGAGATAAAATGTGAAGTTAGTCTCAAAGGTGATTTTAGAGCAATTTGTTGGAGAAAATGATGCGTGTCTTGTCGCGTAACGGGCCAAGTGCGGACATTGTTGTAAGCTTCATCAACAGGACCGGTTTTTACATTTGCTCGCAGCGGAATCAGTTTAAGACCAATTTTTCTGCACAGGCTCGATGCCACGTACAAGTGCTGCCCACTGCAGGCACTCACCACATAAATACGAGAAAGAAGATTCTTTGTCATGATCAAATTTATTAATTTCGTAAGATTTTGGGACGAGAGGCTCAAACCTTTGAAACTAATTATATAGTTCCTGAAAGGAGGTGCGCGTTCAATCTCATCATAGAGATCATTTAGACGTTCCGAAGTTATGGTCTGAATCCTGCATGCACTATCAATGTCATCTCTGTTGATTTTTGTGAGACTATTGTCTCCAACGAGAAAAGTGTCTAAAGGGGATTTCACGTAAGGATGGTTACTCGCAGCTACCACCGGCGTAAAATCATGAGCGCTGATATGATAATTTAAAGCAAAAAGCTGTTCTGTAATCACTTGAATATTTGATACAGTGGAAAAAATCGACGCTGGCCTTGGGGGACAATTTTGTCTCAAAGCTTTTTTGAGAAATGCAGCTGTAAGAGACAGCGTGTTATTTATTTCGTGAATAGTTTGGGAACTGGTCATTTGAAGAGGATGTAAGTACCCATCAAAAGCGGTAACAGGTCTGGTTGTATTTTTCTCCACTGAAAATCTTACGTTATCCTCGCAGTTTACGCTCTGAGGTATTTTACTGCCAGTATCAGCTGCTGCGTATGCATTTTCCAACATAACTTCGCCGCCTGAAAGGTCTACACACAATTTATCATTAAAATTATAATTAAAATTACCCCTTATGCTTTTTGACTGGTTGCACACATCCAAAATTTTATCGCGTTCTAACGATGACGTTGGTGTTTCCGTCGGCGGTGAACGATTTTGAGCTTTCTCAGTGACGCAGGGCAGGGGCGACGTCGCCATGACGCAATCGTTTCGGCGAGACGAAGGAGCTCGCAGTGCTGTGGCAGCTTCCGCCAGTGAGGACGTATCTTCTTCACTAAAGATTCTCGGCTTTGTGGACGATGAATCTTCTCGGACACAGTCCAAAGCGTGGGGTTGAGAGTCGAGTGCTGCTTGTACGGAATATCTTGAACTCGCTTCGGGTGTGCCCGTAGCAGGTTTCAGAACTTGAGAAGATGAATATTACTGGGAGCTGGATTATTACAAGCAGCGCCTGAGAGATTTTCGCCCGTGTCAGATGACTCTGATTTTGCAGTCATTAGTGATGCTTCAGGGGCTGAGAAACACTTGCTGATACCAGACTTCACGAACGTCCGAGAAGCATTTTTCGTTTTGACTGTTTGAGGACCTTGAACTGATGGATTCACAGGGGCGGATTTATTACGTCTGCCTTTCCGCTTTATGGCTACAAGAGATGCTATGATAAACTGGTCTCAGTGTTATCGAAAAATGAAGGCTACTCATTGATGAAGATGTAAATGCTGTCTTGAGAAGGAGTTTATCTAAGAAGACTATGAACAACCCAACCGAATCAACTAAGCATCTGAGCCCATCAGACATGACAGCTTTACCTCACGCCCCGCTGGTGTCCTGTGACGTTGAGAGAGTTCTCTCGCAATACAAGAATATGTAAGCAGAAACCGAAGAAAATTTTGCTTTGAGGATTTGAAATTTACTATTTTGATTAAGTGCAATCCTCATCTCAAGAATTAAGAGAATGTCACTCATTTTTTGTGCTTTCTGTTCTTGTTATTGTATGTGGTGTTCCAGTTCATGTTATAATTTTTTTTATCTCGATCTTGACCGTGGGGTTATATGTTTGAATAAAAGTATGCACAAAAATGCATTTCATTAACTATTCTAATCTCTCCAATAGTACCTTTCTCAGCTGTAGGTGTCATTCAAACACACAACCTAAGTTCGTGCTCGTCCTATATAAAAATAACAGGAAATCTTCAAATGCACACGAATTCGTTTGTATGCACGGAGTTAAATGCATATGCAGGAAATCAATTGCATATGCACAAAAGTAAATGCATTAAACAATAATATGCATTTTAAAAATGCATATGTATTTGGTAATTGCATATAACTGCATATGGACTGAATTTTTTAGTGCATAAGGCGCATAATATGCAGTGCTTATTGTCACAAGCCTAGTTATTGTATCGAGTGAAACTGTGCCACCGTGAATGCACTGAACAAATGCAAGGGCTTTGGTGTTCATAGCGCGTCTTCTTTAATGCGTCAATTTTTCGTGTTTCTCATCACGATCATCCATTTGACACTGATTTCAAGTTTGTACGTCTAATGCTTCAGAAATTACTTTATTTTGTGGGGTAATTTAGAGGTTTTTCTTGGAGTGTCCAAGTTGGGGTTTAAGAAACGGCTAGCTGGTTTACTCAATAATGGTACAGTCTTTTTGTGTTTGTACTATTCCCGCTACACAACTTGTCATTGCAGCTGGTATATCATCAGCATACATTTAATGCAAATAGACAGCAAATATAGAGGGCTAAGGATAGATCCTTGAAGAGTATCAAAATTGTCCTGAACGAATGAGGATAATTGTTTTTCTGACCGGACTGCATGTGATCGATCAGATAAGTAACTTGCAAACCATCATGCGTCTATCCTTAGGTTCAATATTTTTCAGCAAAGTCTCTCACGTTCGACGCCATCGAACTCTTTGGAGAGATCAAGTAGCAGCAAGAGTGTTACATTTTTTGACCGATATCACTGTAGATTGTTTCAGTGATCTTAAGCGGAGCATATTGAGGGCTTGTGTTCCTCCTATAGACATATTGATTTCGAGGAAGTGAATTTGATTTGTTCAAGTGAGATGACCGTTGATTTGTCACTCTCTCCAATATTTTGGACAGGACTGGTAAAAGACATATGGGCCTTTTGTTTGAGGGGATCATCCGGGGCCCTTGCCAGATCCTGTCGATGTCATGGTCATTTTGCATGTTTTTGTTGTAGAAGGACCCTTAGTTGGTGGACTATTCGTTCCTAAAATTTATGGCGCTACGACAATAACTCCCCCCCCCTCCCGGGGGGGGAAGGGACCAAAATATTCCAATTTTCCCGATTTTGACCCCATATATAAAGAGAACAAATGGGAAATGGAAAAAAAGCCGAACGTGAGTGTGTTAGAAATGTTTCAAGGATTCTAAAACTGCATTTGTTTTTGTTCTAGCATCAAAACTGAAGAAGTCCCATTTTGAAATATCGATATCAATGAAAAGCATCCAAAATCTTTCAATTTTCCCGATTTTGACCCCATATATAAAGAGAACAAATGGAAAATGAAAAAAAAGCCGAATGTGAATGTGTTAGAAATGTTTCAAGGATTCTAAAACTGCATTTGTTTTTGTTCTAGCATCAAAACTGAAGAAGGAGTCCCATTTTGAAATATCAATTTTAGTGAAATATCAATACCTAAAAACCAATGTCAAATTTTTACAAAATCTGAGGCCTGAAAAAAAATGAATGGAATCAATGGTGTTTCTTTTCAAAGGTTACATATCATAGTCAAATTTCATAAGAATCAGACTGAAAAAAGAAAAAAATTATTTTTTTTCATAAAAAAGGAAAAATTTTTATAATTTTTTTTTTAAATCACAATTCACAGTTTGAATATGAAGTTATGTATGGAAAGTATCGAAATAAAAATTAAAACTGTATTCTAATAATTACATCAATTGTTCATTATATTACACTTCAACACAAAATTTTATTTTTTGCTTATACCCAACACTTCGATTTCC
Source organism: Morinoia aosen (assembly GCA_030386875.1). Taxonomy (NCBI): domain Eukaryota; kingdom Metazoa; phylum Arthropoda; class Malacostraca; order Amphipoda; family Talitridae; genus Morinoia; species Morinoia aosen. Next base: position 5,876,470 of record CM059569.1, read on the forward strand.
AGCATTCATCCTGGAACTAGTTCTCGAGTTTTGATGCTAGAACAAATCCAAAGACAGTTTTAGAATCCTTGGAACATTTCTAACAAACGTTCGTTCTGCTTTTTTTCAAATTTGAATTCTTTGAAGAAATATAGAGCTCTAAACCCAAAAAATTGTTGCTGATTTTTGAAATTTCCAAAATTATGAAAAAAATAGAAAAAATTGAATTTGAAAAAATCTGAATGAGCGTTTGTTAGAAATGTTCCAAGGGTTCTAAAACTGTCTTTGTTTTTGTTCTAGCATCAAAACTGAAGGAGTTCCAATCTGGAATATTAATAAAAATATACAAAAAACACATTTTTTGTGAAAAAACTAAGGCCTAAACCGAAAAAATGACATGAGTAAAAAAGGTTTACTTTCACAAAAGACAGATACTGGCCAATTTTCAAACGAATCGACCGAAAAAAGGTCTCAAATCCGGATGATCCCCTTAATGCAGTGTTTAAAACACCAGATTGATGCAAAGGTCTAAATATGAAGTGCTTCCATTGATCGGGAATTGTTCAGTTGCTATAGATGTATTAATTATCAAACGAATCATTTGCGCTCCGACCGGAAAGCTGTCTTTGATATATTGAAGGCTGATAGAATATCGGAGTGTTTCCGTGTTCTTCAATGAGTATAAAATTCTGCTTAACTCTGGTAAATTGACAAGACGTGGTAGCCACCTGACACCAGCCCTTGCAGATGTAGTAGATGTCCAACTGAAAGTTGATTTGGATTCGTTTTACATACTTCACTGAAAACTTGAGAACCTACTTTTGAAAAGAATATGTAAAAATCCTTGGCTGTTTCCAGGGATTATCAAAAATTATTTATGCTGTCTAAATTTTATATTGGGCTACACGATTACTATTATTAAATGTCACAAAGAGTGCCCTTGATATATATATAATGATAGTTGTGATTTTCAACAAATGCGCAAAAATATTTAGAATGTTTACTTTATGTACACCGAATGGCGCCAAGAAGCGAGTTGGATGATAAATAATTGGGAGCTTAACTGATAGTTAATGTGCATTCATAAGTCGTCATATTTTGTTCACGTCTGTAAACATGTTAAACTCATTGTATTTTTTATAGTTTTACACAATCACAATGTTTAGATTAGTTTTCATAAAAAGGGGACTTTCAATTAAGAACGATGTTCGCCGATAATTTTAATTATATACTTACACTACACATTTGTACAAAGGCATGTATTTCGCATCAACAAGAACACAAAGACAACGATTTATGTACAAGATGAAACCAAAAAAGCTGTTGCTCCAAATGCACCAAAGCCATTCTAAGCCATGCCTCAGAAACAGAAGGGCAGTTGCTAGCTATATTAGTTCCACGACCTTTACAATACGCGTGTTCCTGTCTTAAGGTTTACCAGTTATAACGTCACAGCCACGAATCGACTGATGACAATGAAGCTAGGAGGTGTATCATGACGGTTTACCAACCAACCATCGCAAAAGGAAAACACAATGAAAATGCTCCGTTCTACGCAGATAGCAAGCGAGGCTACAACAAAAGTTATGTCTCTTCACGGCTACATTACCTCACGCCTACAATTTGTCGCATTCAACATCAAAGTGAACTCATCTTGCACGTCTATGCCACAAAAAATCTTACTTTGAGGGCTAGCGCATCACACATTGTAACAGTTTTGAGATCCAATTAACAGATCGACGTCCGCGGTGTATTAGCAAGACGACCATTTATAACGCACGTCATGAAGATTAAGTCCATATATATAGTACAATAATGAAAATTCGTGTTGGAAACGTAGATAACTCTTGAAAAAATTGTCAAAAATCAAACCGCATACAGGCAACAAATGGAGCAGCAAAAAAAACAACTTCACTGTTAAATTACATTTTAATACTACCATCGCCACCAAGCGTATGGAAATAAATTGTCTCCGAGAAATTCTGAGGTTCAAAATTCATTCAGTTTGACGTTTTGAATGTTGAGGCAATTCGCTCTTTTTTCCGCTTTGAAAATAACTTGAATCACCGTGTACAGCATTACCCTTATAATCCTATCATGTTAATTCTAGCACAAGCGGTAGCAAAGAGATGATTCTAACAAAGTTAATTCGCCCTTGGTCCGAGGAATACCACTCGCGGCCAGTCCTAACATAAGTGTTTTTATTGCCACACCATAACTGTAAATCACATAGTGAACATAGTTACATAATAAACAGACTCACATTGCAGGCCAATGCTTTTCTCTTGAATGTTGTGTTTGCTCCGCGAGGGGGCGCTGCAAAGGCGTGCGCTCCAGCTGGGTGAGACGGCCATCTCGCCGGCTCTCGGGAGACGGGCGAGTGTGAGTAGCCAGTCTGAGAGCGGCCGCGCTCGAGTAAGTTTCATTGCGTGCGTTACCTTGAGCATTTGACCTCGGAGTTGTCTTGCAGTTGATCTGAGACAGATTCGTTCCGTGCGGCTGTTTATCAGCTGGAGCCTCGCACAGTGAGTGCTCGGTGAAGTGGATCAAATCGTGAGAGGAGCTCACTGGCGGCAGGCATGCGAGTCTAAGGGGCTACCACACGTGACCGCGGCAGCAGCTGGGCTGCAGTACTGAAGAGTGCTGTGCTTGTCTAGCACGGCACAGCCGGGCTGTATGAGGCTGCCTTTGAAGGTACGCGAGTGTACGAAGTAGCAGGGCTACATTTTCGCACACAGTATTATTTTGTTTTTACGCCATAAATGAATTTAGTGCACTTTTCTACGCTTTTTTTCTTGTGGCAAACATATGTTCTAACAGAGAGCCAAGCAATTACATAATTCAAGTTTACAAGTTATCACTGACAAAATAAAGAATTAAGGCTCCTAAACTCATGCCTTCACCCAAACTAGTTGAAAAAAAAGATAACTTCGGACTGCTGATCGAGGTACTATGGGCATTTATTGCCTTTAATGCTAGTTGTATGTTTTATACCGTTTCATTGATAGCCCATTATGAGAGACCGCACATGGGCCATTCGCTGCAATGAAATCAAGGAAACATGACCATGATATCCACTGTGCACACATAGACAGAGATTCTCTGAGCCTGTCCACACCCACCTAGCTCTGAACCGTGGAGGCTCATAGGCACACCGTTTGGTGAGCTTCTTGGTAAAACCTTTGCGACCGTGTTGGTTGTTTTTAAATCCTCTTATCCAGTGTCGAGTAATTTCAATTGTGTTTATTTTCTTCCCGAAAACAAACACGGAATCATATATAGTCACAAATTTTTTTTAGACACATTTTGAATTTTAGATTAAAATTATTTTTTTTTTAAAATACCATGACGAATGAAATGAAGTTTCAATGAACACGTTTGTCAAATGCTCCGGTTGTAAGAAATTAATTTTAATTTCCCTTCCTCGGAAAAAGATGGGCAACCTGTTCACACGCTGATTTTATATCAGGATATCTAAAGTTATAACCAGTTTTCAAAGCCAGGCTAGGTTTGACTTTTTGTCCCTCAGTCATAATTTTGGCTCTTTCTTCCCCAAACATGAGGTTGACGAGAGGAGTAGGAAGAGGAATAAATGCTGGTCGGTGCAAAGCTTCAGCGAAGGCTTTGGAGAACTCTGCATTGGTGATCACGTGCGGAGCGACCCCATTGAGGGGACCCGACACCTGCTCGCAATGCAGCGCATGTTCGAACAGGCCCACGATGTCGTCCAAGTGAATCCAGGGCATGGGCTGCTCGCCAGATCCTACAGGACCACCCAAGCCCAAGAAGAATGGCATGAACAGCTGCTGAATCATTCCTCCATTGCGGCCCAGCACCACCCCTGTAAGAAAATGTAAATCAGGTCGTTATGCACAACATGGTGACCGACGGACTACTCAGCAATGAATGTTTTTAAAATTTTGTCGGAAATCATTCTGATTTGAATTAAACAGCGCCTAAACTTTGAACTTTCTTATGGTTGTCTTTTTCAGCATGACCTTGCAGAGGCGTCTACTGTTGTTCTTCCTTGCGCAAATACAGGGTGGTTGTTAAGGTGTATACCTTTAAAATTACTATAACTTATTTGCAGACAAGAAAGGGAGATAAAGCTGGCATGTCTGGTAAGAAGACATAATTTTCTAATTTTCAGTTAATTCCCGAGTCGAATTCGTATCTTCAACTTGGATTTGAGTCTTCAGCATTTCAACATTTCCCACTGTGCGTCTACTTCCCGTCTAGATCTTCCTTTATTAATGTTTCTCACAGTAAACTGGGATTGCCCCTTTTGTTTTTCTTCTGAATCATTTTTTGTTAAGTTTGAATCGAAATTCAAAAAATACTTTCATCTGAGTCCCGATAATAGATAAAATTTCTGTTATTTCTTCGATTATGAATTTGCGGTGTTGAAGAGTCAGTTGTGCCTTGTTTGCTGATAACTATAATATTCTCTCTTACACCCTTACTATTTATGCTTATTTGGAGGGTACACCGGATACGTAAGGAATTAATGAACACTGTCCTTTAGGATTTTCTATGTAATAGTAAAGTTTCATATACAGTGGACCCCCGCCATACGACATTAATCCGTTCTGGATTTGGGATCGCAAGGCGAAATCGTTGTATGGCCAGCAATAGAAACCTATGGTAATTAGCTAATGCGTGCAAAACCCTACGTAAAAATATCTAAATTTTATATACATATAAAAAATTAGTAACCAAATAGTATAATAATCTTGGAACTAATGGTTAACGAAATAAAGTTTAAATTAAGCACTAAAATGCACAATAAATACGATCTCGCAAGCACTCACACGAGAACAAGTCTTCGCGAAACACACGCGAAATTCTGAACTGAGCGAGCGATAAACAAAGGGAGAGAGAGGCAGCAACTCTCTCAGCCATTGTGGGAGGGATTATGGCCAATAGCATATCGGCATCTTAGTGACGCCGTGACTCCAACCAATAGCAGATCAGCATCTTAGTGACGTATATAGTGAAGTATGAGCATTGTGTGAGGCGAGTGCCTCGCACATTCATACCCACGCACACCGACCGCTAAGTTTGAGTTTTTTGGCTGCACGAGAAATTGTTGTTGATGCCGTAGGCGGGAAAATTGCCCTAATAAGGAGACGAAAAACCTTCGTATTCAACTTCATAACATGAAAAAACGTAAGCTAGGGACGCCGTCACCCGAGGGTCCACTGTATTTGAGAAGTCATTGGAATTTTAAAAGAAATACATTTTTAGCAACTGTCACGAGACATAACTGTCTTTGTAATAAGGACTTCAAGCCTCAATAGTAGAAAAGGAAACGGAAAATTTAAGAGAGGAAAGGTTCACAGAGGAGTAAAAATAGAACAGGTGGGAAAATAGAAACAGTAAGGGTCTGTTGTGCGTATCTCTACACCAGTGCACCTAAGCCAACATGGGATAATGGGAACTGTAAGTAGAAATTTTCAACTAAGTAAAAATAACGTACAAACACGTGTGTGTTTATACGTGTACAACGTATCAATACTCACAAAATAAATAATAACGTATAAACACATGAGTTGCTGTTGCTTGAGAAAATATTACACACATAAAATGATTACAAAACGCAATGCATTGAATGAACCACATTTATATATAGGTGATAACGCAATGTTACGGCGTATTTCCGACGCATATAAAATGGCACGTACCACTCACCACAAAGAATTCCGAAGGGCATGGGGCGCTCAGGAAAACCTTTTAATTCTTTTAAACAAAACTTTTTAATATCATTGAAAGATGAGCAGATATTGTAAGCTTACAATATCTGTTCTCTTCTTTCAATGATATACACGCTGAGTTTAACTATCTACCCGATTAGTTTGCTAACAATGGTTTTCCTCTTGGAATCATTAACTCCCAAATAAAAAGTTTTTGTCTAGAAGGTATTGCAATTCTGACATTTCTGTTAAATGTGAAAATTACCTGTATTGCACTTTACCCTATTTCGGTTTTCCATCTGAAAAACTAGCCCGTGATTTAAGTCTTCATTCAGTAAGCATCTTCCTGAAGTAAGTTTACGCGTCATACTGATTGGCAAAGAAAATTTTGGTTCATTTTTTCGGTACAAAGACTCGATTCCCGGGGCTCATGCGCTCGTCTGTTGTGTATAAGTATAGTTAAAACACTAATAGCTGTCACATCCTAATTATAGGACTTCTTTACATTGAATGGAGCACCTTAACAGAGCAATGAAGCAATAAGTTAAATGTATCTTTAGAAATATTTTAAATTCCAACAACTTCAAACCACATTCAAATCATCACTAGAGAATTCAATCATTTTTGATTAAGAGTTAGCCATCCATAGATTTTTGCTCGTCTTTTTAAGTATAGCTGGCGCTGTGTATGTGAATGACAGGTGTTTATTAGTCGTTTTTGTTGTACTATTGCAACCATATAACAGTGGAATAAATTGCTCACCAGAAAGTATTGTATATCAAGGATTGTTTGAAGAAGACTTTTCCAGAACTAAGGTGCTGAACTAAGGTAGTGCAGTTCAGGATTAGATTAGATTATTAGTTAGTTTAAGCCTCCCTATCCGCAACAAAGGCAATCCAAAGACAGGAAGGAAGTAGGCACCATATAATATGGAGTTAAGGGAACATGCAGAAAGGGCATAGAAACAGTAAGATAAGAAAGATGTTCATGAAACAAGATCAAAGTTGAAGAAGAAAGTCGTAGGTAATGAAAAAACAGGACAGCAGTGAACCGAAAAAAAATGGTTCTTAACATAACAAAAGTATTTTATTCCAACAAAAAGAAGGCCTACCTAACTCTCAGCTCGGGTCCTCACATTGTCCCCTTGGGAGCGCTAATTCCCATAGATACAATAGTTGTATCCCCCTGAGGGGCTGCAGTTCAGGATTAAAAAACAATGACTGAGAGCTAAATGCTCTCAGTCATTGTCATTGCTAAATGCTCTCAGTCAAATGCTCAGTAAATGAGAAATTTACTTAGTGGTATTTGCTTAGTCCTCATGGAACAAGCAATAATTTGTCAAAGAAATTTTTTTACGGCGCACTTGCAAGCAGAATGGCGTACTTTACATTCTTGCACAAGCACAAGTGGAGTGAGTTGACAAATGTTGCCTGACGCTGCTTTTGTAGCTTGCGATAGCTTTGATGTAAAATAGCCCTTTTTGATTGACTCACAGACACGATCAAGTACATCTGTAGTTTGATAAGGCCTCAAAAACTCAATAACAACGGCCAGTGAGCTTATTGATGTCGGTGATCCCCAGTTGAACGTCGTTTAGCATTGTTAATCTAACGGACAAGCCTCTTTGGAGGCACGAGTAGTTGAGATGGATTATCGTTACTTGATGTGCGCCTCCATTTGCATGGGCAAAAAGAAGCAACTGTTATTGCTTTATTTCATGGGTTTGGTTCAGTTGTGGATAAATGACTGATGAAGAACTATATCTGGCAGATGTCTCTACCATGAAGCTTAATTCATTCAAAGGCAAATCATGGGTTGCTCATCAGAATAGTTAGCACACACAGCATTGATCCTTCTCTTTTCGCCATTACAAAAGGACTCCTACATCCTAAAAGAGCATGAAGTCTCAAAGTGTGCTGGAAGACAACCTTCTTCCGGAAACCCAGCTGAAGGTTTTTGAATCACAGCAATGAGCTCGTAAACCACAGCACTATACTTGGACTTAAAATTTTGTAACTATGTCAATCACAAGCAATTAATAACTATTGAGAATTCATAGATTGAAGTGCATTTAATAAACAAGAAGGGAAATTGTTCTCACCCACATAAATGTGGTATTGTACTTTCCTCAGAGAAAATGACAGATCAGAATTTGCGGAACAGTGTAGTTAACATAGAATTACTAATTGTAGCCCCTAAGGGAATTTGGGAAATCATTGCATCCCCCCAAACGCACCAGTTCTGATGCTGACGGTGCGCACTTCTGGAAGGTCGTCAAGTTTCGCCGCCGCCTCCCAGTCTGCACACAAGCGCGACAGAAAGTCGAAGTCTCCGCCTTGACTGCTTTCGTCAAAATCACTCGCACTGCCCGTTGGATAGTATCCTGCAAATTTAACATTCCTTGACTATCTCATTGGCTACAACCCACACCAATTTAAAAACTCCTACGCACAGGATCTGCACACACATCTTTCAAAGCTGAAGAATAGCAAGGTAACACGACACTTAAAATTAAACACAAATGTTTTTTTAGGTTTGATAGGAGGCGTAACACGTTAACAATAACCCATGCAGCATATATTACACTATACTCTTAAATCTTGAGCTGACAGGTGCTAGTACAGGTAGTTTAAAAAACATTTAGAGCTTTTCAATTGCTTAATTCATATTGTGCACTGATAACAATTTTGGACAAACACCAATATCCTATACATTCTTTGTTTAGCTGATTTGAGTCTTTAGTTTTAATTCCAAACCAGGGCTTGAATTTTTCAAAATTACTTCAAAAATAAAATGCAAATATGCATATCCAGGGACTGAATGTAGTACAATCATATGTATAACGACTTACTATTTTCAGAATTCTATCTATCGTAGATCACTTTAAATTTTTACACAACCTCGTTTCCTGCAAAGGGACTCAACCGGTGGTCAATGAGGGGATTTTCATGATGCTGCTGACCAGCCTGCAGACACTAAGTTAATTTTTATAAATACTTAATGGAAGCTAAATAAGGGCTGGATTCAGTTAATGTTAGCTATTTTCAAAATTTCCTTCTATGATTGACTTAATATTTGAATTGAATATTGAACTTCTTCAGAAGCCCATCGCGGGAAACGTGTTAATACAGTACAGTTCCTTTACATGTTGCCTACGGTTGTTCGGTTGCTACGGTTAGTTTGGTTAGGTTACAAGTCGCATTGAAAAAATGACTTTACTGCTCTAATTCATTTTTATCCATCTAAAAAGTGTAAAAAATGCAATTGAATCATAATATACTACCTTATACTCAAAAAATTAATTTGCAAAAGATAGTCAAGTACTTGAAATGTTATTTGTACATTCCGGTACACAAATGAGCAATTTACTTAGTGGTACACATATGTACCAACACATAGTCAACGTGCTCATAATATTTCATTCTTACCTGAACATGGAAATTACCTTCCGGAAGATAAACCAAATCAAATACCAGAACATGAATGAAATCAGAGATTATTTTTGGAAAATATCTACAAAGTAAATGTGATTCAAAAAGAACAAGTAAGCTACAAAACAACTTACGAATGTATACGAGGAACAACACTAACCTACGCCAGACATTGAGACAAATACTTTCGGTTTCTTGACAGTCTTTCGAATCGCATCGGCCAGATACCTACAACAAAAAAGAAAGCCGATTAGAATACAAAGGACTATTTCTTAACAGTATAGAGACTAAGAATTATGTTTTATTAATGCACAGTTATGGCTAGATCCCAGGGCAGGAAAATAAATTTGAAATTGAGTAGCAGCTTATGAATTCAGTTTGAATTGAACCTTGGATGCCATTACATTGTGCTAAAAAATCACCACCCAATTCATTGCATCAAGAACCATGTGTTGATGAGCAGTAAGCCTCTGTGTTGTTGCAATAAGAAAATTACACTATTCTACAGTCAGAATTTGCAGCTCAACACTTTTACATTAATTTTATTTAACTCAAATGATATCCAGAGTAGGATGAAGACTTTCCCTACTCTTTATAATGAATCTTATTATTATTATCTTATTGGTTAGTTCAAGATTACCAAGCCACAACAAAGGCAATTTTAAGAGAGCAACGTGAACGGACCATTCTGTATGAACTGCAGAAAACAGAGAATCACAGAACAAAGTGTGTTCTCACACACGATACCAACAACAAGCTATGGCGCAAGAGGAAGAAAAAATAAATAAATAGAGATGAAGGCTAAGGAACTGAAAGAAGCAAAAATTTAGTATAATAGAAATCCCGATGACCTACCTATAGTTAAGATAATCTAGCGGTATCTCTAGAGAGAGCGCCCGTCCCCATTGCATAGGACAGACAAACCAAACTAACCTATGCCTAGTGCCCATCTATACCTGCTGAGGGGCTCTTATAAAGAAGTAGGCACTCATTTTATCTCAAATATATTAGCTATTTCAAATTCAAGATCTTAGCAACTAGGGAGAAAAGTTGAACACGCAAATAAAAAAGTAAGCGTTTTAGGATTTTTCTATTATTGATTAACTTCTGTAGTTTTCCTACAAAGCTTGTAATGAATATTTACCATTTTTGGTTGTCAAATTTCCTTATACTATATTTTACAGAGCTTTTTATTAAAAAAAAGGAAAGTGTGCCTGACTTAGGAGGGCTAATTTTCATTGACATAATGACTGTATCCCAGCAAGAGAGTCCACCAGTGTACCTTCATCACCGAGTTAAAGAAATATTTCAGCATTTTAAATGTTGAGTAAAATATTCCATCTTCAATACAGCATGGCAGATGAAATTTTGGCTTTCATCTTTGTAACAATGCATTGAACATGAATACAATTTTTTGCTGAAAAAATTGTTAAATCTTGTAACCATAATAAAAAAAACGTCAAAATTAAATCAAAGATAAAAATAACAAAAATTACATACAATTAAGCACTACTTTTCGTTTTTCAGCCGTCGACGAGTATACTCGTCTAAAACTTTACCTTCAAAAACCAGCTGCATACGTATATACTCGTCGATTTTAAGCCTTTGTAAGCCATTCTACGTGTGAAACGAGTGTTCTCGTCAAATCGTTCGCCTGGCATAGGCGATAGGGTAAAGCTGTGAGATTTCAAGGACATTGTTACTAGACTTGCTTTGACAGCCATTGTCGTCAGATGGGTGTTGTTTGCATCCACATTTGCATTCATTTTGAAAAGTACCATTCTAAATAATTTCATCTATAAACAATCTGAAGAAATACCATTCTTTTATATGTGGAAACAAAATTCATTTGTTTTATATTTTTGCTCACAACTTACAGTTTTCATTTGATTTTGTTCATAATAAAATGCTCGAAAAAGGAATTTCATTTATCATCCATATTATAATTACTGCTAGATATTTGGTGTACAATTGTAATATAAATAAAAAATGAAATAGCTTTTATTTCTCTTTACATTTGGTAACAAAATTTTGTAAAAAATTGAGAAAATGTGGTAAAAAATATGGTTTACAGGAAGACGAGTTGACTCGTTTTGGCCGACAAAGGTATTTTCAAAATAAAAAGTTTACCACAAAAATGGGGAGAAAAAATAATTACAAAATGTTTTCATAACCAACATCATAAATGCTATATAGAACCAAACTAAAAAAATTAGTCTGAAAAGAAACGTGTTTTGGAAAAAAATTGTTGGGGAAGGGGTTAAATCCACTTTCTTTCGACTTGCAAAAGCCTTTTCAGAGAAAGCTCATAGCTACTCAACTACTAACTTGTTTATGCTGTTAATTGATACACGCATATGAAAATAAATTTCAAGTATACAGAAACTCATTCTAAATTAGAAGATTTCTAACATAATTTTTCGATCCTTCTCATTATTTACTTCCAAAAGAGTTTTGTCAGAACGTGAAGCACAGTGTTACAGGGAGGCCTCCTAAGGTTTTCATCACTCACTATCGGCTGTGGCTTTTGTGTGCTCAGTGATATTGGTTTGCATGCTTAATTTGTGTGTTTCTTTTTGTTTGTTTCAGCCTAGATTCTTGCTGTGTATGAACTATTTCTGTACATAAATTAATCTTAAGCCTGGAAGACCTGGCTTGCTTGAGTGCTACCATCTTGGCAGGTGAGTTGAATGTTTCTTCTAGTTAACTAGCATGTGCATTGTTGAAACTTTCAGTGCATCAGTTTTGGTTTCTGATTTGGGTTGCTTTTTTATTCTTTTCCCATTGTGTCTCGGGATGTTCATTTTGATTGATTTTCTTTATTTTGAGTTGAAGTTTTGTTGTTCTTTATGTTCATTTTACTTATATGATTTGCATTTTTTTTATATATTTTGATTGACCTTGCTTTATGAGATTTATTTGCTTCAAATTTCTGTTTAATTTATGTTCGTTTGTTTTATTCTTTTTTGTAAAGCCTGGTCATGGGAGTTGCTTGCGGTGCTTGTACTTATAAGTTACACTCATTCTTTTCAGCCGGCAAGTCAACACCTCATGTCCATGCTCCTTATGCTCCCTACACTTGGCTCATCTTACCATACCGGTCTGTACATTTTCTTTTATTTGCTGTGCCTCTGGATTAGTTATTTCTCATATTCTGGTTCTGCGTAAACTATAACAATCATTTCAAGGTTTCATTTCACCAACAGTTTTAGACTCACTATACAAGATCGATGATGTATTATGGGAAATTCTGACCCCGCAACAACAGTAATCACGTGCAATACTGTAAAACAAGCTCAAATGTTCCATACTAGTTGGCGATATGAAATGGCATCAATATTAAAAAACTTTTTATTCTTATGATTAAAATAACCACAAATTTTGTTAATTTGATTAGGTTGCACAACAAGGCAAAGCTTCAAGATGAAGGTTATAACAAAGACAGTAGATTTAAAATTATTTTAATTCTTTTTTTGTTTTTTAATTTTCATTTGTGTACATATTATATTGCTTAATGAATGGTTTTTATTGCCGGTCTTAATTTGTCATTTCTTGTATTTCAGACTATAGCTGATGATGATCTAGATGATCGAAACTTACTAATTATTCAATAGATATGTATTATAAATCTATTGTCTCAGCTATAACCTTCATCTTTAAATAACCAGGTTTGGATTTTTACCTGGACCAAAATATGCGGTGAGATGAGGCTGTTATTGAGTAGGATTTCTAATGTACGGAATTTTAGGGGACATACGACCACAACGTGCTTCCGTAGCTCCTAATGTGAGGATTGGTGTGAAAACGCAACCAGTAAATGGTTCGAGAATTTATATCTATCGTTGATATCAACATTTTATCTGATCAAAATAAACAATTTCACAGTAAAAATGAAAGAGCAAGACAAGCTACTTGAATCATTCAAGGTATATATTCGAATAAAACCTAATTTCAAACGTTTCGGCCACAGGCCATCATCAGTGATTAGAAATCTGAAAAGTACAAAGTAAAGAGTAAGAATAGACAAAAAGACAAATCAAATCTAAGAATGACCATTCTAAAAACAAGCTATAAAATTGCGTTAATTGTGATTATCTATTTACAATGGCTAAAGGAAAAGAACTCAGAGTGTTATTTAAAGCCGGCCTAAGTTTAAAAATGTACAAGGACTCTAAAATGCGCATATCTGTATATAACTGGGGTTTTGCTAAAATTGAAAATTGATTAATGGAAATTGCACTATCGCACTCGTCCGAATGCTCTCGAACGGCGGAAAAAGGGGGTTTTGCCAAAATTGAGCCTGTTCTAAAGCTCCTACCAGAATGCTCGCTGACTCGAGTGCGAAGACTACGGGATGTGCATCCAACGTACTCTGATGCACAGCGTGCACAACTAAACTTATAAACAAGAGTAGCTTGCATTCCGGCAGGAAGCTTATCTTTATAATTAAAAAACGACGATATTCTAAAATTGTTTACCAGTATTATTTTAAAATTCACATCAGAAAAATATTTCGAAAACACACCAGCCAATTCTTTCTTCAACTTCTCTGACTGCGCACCAAAGTAAGGAAGCGATACATATGCAGTCCGATGGGCGGGGTCGATGTTGCCAACTTCAGATCCGTTGTCATAGAATCTATCGAGGAATAAACGTATTTTTGAATCTATACAACTTACGGAGTAGCCATTGTTTTTGAAAAAAGATCTCAAAAAATCAAATTCTTGATGTAAGAAAGCAAAATTAGTGCATATATTAAAAGCGCGGGATATCAACGTTCTGACACTATTGATTTTAAAAGACCACGGACAAAAGCTGTAAAAACTTAAGCCTAGTCCTGAAAAACTCTTTTTTCTATAAACGGTGCACTCAAATTTATTTGATTTATGAATTAGGCAGTCTAAAAATGAAAGTTTTTGATCTTGTTCTATTTCCATGGTAAATTTTATGTTTTCATGTTTTTTATTCAAATAATTCAAGAACAATTGGGCGTGAGATGATTCACGAAAGAGCAGGAACGTATCATCTATGTAACGTCTATAAAACACAGGCTTAAAAGACTCGGGGCAGGTCGACAGCCACTGAACTTCATTTTCACACATAAATATATTGGCAAAAGTTGGGCCCAAAGGCAGGCCCATAGCCATTCCTTCCGTCTGTCTATAATATTTTGAATCAAACACGAAAAATGAATTAAGCACTGATAATTCTAAAAAAGTTTTGAAAAGCTCTCGGGAAAGGCCTATGATTTTTGCAGTAGAATTTACGAACAGTTTACGTAGACAAATAGCAATAGTCTCATGCAGAGGGATGTTAGTAAATAATGACTCTACATCGAAAGAAGCCATAAAAAATCGGTCTGCATCGACAATTTTTTTTTCAAGTCTGAGACGAAAGTGTAGGAGTTGTCAACAGTATATTCATTGGTACAGAGAGGTGACAAAACAGGTACTAAAAACTTCGCTAACGAAAAACTAGGAGCATTGTAGGACGCAAAAATTGGACGGAATTGGTACTTAGAAGTAAAATCAGGTTTATGGATTTTCGGAAGGCCATAGAGAGTACCCGGTCCAGAACCCTTGACATAAAGCTTACTATATAAATCTTCTCCAATGCAGTTCAAGCCTTTCAATTTTCGCAAAAAATTATTGATTTTATCTTCTATACGAGTAACTAATTTTTCTATCGGTTCAATAACTTCAACAAACTTATTCGGATCCGCTATAAGCTGTTTCATGCTGTTTAGGTAGGTCGACTTATCCAACAGAACTATTCCCCGTCCTTTGTCTGGTTTGGTTACAATGATATTCCTGTTTGATGCTAACTTTTTCAAGAGAGTAAAATCAGATTTTGAGAAAACAGACGAAAAAACTTTGTATGGCTTGAAATCATAATAGTACTTAAAAGCAATTGTCCGTACTCTTTCAGTAAATTCGCTAAAATTATTACAGCGAACATTTTTCCTTGTGAACTGCAAGGCCCACAACGTAGTACCGAAGTTTCTCCGTTTCAAGCTCTACAAACGTTGCCTGCAATCTTCCACCTTTTATCGTTTATGGCAGAGTAAGTTACTTGTCAACGAACTGCGTTGTAAAAGAAGAAGTAAGGTCGTTTTCAGGACATCGCTCGCCACCAGAGAAGCCACCTTCCTACCCCTTCTTTCACCTTTTCACCGGATTTTGTACAGTAGATACATCGCTTTTCGTATCAAGCAGTTCAGGGATGAGACCTTGGCTACCCACAGAAGAAAACTACAGGCCCTCGGCGTTCAAGGGGAGGTCGGTCCAGTGGACCCATCTCAAGTTATTTTTAATTTTAGCTCTGTGGTTCTGTCTCCTCGATTAAAGTACTTACTTGCATTTGGCCTAGAATTTTGTTTGCCAATTTTTCATCTAGATTTCTATAAATTCTTTTTATCTTTTGAAAAAATAGTGTACAATCTTAAAAATGTTCGCTGTAATAATTTTAGCGAATTTACTGAAAGAGTACGGACAATTGCTTTTAAGTACTATTATGATTTCAAGCCATACAAAGTTTTTTCGTCTGTTTTCTCAAAATCTGATTTTACTCTCTTGAAAAAGTTAGCATCAAACAGGAATATCATTGTAACCAAACCAGACAAAGGACGGGGAATAGTTCTGTTGGATAAGTCGACCTACCTAAACAGCATGAAACAGCTTATAGCGGATCCGAATAAGTTTGTTGAAGTTATTGAACCGATAGAAAAATTAGTTACTCGTATAGAAGATAAAATCAATAATTTTTTGCGAAAATTGAAAGGCTTGAACTGCATTGGAGAAGATTTATATAGTAAGCTTTATGTCAAGGGTTCTGGACCGGGTACTCTCTATGGCCTTCCGAAAATCCATAAACCTGATTTTACTTCTAAGTACCAATTCCGTCCAATTTTTGCGTCCTACAATGCTCCTAGTTTTTCGTTAGCAAAGTTTTTAGTACCTGTTTTGTCACCTCTCTGTACCAATGAATATACTGTTGACAACTCCTACACTTTCGTCTCAGACTTGAAAAAATTTGTCGATGCAGACCGATTTTTTATGGCTTCTTTCGATGTAGAGTCATTATTTACTAACATCCCTCTGCATGAGACTATTGCTATTTGTCTACGTAAACTGTTCGTAAATTCTACTGCAAAAATCATAGGCCTTTCCCGAGAGCTTTTCAAAACTTTTTAGAATTATCAGTGCTTAATTCATTTTTCGTGTTTGATTCAAAATATTATAGACAGACGGAAGGAATGGCTATGGGCCTGCCTTTGGGCCCAACTTTTGCCAATATATTTATGTGTGAAAATGAAGTTCAGTGGCTGTCGACCTGCCCCGAGTCTTTTAAGCCTGTGTTTTATAGACGTTACATAGATGATACGTTCCTGCTCTTTCGTGAATCATCTCACGCCCAATTGTTCTTGAATTATTTGAATAAAAAACATGAAAACATAAAATTTACCATGGAAATAGAACAAGATCAAAAACTTTCATTTTTAGACTGCCTAATTCATAAATCAAATAAATTTGAGTGCACCGTTTATAGAAAAAAGAGTTTTTCAGGACTAGGCTTAAGTTTTTACAGCTTTTGTCCGTGGTCTTTTAAAATCAATAGTGTCAGAACGTTGATATCCCGCGCTTTTAATATATGCACTAATTTTGCTTTCTTACATCAAGAATTTGATTTTTTGAGATCTTTTTTCAAAAACAATGGCTACTCCGTAAGTTGTATAGATTCAAAAATACGTTTATTCCTCGATAGATTCTATGACAACGGATCTGAAGTTGGCAACATCGACCCCGCCCATCGGACTGCATATGTATCGCTTCCTTACTTTGGTGCGCAGTCAGAGAAGTTGAAGAAAGAATTGGCTGGTGTGTTTTCGAAATATTTTTCTGATGTGAATTTTAAAATAATACTGGTAAACAATTTTAGAATATCGTCGTTTTTTAATTATAAAGATAAGCTTCCTGCCGGAATGCAAGCTACTCTTGTTTATAAGTTTAGTTGTGCACGCTGTGCATCAGAGTACGTTGGATGCACATCCCGTAGTCTTCGCACTCGAGTCAGCGAGCATTCTGGTAGGAGCTTTAGAACAGGCTCAATTTTGGCAAAACCCCCTTTTTCCGCCGTTCGAGAGCATTCGGACGAGTGCGATAGTGCAATTTCCATTAATCAATTTTCAATTTTAGCAAAACCCCAGTTATATACAGATATGCGCATTTTAGAGTCCTTGTACATTTTTAAACTTAGGCCGGCTTTAAATAACACTCTGAGTTCTTTTCCTTTAGCCATTGTAAATAGATAATCACAATTAACGCAATTTTATAGCTTGTTTTTAGAATGGTCATTCTTAGATTTGATTTGCCTTTTCGTCTATTCTTACTCTTTACTTTGTACTTTTCAGATTTCTAATCACTGATGATGGCCTGTGGCCGAAACGTTTGAAATTAGGTTTTATTCGAATATATACCTTAAATGATTCAAGTAGCTTGTCTTGCTCTTTCATTTTTACTACGATTGCTACGGCTCCCTGATGACTTTTATGGTTTCATTTAACAATTTCACAGTGTTATGCATTGTCATCAATCTTCATCCATCACAGGTTATCAATACAATGAGCATCTAAAGACATCAGGTTGTTTACCACTAATAGCAACTTTTTTATGATAAGGTTTTCTTTAATAGCATGGTCTAAGAGTCTACCGAATGCTGAATAAGAATCAGAATGTTGAGTATTCTCAAAGGAATTTTTTATAGGAAGAAGCATATCAGTACAATTCACCGTAGCGGCACATTAATTCACGAGAGAACGGGATGAACACCAGAAGTTGATGAACATAAAACCTAGTCTGAATGTATCATGATTGAAGCTGAAGAAGTAACTCTTGGCTTTTCTAAATAAAAAAGAATGTGAAATGGGGGATGCGCCATGTGTGGAATTAATGTGTTGAACGTTCCTACACAACTCAGGAAGGCCACCTGTACTGGAAATACAGTAATTTGAAGAAAGATGAGGCTACCATGTTAATGTTTGTTGACACATGAAATGAATTCCCCAGTTTGACACACTAAATGTTTACTGAAGAGAATTTATGGGAGCATCTGTCAACTGAAAAATTTCCTTTCAGTTATTAAGGTAGGGCTACCATGCTGAGCTGAGCATACCAAAATATTGTGCACAATCCTGAGTAGTAGTATTATTAGCATCGATTTGCTAGTGCTTCAGTAATTCGTAGTATATCGCGCCGTAGGTCTCACAATCCAGAAAACACAAAATTCACAGACATACATAGACACAGAAATATGTCAGTAAGTTGACGCAATGTTCAGTTTCACCTCACTCTAGTCTTTATTTAAGACATGAGTGAGGTACAGGCCTTCCTGAGTTGTGTAGGAACGTTCAACACATTATCCTGTGGTCGCGGTGGCACAGCGGTTAAGGGATCGGACTTGTATGTTGGAGTCGCGGGTTCGTATCCCGGCGCTGGCGCTGCGATTTTCCCCGTTGGGTATAAGGGAAAGCTCAAGCACAATACCCCACTCGACCCAGGTGACGGAAATGGGTACCGGCTTTACGGGGGAACCGTCATGGTGTCCTTTAAATAGTGTTAGTTATAAGACATTTGAAAAACCAATGCTTAAGATCATTTGTATCAGGCTTGATTGGAAATAAAGCATCCCAAAGATGCCGATGTTTGTTTTGTTTGTTTATGTATGTATATGGAGTGTGTTGGTGCAGTTCTGTTTGTTAGATTCTCATGTATAAATATATGAATGTACCTACCAGTAAACGGGTGAGTGAATGAGCCAATGAGAATGATCGGTTTAACTGTAGTTGAATTATCAGTAGGATTTAAGTTTTATTAATGTTTGTTTGCCTATTTTTTGAACTTTTATGAACTTTCAGTATTTCAAGTTTTTCGATCTTTTTGACCTTTTTGTATGTTTTTCAGCATTGAAGATGGAATTAAAACATTCCGAAATGTTTGCCATATAAAAGAAATAAATAAAAATGTATATTTTTACATTGGTTCTCCTTTTATCTTACGTGTGAGATTCCCTAAGAATTGACCTATTGGAAATATAATAAAGTGTCAGGTCCCACAAAATTTTGTGAATTAAGCAGTTGCGCTGGTATGGGTCGCGTTATGGGATATTCACCGTCACATTAGAATGAGGTCTCAAAGACAGCGTCCCCCTAGGAACCCACGTTTTTGAGATCACTTGATAAACTGGGGTTTTTGCTGCTATAAGAAGTGTAAGTGGTCAGGAACATTCTGTGAAAAATGAGACTCGTACGTTCACTCATTTGCCCGCTACTGGGGTTTGAAAAATGGGGGGGGAGGGGGGGAACTGGTATTTTATAATGTTACACCTCCCTCTTGGCTCTTTCTTCACGGCCCAACGTTGCTACGTCACCTCCTATGTCTGTTTAACTCTATAAAAATTTCAAGAGTCTAACCTGAAGCAAAATTTTTTAAAAAATTCTAATTTAAAATTGTTTAGGTTTGTTTTGCTTACAATGTAAACAATGGACTTTGTGGTTTCAAAATGCATCTCCTCCGTCAGTTTTCAAGCTACAGTGATGATTATTGTATCATTGGATGAGGAAAGATGAGGGCTTTCCAAAAACTTGAATAGATTTTGGAAATTAATTTTTTCAAAGTTATGTCATCAATCCAAAATTTTGTGAAAAACAGGTTTGCTCTCAAATTTTCACATTTTTTCTTTAAAACTGAAAATTTGGGGAAAAGCATTCGAGTTTTTGAAATGTCCACGTTATTTCCCATCCAATGATACCAAAATCATCACTCCCACTCAAAACTTGGAGGAGATGCATTTTGAAAAAAAAACAGAAATCTCATTTTCTATGGGGAAAACCGCCTTTTTTCATATCAGATAAACGATTCCAAATTGCACTTTCCATCAGTATACCAAATTTCATTGCTCTAGGTTCAATAACAAAGAAAAAGTTCCATAAGAGGGACGCTGTCCTTAATCTCAGCTAGTTATTTGGTCTTGTGTACCGGTGCACGTATTGCAATCCTAGTAAGGAACGGCTTGAGTACAGCCTGTCAATTTGATCTTCAAGTTTCTATCTTATAACACAACAGAATTAATTCTAGAATACCATTTCTATCAGCTAATAGCAGTACCTACGTACTCGATAATCTATACCCCCCCAGTGGATTGAGTAATGTGTAAACCAATTGCATTAAGATTGGTGTTCCTGACAAGGAGACTAGTTGAGTTACAGGTATAAATTCTTTACACTTTGAAAACTAAGAAATTTCATTGAAGGGGATCAATAAGCATAAATTTTGGGAAATTTTAAGTGGAAAACTTCAACTTATCAGGGAAGAATTTCTACTTCAACTTATTGAGTTGAAGAATACAGTACAAGTTACATGGAGAGACAAAATGAAATGTAAATTTGCTACTGACTTGGTAGTCTCCACTCTAGATGCCCAAACATTTTGCTTGAAGCCTGGAGTCCAGCGCCGCATGGGATCCAGTACATTCTGCCCAGCCATGCTCACAACGGCCACAGAGTGTGCTGGTAGTCCTGTAGAGCATAGTTCTTCCTGCAACCAAATTTTTTACTCTAAATCAATCAAACAACAAAACTGTTAGAAGATTAACTCTAAAAAATGAGTAAGAGCATGAAAATCAAGAAATATAATAATATTAACATGTATCTGCTGTCACAATTGCCACTACTAGAGAAACTATCATCAGCAAGTGATTAAAGACAAATAAATTTTTCAAAACACATGGAACACACCCATGTGACTCGCCAGGGCCCAGGCTTGCGTGACACCACAACAACTTCATAGCCCTTCTTCTGCAGCGCACGTGTGAGCGCTGAGCCAATGAAGCCTGAGCCTCCTCCTAAAAATGAAATGAAGGAATAAAATTTAGTTTAGCATTTCCATCACATGCTATATACACTTAGCAAACATAACACATGCATGGGTAAAATTATCTATAAGACTGGCATTGAAAAATTAAATTTATCTACTATAAAACATTGGCTTTACCTCAAATTGAAAATTATGACAGAATAAACTTTCAATCTTAACAGAAATTTGTAGTACCATGGAAACAATATTACACTGGAAATTTCAAAAATATACATATGATAAATCACATAGTTATCGAATAATTGAGCTTAAAACTATACTGATCACATAATTTTCCCTCAAAATCAAGTGATTCCGTCACTCTCTAGCTAGTACTTATCCTACGTTGGCCTTACTGGGACCTGTCAATGCGCTGTGCAGCGGCCTTCCTGCATGCCTGTGACCCAACACTTTGTCAGGTGCTCTTTGTTCTTTAAATATCTCAAGACAAAAACTTGTCATGGCTGTTCTCAGATTCCAGATGGTAGCCATCTTGGCCCATAATTAACAACCAAGGTAATGTAGTCAGTTGTAAGAAGTAAAACAGTTCAGAAAACAACTTCAATTTTCATCAATTACCAAGTTGTCATACCCATGTCTCACAGCTCCAGGATCAGTTGATCAGCCAGAATCAAGGAGGTTTAATGGAATGGAGGCGGCATCAGCGCTCTAAAGTAAAGCCAGTTTTTGGTAGCTGTAGGGTATATTTTACTCCCTATTTTTTATCGAGAGTTCACAGTCTAGTAAACTCCCAGAAACAGATAATGATTCTGGTACGAGAAGCTGCTGCTTCCACAAGTTGAAACGAAATAAATGTACACAAGGAGTTCCGAGACTCGAACTCAGGACTTAGAAATTACCGCGCCGGCACGCTACCAACTGAGCTATCGATCACCCAAAAAAAGGTGACCGAAACCCAACGATAGCAATGCTTGGCCCAGTGCAGGTACGTGCTGTCCCGACATATATTTTACTCCCTATTTTTTATCGAGAGTTCACAGTCTAGTAAACTCCCAGAAACAGATAATGATTCTGGTACGAGAAGCTGCTGCTTCCACAAGTTGAAACGAAATAAATGTACACAAGGAGTTCCGAGACTCGAACTCAGGACTTAGAAATTACCGCGCCGGCACGCTACCAACTGAGCTATCGATCACCCAAAAAAAGGTGACCGAAACCCAACGATAGCAATGCTTGGCCCAGTGCAGGTACGTGCTGTCCCGACATATATTTTACTCCCTATTTTTTATCGAGAGTTCACAGTCTAGTAAACTCCCAGAAACAGATAATGATTCTGGTACGAGAAGCTGCTGCTTCCACAAGTTGAAACGAAATAAATGTACACAAGGAGTTCCGAGACTCGAACTCAGGACTTAGAAATTACCGCGCCGGCACGCTACCAACTGAGCTATCGATCACCCAAAAAAAGGTGACCGAAACCCAACGATAGCAATGCTTGGCCCAGTGCAGGTACGTGCTGTCCCGACATATATTTTACTCCCTATTTTTTATCGAGAGTTCACAGTCTAGTAAACTCCCAGAAACAGATAATGATTCTGGTACGAGAAGCTGCTGCTTCCACAAGTTGAAACGAAATAAATGTACACAAGGAGTTCCGAGACTCGAACTCAGGACTTAGAAATTACCGCGCCGGCACGCTACCAACTGAGCTATCGATCACCCAAAAAAAAGGTGACCGAAACCCAACGATAGCAATGCTTGGCCCAGTGCAGGTACGTGCTGTCCCGACATATATTTTACTCCCTATTTTTTATCGAGAGTTCACAGTCTAGTAAACTCCCAGAAACAGATAATGATTCTGGTACGAGAAGCTGCTGCTTCCACAAGTTGAAACGAAATAAATGTACACAAGGAGTTCCGAGACTCGAACTCAGGACTTAGAAATTACCGCGCCGGCACGCTACCAACTGAGCTATCGATCACCCAAAAAAAGGTGACCGAAACCCAACGATAGCAATGCTTGGCCCAGTGCAGGTACGTGCTGTCCCGACATATATTTTACTCCCTATTTTTTATCGAGAGTTCACAGTCTAGTAAACTCCCAGAAACAGATAATGATTCTGGTACGAGAAGCTGCTGCTTCCACAAGTTGAAACGAAATAAATGTACACAAGGAGTTCCGAGACTCGAACTCAGGACTTAGAAATTACCGCGCCGGCACGCTACCAACTGAGCTATCGATCACCCAAAAAAAGGTGACCGAAACCCAACGATAGCAATGCTTGGCCCAGTGCAGGTACGTGCTGTCCCGACATATATTTTACTCCCTATTTTTTATCGAGAGTTCACAGTCTAGTAAACTCCCAGAAACAGATAATGATTCTGGTACGAGAAGCTGCTGCTTCCACAAGTTGAAACGAAATAAATGTACACAAGGAGTTCCGAGACTCGAACTCAGGACTTAGAAATTACCGCGCCGGCACGCTACCAACTGAGCTATCGATCACCCAAAAAAAGGTGACCGAAACCCAACGATAGCAATGCTTGGCCCAGTGCAGGTACGTGCTGTCCCGACATATATTTTACTCCCTATTTTTTATCGAGAGTTCACAGTCTAGTAAACTCCCAGAAACAGATAATGATTCTGGTACGAGAAGCTGCTGCTTCCACAAGTTGAAACGAAATAAATGTACACAAGGAGTTCCGAGACTCGAACTCAGGACTTAGAAATTACCGCGCCGTATACCCTACGGGTATACCTGTAGGGTATACGGGTACACAAGGAGATGGGGCTCAGTGCGTGTCAGACACTCAGCGTGACAGGGCGCCGCTTATCCACGGTGCGGTCAAGGACTACTTTCCCTATATGCCAAGCTCATACATTATACCCCTGTGCAGTTGCTTTCAAAAAACATTCAGACATAAGTTTTCACGTGTACGTACAGAAATTTCATGAATTACAACCGGTGTTCAGTTTTTGTTGTTGGATGTGGTGGTACACCTCCACTGCAACACCACCTCCACACTGGGGCCCAATGCCGGGTGGGCGGGGCTTGGGTCGGCAAAAGTGGCTTCACTCGCTTGACTGGCAAAAGATAGCAATGCCGCCTCCATTCCATTAAACCTCCTTGGCCAGAATACACTTTCTTCCAACATCCTTGCAAAAAAGATTCACAAGTTTTGTCAAATAGTAGCTTTTCTTGGCTACAACTAAGACTTGAACTAAGGTACAGTCACATGCAATCAATACTCATTGACAAGGTCTTCAATTATTGAGTAACTTCTTACTTCCTGGTTAGTATTTCTGACATACCAGCCACTTGGATATGAAATTCCCCAATAAATATTGCACTCGCCCAACTCACCAAACTCAGAGTCTAAAACAGAATCACAAGTCACTAGAGATAATTACAGAGAAATTTTCCTCCTTAAGCACTGCATCTAACTCCCCTAAAACATGGGTTGCATTGCATGACTCATGAAGCCCTGCCCCATCCACAAATTTCACTTGATCCATTTTCAAAATAACACCCCACACTAAACTTGCATCATTACCCAGCATACCACAACTTAGGTGGCTACCTGCTCAATAACCACCCACTAGACCTTTGAACAGCACTTGTTGATCATTTCCAGCATCATTAATTGTACTTCATCATTACCCTTTTCCTCCCAGCAGTAACTCTTAGATCATGTTTTATATATATGCGTCACGCAATTCAGACTCACACGGAAATGGCACATGCCCTACAAAACAATTCACAGCACACCAGTGTGTCATTACCAACAGAAAGAATTTCATCACCATGGTGGAACATCAGATGCCCAATGTCATCACAATTAAGTCAATTCAAGAGCAACCCCACTATCCAGCAGTTCTGGTTGCTGCAAGGTCAGAATTTCCCATAATACATAATCAACCTCAATCCACGTTTGAAGTCTTGTAGAAGTGAGGAAATAGCATCATAACATTTACTCTGTTTACTTGAAATAAAGAAGAAAATAGGTAACTGAATTCATTAGCCCATAGAATAAAACCAAATGTTAGGAATGGCATAAATAATAATGAAACTTTGAGAATGCTTTTAACTGTACACTAGGAATAATAGAATAAAGTCAAAATAAGGAGCATTGACATGTGCCGACTTTCCATCCAAGAAGAATGAGTATAAACTTATTAGGACAAGAATTACAAACATTTCCCATGGCAATGCTTTTTAAAACTGAAAGCCACCAAACATACCAGGAATCTCAGACAAGTAGATTTCATCAGGCCAAAAACATCAAAAATACCAACAAAATGAACATGAACCAAACAAAATACAACTCAGTATAAAAGGAAATTAAAATGAGCACATCAACACACAATGGAAAAACAATGGAAGTAAATCAAAACAACAACTAAACTATAGTAATGAAAGTAACTCAAAATAAAAAAACAAAAACAAATCAACAAAAATTTTTGTTAGTGTACAAGCTAATTACCAAGAAAAACATTTAACTCACCTTACAAGATTGCAGAATGAGAGGAGAGCAATTTACATTTTTTAGGCATAAAAGACTAACTGAGGATTAATTAATGTCACACAGAAAAATTGCAGTACAAGCAGTGTTTAGGCTGAAATAAAAAATGCAGAAATTAGGCATTGCAAACAAATATTCTCACAAAACATACAAAGCCAAATTTAATGTGTGATGAAGAACCATGTGAGACCTCACTGTAACAAGGTGACCCAGCACCTCTAAGCTTTTTTGGGGAAAAAGCCCCACCATCTGCTCCAGAGGGATGATTCTCTACTACTTGCTCCTGAGAGAATACACATCAACATAATCCAAGGCCAAAATTGCATTTACACCATCAAGGAGACTGTTTGAGATACAACTTCTCTTGGTGATTTTAATTTTTACTTATACTACTTCTTAACCTCTACAGAGAACTTCTCTGCCAACATGACCAATTATGTAGGTTTTCTTCATTGTGCAAGAACACACACATGAGCTAACAAAGTTACATTTCATCTAGTGTAATACTTGCTATCAATCAACAATAATTTATGATTGATTCCTATATAAACAAATTTTAACCTTCCTTGCCACAGAAAGTCATTCAAAGATAGAAAGAATGAAGGCATTGCTTAGTATGGAGTCAAGAGGACCGTCTGGGTAAAAAGAGTCAGGTAATTTCTGACAACTTTTTATAAATTTTCACCATAGCTATGAAATCATGCAGCAATTCTTTTTGTTTTGGCTTTAAAGGGCTCATGGAAAATGCTACTTCTACAATTTCAAGTTACAGGAATGACATATATATCATTCGATAGGGAATTGATTGTGCTACAAACCAGTTTTTTCATTTTAGAATTTTTGATGAATTCTTTTCCAATACTTTCAATATTTTTATGCTTTTTTCTATTTCTCATAAAATTTTTCAACTAAACTGATTAATAAAAAACTAGTCAATACATTTGTAGCTCTTTCTAAGATTTATTGAATGATTTATTTGGTATTTTTGTACCTCCAAAACTGAGGAATGAAAAGCATTTCATGCGAGCGAGCATAAAATACACACGAGTGCCTGAACAACATGGTCCACTGTGCTGCCTGAAACTCCACCTAACATTAGAATTTGTTTACAAATGGATAACCCAAGTGGCCCACGTGTACCATGTACAGAAACATGTACAGGCAAATTCAGACAAACAAACATATTTACCTTGATATGAAGCCCATCGTTAGATTTGTAAGAAAATTCTCTGTTACAGGAGAAAACAGAAAATAGCAGTTTTCCTGATTTTGAATCCAAATGGTCCCCTCAAGGAAATGCAAAATCTATGCACCAGATGTGTTCTAGCACAGGATCCCCAGTTCATAGAAACAGAAAGTTAATAAAGGACAGGGCACTAGCATTTGCCCATCATTACACATAACCACATCCACGGGAAGTATAAAACTTGTTTTGAAAATGATAGTTTATCGTGGAACAGATCGCTCATCATGCAAAAACAAGTGACAGGGCTTGGAATCACTGGAACAAATCAGCAGAAGCCCTTAAATAAAACCAAAAGAACAGAGATAACACAAAATAAAAATGCAGGAAATAAAGACAGTGACTCATACCAGTTCACTTGGATTCTTCAAAATTAAACTCCAAAGCAAAATTAGAAGCAAAAGCAAATCATGCTGAGAATAAATTCATGCTAAACAAGGCAATTGCTTTCAACTAAAAATGAAACAAAGCAAATGAAAAAATGGAACATGAAATGAATGTGAATGAAATTAAACTCAAGTTGTTGAACGACAAATTCAAATTAGCAACTTATGAAAAATTTTATTTGAAAACTTATTTTAAAACCTAGCAAAATTGAAAAACAGAACTTAATCTACTAACAAAAAATAAATGAAAGAACCAACATGCCAAAAAAAAATCACACTCAACAAAGTAAATCCTGGCCTAAGAAACAAAAATACATACAAGCAAAACTAAGCTGAACAATGGAGAAACACTCACCAGATCAACCCTTGGTTATAACATGTGAAAATAGCTCTGCCAAGAAATACAACCCTAGTTTTACTGTACAGTAAACCAATGTAAGTGACTGAAAGTGAAAAAAACAGCACATTGAGAAATTATTCTAACACAAAAGCATAGAAAAATCATGAGAAATTATTCTAACACAAAAGCATAGAAAAATCCAAGAAACACTGAACAACCAATGAACACTTGAAGAACACACATTTGAACTCTCTTCACTTCTATACTCAGCATTAGAAATTATTTGAAGAGACAGGAGTAAACACAATCTATTCCAACTTGTGCCAGCTAAATGTTCTTGCCACAAGAGATGTAAGTGGGGCCACATCTACATTGAAAATGAAGGTTGGAAAATAAGATATAAGTTCAATAACAAAGTTGGAGGTGCTAAAAAACAGGACAACAATAAACTAAAAAAAAATGATCCATGAAAAACAAATAATTTCATTTCGACAAATAAGAAGGCATAGCTTACTCTCCACTGAGGACCTAACATTTTCTACCTAGGAGCCCTAATTTTCACAGATACCATAGTTGTCCCCCTCTGAAGGAAATCTATCAAGAACAAATTCCCTGACAGCACATTGGTCAGCTTAGCCAACTAGTGTTCCAGTCACTCATGTAAACATCAACCAATTCAATATGCCATACTTGCTGAAAAACTATTTAAAACAGAGACATATTTAGGGTAAATGTATTGATTAGTGCAGCTATAACAGTCTAGATAATTTTTCCCCTTTGGGATTCAACATGTTTTCAACAGCAACGTATACATCTTGAGAAAGTGTCACAAAAAAGCAGCTCGTTCATTTCTCTCTTATCTTTGCCACCAATTACAAGTTACAAAACTGTTCAGTGTCATCACTGGTACCATCATACCGATCTGCAAGCTCCAACTTTGTTGGTCCTCACTCGGTTGCATAGATAGCTTGTAGTAAGTCTAGAATCAAATTTATATGCACTCACTTGAGTCTACCACTAGTATGATCTTGGTCAGTATGACAATACTTAACCCCTTCCCAACAATTTTTTTCTTTAAAACGTTTCTTTTTCAGACTTATTTTTTTATGTTGGTTCTATATAGTATATTTGATGCTGGTTACGAAAACAGTTTATAATCATTTTTTCTCCATTTTTGTGTTTAACTTTTTATTTGGAAAAAACCTATCTGCAAAAACGAGTCAACTCGTTTTCCAATAAACCATATTTCTTTACCATCTTTTCGCAATTTTTTTTAATTTTATTACCAAATGTAAAGAGAAATGAAAACCCATTTTATTTTTAATTATTATTACAATTGTTACCAAATATCTAGCAGTAATTATAATATGCATAATATACGACATTCCTTTTTCCGGCATTTTATTATGAACAAAATCAATTGAAAACTGTAAGTTAGCAAACAAATGAATTTTATTTCCCCATATATAAGAATAGTATTTCCTCAGAAAGTTTCTAGATGAAATTATTTAGAATGGTACTTTTCAAAATATATGCAAATGTGGATTCAAACAACACCCATCCAACGACAATGGCTGTCGGAGCAAGTATAGTAACAATGTCCTTGAAATCCCACAGCTCTTCCCTATTGCCTGTGCCAGGCGGACGATTTGACGAGAATACTCGTTTCACACGTAGAATGGCTTTCAAAGGCTTAAAATTGACGAGTATATACGTATGTAGCTGGTTTTTAAAGGTAAAGTTTTAGACGAGTATACTCTTTGACGGCTGAAAAACAAACATTTTGTGAAAACGTGTATACTCATCTTTGCCGGGGAAGGGGTTAACACAGTATTACATGAATATAAAAGTCAACCCAGACAAAATAGTACATATAAAACATAAATAGTGAAGAATGAACTGGAAATAAATTGGCCAGGATAACGAGTCCAAAGCAAATACCTCTTACCATCACTTTGTAATGGGGTTATCCACCAGTCTCCTAAACTGTGTTTACGAATGAGATGGTGCAATCTGCCTGTTACCCTATCCTCTATTTTTCTGTTTCAGAACTGATTTATCAATGTTAACTGGTAAAGGATAAATTCCTCAGTGCATTATTAATTTGTGAATGATATTGTTTATTAATTAGACCAATTGAGAAATTATGTACTTTGTTGCTTGGATTATCATTGGAAGTTATTTATTATGCGTGGCAGAGAAGCAGAAAGGCCTTCAATTACAGAGCAGAAGCAGAGGCCAACCAGGAGACTCCAGAGCCGCCACCCAAAGTTCTGGGGTACCAGCCTCCACAACTTGAGACTGAAGAGCAGCCCACAACAGCTAATCTCTCTTCCGGCATCTCCCGCCGCTACGGTATTACAGCATCCTCTACGGCTGCTGTGCTTTGGCATCTCCCACTACTGCCGTTCTTTGGCATATCCTGCCGCTGCTGTACTGCGTCATATCCTGCCTCTGCTGAACTCCAGCATACTATGCTGCTGCTGCACACCGGCATTTGCCACTGCCTTAATACCCCATCTATCGCTTTTGTACCCCTGTATCTCTGTACTCGTGCTGCACATGCGTTCCTGCCGCTCTTGCTTTCCTGCAGGGCAAGCCCTGAGTCAGCCACTATTGCTGGGTGGGAAGCTACTCTGGGGTGCTACCATGCAGAGTTGTTCCTAATATGGTTTTCTACCGTGTAATAATTGAGAGTATTCATTTTATAGGGTTTATTGTTGGTAGGTGAATTATTACTGTCCGCTCCTAGTTATTTTCCTATGTATACATGTGTAATTATTGTATAAGTGTATCAATAAACATAAGAAGAGAATTGTAAACCCATTACCTGGGAGTGTTGACTCATTTATTCACCTTGAGACAAGATAGGAATCATAGGTAGAGGTCTGTCACAACTAATGTATAGGAGTACTTGCGATTTAGGCTACACATGTTGATGGTAGGAAGCTTACCTGTCCCAAAACAACTTCCATGTGCTCAACATTGATCGCTCAGTTTATGATGCCTTTTGCTGCTGTAAATCCCATCTAAAGCATTTATGGTGACAAACATGAATAAATCTTACAGCACACTTTCACAGCCAAGAAAACATAGTAAACAAAGGAGTGAAACAACTGAGTTATGAATGGGTGATATGCTATAGCATTAATTCCATCTAGTACCTCAAATTTTAGTATCCAGTACAAAGCAACTGAATGCAAACTAAGTTATTTTTTAACTTAGTAAGATGGTACACTTGCATGCCAAGTTATCACTGTACTCCATTGTATCTCCTAACTGAGAGATCTGTAGATTAACTATGCTCTTGTAACAGGATCTGGCAAGCTGAGGTTTCAAAATTGTGATGACTACTTGAAGAGAGCAACCTTACATCTTTGTCATCACTGTATTGGAAGAGCCACCAAATAGATGTGAGACAGTGAGTAGTGCAACCAGAACTCAAAATAGAAGATCAGGTGTTAGTATAAGCCTCCCTAACCGCAATAAAAGCAATCCAATGAGAGGAAGCAATCATTTAATTTAGAGATAAGGAAATGCAGAGTCTATGCACAAGGTGCATCAAACATCAAGTTGAGAAAGAAGTTCAGAAAACAAGATTAAAATTGTTGAAGAGAGTAGTAGTAGATGCTGAAAAACAGGAAAGCAATGAATCAAAAAATATTGTCATTAACATGCAAAAACATTTTATTTCAACAAAAAGAAGGTCTACCCATCTCTCAGCTTGGGACCTCACAGTTTGCCTCTAGGAGTGTTAATTCTAATAAATACAATAATAGTATCCCACTGATAGAACTCTAAATAAAGTAGTGAGAAGGAGCTTGCTAGAATTGCTGACTTCCATTTAACCCTAGAACGCAAAACTATATTTTGTGCAACGCCAACTCTAATTATGGGTATATTATATACTATTTTGGAAAATTAATATATTCTAGTAATTTTAAAAATTTATTTTAAATAATTGTCATATACTAAATTTGAGGTATCTAGGTTTGATTCAAACCTGCAAATAATTAATAATTGTATGTAGGAATGAGTTTAGGAAAAATTTAAAAAAGTGTTGAATATCCTTTGAAAAAGCTAAACAGAATAGAAAAATTACCACAGAAAAAAACTAGACAGTCGATTGCTATCAAAATTGACAGGAGCCAATCCTGGTATATGACGTCTGATCTCAGGGAGTATCCAGCTCACAGACTTTGCGCCAACCGTCAGGAAGAGAAAGAGAAAATACCCTTTATAACACAAAGAAATGACTATTTTGTGTTATAATATATTTCAAGTCCATGAATGTGCTTGCTAACGAGTACTAAGTGATATGTAGCCTATCAACTATTCACAACAAAATAATGGTGTTTGATATTCATCTTGAACATTTCAACTTAATTCTGGCTTATACACAGTCGTTGCAGATGTCGTAATACTGGTCGGAGCAAACAGGTTTCTTACATTGGTGACCTCTGAACTGTGCCTTTTTGGCTGTGTTATAAGTGCACTTGCAACAGCGCACCATCTTCTCTATGAACTGTCCTGCTGGTAATCCGGGAGCTCCACCAACAGAAGTGGGGTTTGAGTTGCACTTGTGAAATTGCCAACCTCACTTGACAGAGTCGAGTTGTGATGTTCAGCCTAGTCTCAGTGTTTGTCTTGATGAGTTGCAAAGCCAACTCCTCCATGAAAAACTTCCTCTTTAGAGGGTTTTACCATCACATTCAGAAATTTTCCACTGCAGGATTCAAGATACCATAAAAAGCATAGTGATCATTCTTTGTTTATCTGCTGCAACTGTATTGTGCACACATTTGATCAAATGTGTCTACACCATTTTGGTTTTATTGTAAAATTCTACTATATCTGGCTTCCCATTCTCAGCAATGGATGGCTGAGTGTGCATAAAGGTCGTGAAGAACAATGTCTACTTTACAGGAGCTGTGTTTGGAATGTAGGACATAAAGGTAATTTCACTTGTGAAGAGGAAGGTGCCACTTCCTGATATCCTATGGTTTTTAGTCCTTCATTACATCAACGATTTCTTCTGTATTCCCCCTACTATACCATTCCACAGTTGTGCCGGAGATCCTCAATGAGGGGCACAGAGGTGAACATTCCATTTTGTGTGGTGGTAGGGTTGGGTCAAATTGTAGGCGCTATTTTGCCCACCGTTCAATTGGTGTCTCTACTTCCCTGAGAATGGAATTTCTGTTTTCTTCTAATATAAATAATAACATTCATTGAGTCAGTAAACAATGGAATCTTTTTACTTCCTAAAATGGAAAAGAAATGATGATTATAAGGAGAACATTATTGATCACTATAAACACATTCATAGCACTAACACTAAATATGGATATATGATACCCTGTAATACAGCTGTACAGTAAAGCTAAACATGGGTACGAGGTACCCTATTCGTCTCTACTTAAAAATCCCAGATTAGGAGTTGAGTGACCCACCCACCATCTATCATGACTTGACATACACTGAAGCTACATAGAATACTGGAACTCTCACATTACAAGAAATACCCTAGATGAGCATTACGTCAGGTGTGCAGGGCATATGATACCCATGTTTAGTGTTATAGGGGTAATGTGCATGTGATATAATGTGCTACAATGTTCACAGACAGGCCTGCCAGAAAAGCATGATGAAGGTAGCCAGAAGAAAACTAATTGAGTGTTCAAGAAAATTTAGTTTCATCCCATCACACCAAGGAAAACTTACCTGTGTTTGCATCCAAAATATCGCAACAAAAAATACAGAGATTTTATTTTTGAACTCCAACTCTATGGTAGGCTATTCAAGCACAGGGAATTTTGTCACAGCAAGCACACAGACTAGCTGTTCATGGAAATAATAAGGATAAGTTAGTGTATTGAAAGAAGCTGATACTCAAGCCAACAAAAGTAACCACTGAAAGAAATTCAAAAACAGGTTCAAAAAATTTAGTCAGGCAATGATGGAAGCTTTTGCTTCAAAAAAATTGAATTCTTTGTGTGAAGATTTCCAACCTATGATGATTTTTCCTTTGTATGATTCATTTGATTTCTTTACCAACACACCATAATTTTATTCCCTGCATCTGCTTTTGCCTCTCTTCAAAAAACAGCCAACTCAAATTAACTTTTACTACACTATCCCATGCTTACCAACACAAAGTTAGTATGAAGTACATTGAGTAATAATATTAGCATTTATATTAGCAGCAGCATTTTGTACAAATTGGAAACACAAAGCATAAGCAGATGTAAGGTAGGAAATAAATTAATAAAATATCATGCATAAAATTAACTGAGAATAAATTTTCCAACATGATAGCAATGAATACCATTAATTTTCTACAGTAAAGTTGGACATCAACAAACAAAACACTACCTCCAATAGGCATAAAAAAGGAAGTACCTCAATGATATAGAGGATGCAAGGCCAGTAGGTTAGCTCGTGGTGAAATATGTGCAACTCAATACCAAATTAACTCACCGATTACTACTTTTTCCAGTTGAGAAGTCATCAAAAGAATTATTCAAAAACAAGACTAGAAATGTAATTTACTGACAAATTAAGATAATTTCATCTGTACTGGAAAACATTACAAAATTAAATGCTCACAGAGAAAACCTACAGAGAATGCAAACAAACAGCCAAAGAAACTTGCATTGATTCAAGGGGATCAACCCAGGGACTTTCAGGTCCAATAGGCCATTTTTGTTTCTTTGTTGACAAATGATTTTGTTTTGTTTTTTGTTTCTTTGTTGACAAAACTTTTTGAATTTGCTCTAGCATAAAAACTCAATAACTTCTATTCTTTTGTAGATATTCATAAAAAATGAACTGAATAACAGATATTCCAATTTTAAAAAAAAAACTAAGGCCAAAATCAATAAAATGAAGAGATGAAAATGTGTTTTTTTTTCAAAATTACATACAACAGTTGAATTTCAGAAGAATCAGACAACAAAAAATTCACCATTCTTCCAGGACACAAATAATTTTTTCATATTTTATTTTTTTATTTTTTACTGTTAATTTACAATTCACAGTGTAGGTATGAAATTATGTCTTGAGATTATATAAAAAACATGAAATTAGTATTGAAGAACAAAAATTGTCTATTATATTACACTTTAACACAAAAATTTGTTTTTGGTTTATACCCAAAACCCCTAATTTTCAATATTCTATCTAAAGAATAGAAGTTGGTGAGTTTTCATGCTAGGAAAAAAACAAAGTTTTATAATCCTTGGAACATTTCTAACAAAAGTACAGCAAACGTATAAGCAAACTTCCAAATTGTATCAAGAAATTTTTTTAATCAAGCTCAAAACTCGAAATTAGTGTAGCCCTATATGCTAGTCAGTGATATATTGCATATAAAAAAATGAATGTTACAAATGGATAATTTGCTACCATACTTTTGTTAGAAATGTTCCAAGGATTCTAAAACTGTCTTTAGTTTTGTTCTAGCATAGAAACTTAATGACTTCTATTCCTATGAAATAACCATGAAAATGTACCAAAAAATTAATATCTCATATTTTTCAAAAAATAAGACCTATATCAAATAAATTACATGAGTAAATATGTTTATTTTCAACAAATACATATACTTGGCGAATTTGAAACATATCGGATCATATTTTGAAAAGCTTTAGGTTGAACCCCTTAAGGGGGTCCTCCGGAATAAATATTTTTTTGATCCGATTGGTCTGAAATTTGGTCAGTATATGTATTTTTGCAAGACAAACATATTTGAACTCATGAAATTTTTTGATTTAGGCCTTGGTTTTTCCCAAAAAGTTGAAATATAAGTTTTTTTGGAAATAGAAGTCATTGAAATCTTTGGAAATAGAAGTCAAGAGAAGTCATTGATTTTCAAAGCTAAAACAAATTCATAGACATTTTTGGAATCCTTGAAACATTTCCAACAAAGTTATAATCAGGGATTTTGTATTTTTCTTTAATTTTTTTATGTATATGCGATATTTTTACCAATATATCAAATAAATTAAAATTTTTTGATTTGAACTATGATAAAAAAAATTAAGATGTAAAAATGGAAGAAGTGGTAATATAACTTTGTTAGAAATGTTCCAAGGATTCTAAAACTGTCTTTATTTTCTTTCTAGCATAAAAAATCAATGAGTTCTTTTCTTTTGAAATTTGAAGGTAAGTAACTTTACAGTACAGACCTATAACAAAATTTTTTGTTGAAGTGTAGTATAATGTAATTGAAATTGAAAATTAATGTAATTGAATGCTGTTTTCATTTTTATTTTGATGATCTCCATGCATAACTTTATATTCACACTGTGAATTGTAATTTCCATGAAAAAAAAAAACTAAAAAAAAAATTTTTCATAAAAATTAAGAAATTTTTCATTTTCAGTCTAATTCCTATGAAATTAGACTATAATATGTAACTTTCAAAAAGAAACACAATTTCTTCTATGCATTTTTTTGATTCAGGCCTTAGTTTTTGAAAAAAAAATTGACATATTGGTTTTTAGTCCATTGGTGTTGCTATTTTGAAGGAATATAACTCATTGAGTTTTCATGCTAGAACAAAAACAAACATAGTTTCAGAATTCTTGAAACATTTCTAATAAAATTATAGTTGCAAATTTTTCATTTCTGGTTTTGTTCTCTTTTTATATGGGTCAAAAATTAACAATTTTGGTCCCCTTACACCTCCCTTCTGGCGGGGGGATCTATTTTCCGTAGCGCCATAAAATTTTAGGACCGAATAATCCACCACCTAAGGGTCCTTTTCCAACAAAAACATGAAAAATGACCATCGGAGAGAAAAGGGGCCTTGGAGGACGCCCTTAATGACCAATTTTGGAAAATATGATTCTAAAACTTAATTTAAATTATTTATAATTATATGCAATTCACCCTTTATGAACTAAAAGTGATAACACTTTCTTTCCAAAAAATAGCTTTGGAGCTCTAACTTCAGAATTGATACCTTCTTTTCCTAAAATCTAAGATCTTGCAAAAAACTAGGCATACTCACTTCTTGCAGTAGACTAGATTCCATGTGTTATAATGCACATCATGCAAGACGTAAAATTATGTATTATTACCCAAAATGATATACACAATTCTAATGAAATAATTTAACTTAGGGTAAGTTTCGTTATTTTGACCGTTCCTTATTATCGTACAGATAGCATTCAAATGGAAATAACACCACTATTGGAACACAACTAGTCATTAAGTGTCAGAAGTGTGTAACGAGGTTCACATTGCACTAGTCATTTAATACTAGTAGTGTTATTATCCCCCTGTGGGGGGGGTTAGAATTCTCTCACCGTGGTCCGCTGCGTGTCGTAAGAGGCAACTATAGTGGGCAGAGCGAGGGGACTGGGGATCCCCTTCTCTGTAATGATTTTCCCGAGAGGCAGCAAGCCAATAAGGGGGTGAGAGAGGTCGAAAGACCACTCAAACCCTAGTACTAGGATCTTTGAATGTAAGGGGGTGTGGAAGTTGAGCAACTGAGAGTAAGAAGGAGGAGATCGGAAGAATGATGTTAAACCGGAAGATGAAGTGGATTCAGGGATTAGTTTGTTTCAGAAAAAAAGTATAAACAAGTACACATATGTGAGGACGAATGGATGTGTGATAGAGGAGAGAGCATTGATGGATTATATTTTCGTTAGCAGGGGAGTGATGGGTCGTTTGCTCGATGTGCATGTGTTCCGTGGTGAGATGAATGGGATTTCGGATCATCATTTGGTGGAAGGAAAGCTGAGAGTTAGTGGAATGTGGGGAGGTGTAAAAAGGAGGAGTGGAAGGGAGGTGTTGAATGTAAGCAAGTTACATGATTCTGAGCGTGAGTGTGAGTATCAGGAGAAGATGAAAGTGGAGTATGGGAGGGTGAAGGAAAGTGAGGTGGGTGGAGTGGAAGGGGAATGGAAGTTGTTTAAAGATGCGGTGGAAAAATGTGCAAAGGAAGTGTGTGGGGTAAGGAAAGTTGGAGGGGGGATTAGAAAGGGGAGTGAATGGTGGAAACAGAGAAGTAGGAGCGGCTGTGAAAAGAAAGCGGGGGGCGTTCGAAAGGTGGCTGCAACGAGGCAACCAGCAAAATTTTGAAGAGTATAAGGAGAGGAAGAAAGAGGTACAAAGAATGGTAAGGAGAGCAAAGAGGGCGGCGGATGAGGAATGGGGGAGGAAGTTGGGAGGGGATTTCATGGAGAGAAGGAAGGTTTTCTGGAAGGAAGTGAAGAGAATTAGGAAGGGTCAGGAGGAGAATGAGGCAAGAGTGAAGGATACAAATGGTAGGCTGCTAGTGGAGAGTTGTGATGTGAGATAGAGATGGGCGGAGTATTTTGAGGAACTGCTGAACGTGAAGGATGATAGGATTGCGAGAGTAGTCGAATAAGAAGTGCAGAGGTGAGATTTGCATTGGATGAAATGAAAAATGGGAAAGCTCCAGGTTTGGATGGCTGCACGGTTGAATGTCTAAAGAAAGGAGGAAATGTGGTTATAGAATGGTTGGTGCGTTTATTAAATGTGTGTTTCGAGGCTAGTAAAGTGCCGGTTGATTGGAGTAGCGCGTGCGTAGTTCCGTTGTACAAGGGGAAAGGTGACAGGTATGAGTGCAGTAATTCTAGGGGTATAAGTCTACTGAGTGTCGTTGGGAAGCTGTATGGAAGAGTGTTAATTGGAAGAGTGAGAGTGTTGACAGATTGTGTGCTTGCTGAAGAACAGTGTGGTTTTAGGTGTGGTAGAGGTTGTGTGGATCAAATGTTTGCTGTGAGGCAGGTGAATGAAAAATACTTATTAAAGGGAAAGGATGTATATTGGGCATTTATGGATCTAGAGAAGGCGTATGACAGAGTGGATCGCGAGGCTCTATGGCAAGTGGTAAGTTTGTATGGAGTGGGTGGGAGACTGTTGAATGCAATCAAGAGTTTCTACATTGATAGCAGAGCATGTGTGAGAGTAGGGAATGAGGTGAGTGAATGGTTCCCAGTTGTGACAGGTGTGAGACAGGGATGTGTGATGTCGCCGTGGTTGTTTAAGGGAAGCATTTTGGGGGGCATCTGGGGGCATCTGAGTCCAAAGGTCGATTCTCGCGATTTTTGTTTTTATTGCTTTAAATGAGTTAGAGACATGTCCCCGAATGTCTGTAAAAATATCAGGAACCTACCCCAGAGCTAACGTCCCTCCCGGGGGGGGGAGGGCATCCCTCTTACGGACCTTTTTTTTCATTTTTGAACCTAAAGCAATGAAATTTGGTATACTGATAGGAAATGCAATTTTGAATCATTTATCATCAATGACAAAATGCGATTTTCTTGAAAAGAAAACGGGAAATCATAGAAAACGACATTTTTGGGGGGGTTTCTAAATGCTTCTCCTCCTACAGTTTTTGAGCTACAGTAATGATTTTGGTATCATTGAATGCAGAATAACGTGGACAAAAAAAAAAAATCTGAAATTTTCCATTTTTTTCCATTTCATTTTTTCATATATTTTATCATTCATATTCCTCATCCCCATCCGAATATTTTTTTTATTATTGAATTTAGAGCAATGAAATTTGGTATACTGATAGGAAATACAATTTAGAATCATTTATCATTCATGACAAAATGCGATTTTCTTGAAAAGAAAATGGGAAATCATAGAAAACGACATTTGGGGGGGGGTTTCTAAATGCTTTTTCTCTGATAGTTTTTGAGCTACAGTAATGATTTTGGTATCATTGAATGCAGAATAACGTGGACATTCCAAAAACTTGAATGCTTTTCCTCAAATTTCCAATATAAAAATTTAAAAAATTAAAAAGAAAAAAAATCAAAATATTCTCAAGAAAATTCAAATTCATGACGTCATAACTTTGAAACAAGAATGAATTTTGAAAAACTTCTCAATACATTGTAAAGCCCTTGTTTTTCTGCATCCAATGATACCAAAATCATCACTGTAGCTCAAAAAATGTAGGAGGAGAAGCATTTTGTTTCTTAAAAATAGGTTTTATTAAAAAAGTAACTTATCAAGACGTTTGTCAACACTACTTTGAAGTTTACAAAGCTAGAGCAATGCGGTTTGTTGCATTTGAAAGTGAAATGTGTGTTCTACCTAAAATACGGGGCGATTTTCCAAATTGTTTCTGTAAAGCTTTCCATAGACTTTTTACCCTAAAATTATAACTTTTGCATTGAGACTCTGACAAAACAATTCATATAAATTCGGAATGAAATAAATCAAAAATTCCCCCCGTATTATGGATAGAGCGCACGTTTGACTTTCAAATGCAACAAACCGCATTGCTCTAGCTTTGTAAATTAAAAAGCCTTAGCAAATAATATATGTATATATATAATTTTTTTTTTTTTCAAATAAAAAATTTTCTATGGCCTTATGAAAAATTTTTGTTTAAGATAAGTTGTTACAAATGTGGAGATCTAGTAGTCTGCAAATTTTCATAGACGTACGTCCAATAGAACCAAAGTTGACCATTTTGTCAAAATGCTTCCCTTAATTTGTTTATGGATGGTGTGGTTAGAGAAGTGAATGCCAGAGTGTTAGGAAAAGGTGCGCAGTTTGTGGGACGAAATGGTATGTATTGGGAAGTGTGTCAGCTGTTGTTTGCAGATGATACAGTGCTTGTGGCTGATTCAGAGGAAAAACTGAGGAGACTGGTTACAGAGTTTGGTAGAGTGTGCGAAAGGCAGAAATTGAGGGTAAATGTGAATAAAGTAAGGTGATGAGATGTTCAAGAGGTGGAGTGTTTGGATCTTTGGATGTGAGGTTGAATGGGGAAGTTTTAGAGGAGGTAGAGCATTTTAGGTACCTCGGGTCGGATGTGACTGTTAAGGATAGTATGGAAGTAGAAGTGAAGCATCAAGTGAGTGAAGGTTGTAAGACATTGGGTGCAATGAGGAAAGTTTTTGAATGCAGGAGTTTGAGTATGAATGCTAAGAGGGGACTGTATGAAAGTTTGATTGTGCCAGTTTTGTTGTATGGAGCAGAGTCCTGGGGATTGAGAGCAGCTGAGAGGAGGAAGTTGGATGTGTTTGAGATGAAGTGTTTGAGGAGCATGTATGGAGTAACTAGAAGAGATAGGATCAGCAATGAGTTGGTTAGGGGGCAGACGGGTGTTATCAAAAAGTTGAGCAGGCGAGTGGATGAAAGAGTGCTTGGATGGTTTGGGCATGTTGAAAGAATGAATGTTGAGCGGCTGGTGAAAAAGATATATATGTCGGAAGTGAGTGGTCTTCGAGCGCGAGGTAGACCACGGATGAGTTGGATGGATGGGGTGCGACGTGCTTTGTATGAGAGGGGTCTGACTGTGGACGTGGCGAGAGGGATGGCTGCAGACAGAAGTAAGTGGGTGCAGTGTATAAGGAGGTAATTGTATTTTTGACGCGTTACTGGAAGCTGCCCACGTGTGATGGGGTTGACCTGTCATGTGCGGGGGGAGGGGCTACACTCAATGAAGCGGTCGGGGTAAACCAGCTGTGGCTGTCGGGCCTGACTGTGGAAGGTGGTTGTGCTGGGCTGCTGCTGATCCTGGCAGTTCAGGTGCGGCCAGTGCTGCCTCTCTCGCCTCCTAGTGACTAAGTGTGGTGATTGTGGCCTGCTGTCGGCTACCCTCCCATAGGGAGGATAAGCCCGGTATATGTATGTAGTGTTATTTTCATTCAAACGCTATCTGTACGATAATGAGGAACGGTCAGAATAACAAAACTTGCCCTACTTAGGATTTGCATTTCTTTTGATAGAAACATTTTGGCTCATTCTGACCAAATTAACTTTATCTCTTTGCACTGAAAATTAACAATGATTTTTCTTTAATGTTACTTTATAATATAGCAAATGGTAGGTATACCTTTGCATTCATTTATAGAATATTGCTTTCACAAATTTACAACAGTAAATAACAAATTTAAAAGTATTTTACCAGAAAGAATTTCTAGTGAAATTCCTAGGAAGTAATTTCACTAGATATTAAGCCAGTTTTTCTTTGCATATGTTTTATCAGAACAAATACTATCTAGTTGGTAGTTTTTGAAGCCTTATTGAAACAATTTTGCCCTCTAAATATTAAAAATATCAGTAAATCTGGCATGTGCATCTTTGACAGAAGGTAAATTCAGTCTAAGCAGAAGAAATACTTTGATGATGAATATGCTGATGCCTAGTCAATAACAAAGTAATGCTCAAAATGACTATTATCTTAATCTTTTAGTTAGTAACCATTGCTTTTAATAGCTTCTCCATTGCGATAAAAAAAATCTGCAACAAAACACAGACTGCATTTCAATCATCAATATGAACAAGCCAAGTGCAGCAAGCTTTTCATATATTGCAAAATTAAATAGCCAATATAATAAACATTATTCTTTTCCAGCTTAAGTTTCAATGGGTAGGAGTAAAGCTACCCAAATAATTTTAGTCCATAAAACTATTGCATTGGCTCAGGAAAAAAAGTGCATTTCTTAGAAGGATGGGTCAATATTGAGTTTAGGGGATCCAAGGAAATTAAGAATTTTATTCCAAAGAATCACTGTAAGAACCCATTTAAGAACGTTTTACATGAAAGACATTCTGCATGATGATGCATTATTTTCAAATTATTTAACTTTGAAGTTGGCTTTCGCGCGCCAGAGGTAGCGAGCGCGCCAAGCGTAATTTAATTATTAATGGAAGCTAACCTTCTACTACCAACTTAAACAGGATGGGTTGTGAGAGGGAGCCACAGTTCTTCTAGTGAAAATTAACCCACCCATTAGGGTGACGTCCGCAGTAAATTAGTTACCGGAACTAGTCTTTGAAGCGGGAGCCCACGTATGGCAACACTATCATGGATGCTCACTTCCAAAGCCAGCATGCCAAAGCGTACCAGGTGGCTGCCATTTTGGAGTGATTAAACCTTCATTTATAATTTTCACTAGAAGAACTGTGGCTCCCCCTCACGACCCTACCTGTTTACGTTTGTAATATGGGGTTAGCTTCCGTTATTGTTTGAATTCTGCTTGGCTCGCTTGCTGCGTTGTTGAAACATCGTGTCCTTTGTCGCGCAAAAGACAGTTCATGAACGACCCTCCTATAACTTCAAAGTTGAATAACTCAAAAATAACGCATCAGCGAGCAGAATGTCATTCATGTAAAACGTTTTTAAATGGGTTCCTTTTGTGATTCTTTAGAATAAAATTAATAATTTCCTTTGATCCCCTAAACTCAATATTGACCGAATGATGATAGTACTACGTAGGGAAAGGGGAAAAAGGAATTCAACAAAAGAAAGTGTGTGATGGGGCAGCTTTGACTTGTGAAAGATGTTCAAGCTTTCTTGAACAAACTTTGCAGGTATAATTGAACTTTGGATATATAGGGCCTATAAGCAGCTTGCTTTCTGCATATTCAAATTATATATAAAAGTGCCAAGATACATGTCTTAAATCTCATTATTTATTTAGGAAAGTCAATGAATAAAAAATTTCTGGAACATTTCGACAAGCAAGGGTCATTATCAACCTGAAAACAAGTAGAAAAAACTGATCAAGTGTCAAATTTACATTGATCATAAACAAAGAAAGCAAACATATATGAAAGGAACAAAATTAAAATGTTCAGTATTAAAATTATGTTACCTAGTAGTAGAAAAACAAGCAG
Organism: Morinoia aosen; assembly: GCA_030386875.1. Taxonomy (NCBI): domain Eukaryota; kingdom Metazoa; phylum Arthropoda; class Malacostraca; order Amphipoda; family Talitridae; genus Morinoia; species Morinoia aosen. Next base: position 5,919,566 of record CM059569.1, read on the forward strand.
ATTGCACATATCATTTAAGGGCACGGTTTGGGTCTATTTCCGGATTATGATCAATTTTCGGTTTATAAACTCATTGTGTAGAGATTTTTCTTGCGCATTCAACGATATAATTGGCTTTCAAGTACGTCAATTGGTTAGTCTTCTGGACGGGGTAAAAGATGCTCACTAATGTGACCTTGGGGTGCACCAATGGATGGGTGACCTCCCTCTTCCCTCCCATTACGAGCCAGTATTGAGTGTTTCTCTACGAGAATAGCATGAGAGTTCATCCATGGCCTCACCTGAAATGCTTTTGTACTCAAACAAAACATTCTATTACTCAGTGATAAATTATGATGGTATAATTGAGTGTTTGTTTTGAGTCCGGCTGCTGAGTCATCAGCTAATTAGCTGGCTGTGTAACATAAACGCCTCCCGGAGTTTTAAAGCTACAGCAATGGCAATTATATCAATCAAAAGGGCTTAAAAAGAGCTACAAAGCTTTACAGGCAATTGAAAAAAAAAATTAGCCAGCTTTGAAAAAAAAATGTTGAAAAAAAAATCTGTTCTGAAACTTGGATTTATTGACTTTTTGATATGGATCTTTTCCCACTGTTTTGAAGGTACATAAGAAGGTACAGAATCGCTGATATGACTCAATATAAAAGTTAGTAAAGAACAAAAAAATTTCTTTTTGACAAGTGTTTTTTCTGCACACTCACTTTTTGATTTTTGAAACCCTACTCCTCCCCCAGTTTTGAAAATACAGAGATGGCGAGCATACTAATCAATAGCGCTTGAGAGGTAAAATAGATCCAGTGCAAAAGTATTTTTAATTTCAATTCACCTTAAAAATTAGAAGCAAATTATTCAAAAAAGTGGAAAAAAATATCATTTTTAGGGAAAAGAGTTCTCAAAACTCAAAAATCAAATAATTGAAAAAGTTTTGCACCAGATCTCTGGACAAGACAATTTGCTATCTAGAAAATATTTTCTGAGTTCTCTGAGTTCAAAATTGTAGGAGTAGGATTTTCCGCAACACATGTTTTCTCAGGTTTTTTTTAAAAACAATCTTTTTCATGTATAGTAACGAAATATACGCACAAATAAAAAAAAATTCATAACAATTCACTCCTACGGTAGATATCTCAGAAAAATCCACCGAGAACTTGCAGACTTTTTTTTTACCCCGAACCGTCCCCTCAAAAACGGGTTTTTCTTTCGAAGTATGAAGATATTCTAAAATGCGGAGGTTTATTTGGTTTGATGCAGCAGAAATTACTCTAAAATCAACTTATCTAACAGGAATGTCACACTTTTCTGCATGAGAGCGGACTGCTCCACGGCGGACTGAAGAGTGGGTAGGTGCGGAAACAGTGTTGCCAACTCCCAGTTGCCAATTGGGGCTAAAATCGTACTGAAAAAGGGCTGAAAAGGGGCCAAAATTTTACGATCGGGCTAAAAAAAGGGGCCAAATGACAATTTAAGGAAATGAACATTTTAAACAATATTTTGATGATAAATATGACCTATAACCTTACCTTTAATGGGCGGAACCGAAGATTTCCTGAAATTCGTCATCCAATGCAGCAACTAAATTCAATTCTTCGTTAGCATCTTCGCTCTTTCTGGCTTCATACATTTCATTGGTTCCAATTTTCTTAATCACATCCAGGGGAACATCAAAATCATAGCAGCACTTGCTATAACGTTTTAGACCATGTCGTATTGTCAGTATACTATTTATTGTTGATACGTTCATCTTGTTTCGAAGTTTGTTCTTAATGATGTTCACTTGGCTGAATGCTCTCTCAACATCAGCATTAGAATGGGGAAGGCACAGAACCATTACGGCAAATTTGCAGAGTTCTTCAAAGGGATTTTCATCTGAGGAATCTCTGTAATTGCGAACTTCGCCCCAGAAATTTACCGTACTTCGTTCTTCTGTATTCACTGTCTTCCAAGACACTGTATGCAGCTGCTTCCACTGAAAATCTAGTTTAGTAAGGTCTGAGCAATTGGAGATGAACATTTTTGCCAATGGAATTATGTCAGATTTTATAGGATTCAAGCAAGACTTGATACTTAAATCAGACATTGACTTTAAAATGTTGTAATTATCAGGAAGACGCGATCGCAATTGTTCTATCAGCTCTAACAAGAAATTGATGCATCGTTGCCGAATGTTCTTCTTGTCGTCATCGTTGATCCTTGCTTTGGTCAATTCTGTTTCAGCCATGTAACCTAAATATGGATTGCCGTATAACTTATCTCTGATGTTTGTATTTTCATCAATTTTTGTTCCAGGAATGAGAATCTTTGAAGCAAGAGAATGTATCAATTGTTGCAAGTCATTCAATAACTTGACAGGATCGCATTTCTCACCCTCAAACAGTTTATTTGTTCTGCTAACTTCATCAAGAATTGGTCTCAAAAAAGATAAATAAATATAGTTTCGTTCATCACAAAACATTGAGAACAATTGTTCAGAATTGTAGCAACGTTCTTGAGATTTTGTGATTTCGAAATGGGTCTTCAATTCAATCCACTGATCGTGGATTCGAGAAACTGCTTTGGCGATTGATAACCATCTAGTTTGGCTACACATGATTAATTTCAGAGGCAATTTATCATCATTCAGAGTTGCGTAAATTTCATTGTATTTGTTCCGCCGAAGAGAAGAATGCGCAAACCAATTGTAAGTTTCTTTGATGAGGAACTCCAAATGTCGAGGAAGTGCTTGTGCAACTGAACTTGAAACAGCAAGTTGGATAGAATGGCATACGCACTTGATGAGAATTAAATTAGGTATTTCTGTTTTCAGCTGAGCATGCACACCAGTGTGTTTTCCAGTCATCACTGATGCGTTGTCGGTGCCAATGCCAACGAGATTTTCCAACTTCAAACCATTTTCTTTCAGACTTGATTTCACCGCATTGCAAATAGCCTCAGCATTGCATGCGTCCAATCGAATTAAATCCAACAGACTTACCACAATATCGTTTTTCGATTTTGAGAAATATCTAATAATCAAGCCTAATAATTTATTGGTAGAAACATCATTGCTTTCATCAATTATCAAGCTGAAACTACCATCACCAATATCTTCGACTAAATCTTGTTTAAAATACGGAGCCAGAACATTTTGAATTACAGCTGTGCACTTGGTACGGTGGAGTTTCAAGTCGTTGCAACTTTTACTATCAGAAAAGAGGGATTTGCAAACATTGCCTAAATGATCTGACAGAGAAATGGCACCATGGCAAGCAAGGAAAAGAGCAAGTTTACACTCAGCTCTTTTGGTGTCATTATTTTCCACTTTAACGAAAGAAAGTAGAGTCGATCGCTGATCACTGAAAGGTTTCATGGCTGTCTTATGTTTCGCAGTAGAAATATGTCTATCGATGTCAAATACTTTCGCAGAAATTAGACATTTACAATACTTACAACGACATTTTGCGCTGTCGCCTTCAATTCGCTGCAACCAATCTTTATATTTAGGATTATTCAGCCACTCGCTTCTGAACTTTTGGGTGTACTTCTTCTCCTTTTCCATGGTGGTTTACTTCGGTTCAAACACAGATGAAAAGATTATTTTGCTGAAATATTGCCAAAACTGAATGCTATGAACGAATTTCTTCAATAAATCCGGCGTAATTTCCCCACTCAATGTTACTGCCACTGTTCTTATGCCAAGCTGCCACCAAACTGAACAGAGTAAGTTAGTAAAGTTACCCTCTCTCTCCGTCTGTCAGACCAAACCGTTGGACGTCGATTGAACCAGTCTAGAACGAGCAATGAACTCGATTCGAACCAGATAATGCAATGAAAATTTAGTAATTTTGAGTAGATACCATGCATGGAGACAAAAATTGTGTGTGAAATGCTCAAAACAAGCTAGATATTTTACTTTTAAAGAGATTTAATTATAAATACTCGATACGTATCTTCAACACTGAATTATATGAATAGGATCAGAACGGGCTAAAAACGAGCTGAACTAGTAAAATAAGGGGCTAAAAAACGCGCTAGGGCTAAATGCAAATTTTCGAGGGCTAAAAGAGATTGAAAAGGGCTAAATTTAGCCCGTTTCGGGCTAAATCGGCAACCCTGTGCGGAAAGTAACTGATTAGTTCTAAAACTCCTGCCGGCATGCTCCGCAACACGAATACCATGATATCCACCTTGTTCACCTTTCCTCGTAAATTGTATGTAATTTTTAACCAACAAACTATTATTATGTGTAAAACATATTAGCTGATTAGATTATCATCGTCGCTAAATTTTTTTCTATTTATTTTTATTTATTTTTAAACTTATTACCTGTTGTATGTGAACTTTGTAACAACGCCTTCATAAATTTGTACGCATCAATTTTGTATATTGAACTCCAATATTAATCGCTCTTGGCTGAGTATTGAGTGTACCCACGAAATCACGCTAGATTTCTTACTCTTTTCTATACTTTCTAAGCTAGTTTTTAGATAGATATATCCTTTTAATCTTGACTCTGTATTTCGTTTTAAGTTGTACAATAGTACTTACTGCCTACTGTTTACTAATTTTGAATGACTGATCACGCTGATATATTAGATGAAATCGACCCGGATCTCAATCATTTGAACAGAATATTTCCAAACCTAAACGACTCTGAAAACTGCAGATATACTAATATATCAAAATTCAACGAATCTATACGAATAACCCGGCAGGATTTTTCGCTACTGTGTTGGAACTGTAGGTCACTCTATCCAAAATTGGAAGAGATACAATGCACCATTACTGAACTTAAGTATACCTTAGATGTGATTAGCTTCACCGAAAGCTGGCTAGATGACTCGACCAAAGACATGATTAAATTTGAAAATTATCATAGTTACCATTCGCTACGAAAAAAAAGCGAGGCGGGGGCATCAGTACATACATTTCTAAGCACATGGATTCGAGAATCATAGCAAGTGTGTAGCATACCGCTACATAAGCGTAAAAATTAGAAATTTGCCATTCGCACTTAAATAAATTAATTAGTAGCATTAAAAATCTTACTCTAATTTATTATTAATTATTTTCTACTTCTAATTCGTAATCATTGAAGTTTTTGTGTAAATACATGAGACGATAAAATAACAATTGACATTTTTCGAGAGAGAAGCCCTCTGGTGGCAATACTGCGCAAGGTGCGTCTCTGTTTCAAAAAGAGCACTCTTACTTTGGCGGTCGCCTAGCTCGCTCACAGCACTTTTCTCGTGAGTAATCAGTGTTAGAAAATAATCGTGTTCTTTCTTCGTGTTCAGTGAGTATTAATAGTGACAGTGCAAGGTTATTTGGATACTTAGTTATGCGTAGGAATTGTGATGTAGCATGTTTTCATTCAGTGTTTTGTTTTTTTTTCAACATGACTTAGCGTAAAATTTTGCGTCAGATGTGCATTGCATTTCCGTGTCATGATTTTATTATCAAAACATAATCATGTTCGTTCCTTTCATTACTACAATAGTATATACCTGCAGTTTCCATTCATGATTCGATACTCGGAACGAACGCGGCGGAATTGCCGGCGTTCGTTGTCGATAGCGTCTTTGTGCTCTCCGTGGTACAGTGGTTAAGGGATCGGGCTCGTATATTGGAGTCGCGGGTTCGATTCCCGGCGCTGGCGTGGAGATTTTCCCCGTTGGGTATAAGGGAAAGCTCAAGCACAATACCCCACTCAACCCAGGTGTCGGAAATGGGTACCGGCTTTACGGGGGAACCGTCATGGTGTCCTATATATAGGGTTAGTTATAAGAAATTTGAAAAACCAATGCTTAGATCATATGTATCAGGCTTGATTGGAAATAAAGCATCCCAAAGATGCCGATGTTAACATTTGTGTAATGGCGGAACATCACACCGTCGTCTCTTGTCACTACTCCGTGACTATAATTCACTATAGGCATGTGTTATAGTAGCATTTATTCTTTTTTTTTACAAACCGACTTGCAGTAGTTTTAAATTACGAAAAGTATTCATGTCTATGCTTGCTAAGTTTTGGAATTTCCTTTCTTAATTCCATACTCTTTGAAACCTTTACGTAACCGCACTTATTTCAATATAAAACATTTCAATAAAATTTAATTTAACTCATCGCATTCTTGTGACAAACACCCACTACCATCTGCCTATCTTGAGTGTGTGCAAATTGCTGGCGGCTTGGCTGAGGCCGACGTGTAAAGCCGCCCGGCTAAATCGCCGCACGGAATTTTCATGCTTTCGTTTTTTTTTCTTCGCGTATTTTCCGTCTGTGAAATCAACGCTTAGGTTTCCTTTTCCTTTTATCATTGGGGATATATATATTCCTTTTATTCCTTCATTATTGCAAACGATATTTATCAGTAAATTTCAGTAGAATTTCTAAATGAACTTTAGGAATTTCTTTTCTCTGTATTCTTGTACCGTTATGGAGATTTTCTAGAGTACATCAAGAAGCTTAAATCTTCATGTTAAGCATTTCCTTAATTACTAAATTCTTAAATTTCATGCCTTGCATTTAAAGCAAGAGCATTTGTATCAGAATCTCTTAATTGATTTTTTCCTATCCGTCCTTAAGTTAGCTGGTGTTGGATCTGTAGGACTTTCTCGGAGTGATCTACTTTATGGGAGCTTTTAATGGATGTAGGTTAAGAAGACGAGACTCTTGGAGTTTGTATAATCAGTACACACAGCAGGACACAAGTTTACATCACGAAGGGTAGTGGTGGAGTGGGCTCCAGCCAAGCCCGAGAACCATGAGCAGAGATCCACAAGAACCATGAGCTCAGTTCTCAACGCAGAGTGCTGTCTAAATACATTCTTACACAAGAGCACTGTAACATTATCAGTATTATACACATATACATTCAAGGTGCTACATGAAAGGTTTCAACACTCCTTCTCACATTGAATGTGTGTCAGATGAGACCATTCCTAACTTCGTTCTTAGTCTAGAGAACTTTTCTATCGGCAGGTTCTTGGTGAATATGTCGGCGAGCATTTCGTCGGTAGGGCAATACACTACGTCTATATCTTTGTTACTTACAAGGTCCCGTACATAGTGAAACTTAATATCGATGTGCTTGCTCCTCCCATGATATTTGGGATTGTTGGCAAGACAGATGGCTGACTGGTTGTCTTCGTTTATAACCATTGGTTCCATAGTCCCAAAATTTAGATCACTGAGTAAGTGCTATAACCAGACAGCCTCTTGAGCCGCACCGGCAAGAGCAACGTATTCGGCTTCTGCAGTTGAGAGGGCTACACAAGTTTGTTAGATCTCCACGTAATTACCGAATTACTGAGGGTGAAACAGTAACCAGAGGTAGACTTTCGGTCATTTTTATCACCAGCCCAGTCAGCATCTGAATAACCAATGCAAGTATCAGAACATTTGCTATACAAGAGACCTAGTTTAGAGGTGCCTTTCAGGTACCTGAATATTCTCTTAACACACATCCAATGCTGTTCAAGAGGTTTGGAGCTGTATTTAGCAACATTATTCACTGCGAATGCAATGTCAGGTCGAGTTCTGGTTGACAAATACAAAAGGCTACCTACAGCACTTTGATAAGTGGCAGGGTCAAATTCGACATCATTTGGGGAGCATATCGGATTTACGTTTACATCGGCGGGAGTTGCAACAGGTTTACAATTATCAAAGCCAAATTTTGACAACAGAGCCTCAGTGTAGGCAGTTTGATTCAAGAAGACATTGTTTTTATATTGTACAACACTTACACCTAGGAAGTAACTCAGCACACCAAGGTCCTTCATTTTGTATTGGGTAGAAAGACTCAACTTTATTTGATTTATTTCATCACCAGACTCAGAAGCAATTATTAGATCGTCTACATACACCGCCACAATACACAGTTTCTTATCTTGAACACGAGTGTATATACAAGCATCACTCTTAGATTGTACAAAACCCAACTTCTTCAAATAGCTATCTAGTGTAGTATTCCAACACTTAGGAGCTTGTTTTAGTCCGTAGAGTGATTTTTGTAGTTTACACACCAGATTTTCTTTGCCTTTGACAATAAAACCGTCAGGTTGAACCAGTTATAGTTCTTCAATCAGTTCTCCATTAAGGAAGGCTGTTGCAACGTCCATGTGATGGACTTACATGTTGCATTTGGCAGCCAAAGCTAGTACTGTCCTGACAGACTCAAATCGAACCACGGGACTGAAGGTCTCGTCGTAGTCAATGCCATATTTTTGTGAGTAGCCCTGAGCCACAAGGCGAGCTTTGTACGAGCAAATGCTTCCGTCGGGTCCGGTTTTTCTTTTAAAGATCCACTTTGATTTGATAGGTTTTTTGTCATTAGGACACTCTACCAGAGACCATACTCTGTTTTGATTTATAGACTCCATCTCATTCTCCATAGCTGTTTCCCATAGTTTTGCTTCTGGTCCACTGAGTGCTTCTTGAACACAAGATGGTATATCAAGCTCATTTTTCATTAAATACACCCATTCACCAAACCTACCAGGAGCCCGTCGATACCTGGCTGATTGTCTAGGCTCCACTCCCTTCATCCCAGCATCTGACTGTCTATGCTCCCCCCCTCCCTCAGAGTCTTCTGGTTCTGGATCCTGAGGAAGAAGAGTAAAATTACCATCATTTACTTCTGAAGGCTCCTTCTCAATTGGCATCTGCTGAGATTCATTGAACATAACGTCTCTACTCAAAAATATCCTTCTGCTGTTTATGTCATACAGACGATATCCCTTGGATCCACTTCCATATCCTACAAGAACACACGGTTTAGATTTTGGATCAAGTTTTTCCCTCTCATCTTTGGGGACATGAGCGTACGCACTGCAGCCAAAGGTTTTGAGGTGCTGTACATTGGGCTTGTGTCCATTAAGGGCCTGATAAGGGGTCATATCATTCAATGCACTAGCAGGGCTCCTATTTTTGACATACACGGCAGTTGATATAGCTTCACCCCAGAATGATTTTGGTAACTTTGAACCAGACAGCATAGCTCTGACAGAGTCAAGAAGAGTTCTATTCATTCTTTCTGCAACTCCATTTTGTTCAGGTGTCTTAGGCACAGTTTTTTCATGGATAATTCCTTCCCTTTTTAGGAATTGTTCAAAGTCATTAGAGATATATTCCCCACCGTTATCGGAGCGCAGAATTTTTATTTTGTGATCATAGTGATTTTCTACTAAGGATTTGAACTCCTGAAACACTTTAAAAACATCACTCTTATGTTTGATAATGTACACCCAAGTATATCTGGAGTGGTCGTCTATGAAGGTTACAAAATACCTTCCACTCCCAAGTGATATGGGATTAAGCTGGCCACACACATCACTGTGGATAAGTTCTAAGGGTTGGCGTTTCCTTTTGTGATTTGCTTTGGGGAACGGAAGCCTATGATTTTTACCATCACAACAGTTTTCACAAAAAATGTTATCTCCACTCACAGAACAATCAAAACCTCTAACAAGATTCTTAGTGGCTAATTTCTTAAGATTATTGAATCCTAGATGACAAAATCGTTTATGCCACAGAATTTCATCAGAGGAAGCGTTCATGCATTTAGCGGCTGAATTAAGGGTGCAATTAAGTTTATACAATTTTCCTACTTTACTGCCTAAGGCAATTAATTCATCGTCTTTATTTACAATCTTACATGAGCTTTCGTCAAAGTAAACTGAGTTTCCACTTTCTGTAATCTGAGGCACGGAAAGTAAATTGTAGGCTAAGCCAGGTACATACAAGACATTCTTAACAACACAGGTATCTACTCGACCTTTAGGCAACAACACCATAACTTCAACATCACCTACACCAACACCTTGCAAGTTTCTACCATCACCAACTTCAATGTTAATTGGACTAGATAGCTCATTCATACAAGAAAAATCATTCCTATTATTACACATGTGTGCTGTTGCACCGGAATCAATTAACCAACAATTATTGATATTTATCACAGACAATGCACTGATATAATTTGTTTTACCTGCTACAAAATTGTTTTGGTCTTCTGTGTGGTTCCCATCTTCTTTCTTCAATTTTTCTTGATAGATCCAGCACTTGGTACGTAGGTGTCCAAATTTTCCGCATTCAAAGCATCGTGAGTTTTTCAATTTGGAGGTCACAAGGGATTTTTCACTGAAGTCTGAAGCACTTTGGTTTTTCAGTTTTGCTTCTTCATTCAGAAGACGCTCTGTCACAATATCCCATGACGGTAGTTTTTCATGAGCTTCCAGTGCAGTCACCAGTGTGGAGAAATGGTCGGGAAGTGACGACAGCAAGATTATTACACGACTTTCTTCATCAACAGCGTCATCAATCACACTCAAGGACTCATATATTTCGACAAATGCTTTGAGATGAGTTTGTAAGTCTTGGTCTTCTTTTAGTTTCATGTTGTAGAGTCTTTTGCGTAGTCTGAACTTGTTAGACCAAGTTTTCTTCTGGAATGTATCTTCAATCTTATGCCATAGTTGCACAGGGTCAGTAGGATCACCCAACAAATAAAGTTGACTTGTTTCGACACCAAGCACAATTGTTGCAAGTGCACTGTCACGTCTTTCTTCAAATTTTCTTCGAGCAGTCTCGTCCGTAGTCTGTGGCATGGTTTCCGTTCCTCGAACCAAGTTCCACAGTTTTTCCTTCATCAGAATCATCTTCATTTGCAGCTTCCACGTAGGATAGTTTTTATCATTAAGAGCCGTGAGGCAGTTCTTTGCACTTTCACTTACGGAGCCTGCCATGTTTCTTTCTCTTTCACCGTTTCTGTCTCACACAGCACTAACAAATCACCAAAGTCTGTTCTCGCTGTCCCGGGCTGTTTTTCGCTTCGGGACTTAGGATAACCTCACTTGATCTTGCTTCATCGGAAGGTTTACTGGGCCCATAACCTAATGGATGTAGGTTAAGAAGACGAGACTCTTGGGGTTTGTATAATCAGTACACACAGCAGGACACAAGTTTACATCACGAAGGGTAGTGGTGGAGTGGGCTCCAGCCAAGCCCGAGAAAAGAAAGAAAAAAAAAAGAAAAAATGTTTATTTCCAAATTGTCACATGAGATACATGCCAACATATTGGCTTTTAAAAGTTTCTTAAATATAGGGCATCCTAAAACAAATGTTCCATACGAGGAGTACTAATTGACAAACCATCCGAGGTGTACAAGTAGATGAGCCATACGAGGCATAATAATAGACAAACTATACGAGGTGTACTAATAGACAAACTGTCAGAGGTGTACAAGTAGAAAGACCGTACGAGGCATATTAATTGACAAAATATACGAGGCGTACTAATAGACAAACCATTCGTGGTGTGCTAGTAGTCTAACAAAAGTTCTATACAAGGAGTACTAATTGACAAACCATCCGAGGTGTACAAATAGATAAGCCATACGAGGCATAATAATAATAGGCAAACTATACGAGGTGTACTAATAGACAAGCTATCAGAGGTGTACAAAATAGATAGACCATACGAGGCATATTAATAGACAAAATATACGAGGCGTACTAATAGACAAACCACACGTGGCTTGCCAATAGTCTATCTCTGTCAAGGGTAGTTGAATGAGAAATGAAAAATATGCCCTAAAAAATATGCAAAGCCCTATCACCACCAAAAACATATTTCGTATCTTCTCGATATTCACCACATCATGCGGACATGGGTACATGGGATAAAATAGAGATACAGTGTAAGCCGGTTACCACTCATGATTGACAAATATCTACAAAATATTGGTAGAAATGGGTAAACAAACATATATTCAATATCAAAATTTATAGCTTGTACAACACACGGATAGAAAGATAATTTTACTACGATTCATATGCTCAAATTGCACTTTATTTCATTAATTATATATGACATTAATCCGATTCACAGAAACGCCCTCTGGGGAAGTGCTAGTTTATCAGTTTATTAGTTAGTTTAAGCCTCCCTATCCTCAACAATGAGATGTAAAGAGAGGAAGGAAGAAGGCACCATTTAGTATGGAGTTAAGGGAACGTGGAATCTATGCAGAAAAAGAAAGAAAAGAAAGAAAAAATGTTTATTTCCAAATTGTCACATGAGATACATGCCAACATATTGGCTTTTAAAAGTTTCTTAAATATAGGGCATCCTAAAACAAATGTTCCATACGAGGAGTACTAATTGACAAACCATCCGAGGTGTACAAGTAGATGAGCCATACGAGGCATAATAATAGACAAACTATACGAGGTGTACTAATAGACAAACTGTCAGAGGTGTACAAGTAGATAGACCATACGAGGCATATTAATTGACAAAATATACGAGGCGTACTAATAGACAGACCCATTCGTGGTGTGCTAGTAGTCTAACAAAAGTTCTATACAAGGAGTACTAATTGACAAACCATCCGAGGTGTACAAATAGATAAGCCATACGAGGCATAATAATAATAGGCAAACTATACGAGGTGTACTAATAGACAAGCTATTAGAGGTGTACAAAATAGATAGACCATACGAGGCATATTAATAGACAAAATATACGAGGCGTACTAATAGACAAACCACACGTGGCTTGCCAATAGTCTATCTCTGTCAAGGGTAGTTGAATGAGAAATGAAAAATATGCTCTAAAAAATATGCAAAGCCCTATCACCACCAAAAACATATTTCGTATCTTCTCGATATTCACCACATCATGCGGACATGGGTACATGGGATAAAATAGAAATACAGTGTAAGCCGGTTACCACTCATGATTGACAAATATCTACAAAATATTGGTAGAAATGGGTAAACAAACATATATTCAATATCAAAATTCATAGCTTGTACAAAACACGGACAGAAAGATAATTTTACTACGATTCATATGCTCAAATTGCACTTTATTTCATTAATTATATATGACATTAATCCGATTCACAGAAACGCCCTCTGGGGAAGTGCTAGATCTATTTTTGAATCATTTCGCAATTGCAATAAAATTTATTAACCGAATGGTTTTTGCGTAAAGAAATGAAATAGAAACATGTATATCTATTTATGTAGATACATATATATACCTACACACGTACACACACATATTAATTTATATACTTATTGAAAATAAAATATTAGAAAAAAAAAAAAAAAAAAAAAAAAAAAAAAAAAAAAAAAAAAAAAAAAAAAAAAATACATATATAACATAAAGATAGAAGCAACCTACCATCTACTACACAGAAAATGACAGCTGAGCTCACTGTAATCCTAAGAAATTTTTCGCAAAAAAAAATAACTAAAAGGAAGAGAAGACTTCGAAAAACATAAAAATGAGCTGTTTTTTAATTTCTTCACAGAAATTTTTAAGAAAAATCAGATTATAGTCAAGAAGCAACACAACTCTTCAGCATTATAGGGACATGTGTACGTGGGATAAAATGGAGTAACATTGTGGCCGGATATCACATCTGAGTGGAGAATATTCACAAAATTGGCACATATAGGAAGATTAGGCCTTGATCCAAAATGATAATTTTGATTACAGAAATTTAGAGTTTTTTTTCGATTTGAAAGTTCAGTGCTAGTGTGCGCTGAACGCACGAAAAGAAAAAAAAATAAAAAGACTAAATGCAATGCTTAAATTACCCCTTTCCCTCCAGCTCAGCCGAAAATCGATTGAAAACATCTTCGAGAATGATTTTGAAATAGCGAGACAACGTTAGCCAAAAATTTAATTCATTATAAACTTTGCACAACCCTCACGTCTATAAACCTGTTTATTGGTGTACACACAAAATGTATTTCATGGTATATTTGTCATACGGACGTTAAATATTAATACAGAAAAGAGAAAGAAATAACAAAATAAAGATGAAGAAATACTCCTAATTATGGAAAGAACGTTCGTTCTGCTGCACTGAACTGACGGCTGTGGTGCTCATTGTTGTCGACAGAAATAAGTAAGATGAATATACGAATCGCTTAGCAAACGTAAAATGAAATAGGTTCTAAATTTCTAACAGAAATTTCAGGAAAAATTAAAATTTCTGATAGATGGGAAGTTCACACCGAGATGCTGCAGGCCCTATGACAGAGATGTAAAATGACGTGACACATTTACTCTAAATTCTTTTCCAGTTTTAGAGTTTTTGATATGCTGGGGAAGCTTGTTCCACAAAAAAGCTCCAGAAACTGAGAGAGCTTTTTGTCCCACGTTAGATGAACGGTAACTGACTAAAACATCGTTCCTCCGGTTTGGTCTTTCGTTTGGGATATTAGATGGAAAAAATTTTACCACCTCTGCATTACTTTGGGGGAGGTACAGAGAGGAGAATACTCGTCGAGCTTTCTGGATCATGAATCTGTTCGGTATTGGGATCCAGTCGAGTTTTCTTAAAAGAGGGGTGACATGATCGTATTTATTAAAATTTCCTTTGCATACCACCTTGGCGGCGAAGTTTACACATTTTTGCAACTCTTCCTGACGACATTTAGGTAAGTCTCCCCACACAAGACTGCAGTAGTCCAGACGCGATAAAACTAAAGACTGAATCACTAATAATCTAGATTTTTCGTCAAGTGTGTTCTTTATACGATGAAAGAACATTAAGGTTCCGTTAATTTTGTTGCACATTGTTTCGACGTGTGAATTGAAAGTCATATTTTTGTCAAACCAAACACCCAGATTTTTAACCTTATCGACTGGTTTAATTGTATCGTCTCCAAATGTTAGCTGGAATGGTGGTAAATTTTCAGTCGCATTCTGTGATCCAAAAATAATGCATTGCGTTTTACTTGCGTTAAGTTTGAGGCCATTATGGTCATACCACAATTTCAGATTTCTCAGAAGGTTTTCAGCGTTGGCTTGTGTTTCTGTTAAATCCGCTGTTGAGCTTGTCATGGCAATTTGTACGTCATCAGCATACATTGAGATTTTTGTGTTTGCCGGCATGGTGGGGAAATCGTTGATGAAAATTGAAAATAGGAGTGGGCCGATGATTGAACCTTGAGGAACGCCAAAGTTATTTGGTATGAATGATGACATTTTGTTATTCAAGCACACTGCATGAGAGCGGTTTCGTAGGTAGCTTTCAAACCACTGAGTGTCTATTCTGAGGTTTGAAATTTTTTTTAGAAGTTTCTTATGCTCAACACTGTCGAAAGCTTTGGAGAGGTCAAGCAATAGTAAGAGAGTTAATTTTTTTTGGTCAATATCTTTGTAAATTTTTTCTGTTATGTTTAACAGGGCGTCCTGAGTACTGGTATTCCTCCTGTAAGCATATTGATTTCGATGCAGTAGATGTGACTCGTCTATGTGAGACGAGAGCTGGTTTGTTATTACTTTTTCTAATATTTTGGACATAACAGGCAGGAGACTGATTGGTCTGTAGTTTGACGCTATGTCGATATCACCAGATTTATGTAATGGCTTAATTATGGATAGTTTCCATTGATCGGGAAACTTGTTTGTGACTATAGATGTATTTATTATCAAGCGAATAAAGGGTGCTGTGACAGGGAAGCTGTCTTTAATATGTTGGAGGCTTATGCCATCATGTCCAGTCGCTTTAGTATTCTTTAGTGAGTATAAGATTTTTCGTATCTCTATGACGCTAACTGGCTTTGGTCTCCACTTGTTGCTACTATTTGGGGATGAAACATCGCTCAGATTTGCCTCTGTAGATGTGTCTGAAACTGTCCTGGATACTTCATTGAAAACATCTTCGCCAACTTTTGAGAAGAAAGTGTTAAAGTCATTCGCCATTTCTGAGGGGTTGTCAAAAGTGCTTTTGCAGTCTGAATTTTTATACTGAGCAGCTTCTCTAATGATTTCCCAAGTTCTTTTAGGGTTTTGTTTTGCCGCCAAGAGTTCTTTGTGGAAGTAGTCCCGTTTTGCTTCCTTAACTTTTCTTCGTAGGATCTTCTCATGATCTTTATATAATTTTCGACGCGTACTGTCTGATTTATTCAGTTTGTACTCACGCTGCAAATTTCTTTTAGCTCTGCTCAAATGTTTTATCTCATCTGTTATCCATTTAGAAATTCTTGGCTTAACTTTCTTCGTAGTGAAAGGTGCGCATTCGTTAAGAGCTGATACGAAATTTTCGTTGAAAAGCGAAACTTGTAGATTGACATCATCGGTGTTTTCCATGCCTTGAAATTCACTCCATCTGTCTAATAGCTTTTCTTGAAATATTTCAGGGGAGTAGTGGTTTTTCATGCGATATGTAATGTAACTAGATTTCTGTTTCTCTTTTGCAATATTGATTTGGCATTCTACCGAATGGTGATCAGAAAAGGACGGTAAGATTTCTGTGCTGAGTACTGCTTGGGGATTGTTGGTAATTGCTAGGTCAAGAAGAGTTTTAGAAGTGTTGGTAATTCGCGTTGGTTCTTGGACCATTTGAGAAAGATTAAGTCTGTGCAGCATCTTGCTTAGCTGATTGTTTTTATTTGTCAGATCCACGTTAAAATCTCCGAAAACATAGAAAGACTTTTTGGCTGCAGAGATTGATCTAAGCGTATTTTCAATGAAATCTAATGTTGGACGAAGAGATGCTGACGGATGTCTGTAAAGACTGCCGATAATGAAAGACTTGTGTTTGTTTACTTGAACATTGAGCCAAACCATTTCTATGTCTTCGCATTTTTCTTTTATCGGAACTAAGGATGTAGAGTAGACATCTTTGATGAAAATGCATGAGCCGCTACCTCTCTTACTCTTGACTCCGTCATAACGGTACAATTTGTACCCGGCAATGCTGAGATATGAGCTTTCGACTCGTGAATCGAACCATGTTTCAGATACGCATAAAATATCGATATCGTTAGTGATCAACATTACTCGTACGTCATCCATTTTACCATTGAGGCTGCGAGCATTTATGTGTAATATTTTGATATTATTTACCTCAATAGGCAGATCTTTAGTGGAGTTATTGCATTTTTTAGGTCTAGCAGGGCATTTAGTATTCGTCTCTAGGTCTTTATTGCCGCGTTCATTGTTTGTGATTTCAGCTTCATATTCAATTTGATCACTGTTATTTAGTCACAAAATGGGGGAGGGAGCAACACGATTTTCATCACGCATTTTCAAGAGGGCGCTATAGTGGTCCTGTTTCCGGTGTATGTTTACCGGAGGACAGTTTATCAGAGCATTTGATGTAGGGGAGATTGTCGTCTTCCAAATCCCATTGTCTCTTTCATCAAATACGTGAATTGGTGTTCTCGTTACATTAGAAAGTATTTGGGGTATGAGGTCTCCAACTGCGTGATCGAAGACTTTTCTATCGATGTATTTATCGATGAGTTGTTCGAAACTGCCACTGTTCTTGTCAACGAATTTTGCATACTGGTCCTTGTTTCTGGAGCTCTCAGTTTTGATGGCTTTTTTCAGAGATATATAATTCCATTTCGATTTTTGTTGTGAAGCAAGCTGCGTCGTTACGGCGTGGAGGAGACAGTGTCCGTCACCTACAGTGTAAGCAGGCTCCAATTTGAGCGATCGTTTTAAGTCGTCCAGTGTGTGTGCAACGCGTGTGCAGATTTGATTCACTGTTGGTTTTTCGGTAGCAGTATTAGTTTGGTCGTTCGACGGAGGCCCGGCAGAGGCATCAGATTTTTTTCGAATAATTTGATTTTCTTTGGAATAGTTTTGAATATCGGTATTTGCTTGACTTTCCTTGGTTCTTACGTACTCACTGGAAAGTTGAGAATTGGTTGAAAAGGAGGGCATGTCGCAATCACTATTTGTGTCGGAAGCAAGTAACGCAAATTTATTTTTCGTACTGACATTATATTTGTCTGAGATCGAATCAGGGAAAGGCTCAGGCTTATTTACGTTCCTCATGCAGTGGGTGAGTGAGTTACTCAGACCTCTGCTTGATGTCGCAATCAATTTTGAAGGATTTGGTGTACCATGTGCAGTGATATGCATAGGCTTATATTCTTTTTGAAAGTCTAATGTGAGACTATTTGTCTCATTCCGTGAATTTTTCGATTCATTGGAATGACCTACAATTCCATTTATTGCTTGACATTTGTTGAAACGAAGACAATATGGCACGGTGATTCGCAATGTTGATTTCATTGCAAGTTGTTGAAGAAAACAGAAGTTCTCTTCCTGGGTCCGAGGCCATTGAAAGTTATTGAGTGCGTCACCATTTTCATTTTCTGGGTAAGTTTGAAATTGAATCAAGTTTAAACCCAGGTTTTTGCAAAAATGCCTCGCTTTGTTGAATTCGTTTGCACTGCAAGCATTGGCAATATAAATGCGAGAAAGTGCGTACTTTCTTACAATTTGTTGTTTGATTCGAGCAAGGTCTGAGGGCGAGTGGCAGAGACCATCAAAACTTAGTATATAATTTTTAAATCTAGGCATGCAATTTACAGTATGGAGAAGGTCATCGAAGCGCCCTGATGGAACAGTTTTGATCCAGCACGAGCGATCGATGTCCTTTCTTCTGATCGTGCTTAGGATATTATCACCTAGCAGCAAAGTGTCGTAAGGTTCTCGACAATTGGAGTCGATTTCACAAGAGATACTAGCAGGTACCACAGGTGCAAGGTCTTGAGAACTTATATGTGAATTTAAAGCAAAAAGCTGTTCGGTTAGGTTCTGAATGTTTGATACTGTAGAGAAAATCGACGACGGGCTAGGAGGCTCACGTTGTCTTAGGGATTTATTGAAAAACGCTCTTGTTAGAGACAAATTGTGAATAATTTCATGAATTTTTTGAGAGCTTGTTATTTGAAGCGGGTGCAAGTAGCCATTAAATGAAGCAACAGTGTTATTTTTATTGCTCTGTACTGGAAATTTTATTTTGTTTTCACAGCTTGCGCTCTGGGGTGATTTACTGCCAGTATCGGTTTGTGCGCGAAAATTATCGAACATATTATCTGGAGAATGAGAAAAGTCTACCACGCTTGAAATGTCCTTATTAGTAAAAACTATTTTTTCTTGTACCACTGATGAGGATGGTGTTTGTGTCCCCGCCGCTGGCGGACAGTTCGGAGCGTTGTTGTTGACGCAGAGCTGGGGAGCTGGCACGCTGTTTTGCTTGTTCAGATGAGGAGCAGGTGGTTGTGGTGCTGCGGCTGAGACTTCACTGCTTCGAACCTTCAAATGATTGCTGGAGGTTTGGCAGACATGTTTTCCCTCATCCGGCGATATTGATTGCATAGTCTTCACTGACGTTGCTTCGGAAGGTGACACACATTCTTTGACGGGGTTACTGGCAGCTGTTAACAAGTCTCCCGTCTTTTGAGCATTAGAATTTTGTGCGTGAGAGGATGTAGGTCCCCTACTTGCAGGCACTTTGCTTGGTAAAGTCGTATTTTTGCCCCTGAGAGAACCATTTTTTCGGGATGTTGTGTAGGGCAACATTTGTGCAGAGAACGGCACTTTCCGGCCTGCGAGGCGAGTCTCGTAGTGATGCATCATCGTGCGTTGTAATTGTATAGCTATGATGTTTTAAACCATTCGGTGTCAGTAGGGAAACGGAGGTACGAAACACAATAATTCTTCCGTGCACATTTTTCGTCTTGGCCACGTAGGAAGTGAACAAAAACTTCACTGAGATGTTAGACATTACCAAAAATTTATCAAATCAAACGTAATTTCTCTGGTTGCTTGGAGCGCAAAAGTTCATCAGGATTTGCCATGCTCTAAACAGTCGGAGAGACGGGAGGCAGGGGTACGGGAAGAGGGGGGGGGGGGTAGTGAACGGGTTCGGTGAGGGGTGATTGAGGGGACAAGGACACTTCAGACAGACAAGCCCATAGGTCGCGACTGGGCTGAGCTGAGCACACCTTTCCTTCGTGTTGGTAGCACTGCTTTGTTAGCTTCGTATTTAAATTGCACTGTTTTAAGCAGGAATAAGACAAAAGTTATTTTTTTTTCTTTTCGCAGTTCCACAGGTAGCGTCATATACACTCAACATGATGTTTTTTTTTTTGCAATAAGAGATGAGAGAAACCGAAGATGAAAAAGTTTTTTATCCTTCTCAGGTTTTACGTCACTAGTTAACCAACATTTTCCATAAAAAACAAGACAATAATGTAAGCCAATTTGGTGAATCAGAAATTGATTGTGTGCGTTAGAGATTTTTCAACATTCATGCTCTATTGTAACATAGAAGGAGGGAGCAGGATGCTTGCGGTCGGCAGAGCAGCGTTGCTTGCTGTCCTGCTTGGGGAAGAAAAGAGAACAGAAAAAAAGAAGAAGAAAAGAAAAAAAAGAACTTCAACTCTTCCATCAGAAGATTGCTCTGGTGAACTTTTCGAGAAACGTCGGATTGTTCAAGTTTACTTCACATTGTGGAATTATGCTCTGTCTGTGAACACAGGCTTACTATGTTTAACATGGTAAATTTTTCCCGAAGTTGCTGGATCAAGTTTATTTAATTTTTATATTTAAAAGTTCCTTCAAAGAAGAAGAAGTTTTTTATCCTTCTCACATTTAACGTCAATAGTTAACCAAAATTGTCCATCAAAAGAACATGAGGTAAGCTAATTTTTTTTTAATCAAAAATTGAATGAGTACATTAGAAATTTTCAACATTCATGCTCTATTGTAACAAAAATAGTTCACAAAAAATGGTCACCATTATTTTCCAAAGATGCGAGTTTGACAGAGCACACTTTCTATTTTGTTTCTGGAGATAACGGCACTTGTCCTTCCACGTTAAGAGTGGAGGTGTTTTGGAGGGATGGAGTGGAGATGGAGGGGGGATTGAGGGGCCAGGGGTAAGCTTGTTCGCGCTGCCCTCACCGGCACTGTGAGAGCAACACTAAGTTTTCACATCTCGCCACTCTGATCTGCTTGTTAAAATGATCATAATTGAATCACCGAAACACTGAAAGTTCACTTTTACCATTTAGTTAGGTAGACGGCACATTCACGGACACACAGTTCTAATTTCGTACTTCGTGGAGTTTTTCTTCCCTCACATTCTGAAACAATTTAGCTCCGGTAACATGGAGCGTGCGTCCACGGTGACAGTTGACGGTAGCAGAGATCCACGAGAACCATGAGCAGAGATCCACAAGAACCATGAGCTCAGTTCTCAACGCAGAGTGCTGTCTAAATACATTCTTACACAAGAGCACTGTAACATTATCAGTATTATACACATATACATTCAAGGTGCTACATGAAAGGTTTCAACAGTTTTATCATGAACTTTGGGATAACTTCAGTGTGAAATTTCCTTGATGTCTCCTTGGACTGCTCATCCAGCTTCTTGGACTACTTGCAGGACCTCTACATCATCGCCATACACACAACACTCACAGTTTTTGAATCTCCCTGGGTTCCTGAGTGCCATGCTTAATGCTATTCTCACATAAGCTGTGACTTAACTTACTCCTACCAATATGAGCTGTGACATAATATGCTAAATGCTAAGGACCTGGGCTTACTAGTATCCTAGTATGCTATGCTAATATGAGCAGTAACTTAACTTGCTCCTGCAAATGTGCTAATGTGCTAATGTGCCGACTTGCTTCTGCTCACATGAGCCGGATTTAACTTGCTCACACCTCACCTTATTTTGAGTCATTAGTTCTACCTGAGTTACGTCATTGACCCTAGCTCAATTATCTCAAATTGCCTAATTCAAGTTCCCAAATACAACTCACTCACCCTGCCTACTCCATCGCGTGACGGCCTTCGCCAACGCCAGCCTGGCTCTCCGGCACGGATTGCCCACCTAGACAAGCTCTCCGAGATCAAGATCCAAGCCAGTTCTCCTTGGTTTTTCCTTCAATAAACTACACGGCAGGAAAAAGCTGAGTTAACCAAAAATTGTCATTCATTATCCCTCTTATAGTCGCTCAAATTTACTTGTCGAGAGTTGTTGTAGTCTTTGCCCGTCAATTCACTCCAGCGGACAATCAGACCCAAACACTGGTGACCCCAGTAAAAATAACACTGGCAACCCCAAAGATAAAAATCACTGGTGAAGACCCCAGTTAAAATACCCCCAGTTAAAATAACCCCAAAACCTTCTTTAAGAACTCGACAAGTATTTGAGAGGTTGTGAGAGAGGTGATTTTGGTATATCATTGTAGTAATAAATTTTCCATGTCGTAGTCTTTGAGAATTTCTTAGATTACTGTGTTAATGGTGATTCTCTGAGCAGCTCTAACAAAAATTTTTTTTCAGCGCTTTACTGTCCTTTTTTGTTTTATGTGCCTCAGTAGGTAGGGAAAATATATTGTTTTCCTATTTCTGTGCTTACGTTTAGTACGTTTATTCTGACGACCGCAAAAATTCGCGTTTCCATTCTCTCTTTCCCTCCGTTTCTTCAACGTTATTGATCGATTGAGTAGGTAGAAAAATAATTTTCCTCACCTGCTTTATTTTTGTGCCTACGCAAATTGCCGCATACCGCATAATTTTTTTTCTCGTTTCCAATTTCATATTCCCTTTCCTTCTGTTTCAACTTAATTTGAATGATTGAGTAGGTAAAGAATTAACGCAAACCCTTGCCACTTAATTCCAAGTCATAGGCACTGATATCTTAATTGCGCATCCCCAAAGAGATTGCTAGCATGCCTGACTCAGATAATGAAGATCGAGCCTCCACAAAACCCATTAGGCTCCCTCCCTTCATTCCGGAGGACGCCCACACCTGGTTTCAACAGTGTGAGGCGATGTTTAGGTATCATAAGGTCACTAATAACACTGACCAATTCTACGCCCTTGTTTCCGCAGCCCCCACAAAATTGTTGAATGATTCAAATCAATTGCTCGAAAGCCCTCCCGCCGTTGATCCGTACGGCACCTTAAAAAGGAAGATTCTGCAGAAGTTGCAGATGTCCGATGCGGACAAATTTCGTAGTTTGGTAGACGCCTCAGCAATTCCATCTGTCTCTAGCTCTTTCTCTCCCACTTCGCTAGTGAAAGAACTGCGGAAACTCGCTACGGGTGTTGCCGTAGCTGAGGGATTCCTGAAGGAAGTTTTCATGACTAAGCTTCCACAAAATGTGCGCCCATTTCTATCGCTAGCAGGCCCCGATCAAACGCTGGAAAAGCTAGCGGAGTCCACCGAGACGGTGATGCGCAACATCAATTCGCCACAGGCACCGCAAGTTGTGTCCCTAAATGCAGCTGCCGCAAATTTTAGCCCCGCTAAAACCCAGAATCAATCCGCAGCCACAATAGACAAGTTGCAGCAAGACATCGCTGAGATAAAGCAAGCTTTACAGAATTGCCAGTTAGGTCAGATTGGTCAGAGCGTAGCTCTCATTCAGCAAGGCCCAGGGAGATTCCAAAGCCACCAAAATGCCTACGACTATCCTTATGACTATCCCTCCAACTATCATCCTTTTCCTCCTCCTAAACGCTTTGATAGAGGTAGATCTTATGATAGGTCAAATCAAGACCGTCGCTTTCGGTCGCGCTCTCGTGATGCCGGTAGCAATTTATGCTGGTATCACACAAAGTATGGTGACCAAGCACGAAAGTGCGGGTCCCGTTTTTGCCCTCGCTATACCGAAATGACTTCGGGAAACGCAAACAGCAACGCATAGTAGCGAGTACTGCGTTGCCTCATTCCCAGACTACTCGCCTCTTGACCATCCTTGATCCCACAACCAAATACCGATTTTTAATATACACTGGCTCCAGTGTGTCAATTATCCCAGCCACGGTGAAAGACAAAAACAATCCATTGTTGGCGACATTACGCGCCGCAAACGGCACGCCAATTCCTTGTTACGGTGAAAGAGTATTAGAGTGCAGTCTGGGATTGAGGCGAAACTTTCGTTTCACATTCCTGATCGCGGAAGTACAAGAGCCCATAATAGGTGCTGATTTTCTAGCCAAGTTTGGCATACTTGTAGATGTTAAAAACCGTAGAATTAGGGACGAGGAGACACAGATCTCAATTCCCGCTTGTAGCATAACTAGAGCTAATGTCTTGCATTCTTTCTCTATCGCCTTAAAGGAAGAGTGCATGTTTGAGCAATTACTAAAAGATTTTCCTGCATTGACAAATTCTAACTTAGTTTCTACAAAAATGCAGACCAGCACAAAGCACTTCATAGAGACGCAAGGTCCGCCGGTTTACTCCCGTGCAAGGCGATTGCCGCCTGACCGATTGGCGTTAGCCAAGAAAGAATTCGCGCGCATGCTCGAAAATGGCATTATCCGCAGTTCCAAAAGTCCTTGGGCTAGCCCTCTTTTGCTAGTACCCAAGGCTAACGGTGAATTCAGACCGTGCGGGGATTTCCGCAGGTTGAATGCCGTTACTCTACCTGATCGCTACCCTATTCCTTACCTTCATGATTTCAGTGCTAATTTAGAGGGAGCTCAAATTTTCTCAAAGATAGACCTTCAGCACGCCTTTCATCAAATTCCACTTGAGGAAAGCGCAATTGAGAAGACCGCGGTAATCACTCCGTTTGGTCTCTTTGAATTCCTCAAGATGCCATATGGCTTGAGGAACGCTCCTCAGACGTTCCAAAGGCACATGGCTGAAATTTTCTCTGATCTCACTTTCGCCTATGTCTATCTAGACGACATCCTAGTGGCATCCACAACCCCAGAGTTGCACAAAGACCATCTTAGGGTCGTTTTTCAAAGACTGTCCGACAATGGACTCCTCGTAAATCCTGAGAAATGTGAGTTCGGAAAGTCATCACTGATTTACTTAGGTCATGAAATTTCTAGCCTAGGTCTAAAACCTTTGCCTTCCAAAGTAGAAGTGATCAAAAACTTTCCTCTTCCACAGACCCAGAAGGAACTAAGAAGGTTCCTAGGTTCTGTTAACTTCTATCATCGTTTCATACGCAACTGTGCCCAAACTTTAGCGCCCTTGTCTGACCTCCTCGAACCGAAACGAAAAGGAAAATCTATTGAGGTAAAATGGACAGAAGAAGCGCGCAAGGCTTTTGAGGAATGTAATATAGCGAGTAGTGTAAGTTCTAGTTAGGGAGACCAATAGTTGGCAACGCTCGAGACAGCAACACTCGCGGCCAGTCTACAAGTGAACTCGGGCTCGACAACAAGTAAATGTTGACCGAGTGTGTAAATAATATTACCTACTGTGGTTGGTATCTAACTTCTTAATTTCTAAACTAATGTACTAATTCTATGCTACCCTATTCTATATATTCCTTTCTATCTCCGCTCTGCTCTCGCTAACCACATTCTGGTATCTGAGTATCTAGTTATGTTGTAAGGTATCCAAGAGGTGAGTAAACTATTTTACCTAACTTGATGTCTATTACTATGTTGTGTCTATGTCTATGTGAAACCTATACTGTGCTATAGTGTAGGTTGTGATAGGAAATAAAGCACAAGTTAGCTTCCGCGACGGAACTATCCTACCCTATTGCTAATGCTGATTTCAGCCTCGTTGTGGACGCATCCAGTACCGCCGTAGGTGCTGTTTTGCAACAACAAGTAGGTACTAATATCTCTCCTCTTGCTTTCTTTTCCAAAAAGCTGTCGCCCACTGAGCGTGCTTATAGCGCGTTCGGTAGGGAACTTCTTGCTATCTACTTATCTGTGAGACACTTTCGCTATGCTCTAGAGGCGAGGGAGTTTGTGATCTACACAGATCACAAACCTCTGACCTCAGCGATCAAAATGCCTTCTGAAAGACATTCCCCAAGGGAAGCTCGACACTTGTCGTTTATAAGTCAGTTTACCACTGACATCCGCTTCATAAAAGGGTTGGACAATACTGTCGCGGATTGCCTATCGCGCATAAATACTGTCCAAACCAGTGGTGAAATCACTTTTGGTAATATTTCCTAAACGCAGAAGGAGGATCCTGAACTTCAGGACCTTCTCAAACCTTCTAACACTTCCTCTCTGAAATTAACCTTGGTTGACGGCGTGTACCGTGATGCCGAGCGACTTTCTCGTTTGTACCTTCCTGCAACTCTCCGCAGAGTAGCTATCCTGCATTACCATTCTCTCTCTCACCCTGGTATTAACCGTACATTGCGTTTGATTTCTGATCGTTACGTCTGGCCAGCGATGCGTAAGGAGGTCAAGCAAATTGTGCAAAATTGCCATGCATGTCAGAGTAGTAAAGTGGTGAAACATAATCGTGCAGCGCTGCAGAGTTGTGCATTCACAGGTCACAAGTTCGACTCGGTCCACCTAGATTTGGTGGGTCCTTTGCCTTTATCGCGCGGTTATTCTTATTTGTTGACCATCATCGATAGGTTCACACGTTGGGTTGAGGCTGTCCCTCTTCCTGATACCCAAACCGAGACTGTAGCGCGCGCTTTCATGTCAAACTGGATCTCTAGATTTGGTGTCCCCTTAAAGGTCACGCATGACCGGGGATCACAATTTACCTCCAAATTCTGGAGTGAGCTTAGCATTGCTTTAGGGTGTGCAAATACATCAACTACAGCTTATCATCCACAGTCAAATGGACTTATTGAGAGAGTCCACAGAGACTTAAAGTCGGCATTACGTTGCCTAAACTGCAGCAATGATTGGACTGACAGACTTCCAGTAGTACTACTTAGCATCCGAAATTTACATAGACAAGATCAGCAATGCACAGCGGCTGAAATGCTATATGGTCAGACACTTCGTCTCCCCGGCGACATTGTTGACCCAAAACCTTTGCCTGAATTTTCATCCGCTGACCGTTCCGCATATGTAACCTGCCTAAAAGATTGCATGCGCCAGATCAAGTATGTGGCTCCGCGAATGCCTCAGACTGAGGACAAACTGGATCTTGCCCTGCGAGACTGCACACATGTGTATGTCCGAAACGACGCCATCAAACCTACACTCACGCGCCCTTATGATGGCCCATTCAAAATAATCAAACGCACGCCCAAGTATTTTGTCCTGGAAAGATCGGGTTCACACGACCCCGTGAGCATGGATCGATTAAAGGTCGCGTACACTTCCGATCATAGTGTAACTGCTAACCCATCATTCTCTCCACAGAATTCTCCTTCCACTGAGACTCGATCATATCTCCCATCTCAGCTTCCTCAGTTGGCTGCATTATTGCCTAGTCAACTTGAGTGTAATCCTTTCTATGTGCCTGTACATTCAAACCCTACCTCTAACCCTGTCGTAGATTCTAATTCTAGCCCTCTTACTGACACAGCGACAAGTCTGGAGAGACCAGACGAGCCCGCTGCAGTAACTCCTGTTCCTAGGACTCTTGCCGATCTAAACTTGCAGACCCGTTTGGTGAAACTTCCCCGCTCAGTATCATTTGCCAATTGCCGAACCCGGCAGGGTCGTGTAGTTCGCCCTCCTTCCCGCTACAGATGATTGCAGCGGGTGGACCTTTCGGTCTGCGCCTTGGGGGGTAATGTAGCATACCGCTACATAAGCGTAAAAATTAGAAATTTGCCATTCGCACTTAAATAAATTAATTAGTAGCATTAAAAATCTTACTCTAATTTATTATTAATTATTTTCTACTTCTAATTCGTAATCATTGAAGTTTTTGTGTAAATACATGAGACGATAAAATAACAATTGACATTTTTCGAGAGAGAAGCCCTCTGGTGGCAATACTGCGCAAGGCGCGTCTCTGTTTCAAAAAGAGCACTCTTACTTTGGCGGTCGCCTAGCTCGCTCACAGCACTTTTCTCGTGAGTAATCAGTGTTAGAAAATAATCGTGTTCTTTCTTCGTGTTCAGTGAGTATTAATAGTGACAGTGCAAGGTTATTTGGATACTTAGTTATGCGTAGGAATTGTGATGTAGCATGTTTTCATTCAGTGTTTTTTTTTTTTCTCAACATGACTTAGCGTAAAATTTTGCGTCAGATGTGCATTGCATTTCCGTGTCATGATTTTATTATCAAAACATAATCATGTTCGTTCCTTTCATTACTACAATAGTATATACCTGCAGTTTCCATTCATGATTCGATACTCGGAACGAACGCGGCGGAATTGCCGGCGTTCGTTGTCGATAGCGTCTTTGTGTAAAGGCGGAACATCACACCGTCGTCTCTTGTCACTACTCCGTGACTATAATTCACTATAGGCATGTGTTATAGTAGCATTTATTCTTTTTTTTACAAACCGACTTGCAGTAGTTATAAATTACGAAAAGTATTCATGTCTATGCTTGCTAAGTTTTGGAATTTCATTTCTTAATTCCATACTCTTTGAAACCTTTACGTAACCGCACTTATTTCAATATAAAACATTTCAATAAAATTTAATTTAACTCATCGCATTCTTGTGACAAACACCCACTACCATCTGCCTATCTTGAGTGTGTGCAAATTGCTGGCGGCTTGGCTGAGGCCGACGTGTAAAGCCGCCCGGCTAAATCGCCGCACGGAATTTTCATGCTTTCGTTTTTTTTTTCTTCGCGTATTTTCCGTCTGTGAAATCAACGCTTAGGTTTCCTTTTCCTTTTATCATTGGGGATATATATATTCCTTTTATTCCTTCATTATTGCAAACGATATTCATCAGTAAATTTCAGTAGAATTTCTAAATGAACTTTAGGAATTTCTTTTCTCTGTATTCTTGTACCGTTATGGAGATTTTCTAGAGTACATCAAGAAGCTTAAATCTTCATGTTAAGCATTTCCTTAATTACTAAATTCTTAAATTTCATGCCTTGCATTTAAAGCAAGAGCATTTGTATCAGAATCTCTTAATTGATTTTTTCCTATCCGTCCTTAAGTTAGCTGGTGTTGGATCTGTAGGACTTTCTCGGAGTGATCTACTTTATGGGAGTTTTATCATGAACTTTGGGATAACTTCAGTGTGAAATTTCCTTGATGTCTCCTTGGACTGCTCATCCAGCTTCTTGGACTCCTTGCAGGACCTCTACATCATCGCCATACACACAACACTCACAGTTTTTGAATCTCCCTGGGTTCCTGAGTGCCATGCTTAATGCTATTCTCACATAAGCTGTGACTTAACTTGCTCCTACCAATATGAGCTGTGACATAATATGCTAAATGCTAAGGACCTGGGCTTAATAGTATCCTAGTATGCTATGCTAATATGAGCAGTAACTTGACTTGCTCCTGCAAATGTGCTAATGTGCTAATGTGCCGACTTGCTTCTGCTCACATGAGCCGGATTTAACTTGCTCACACCTCACCTTATTTTGAGTCATTAGTTCTACCTGAGTTACGTCATTGACCCTAGCTCAATTATCTCAAATTGCCTAATTCAAGTTCCCAAATACAACTCACTCACCCTGCCTACTCCATCGCGTGACGGCCTTCGCCAACGCCAGCCTGGCTCTCCGGCACGGATTGCCCACCTAGACAAGCTCTCCGAGATCAAGATCCAAGCCAGTTCTCCTTGGTTTTTCCTTCAATAAACTACACGGCAGGAAAAAGCTGAGTTAACCAAAAATTGTCATTCATTATCCCTCTTATAGTCGCTCAAATTTACTTGTCGAGAGTTGTTGTAGTCTTTGCCCGTCAATTCACCCCAGCGGACAATCAGACCTACACAAGTGCAACACTGAATCAGGATCATATAGAATCATTATTCGTAGAACTGTCTAGAGATGGCAAACGAATTGTGCTTGGAACGGTGTATAGGCCGCCTACAGCCTGTCCTATATCCTTCCTTAATGAGCTTAATCGAATTATTTCTCAGTTCAACAGGTCCTTCTACAATGACATAGTAATATGCGGTGACTTCAACTATGATTTGCTGAAACATGAAAGCTATGAACCAATCTCTAATTTCTTAAATGCATTTCATTCTAAATCTTTCCTTCCGATCATCACAAAGCCAACACGAATAACCTCAGAATGTGCCACGCTGCTTGACAATATCTTTATGACAGACCCAAGTGATTTTCTTGCTGGAATAATTACTTCTGACTTATCAGATCATTTTCCAGTTTTTCTTATTAAGAAAAATGTCTATCTTGCGTGCACCAAAGCACGGGCTGAAACTTATTCATATCGTAAAATAAATGAATCAAATTTAGAAGAAATGCGCACCGTTCTAGATGATTTAATGCCAACATTGCACATCACCCAACAAAACAACAATGCAAGGAGCATTGATGAATCAGTAGTAAAGTTGACTGAAACTATAATGACCGCATACAATCAGTGTTGCCCAATTGTAACTCGTACAGTTACCCCGAAAAATTAACAAAAGCCCTGGATTACTAGAGACATCGTGATAAATATAAAGAAACGCCAAGCGTACCTAGCCCTTCTTTGCGAAGGGCGAATATCTAGAGAAACATAAAACCGATTCAGAAACTATGTGACAAACCAGATAAGAACATCAAAAAAGAGCTACTGTACCCTCAAGTTTACCCTATTCAAAGCTGACGTTAAAAAGACCTGGCGCCTCCTTAACTCTTGTTATAAACCGAATAACGCCGAAAAAAAAAATTGGTTATATCACTCAAGATAATGTAAAATTCCACGAGAAGAATGAAATTGCTAATCTCTTCAACAACTTCTTTGTAAACGTAGGGAAAACTATAGCCAATGGTATTCCAAGTGAACCTACCGATCACCTGGAATTTATGGATCATATTCGAGAACACAACTCCTTTTTCTTTACGCCTACAAACTCCTCCGATGTAATTGCGTGCATAAACAACATGAAAAATAAATCGAGTGGGTTACAAACGTTTCCAACTAAAATACTTAAAATAATTGCTGATATTGTGGCCCCGCTGATATCCAATATTATTAACCAGTCTCTCTTACTAGGCACTTTCCCGAACTCCCTCAAAGTTGCTAGAGTAACCCCTATCTTTAAAAATGGTGAAAAAAACCTGTGTAAACAATTATCGACCTATCTCCATGTTACCAATTATTAGCAAGGTATTCGAGAAAATTGTGTATAAAAAAGTGTACTCTTATTTTGAACAAAAATCATTTCTCTATGATAAACAATACGGCTTTCGCTGTAAAAAATCAACAACACAGGCAATATTAAATCATTTACAATTCCTTTATTCTAATATAGATAACGGAAAGACTGTCTTCTCTGTATTTCTTGACTTTCGAAAGGCATTCGATTGTGTGGACCATAACATATTACTCTCGAAACTTCATTGTTATGGCATTCGTGGGGTTGCCCATGATTGGTTCAGATCATACCTAACAAATCGGAAGCAATACGTTGTCATTGACGACGCAAAATCGGACCCACAAAAAATTAGCCATGGAGTTCCACAAGGATCTGTTCTTGGGCCTCTCCTTTTTCTGATTTTTATCAATGATATTATTAAACCTACATCATTTTTTAAATTCATACTTTTTGCCGATGACAGTACGCTTTCTGCGGTCCTTCCGAACGAAAATCCCACTACGATTGCGGAGAGTATAAATAATGAACTCCGTAAGGTTTCACTGTGGCTTAAAGCTAATAAAATAAGCCTCAATATCGATAAAACAAATTATATTACGTTCTCATACAAGAAAAATATATCTCTACCATCCATTAAAATTGGCGAAGGTGAAATCAAAGAAACCAACTCATGTAAATTTCTGGGCATCATAATAGATAAACATCTGACCTTCAAAGAGCACATCACTCATATTAGTTCTAAATTATCAAAATCCATCGGAATCCTGAATAAAGTTATAAATTTCCTGCCTGAAACAGCCTTACTAATGCTTTATCGAACGCTCATTTCACCATACCTGCAATACGGAATAGAAGCATGGCATGGAACTGATAAAAATAAAACCAATATAATTTTTACTCAGCAAAAAAGAGCCATCAGAGCGGTAAAGAACCTAGAATATAATGCTCACACAAATGATTCATTCAAAAATTTACAAATACTTAAACTCTCGGATCTCTACAAAATCTCCATCTGCAATTTCATCTACAAAACATTAGCTAATGATGGCGACAATAGCCTTCAACAGTTATTAACTGCGCAAACTGGTCATCACGACCATTTAACACGAAATAAAAGTAAATTCATGCTTCCTTATTATTCAAAGGCCCGCTCGCAACATAGTATACTATTCGTTGGAACTAAAACCTGGAACTCAATACCTGCGGAGATCCGTGAAAGTAATTCTTACAAGGTATTTAAAAGAAATCTTGAGTCTCACTTCTTATCAGAATACTAGTCGTGTAAGATCACCAAGTCAAATCCTGCCTCCTACATGTCTGGTCCTAATAATGCAATTTGCCATGAGTAATATCGCCGATTTGCAGTCTGCTGATAAATCGTTATCGAATATACTGTTAAATATTGTTCATATGACCTATATTGTAAAATTAAACATCAATATCGAGTTCATTATCCTGTTGATCAGTCTAATGCGAAACTAGGCTAAGTGAATTAGGTTAAAAATTATTGTACGCCCTAGAATAATGTAATGGTAGGATGCCCTAGAAGTCGCTGAACTTATTCGGGCCCACAGGTAGCTATACTCAACTCTCACCATTGTATTAGACTTAAGAAACATTCTACCTCTGTATCTCCTGTGGTAAATAAATTGTTTAAATTGTTTAAATTGTTTAAATAAAATATATCTGTCGGGCCAAGTGCGTGCCTGCTTTCACTGTGCCAAGCATTGCTTTCGTTGGGCTTCGATCATCTTTTAGGGTGATCGATAGCGCGGTCGATAGCGTGCTAGCGCGGTGATTTGAAGTCCTGAGTTCTAGTCTCCGAACTCCTCGTACATTTATCGATCGGGCTCAATTTGACTGCAAAAGTTGAAAGACTCGGGCACTGTCAAGGCCCGACACGTCACAATTCTGAGCCAACCACAGACGCTTGGCTGAAGTTGCTCCACCCACCTTCTCTACAACTCCGCCTCTCATTTTCCAGAGCAAGATTAGTACCCCACCACAAGTCAAAGTCTCAATCCTTCCTTTCGATCATTACAAAGCCTACACGAATAACCTCAGAGTGTGCTACGCTGCTTGACAATATCTTTATGACAGACCCAAGTAATTTTCTTGCTGGAATAATTACTTCTGACTTATCAGATCACTTCCCAGTTTTTCTTATTAAGAAAAATGTCTATATTGCTTGCACCAAGGCACGGGCTGAAACTTACTCATATCGTAAAATAAACGAATCAAATCTTGAAGAAATGCGCAAAGTTCTAGAAGAATCAATGCCTACATTGCACATCTCTCAACAAAATAATAATCCTAAGAGCATTGATGAAGCAGTAGTAAAGTTGACTGAAACTATAATGACCGCATACAATCAGTGTTGCCCAATTGTAACTCGTACAGTTACCCCGAAAAATGAACAAAAGCCCTAGATTACTAGAGACATCGTAATAAATATAAAGAAACGTCAAGCGTACCTAGCCCTCCTTTGCGAAGGGCGAATATCTAGAGAAACATATAACCGATTCAGAAACTATGTAACAAACCAGATAAGAACATCAAAAAAGAACTACTTTACGCTGAAGTTTACTCAATTCAAAACTGACGTTAAAAAGACTTGGCATCTCCTTAACTCTTGCTGTAAACCGAATAATGCCGATAAAAAGAAAATTGAATATGTCATTCAAGATAATGTGTAATACCATGAGAAAAAAGAAATTGCTAATCTCTTTAACAACTTCTTCTAAAACTGTAAAAGAACTTAGAGTAATTGTGTCACGTCATTTTGCATCTCTATAGACCTGCAGCATTTCGGTGTGAATTTCCCATATACCAGAAATTTTAATTTTCTTGAAATTTCTGTTAGAAAATTAGAAACTATTTCATTTTACGTTTGCTAAGCCATCATTGCATTCATCTTAACTATTTCTGTCGACAATAATGAGCACCCCAGCCGTGAGTTCAATACAGCAGAATGAACGTTTTTTTTTTTCCCCTAATTAGGAGTATTTCCTCATCTTTATTTTGTTATTTATCCTTCTCTGTATTAATATTTAACATCCGTATGGAAAACATACTCTGAAATACATTTTGTGTGTACACCAATATACAGGTTTATAAATGTGAGGATTGTGCAAAGTTCATAATGAATTAAATTTTGGCTAACGTTGTCTCGTTATTTCAAAATCATTCTCGAAGATGTTTTCAATCGATTTCGGCTGAGCTGGGGGGAGGGGTTAATTTAAGCATTTTCATTTAGTCTTTTAATATTTTTCCGTGCGATCAGTGCACACCAGCACTAAACTTTAAAATCGAAAAAAACTGTTAATTTCTGTTATCAAAATTATCACTTTGGACCATTGCTTAATCTACCTATATGTGCCTAATTTTGTAAATATTCTCCACTCATATGTGATATCCGGCTACAATGTTACTCCATTTTATCCCATGTACACATGTCTGTATAATGCTGAAGAGTTGTGTTGTTTCTTGACTGTAACCTGAGTTTTCTTAAAAATTTCTATGAAGAAACTAAAAACCAGTTCATTTTACGTTTTCTGAAGTCTTCTTTTCCTTTTAGTTATTTTTTTTCGAATAATTTCTTAGGATTACAATGAGCTCAACTGTCATTATCGGTGTAATAGATGGTAGGTTGTTTCTATCCTCTTATTTTATATTTGTATTTTTTTCTTATATTTCATTCTCAATAAGTACATATATTAATATGTGTGTGTACGTATGTAGGTATATATATATCTACATAAATAGATATACATGTTTCTATTTCATTTCTTTACACAAAAACCATCCGGTTAATAAATTTTATTGCACTAGCGAAATGATTCATAAATAGATCTCCCACTTACACCAGAGGACGTCTCTGTGAATCGGATTAATGACAAATACAATTAATGAAATTAATCGTAATTTGAGCGCATGAATCGTGGTAAAATTATCTTTCTGTCCGTATGTTGTACAAGCAAATTTTGATGTTGAGTATATGTTTGTTTGCGCATTTCTGCCAACATTTTGTAGATATTTGTCAATCATGAGTGGTAACTGGCCTACACTGTATCTCCATTTTATCCCATGTACCCATGTCCGCATGATGTTGCAGAGAATATCGAGAAGATATGATATATGATATGATATATTGATGATATATGTTTTTTTTTTGTTCCTCAGCGGTAACTTGAGTTTTCATAAAATTTCCTTTAGGAAATTAAAAAACCATTCCATTTATACGTTTTTCGAAGTCCTTTTCTATTCCTTATCTTTCCTCAGGTTATTTCTTACGATTCATTAGAGCTTGGGCTGTCATTTTAAATATTGAAAGAGTAAGATTATTTTTCATGTCTATTAGCATTTTTCTTATATTCATTTTCAATACGTATATATATGAATATGTGTGATGGTGTGTGCGTGAGTGTGTGCGTGTGTGCACGCAAACATAAATGTTTATGTATCAGTGTAAACATGCACACGTTTCGCACACATATATGCGCACATGTACATATATCTGTTTCTATTTCTACTTTTTGCATAAAAAGCAAAACCTCAAGACACATTACATTTTACCTACAGCTCTGCGATCAGTTAACACTGCACCAAATTTCATACATAAACAAATTGATTGCGCTTGCTTAATGATTTATAAATCGATGTATCACGACCCCGAAGGGCATTTCTGTGAACAGAAGAAATTAAAAAGTATAAACAGACAAAGGAAATAAAGCACTCGTGCAAAAATTATCTCTATATTTGTATGCCGAACAAGCCATGCATTTCAATTTTGAGTGTAAGTTTGTTTACGCATTTCTAGATGTGCGTGCTGTGTTGCGCGATGTTCTTTACAAATTATTTCGAGACTAGCTTTTTTTTCTCAATACTTGATTGTCCTTTACGGTGGTGTTTCAATCTAGTTCGGTGTAGCGTTTTTTTTTTTTTTTTCTCCTACTTCGATGATCTTATAAATAATTCGAAAACTACTAAAGAATTCTTCGAAACTGCCAAGTTCTTAGTTGAAATTATCGAAGTAGGAAAAAAAAGGCAAGAAGCGCTGTACCGGAATCTCTTGGAATATAAAATATCCAAGAGATAATATTTCTCATTTCTCATTCAACTACCCTTGACAGAGTTAAACTATTAGCACGACCCGTATGGTTTGTCTATTAGTACGCCTCGTATATTTTTTCTATTAATATGCCTCGTATGGTCTATCTATCTGTACACCTATGATAGTATTGTCTAATATTACATCTCGTATAGTTTGTCTATTATTATGCCTCGTACGGCTTAACTATTTGTACACCTCGTATGGTTTGTCAATTAGTATTCCTCGTATGGAACTTTGTTAGACTATTAGCACACCACGTGTGGTTTGTCTATTATAGTACGCCTCGTATATTATGTCTATTAATATGCCTCGTATGGTCTATCTATTTGTACACCTCTGATAATTTATCTATTAGCACACCTCGTATAGTTTGTCGATTATTATGCCTCGTATGGCTTATCTATTTATACACCTCGGATGGTTTGTCAATTAATACTCCTCGTATGGATCTTTTGTTTTAGGAGGTCTTATATTAAGGAACTTTTAAAAGCCAATATGTTGGCATATGTATCTCATGTGACAACTTGGAAATAAACGGTTTTGTTTTGTTTTTCGTTTTTCTTCGTAAACGTAGGGAAAACTATAGCTGATGGTATTCTAAGTGAACATACTGATCACCTGGAATTTATGGATCATATTCGAGAACCCAACTCCTTTTTCTTTACGCCTATAAACTCCTCCGATGTAATTACGTGCATAAACAACATGAAAAATAAATCGAGTGGGTTACAAACGTTTCCGACTAAAGTACTTGAAGTTATTGCTGACATTGTAGCCCCGCTGATATCAAATATTATTAACCAGTCTCTCTCACAAGGCACTTTCCCAAACTCCCTCAAAGTTGCTAGAGTAACCCTTATCTTCAAAAGTGGTGAAAAAACCTGTGTAAACAATTATTGACCTATCTCCGTACTACCAATTATTAGCAAAGTTTTCGAAAAGATTGTGTATAAAAAAGTCTACTCTTATTTTGAACAAAAATTATTTCTTTACGATAAACAATACGGCTTTCGCTCTAAAAAATCAACAACACAGGCTATATTAAATCATTTACAATTCCTCTATTCTAATATAGATGAAGGAAAGCCTGTCTTATCTGTATTTCTTAACTTCCGAAAAGCATTCGATTGTGTGGACCATAAAATACTACTTTCGAAACTACACTGTTATGGCATTCGAGGGATTTCCCATGATTGGTTCAGATCATACCTAACAAATCGGAAGCAATACGTTGTCATTGACGACGCAAAATCAGACCCACAGACAATTAGCCATGGAGTTCCACAAGGATCTGTTCTTGGACCTCTCCTGTTTCTGATTTTTATCAATGATATTGTAAAATCTACATCATTCTTCAAATTCATACTTTTTGCCGATGACAGTACGCTTTCTGCGGTCCTTTCGAACCAAAATCCAGCTATGATTGTGGAGAGTATAAATAATGAACTTCATAAGGTTTCATCTTGGCTCAAAGCTAATAAAATAAGCCTAAATATTGACAAAACAAATTATATTACATTCTCATACAAGAAAGATGTATCTCTCCCATACATTAAAATTGGCGAAGGTGAAATCGAAGAAACCAACTCATGTAAGTTTCTGGGCATCATAATAGATAAACATCTGACCTTCAAAGAGCACATCACTCATATTAGTTCTAAATTATCAAAATCCATCGGAATCCTAAATAAAGTTAAAAATTTTCTGCCTGAAACAGCTTTACTAATGCTCTACCGAACGCTTATTTCTCCATTCTTGCAATACGGAATAGAAGCATGGCACGGAACTGATAAAAATAAAACTAACAAAATTTTTACTCTACAGAAAAGAGCTGTCAGAGCGGTAAAGAACCTAGAATATAATGCTCACACAAATGATTCTTTCAAAAATTTACAAATACTTGAACTTGCGGATCTCTACAAAATCTCCATCTGTAATTTCATTTTCAAAACATTAAGAAATGATGGCGACAATAGCCTTAAACAATTGTTGACTGCGCAAACTGGTCATCACGACCATTTAACCCGAAATAGAAGTAAATTCATGCTTCCTTATTATTCGAAGGCCCGGTCGCAACACAGTATCCTCTTCGTTGGAACCAAAACTTGGAACTCTATACCTGCGGAGATCCGTAAATGTAATTCGTACAAAGTATTCAGAAGACATCTTGAGTGTCACTTCCTATCTGACTACTAGTCGTGTAAGATCACCAAGTCAAATCTTGCCTCCTACATGTAACTAATGATAATGTAATGATGTAACTTGCTTTGGGTAATCGTTTTAATCTGGTTATCTGCTCGTTTATCGAACATACTGTTATATATAGCTGTTGCGATACAGAGAAGCGGCTGGGTTTAGGACCCCCTTCCCATACGCTGAGGGACTCTCAACCCCCACAAATGTTAAAGTGTTGTCCCTCATGCTTGCGTATACCTGCATACCAGACATGGAGAATAAAAGGATTGAAGATTTACATGAATTTATTTCTGGAAACACGTAGATAAAGTACACAAGGCATTGGAACGAAATGATTTGAAATGGCACGATTGCGTTAAAGAAAGGCACACACATATCTACCGTCATAAGGCTTTAAACACGACATGATATAAATGTGATGCTTACCGAGAATTCAAGTTACCAATACTCCCTCGCTGACAACAATTTACGCATCTACAAAATTGCAGGTTCCACAAGCAACACAAAGCACAGAAATTACGAGGTTGACAAATTACAATTTAACCTTGACTCACAACCAGGAATCAAATAATAGGATGCTCAGTACTGCACACAACGTAGTCTAAGCACTCATCTGAAAAGAATCACACTTAAATCACGCGCCAGGTGAAAACACTTTTCTGTGTGTAACACTTCATTTTAAAAATTGCACTTAAGCGCCCTCATTTTTCGAATTCACCCTGCCGACAATTATACACTTTCCACTCCGCTGTGATGTGCGGCTGCAGCTGACCTAATTCCATTCCATTGAGGCTGGATTCCTCTTCAATTCTGAAGCCTGTAAGCGGACTCAGTCTGATCTTCTCGTTCGGCGATGCTGCGGCCAGCCTGGCGGCGCTTGCGTTCGCGTTGAGAAATGCGTAACAACGGCTGCCCGCTAACTGCAGAGCTCCCAGCGCCCGACATTACTGCTGGCTTGAAGATAAACGTGGACAATTGTCTTGCTGGAGAAGGTGGAGTTGTTTGCGAATTTGGAGTTGATGTAGAAGCAAATAGAATGCTTTCTGTAGAGTTGTTGACACTTTGTCTCTTGTCGATAATCACCGCGCAGCCGAGGTATTCTGAATGGTCTTTGTTGCAAGTTGTCGTTTCGATGCAGTTGAGGTGTTTTGAGCGGTCTTTCTTGCAAGTTATCGTATCGATGTCTGCTGGTAACTTCACGCAGAAGTCCATATCGTTGTTCTTGTGCGCCCCCTCCCGGCAAGGGACGGGTGCACTTGCTCACGCACTCAGGTTCTCGCTGCTTTCCTTGTGCCGCTCCATCAAAAATCCTCCCTAGGCTTCATCTACCCTCCTTATAAGCGTTTCGCCTCCTTGCTTCGAGATTGATCCAGATCATTCCATTGTACAGAGGCAGCCTCTGCATCCTGATTGGCGGAATCCTTGTTTGTTCTGACGTCTGGGCCTCCCATTGGTGTGTGCTCAGACACACCTTCTCGCGTGATCCCTTTGGCGAGCGGTGATTCGCTCAGGTTGTGTGGGTCTCTGTTCATACGTCACTTCAGCCTCCTGCCCTCCGAAGTTTCGGCTTGTGCCTTGTGTGCGCTTGTGTTGTGCGTGTGCGTGTGTGTGTCGATGTGTGTTGTGTGTTTTTGTGCTTTTCTTGTGTGTGTAAGTCGTTCACGCTGCCTGCGCTCGCAGTCTGGTGAAGTGCTGCCTCTTGAGGCCGTGAAATATGACACCCCTCTTCCTCAGCTCAGCTTTTCTCATGTCGCGCCAGCCTCTGCGATATCGCTCAAACAATCGCTGCTTGTTTTCCGACAGAACATTGAAGAATTGACTTGATACACACGGGTAAACTTTGGTCCACATTCTCACGCTCAAGAATACCAGTAATAACGGTTTTTGACATTTTCTTGAAGTGAAGTATTTTCCCAAAAAAAAAACATTTTACGAGCCTGTTTCCCCAAAAATATTTTACGAGAGTATTTCTCAAAAATTCCCAAAAAATTTTGTGAGAGTAGTATTTCCTCACATAGCCGATTTGACCTATATTGTAAATACACCATAAAATATCGAGTAAATTATCTCAATGATCAGTCTAATGCGAAACTAGGTTAAGTAAACTAGGTTAAACATTATTGTACACCTTAGAATAACGTGATGATAGGATGCCCTAGAAGTCGCTGAACTTGTTCGGGCCCACAGGTAGCTATAATCAAATTTAACCATTGTACTAGACTTAAGAATCATTCTACCTCTGTATCACCTGTGGTAAATAAATTGTTTAAAATTGTTTAAAATTTTTAAAGGGTAAGGTGTGCGTGCAAGTCGCTCTAATTTGTTATAATCAAGGGCCTGTAATCTTTATAGTTTTCATCCCTTAATGTCTCTTGGCTAGTAATTTTGAAACTATTAAGTGTCCTCAAGTGAGGAAACACAATTTATCTTTCAGAGTCCTAGAATTCCAAATTAACGATTAACGATTATATGAGAAACTCAACAGCTAGAAGAGCATTCAGCGAGCGTGTGCGCACTTTATCATAGTCAGTAGGTAACTTACTTAGTTACTTAGTTGGTCTTCAGACTCCTCACCAATTAAAGGTATTAGTGCCTGATATATGAGCTTCTGGGACGTGGGGCGTTTCAAATTTTATTTGCAAGCTGGCTGTCGTTGAGGAAGTTGAGCAGTAGCTTTGTATCAAACTTGTCACTAAGAAGCATTTCCAAGTTGAAAGTTACATTATTATTATTAGCCCATTTTTTGAGTGACACTCTTTGGTCTTCATGCATTGGACAATCTACTAGCACATGGCTTATGCTGGTCTGACATCTACACAACTGGCACTGTGGATGTGGAAGTTTCAAGAAGAGATGCTTATGCGTCAACTAAGTGGTGAGTTACCGAAGTCTTGAAAGGATTATTTGATGTCTTCTGGGTTGTGTAGTACTTACTGTTGGTTTTAATGTAGGCTGTATGCCATGATAGTCTGTTGAGTTTAGGTCCCACTCTTGTTGCCACTTGGAATTGAAGTGTTTCTTAATAATAGGTTTAAGGTCTTGGTGAGCTAAGAAATTGGAGCTAACCGTCTTAAGTTTACATGCTGCTTTGGCCAGCTCATCTGCTTTTTCATTTCCTGGTATGCCTACATGACTTGGTACCCATTCTATTATTAGCTTATTGGGTGGTAATTTATGCAATAGCTTCCTCATTTCATATGTTAGGTAGTGTTTAGAGGGTAATAGCTGATTCAAGACCTGGATAGAACTGTAGGAGTCGGTGAACAGAATAAATTCTCCATGTTTGTCTTCTATGAACTTGATAGCATGAAAAATTGCAGTAAGTTCAGCTGTGAAGATTGAAGTGCCATTTGGTAACCTTGCCAAGATGCTGTCATTCTCAGAAAATATGCCAATTCCCACTTTATTGTCTAGAATTGAGCCATCTGTGTAGATTTCTCTTTTATTGGGATAGGACTCCTGCAGGAGCCGAAATAGGAGTGTGCAATGGCTATAAGACAGCGTGTCCTTTTGTTGCAGTTTAAGGCTGTGTTGGCAGCGTATCTCAGACATGTCATATTTGTCTTTTGTTGCTATGCATGATATGTTCTTTGTTTCTATGTTAAGTTCTTTTAGTAGATGGTATATACGTCCAGAAATAGGAAGTAAAGTATGTCAGGACTATATTCTATTAAAAATAAGAATAGTAATCGTGTACAAGAGTTCTCACCGGGGGTTCTGGAATGCTTAGCATTCTTACAGCATATTGGCACAGTTGACTTTTTTGAGAGTACTTGAGAGGCATTAGGTTTGCCTCTACTTCAAGATTGCTGACTCTGGTACATCTCAGAGCCCCCAGCATCATCCTGGCAGCTGCATACTGCATTTTATCAAGCAGCTTGAGATATGTTCTACAAGCTGTGTCTAATAAGAAGCTGGCATACTCTAGCTTTGGCAAAATAAGTGCAGTATATATTTTCTTCAGAATTGCGTACATTGCTGACCATTTAGTGTTTGCAAGCATACGAAGAAGTCTGATGTCTTTTTGACATTTGTTTGCTGCTTCTTTTATGGGTGCGCCCCACTTCAGTTGCACATCCAGTGTGACTCCCAGGAATTTAAGTTTCTTTACATGTTCAATTTATGAGCTCATATATCTTAAAGGGTGAGGGGGTTTGATACGTTTTCTGGTGAAGATCATGTATTATGTTTTTTCTGCCGATATTTGTAAACCCCAGCGTTGTGACCAGCCAAGTATATTATCTAATGCCTCCTGCATAATATCAAATGCCTGGTATATATCAGTGTGTTTAAGCCAAAGTGCCCCATCATCTGCATATAGGGATGTTTGTATTTGTGGGTTCAGATCTTGAAAGATGTCGTTAATCATAATATTGAACAGGGTAGGACTAATTACTGATCCCTGAGGTACTCCTGCCTCTAACTTGACTGGCTCGGATAGCGTAGAGTTGACTCGGACTTTGATGATACGATTGCTGATGAACGATTTTACTATTTCTGGTAGGTTTCCTTCAAGTCCCAGTAATTCAAGTTTTTTGGTGAGCCCATGATGCCATACAGAGTCAAATGCTTGCTTAATATCTATAAAAATGGCAATGCAGAAATCCCGAGTGATGAGTGATTTCCGTACGGAGTTTTCTAGTCGGGAGAGTGCATCCAATGTTGAATGCCCTGCTCTGAATCCACTTTGTGTTTTACTGATGTGTTTTTTGTTTTCAAGGTATGCAAGAAGTCTCCAGTTGACAATTTTTTCAAATACTTTGCATAATACATTGGTGAGAGCAACAGGCCTATAAGACTTTGGTTCTGTTGGAGTTTTTTCCAGGCTTCAGTATGGGGCATATGATAGCTTCTTTCCATTGATTTGGTATCGTGGATGTCCAGATTTTATTATAAAAGTTCAGTATGTTTGTCTTTTGAGTGTTATTCATGTTTTTGATGAAATCCAGTGAAATCATGTCTGGACCAGGAGTTTTAGTTTTTGAACTGTCTACAGCTCTGTTGAACTCTGTAAAATTGAGAGGGCGATTGTAGCACTGAGAAGTTAAGCTTTCAAAGGAGATGTTGGTAGCTTCGCAGATTTGCCTGTGATCATTAAATATTGGGTCGTTAGATTTATTTTTACTATCCTGAGCATATTGCTGAACTAAAGTGTCAGCAATTTCTTTGGTACATGTAGTGATTTGATCATGAGAATCTTTAAAAATTATTTGACTTCTATTTCTATTTCCTTTCATAGCTCTGATCTTTTGCCATACAACATTAGTGGGACTTTTATCATTTAGGCTCATTACAAACTCTCTCCAGTAATTTGTTTTTTTCCTCCAGAACCATTTTTCTAAAAACTGCTCAGGCGCTTTTGAAGGCTATCCACTTTTCTATATTTCCTCTATGGTTTTATACCTTTTGTATTCCTTGTGGTAATTTTTGTGGGCCACTTTACATTTTTCGTTCCACCAGCAGTTGCTTTTTCTTTGTGTAGTACCGCTGGAGCTCATTTTGACTCTTTCTTTTGTCGCGTTTATTATTGCTTCAGTAATGATACTGCAGGCCTCTTCAACTGTTTTATCAGACCAATGTGTAAATTTTAACGCTGCTTCAAATTTTGCCCAATTTGCAGATTTTAGTAACCATCGCTTAGGAACCTCTACTCTAGGGACTTCAATGTTTGTTTCAATCCATATTGGAAAATGGTCACTAGTGGCAGTATCTGGGTGGGTTTTCCATGTTAGTATGGGGTACAGATCCTCTGAAACAATTGTCAAGTCTATATGTGTGTATGTTCCTGTTGAAGCTAAGAAAGTTGGGGAGGAATTGTTGAGCAACACGAGGTGATTATCCGTTATCCAAGTTTCAATCTCTTGTCCCCTTTTATCAGTGAAAATCGGAGCCCCATGAATAGCTATGTGCATTTGAGTTCATAAGAATGATGCAGGAACCTGTTATAAGGTTGTTAATTTCTTCTAGGTTATGTTGCAGGAAAGTCTGATCAAGATAGGGAGGGGAATATGCATTTATTATGGTAATAGGTTTCTTATTAACACAAACTTTACATGCAACTATTTCCAGTAAACTTCTTGAAATTACATGAATGGATGGAATGCTGTTGTGAACAAAGGTTAGTACCCCACCCCCTCGGCCTTCTGAAATAAAATGCTTGTTAACTAATGACCGTTATGTTAAAATTGTTGAATCAGAAATACAAAACCTATAATCTTCTTGGTCCTCTTGCTTATATGTACACACGTGTGTGTCCATGTTTTAACGAAACCGGTGTTTTTCGTAACCTAGGCACACACATGGCCGTAAAACGCGTGTATATATGTGTGTGTGTGTGTGTATGTGTGTGAGTGTGTGTATGGATGTATGCACACATGCATACGTATATGTACATATGTGTGTATGTGGGTATATATTTATATATATTTTTCTTTTTTTTATGCTTCCTCAAAATGACACTTGTGAACATTGACCGAAACAAGCGAATTCATACATTATTTCCTGGCGTCAAGAATTGCGAAGTCTTATGTCATGTACATGTAAACTGTCAAAAGTGTTTTCA
Source organism: Morinoia aosen (assembly GCA_030386875.1). Lineage (NCBI taxonomy): Eukaryota > Metazoa > Arthropoda > Malacostraca > Amphipoda > Talitridae > Morinoia > Morinoia aosen. The sequence continues at coordinate 5,964,155 of CM059569.1, forward strand.
CCCCACAATGAAAATGCATCGTTCATGAAATTGTGTTATCTCTTACAATTTTCATTACATGTATTATCAGATGTAGATTAAGCTAGATTAGGAGTTCATTGCCCTCAATCATTTCTTTTGACTAGTGACACGAGTTTTTCAATACTCGTGTGTGTGTATCATCTAAGTGTATTAATTTTAAGATATTTTAAAAACCAATGATGGTACTTTTGTACCATCTCTATTGGAAATAAACCATTTTTTTTTCTTTTTTATGTGTACACATATGTGTATATATTTACATGTATGTGTGCACATATGTGTGTACTAAACTGACAACTAGCATTTTACTAGAGATAATGGTCATTTTCTGTTCACTCTCAACTTGTAACATTACCTAACTCGTCATCTCTTTATTATTGTAAAGCATTCATGTACAAACTATACATTTGTTGTACGATCATCCATTTATATTTAAATAAAATGCTTATTAACTAACGACCGTTATGTTAAAATTGTTGAATTAGAAATACAAAACTTATAATCTTCTTGGTCCTCATGCTTATGCGTACATATATATATGTATATATCTGTATGTGTGTGTGTATGTATGTATATATATATGTACGTATATATATGAATATGGATTTGTATTTATATTTTTTTTTCATGCTTCCTTAAAATGACACTTTTGAACATTTGCCGAAACAAGCGATTCATATATTATTTCCTGGCATCAATAATTGCGAAGTTTTATGTCATGTACATGTAAACTGTCAAAAGTGTTTTCACCCCACAATGAAAATGCATCGTCCATGAAATTGTGTTATCTCTTATAATTATCATTACATGTATTGTCAAATGTAGATTAAGCAAGATTAGGAGTACATTGCCCTCAATCATTTATTTTCGACTAGTGACACGAGTTTTTCAATACTCGTGTGTGTGTATCATCTAAGTGTATTAATTTTAAGATATTTAAAAACCAATGATTGTAATATTGTACAATCTCTATTGGAAATAAAGTTTTTTTTTCTATCTTTCTTTCTTTCTTTCTGTGCGTTCTTTTCTGTATGGGACATTGTAACCTCTTAATTTAACTTGGCTATTTTGTTTTAGGTGAGTTTCCTGGAGACATATAATTCCAGGCTGCTGTTCATCTACCATTACCCGTAAAAAAGGAAGTTTTGGATGAAAACCTGTGAGGTTCCATTGTAATATAGTTAAGTTCATTGTGAATTGATTAGAGAGATGAAATTCAGCTTTGTAAGTGTTTCCGTGATTATTTCCTCAGCATTTAGTATATTCCCAAGCTCAGTCAGGCACTCAATTTTCTCTGTAATAGAATTTGCTACTTATAGTTTAATGATGACTGGGAGTAACTGTAAGATAGATTTTCTGAAGAGAATCTCCATACTTACGTTTGGCATGTCTGTGTTATTTCCACCAATGTTTTTACCTTGATCAGGATTTTGCATAACTATTTGAGTTTGAGTAGTACCTTGTGAGGCTGGATTTGTAGGAGCATTTGAGCTACTTCTTAGGGTCCTATGGCTGTATCCTGTACATTCTGTGTTCTGTGCATGTTGATTTGCTTTTATTGCGGGGCGTTTTCTATGTGATGCTCTTGGTTTACATTTTTCTTTTTTGTTACTGAATTCACTTTATCTACAGGCTGTATGGTTTTTCTTGGTGAATCAGTAGCTGCAGCATATGAAACCACAGGTGTTTCTCTGGTGTTACCAGGAGTTATTGGTTTGTGCTAATGATGGGAAGGTATACTGGGATTGTATATCAGGAAAAAGTTTCCTCAAAAATCTCTTGTACTGGATTAGTTTGCTCCTGGGAGTACACAATTCTACTGGCTTCATTGAAGAAGATACGATCACTAGCTCGGAGTTTGCACACTTCATGCTCTTTGATGTAGATGGGACATTCTTTTGAGGTTGCTGTATGGTTTCCTTTACAGTTTGGGCAGTGATAGTTGTTTGAGTTACAATTTTGTTCTTCATGATCAAAGGAGGAGCACTTTCTACAAATCTTCTTGTTGCGGCAAACAGAAGCTGTGTGTCCCCATCTCCAGCATTTTATGCAGCGTATTGGGCTCTGAGAATAAGGGTCTACCTTAGAGTTACAGTACCCTGCCTGGATCTCTACTGGACATGTCGGTCCTAGAAATGTCAAAACAAAAATTGGCGAGTGTGCTCGTTTAGGATCCATGTACATTTTTCTTATTCCAACAACCCCAGAAGGAGCAAGTTGGTCAAGCAAGTCATCCAGTGAATCATAGAGAAATTCAGGAGCATAAATTTTGCCTCATGATGTGGATGCTCCCCAGGCAATCTGGGTTTCAACAGGTACATTGCCAAATGCTTGAGTGTTCAGCAGAGTTTTGATTCCCGTGGTACAGTCGTTAAAGGATCGGGCTCGTATGTTGGAGTCGCGGGTTCGTATCCCGGCGCTGGCGCGGAGATTTTCCCCGTTGGGTATAAGGGAAAGCTCAAGCACAATACCCCACTCAACCCAGGTGTCGGAAATGGGTACCGGCTTTACGGGGGAACCGTCATGGTGTCCTATATATAGGGTTAGTTATAAGACATTTGAAAAACCAATACTTAGATCATATGTATCAGGCTTGATTGGAAATAAAGCATCCCAAAGATGCCGATGTTAACCTAACCTTTAACCTTTGTTCCAGAGTTTTGGTTTTGATGATTAGGCTTCCTGTTCTTTTGTAATCTGCTTTCTCAACAGGTCCACAAATCTGGTTTAATAATTCCTGTACCTTGAATGGGTTGGTTAATGTGCTCATCAGTTGAAGAGATTATAATGTGCCCTATGGATTGTGACATCTTATTAGCATTTCAGAAAGATTCAGATTGATTTTGGCTGATTTCCTTTCTACAGTAGACTTTTTTGTCATCTGTTGCAGTTCTTCTTGATTATTAGGGATTTTGTCTTTACTTGCATTGAAGGAGTTTTCATTTGATAGAACTCCTGAGGGATTTGATATTATTGATAGGGATTGTTCCTCAATGGAAGTGTATGATATGTCATGAGTGTTCCTTTTTTTATTACTGTTGGTTTCAAGGGTAGCGTCTGGACTTTTGTCGAGTGTTCTCTTGACTGCATTTGTCAGCGTGAACTGGTTGGGACACAGTTATTGGGGTTGAGCTCCTAACCTCGAGATTTTTTTGGTAAAGGCTGTACCTCCATGTTTTCCTCTGACAGGTTGTGTGTGTGGGTGGGGTTTTTCTCTCTCTTTTTTTTTGGGGGAGCCTCCAGATGCTTTAGAATTTTTCCCATTGGTTGGCATTGCCCTTTCTAGTCTGTACAATACCTTCTGCAAAGTTTTAGATATGTTTTCTATTTTAGACACTTCTAATGTTTTTTTTTTTGAATGAAGAAACAAAGTTCAAGTCAAAGTTGCTATCCAACAAAGAGTACACTAGGTGACGTTTAAAGTCGATGAATTCTAAGATTGCTCAGAACTTGCCCGAGCTATGGGGCAAAGGCCCCAGCAGGTTAGTCAATTGCCCTCGACCACTGACACAGTATTCAGTTATCAATCATAAATACTAATAATTTCGTAAATAAAGTTACTTGCCAGTTTCAAGCCAGTAATTATCGTATTTAGCCACCACGTCCTGTCCGCTCAAACATCATCTCTAGGTAACTGACTTCCGTGCTGACGTCACACTAGCGAGATGGCTATGGGTTACCACAGACATAGGAGAAATCTCAAAATCTGGTTCTCTTCACAGACGGCTATGCTCCCTCAATATATACTCCCTCCACGGCGAATACTGAAGGCTCGAGTGGTCAAGCCCACGTACTTTGACGCACACTGTGCGCAACAATATTTGTAAATCACAGATGAGAGCATACATTTGAGAGTTTCATCTCTATAATTGAAAAATGATCCAATTCTTTACGTATTGACTAACACTATTTTAAAATCAATCTGCGTTTGTCAATACGTATAGAATAATATCATTTTTCAATTATAATGATAATGAAGGCATCTACGGATGCTTTATTTCCAATCAAGCCTGATACATATCACCTTGTACATTGGATTTTCAAATGCCTTATAACTAACGCCAGGACGCCATGACGCTTTCCCCCGGTCAAGACCGGTACCCATTTCAGACACCTGGGTAGAGTGATGTTCTGTGCTTGGAATTTTTCTCCTATACCCAACAGAGAAAATCGCCACCGCCAGCGCCGAGTCTCGAACCCGGGTCTCTGCCGCTCGGCGGCAGAACCTCTGGCACATGGCTATCGCGAGCACAAGATAAAAATCCTAATGGTATGCTCCCATCTGTGATTTACATATATAGCTGCGCACAGTGTGCGTCAGAGTACGTAGGCTCGATCACTCGAGCCCTCAGTAATCGTGTTGCAGAGCATGCCGGCAGGAGTTTTAGAACTAATCAGTTACTTTCCGCACCTTCCCACTCTTCAGTCCGCTCTCATGCAGAGAAGTCCGACATTCCTGTTAAATTAGTTGATTTTAGAGTAATTTCTGCTGCACCAAACCAAATAAACCTCCGCATTTTAGAATTTCTCCATATTTTGAAAGAAAAACAGGTTTTGAAGGATATGCAATCTGCCTTTTTTCTACTACTAACGGAATTTTAATATTGAAAATTTTCATTTTCATCCTTTCATATTTGTTTGCTATTTTCGTTCATGACCGATGTAAATTTGACACTTGACTAGTTTTTCTACATGTTTTCAGGTTTAAAATGACCCTGGGGGTCGAAACGTTCTAGAAATTTTCATTCATTGACTTTCCTAAATAAATAATGAGATTTAAGACGTGTGTCTTGGCATTTGTATTTATAAATAAACTTTAAATATGTGTGATGCAAATTAGATGGTATATTGACAGGATATAAATGATAAGAGATAAGAGTAATGGACATACTTATAAAATTTAGGTGTCAATGCGAAGTAATATTGAAGTTTGAACGAGGGCAGTAGTGAACTCCCTCAGCCGCACTTCAGCCTAATTTCATAAATTGTTACAACTATCTTCTAAAAATTGAATAAGATTAACACAATCATTCCTACAATTTTAAATTAAAATATTCATTTAACATTACCCCGAAATCTATTAAAATTTGAACCGGAAATACTTCGACATTTCCGAGAATTAGCTCTCATGTGTTTTGATGTAGAACCATTTCGCAAGCGCTCGTCCGTTATCGGACGTATATAAAGCCAGCCCTCCAGGCAGAGTCGGTCAGTCACGTAAGAGAACCGTCTGAGTGTAGTGCTTGGGCCCCAGAGGGGGACATAAGGACCTACGAGCCAACACACCAACACAACCACCTAGTCCTCAATCCCCGCCATTGAGCCGTAAACTAGACCCTTCTCAAAAACACTTGAGACGTACAAATCAGCCCCACGGCTCCATAACCCAGTAACCGGACAACGGTACTGCCTCTTTCGAGACCCCTTTTTCAAGAGCCTCCTTTCAACACTTTCAATTCTCGTTGAATAATTCAATCCTCCAATGGTGCCTCGCTCCAAGCGTTCAAGCTTCACCTTTTCATTCTCGCCGTCCATTCCACTTCGGCCATCTCCACTCGTTGAGCCACCCAAATCACCCACATACGGGAATTACCACACTCACACTCCGTCCTCACCGGACCCACAACGGATTCCCACTCGCCACACGAGTGGGTTGGAGTACGCTGCCAGGACTGGACCCGTACCCCGCATCAAGAAGCGGAAAACCCCAATGAGTGGACCGTGGCCACGGCACCCCTCAGCGTCGAAATAATATAAGCGGGGAGAATATCAGCGACTTTCACTATCATACAGTTGACAGTTTCGTGCAAGTGTGCTGAAAACACCAGTGCCAGTAGAGCACCAGAATACGGGTACTTACTCCTTCTGAGTCAAAGGGCCCAAACTGACTTTCAATCGTAATATTAGTTTTTTTGCATCTATGTGCCTAACCATAAGCACAGTAAATGCTGGTGACCCTGTCAAACCTTAATTGCATAAACCTTGTCATACCAGAACATCCCAACTGGTGTCGTACGTAAAAATTGAATTACTCGTACCAAGCGAAAATGCCTAAACTTCATGGGCTGAATGTTAGAGCCCAAGAAACCACCTATATGAGAGGAGGCAGGGTAGAGGGCTATTTAAGAGACTTTGAGGGAATGGAAGTTTTCACATTCGAACTTCCACAAGTGTCGTGTGTTATTATGTAAAGGGCACAGTCTGGGCGTACATTTGAGAAGTGAATGTTAGGAAACATTTTAATTTGGTGAATTTTTTGAGAATTAACGGGATATTTCACTAGATTGTGTTTTTTTAGATTGTGTTTTTTATGACTAAATTGTGTTTTGCTAAATTGTGTTTTTGCTTCGTTATTAAGATTCGTTTGTATCTTAGTATGCATAGAAAATTGCGTATTCCAACAATACGGGCATGCTGCTTCAACATTTTGGTGTGCTATGTGTAAGCCAACGGTTGTGGGCTTTGAGCGTGTGTTGGGTTTGTTTAAAGTGTGTGTAAGGAATTTCTGAAAAGGCATGGACAAGAGAGTAGTTTTGCGGGTAGGCGCCAACCACAAGAGGGTGACAGTGATATATATCACGACACTTGAACTTGGGAGTATAAGGACGAGAGGTTGTTACGAAAGAAAACAAGCATAGCAAGGGACTTGAAGGGATCATCCAGATTTTTTAACTTTTTGCGTCCGATTCGTTTGAAAATTGGCCAGTATATATATATTTTTTGAAAGGAAACTTTTTTACTGGTGTAACTTTTCGATTTAGGCCTCATTTTCTACGAAAAACTAGTTTTTTGGTTCATTTGGATATATAATTCAAAAAAGGACTCGTCATTGAGTTTTGATGCTGGAACAAAACCAAAAACAGTTTTAGAATCCTTGAAGCATTTCCAACAAAAGTGCTGAAGAAAATTGGAGTATTTGAAAAAAAATTGTGATAAGCGAAATCTTATCATTATACAGGGTATCCGACACTATTGTTGCCAAAATTTAACATAAGGTAGCGATCGTCGCAATGAACACTTTTTATTCTATTAAGGTATGGTCTAAAATGCTTAGTTAAAAAGTTACAAATACGCGAAGTTACTTTTCATCCGATATTCTGAGTGCTCCTCGACATCAACGACAAAGATTAATTTGTTTACTGTTACTCCTTCGGCTGCAAATGTATCACCGGCAATGGAGGAAGTATCCAATGCTGAATTAAAGGATATGCACCCTGTGTATGTTGCAGCAAATGGAAATTCTAGTGGGGCTGTTCGAATTTACGCAGAAAGGCATCCTAACAGACTTGTTCCATCGCGTCAAACATTCACAGCCATACACCGGAGATTACGTGAATACGGACCATTTCACAGACCACGACCTGAAGGAAGACGCCAAAGGAGAGTAGCAAATCCAGAAAAGGTGGAAGATGTCTTATAAAATACCTTCGGAACAATCCAACTTCAAGCACTCGTTTTTGTGCACGTGTATTACATTTGAGCAAAACTACTGTGTGGCAAGTACTACATAACAACGGTCAACATCCATTTAACTTTCAGCGTGTGCAGGAATTGCACGGTGAAGATTTCGAACGTCGTGTTGAATTTGCGAGGTGGTTTCAACAGAAAACATATCAACAACCTTGTTTCCCATCCCGAGTCTTAAGGCCTGTTGACACGATCATTGATGAGCAACTTCACCACGAGTGCAGTGACGTACTTGGTCGAGTCAGTGTGTCTATACGGCCATTCTGCACTTTCAGCAGTGGCGAAACGCTGATCTGGTAAAATCCTCATTTTGCGCCTGAACGCGGTAGAGAGAGGATGTATGATGGTGGCTCGGCGACAGACAATGGCGTTTGCACTCTATGTCAGTTTTCGCGACTATAAAGAAGAAACAAAAACGATAGAGGAAAATATGGGCGAAGCGTTGGCTTAAATAAATCCTTTTTGGGTAGCTAAAGGTCACTTTTCCAAGAGAACGTGTAGGCAGGGAGCAGAGACGACACACCCTTCACGTTCAGCATCTAAAATGGCACTGGCAAGCCTTGGATAGCTCGATGAAGACTAGCATAGACCGCACTGTCGGTTTTAGTGTCATTGCGTCAGAAACAAGAGACAATGGGCGGGGTTTGAGCCTCTCTTCACTGCTTATAAGCTTTCTCAGTGATCGTGTCAGCAGGCCTTTATTCACAGACGAAGCGTCATTTACTCGAGAAGGAATACTTAACCTCCATAACCTGCACATGTGGTCTGGCAACAATCCACATGTTACAAGACAATGTCGACATCAGGTTAGATTCAACGTAAAGGTTTGGGCAGGAATTCTTGGTGACCATCTGATTGGGCCATACATCTTACCAGAGAGACTAAATGGACGTACCTATTACATTTTTCTTAATGAAGTATTGCAAGAACTACTGGAAAATGTACCTTTAGCTGACATCAGATAAATGTATTCTCAACATGAAGGTGCTCCTGCACACTTTGCGGTTTCTGTTAGGCAATTATTGGATGCCCTATATCCCAATCGCTGGATAGGCCGTGGCGGTCCCTTCGCGTGACCACCAAGACCTCCTGATAGTATGCCCCTAGATTACTTTTTCTGGGGGCATATGAAACGTTTAGTGTATGAAACACAGATTCAATCCAAAGAGGACCTGGTCACGGGTAGGATTGTTGAAGCCTCGGAAAGGATTCGTGAAACTCCTGGTGCCTTTGCTAGCGTCCGTTAATCATTGGAAAGGCGTTTGAACGCCTGCATCAAAACAAATGGGCGGCATTTTGAACAATTTTTGTAAACATGTAACCTAGTTTACGGTTTCTTTTGTTGTGCTCATAATAATTACTGTCGAAAATGCTTTTTCTTTATCACGACATTAAAAAGTTAATGTTAAATAATAATAAATGTTTCACATACTTGCCTGACGTCTCATTTCGTATCCTTGCCATTCATGTGCCGCAGTTTACCGCCTTGAATTCGTCTCCGCAAGAGAGTGTACGAATTATTTTTAATAACTGTCCAACTTCAAGTCCTTGTAACTCTTTACCTAAGTATTTTAGACCATACCTTAAACGAATAAAAAGTGTTCATTTCGACAATCGCTACCTTATGTTAAAGTAGGTAGGATGCCCTAGAAGTCGCTGAACTTGTCCGGGCCCACAGGTAGCTATACTCAAATTTGACCATTGTACTAGACTTAAGAAAAATTCTACCTCTGTATCACCTGTGGTAAATAAATTGTTTAAATTGTTTAAAGTTTGGCAACAAAAGTGTCGGACACCCTGTATAAAATACATCATTTATTGGTTTTGAGCTATATAATTTTTTTTCCTCAAATTTGGGTGAGAAGCCCCCGTCCTTTTGTTAGAAATGTTCCAAGGATTCTAAAACTGTTTTTGTTTTTTTTCCTAGCAGAAAAACTCACTGACGAGTTCTCTTTTGAATATTGAAAGTTAAAGGTTTTGGGTATAAGCCACAATTAATACTTTTGTTGAAGTGAAATATAATGGACAATTTATGTAATTGAATGCTGTTTTCATTTTTATTTCGATAATCTCGATGTATAACTTCATATTCACTCTGTGAATTGCAATTTACAAAAAAATTAAAATAAATAATTTATTTTTATTTGTATAAAAATTACGAAATTTTATCTTAGTAGTCTGATTCTTATGAAATTTGATTATTATATGTAACTTTTGAAAAAAAACACAACTTAATCTATTCATTTTTTGGATTCAGGTCATAGTTTTTTGACAAAATTGGACATATTGGTATTTTAGTTAATTTTTTTTTATATTACAAATGAATAGAATAGAAATCCCTGAGTTTTAATGCTAGAACAAAACCAAAGATAGTTTAGAATCCTTGATGATTTGTAAACAATGTTACGATTTCAGATTCATCATTTCCCGTTTTGTTTTGTTTTTATATGGGGTCGGAAATTCAGGATTTTTTGTCTTCCTTCCCCCCCCCCCTCGAGAGGGTAAGCACCATATCTAGTTTCTGTAGCGCCATAAAATTTTTGGACTAAAAAGTCCACTACCCAAGGGTCCTTTACCCACAAAACAAAAAAGCTCACCGGACCGACAGGGGCCTGGGATGATCCCCTCAAGGAGATCATCCCAGGTGGAGAACTTTTTTCGTCCGATTCGTTTGAAAATTGGCCAGTATATGTCTTTTGTGAAAGTAAACCTTTTTTACTCGTGTCATTTTTTCGATTTAGGCCTTATTTTTTACGAAAAATATGTTTTTTGGTATATTTTTATATTTCAACCTGAAACTCCTCCTTCAGCTTTGATGCTAGAACAAAAAAAAAAGACAGTTTTAGAATCCTTGAAAAGTTTCTAACAAACTCAAATTCAGCTTTTGTTCAAATTCAAATTTTTTTCAATTTTTTTGAAAATTTCAAAAATAAGCAACAATTTTTTGGATTTAGAACTATATATTTTTTCAAAGAATTCGAATTTGAAAATAAGCCGAACTTGAATTTGTTAGAAATGTTTCAAGGATTCTAAAACTGCCTTTGGATTTTTTCTAGCATCAAAACTCGAGGACTAGTTTCAGGTTGAATGTTGAAAGTTAGAAGTGTTGGGTAATGGTTGGGTTGGGTTAGAAGTGTTGGGAAAAAACGAATTTTTTTGTTGAAGGGTAATATAATGAACAATTTATGTAATTGTATGCAGTTTTAATTTTTATTTCGATAAGTTCCATATATAACTTCATATTCACACTGAAAATTGTGATTTCCAAAATAAATAAAAAATAAGCAATGTTTTTTCTCTTTCATATATGAAATTTATTTTTTTCATTATGTATCGAGAGTTCAAAGTCTAGTCACCCTCAGAAACAGTTAATGAATCTGGTACGGGAAGACACTGCTCCCACAAGGTTTTTCAAATGAAATAAATGTACGAGGAGTTCGCGAGACTCGAACTCAGGAACTAGAAATTACCGCGCCGGCACGCTATCGACCGCGCTATCGATCACCCTGTTCGATAGCGGTGATCGATTGCCAATACCGATTGTTCGTACCGCCATAAAATTTTAGGACCGAATAGTTCACCAACTAAGGGTCCTTTTCCAATAGAAACATTAGAAATGACCCCCGGACCGACAGGGGCCTGGGATGATCTCCTTAATTAAGTCTTGTTTCGTTACTTTATTCCTGTAGACACTGGCAGGCCTCCCTTCTACTGATTTCTTCTTCCTAGACAGAAATTATCTTCGCATCCATTAAATTCGAAGGTAAATACCGTACTGAATAGGCTATACATTGAACTTGTGACATTAATGCTTTACACCGTAATTTCGGAAGCTCTTTATAACGCCGAACTCTTTGTTCCGTAAAAAACTACCGCACCGGTGCTCCGTATATCAACCAGGCTCTGGTTTTATTCTGCCGCAAATGACGCTTCTGGAATGACGGCAACCTTTTCCTTATTGTGCGTCCACCCGCTGACTTGTTCGTTGTCACCTGTAAATTAGGCGAGGTTTGTCCTCTTGCTTATATGTACACACGTGTGTGTCCATGTTAACGAAACCGGTGTTCTTCGTAACCTAGGCACACACATGGCCGTAAAACGCGTGTATATATATGTGTGTGTGTGTGTATGTGTGTGAGTGTGTGTATGGATATATACACACATGCAAACGTATATGTACATATGTGTGTATGTGGGCATATATTTATATATATTTTCTTTTTTTTATGCTTCCTCAAAATGACACTTGTGAACATTGACCGAAACAAGCGATTTCATATATTATTTCCTGGCGTCAAGAATTGCGAAGTCTTATGTCATGTATATGTAAACTGTCAAAAGTGTTTTCACCCCACAATGAAAATGCATCGTCCATGAAATTGTGTTATCTCTTACAATTTTCATTACATGTATTATCAGATGTAGATTAAGCTAGATTAGGAGTTCATTGCCCTCAATCATTTCTTTTGACTAGTGACACGAGTTTTTCAATACTCGTGTGTGTGTATCATCTAAGTGTATTAATTTTAAGATATTTTAAAAACCAATGATGGTACTTTTGTACCATCTCTATTGGAAATAAACCATTTTTTTTTCTTCTTTTTTATGTGTACATATATGTGTATATATTTACATGTATGTGTGCACATATGTGTGTACTAAACTGACAACTAGCATTTTACTAGAGATAATGGTCATTTTCTGTTCACTCTCAACTTGTAACATTACCTAACTCGTCATCTCTTTATTATTGTAAAGCATTCATGTACAAACTATACATTTGTTGTACGATCATCCATTTATATTTATATAAAATGCTTATTAACTAACGACCGTTATGTTAAAATTGTTGAATTAGAAATACAAAACTTATTATCTTCTTGGTCCTCATGCTTATGCGTACATATATATATATCTGTATGTGTGTGTGTATGTATGTATATATATATCCATGAAGTATATATATGTATATGGATTTGTATATATATTTTTTTTTTCATGCTTCCTTAAAATGACACTTTTGAACATTTGCCGAAACAAGCGATTCATATATTATTTCCTGGCATCAATAATTGCGAAGTTTTATGTCATGTACATGTAAACTGTCAAAAGTTTTTTCACCCCACAATGAAAATGCATCGTCCATGAATTTGCGTTATCTCTTATCATTATCATTACATGTATTGTCAAATGTAGATTAAGCAAGATTAGGAGTACATTGCCCTCAATCATTTATTTTCGACTAGTGACACGAGTTTTTCAATACTCGTGTGTGTGTATCATCTAAGTGTATTAATTTTAAGATATTTAAAAACCAATGATTGTAATATTGTACAATCTCTATTGGAAATAAAGTTTTTTCTTTCTTTCTTCTTTCTTTCTTTGTGACTGACTAGTGCGTGTAGAGACCCTGAAACACTGTACATACATTGTATAAATAGGTTGGCAGCCGGAAGAATTAGCTCACTGAGCAAGTTTCTTTTGTTTCAGCTTTCGGCAACGCGTTGAAGTGTCTGTTCTACTTCTCTAAAAACTTCGACGTTTCTTGGAGTACAGCGATGTTTCTTGTTCAACAAGTTTCTTTACGTTTTAACGTATTCGGGCGTTTCTTCGCAATTACAAGGGGACGCCACTTTGTATCAACTACGCAGGATAACATTTCCTTTCTGATTGAACGAAAAGAGTTATTCTTGCGGATTGTGTGTTTACTTTCTCCTTAAACCTCACATCGTCCCATGCCCCTGCCAGGCCCCTGTCGGTCCGGTGAGCTTTTTTTTGTTTGTTTTTCGAAAAGGACCCATAGGTGGTGGACAATTTGGCCCTAAAATATAATGGCGCTACGGACAATAGATCCCCTCCCTCCAGGGGGGGGGGGGGGGAAAGGGGCCAAAAATCTTGAATTTTCGACCCTATTTCAACCCCATATAAAAAGAAAACAAAACAGAAAATGAATAATTTTAAAATTTACTTTAGTCAGGAATGTTTCAAAAATTCTAAAACTGCCTATATTTTTGTTCTAGCATAAAAACTCAATGAGGAGATACGGTTTGAAATATTCATATAAATGAGCTAAAAAACAAATATGTCCAATTTTTTCAAAAACTTAGGCTTGAATCAAAAAAATGAATGGAATAAATTTTGTTTCTTTTCAAAAAAGTTACGTATTATAGTCAAATTTCATATGAATCAGACTGAAAATGAACAATTTCAGAATAAAAAAATAAACACATTTTTTTTTTTTGTTTGGAAATCCCAATTAACATTGTGAATATGAAGTTATGTTTGGAAATTATCGCAATAAAAATTAAAACTGCATTTAATTACATAAATTGTTCATTATATTTCACTTCAAAAAAAAAATTTTATTAAGGCTTTCACCCAAAACAAATAACTTTCAACATTCAAACCGTACCTACTCATTATTGAGTTTTGATGCTAGAACAAAACCAAAGGCAGTTTTAGAATCCTTGGAACATTTCCAACAAAATAAAATAGGCTATTTTTAAATTTGAGAAGAGAAAAAGTTATACAACTCGAAGCCCAAACATAATTTTTTGTGATGTAATCATAAAATATCCATTATCACAAAACATTTTTCAAATTGTTAAAATTTTACTATTTCATTTGTTAGAAATGTTCCAAGGATTCTAAAACTGTCTTTGGTTTTGTTCTAGCATTAAACTCAATGAGGAGATACGTCTTGAAATATACATAAAAATGTACCTAAAAACAATTTTTCGTAAAAACAAAAAAACTATGGCCTTAATCGGATAAGTGACATAAGTACAAAAGGTTTACTATGAAAAAATACATAAACTGGCAAATTTTCAAATGAATCGGACGAAAAAGTTGAAAAATTGGGACGATCACCTTAGATCATTCGGATTTTCCAACTTTTTTCGTCCGATTCGTTTGAAAATTGGCCACTATATGTATTTTTGAAGGTGATCTTTTTTACTCCTGTCACTTTTCGATTTAGGCCTTATTTTTTTAGGAAAAATTAGTTTTTGGAACCTCTTTATGGATATTTCAGAACGTATCTCCTCATTGAGTTTTGATGCTTGAACAAAACCGAAGACAGTTTTAGAATCCATGAAGCATTTCTAAAAAAGTATATTGGAAAATTTGAACATATGAATTTTATTTTGTGATAAGCGATATTTTATCATTACATCACAAATAAATTATTTTTGGGTATGAGCTACATATTTTTTTTCTCAAATTTAGGAAAAAGCCAATGTACTTTTGTTAAAAATGTTCCAAGGATTCTAAAACTGTCTTTGGTTTTGTTCTAGCATCATAACTCAATGAGGAGATACGTTTCGAATGTTGAAAGTTAGATGTTTTGGGTATAAGCCATAAGCAAAATTTTTTGTTGCAGTGTAATATAATGGAAAATATACGTGATTGAATGCTGTTTTCATTTTTATTTCGATTATCTCCATGCATAAATTAACATTCAGAGTGTGAATTGTAATTTCCATAATTATATAAAAAAATTACAAATAAATATTTTGAAATTTTTTATTTTCAGTCAGAGTTTTATGAAATTTGATTATAGTATGACACTTTTGAAAAGAAACAGAATTTCTTCTATTCATTTCTTTAATTAAGGCCTTAGTTTTTGAAGAATTTTGACTATTTTTCAGATCGTATTAATTGATATTTCAAATGAAAAGTACTCATTGAGTTTTTATGCTAGAACAAAACCAAAGACAGTTTGAAAATCCTTGAATCATTTTAAACAAAGTTTCGGTTTCAAATTTTCTGTTTCCTATTTTGTTTTCTTTTTATATGGGGTCGAAATGTGTGCGAGCGAGCACGCCCCCCTACCCCTGTGCACCTCAGAGGTCTTATAAGCGGTGAGCTCTTTAGGGCCCGCGCATTTGGTCCGCATCCCTACCTGTACAACATCGTACCAGTAAACGTCGCAGTTCTCCATTGTTATCTCTAACCTCTGCCCGTATACTGATGGCCCAGAGAGTTGACGGACCCACGAATTTAAGAGGATATAATTGAGAGTTGAAGAAGATATAGTATTCGACGAGAAACCTACAGAAGTTTGAGAAGAAGATCCAGTGATTTCAGCAAAATAAGCACGGCGGAGATAACTACAGAGAAAGCAAGAGAACTACCGTGAAGATCGTCTGGTGACGAGTATTATTGTAACGTCTAAGAAGAGGATCTGCAGAGATAGTCAGAGCAACGAGAAATCTAATATAAGGACAGCATCTACAGACAGAGAGCTTCAGAGATCTACGGAAAGGGCGACTACAGAGCTAAAAACTACAACTACGAGGTGGTTCAGCTACGTTATCTTCGTGCTGCGGAAGAAGCAGTAACGGTGCATCGCTTACAACGACTGCAGAGATCACGACATCGTGCGACAACTAAAACTAAAATTTAAGATAAGTAAAGCAGCCATTAATTGTTATAATTGTTACAGCACTGTTGCAGCCTAGATATTCGTTGCGCGTGAGAGAGACAGCGTGCAGCAGCAGTGGTAGAGTTTTTGTCAGGCAGTTTTTTTGAAATAGGCCGTCGGAGATGCCACAGTGCTTGCAGGCGTCAAGGCCAAACAAAGGTTGCACTTGCAGTGAGTGCAAGCAGTGTGTTCAATGACCCCTAGACATGAGCTATTCTTAAGAGTTTAAAAGAGCTGTGTTTTTTTTAAAGTGATTGGCGCTATTTTCTTGGAGTGTTGCTATAAGTGATTTGAGTAGTTTTGTATTGATTTAGTAACTGTTGTAAAAATTTTTGCTTGAGCAATCGTTAAGCTCAGTTGAGCAGTGATGTTATTTGTGTAACACCTAGACACCAAACTAGTAACGTAACTATGCTTGAAATTTCAGTAACCAGCGCACTTAAAACGAGTACAATGACTACCACGTTTATTTTTCTGCCCTGGATATATTGGCGTATGAGACATAAGTATCCTTAAATGCCTTCTGTAGCCTGTGCAACATGTAGGTCATGTAATGCTACCTGTAATTTGAACGAAGCGGTCAGTTGCAAACCATGTTCTTTACAAGTAATACCTGCTTGTTTGTGGGCAGGAAAGACATTGTTGGGGTAACTATATTTTTGACATTTATTGTGTCAGTTTTAAAAAACCATATTTGAGTTTTTTTTGCGTCTGGTAAGATGTTGCAGGGGGAAGGTGCGTTCCAATTTGCCCAAAGGTAATGCTGAAGACCTTTGTAAAACTCGACGTTCAAGCAGTAGCGAATAAGGAGAGAATTGTTTGCAAGAGAATTATTGCATTTTGATTTCGAGGAAGTACTACTGATCAAAGGATCAATTATTGAAAGAACAATTCGCTGTATTAAGAGGACAGGAATTGATTAAAGGATGATGTAAAAGTAGTACAATGCATTGAAATGATGTAATAATGATGAAATATGTACTGAGAAATGCAATGTGATTTCGAGAATTAAATATATATTAAAGTAGGAAGATACTCTTCCCGAGTGAAGTGAATAATTGTGGATGTTCTGATGATACATACCTGATGATATTGCTCTGAGTACGAAAGAGGAAATATGCGAAAAATATTGAAATAATAGAGAGAAATAATAGAGAGCAAAAAGAGCAGATACCACGGCAGAGTGAATGTCCGTGAGAGAATAAAAAGGTAAACCCAAGTAGAGGTAAACCCAGAGAGCGTTGCAGCGCTTGGTAAACCCAGGTAGAGGTAAACCCAGAGAGCGTTGCAGCGCTTGGTAAATGACACAATGATACCGACAGGGCT
Source organism: Morinoia aosen (assembly GCA_030386875.1). NCBI lineage: Eukaryota > Metazoa > Arthropoda > Malacostraca > Amphipoda > Talitridae > Morinoia > Morinoia aosen. The sequence goes on from CM059569.1 coordinate 5,981,394, forward strand.
GTGGATATATCTGGTAAATGGTTTAAGGTTACCAGGTAAATTTACCAGCGAGGTCGAGTGATACTGTTGAGGAACAGTATTGAATTGTTGCGCGCAGACAAATGAATAAGCTTTAGAAGAAGCTGTTACCGTTGATTTTGGATGGGATTCTGATTTCAGTTAATAATTTCATGTGGTGGAAATAATACCATTGATACCATGACGGTCAGAGTTTAGCATTGCGGATTACGGTTGTCATTGTGCTGGCGAACAGAAGTACCATACGAGAGTAATAATGAGAGCCGATAGACGCCCATTACCATGCGAGAGTAATAATGAGAGGCGATAGATGCCCATTAATTAACCACACGTGGTGGTCTGGTAATTAGTTAGGAGTAACGAGTAATAGAGTGTAGAGTGTGCAGAGTGTGCAGAGCAGCACGCATAATTTCATGTGCCGTGCGAGTGAGTAGCTTATTCTTTTTGCATTGGCTCAAGGCCGCGAGTAGCTCAGGCAGCACATGTCAATGAACTCTACAGTTGACAGCCGAGGTACGTCGGCGTGGTCATGAATATGACTTGTGAATAGTCATGAATAAGATGTGTTTTGGACAATTGACGAATAATTGAATGGTGGAGACTAATTAAAAGTAGTAACAAAATTCAATTTATTTCTTAGTTATTTGTTAAACGAGAGTGGCTGTTTTTAATGTTTTTTGAACACCTTTATGATCTAGTGCGTCATATAGTCATTTTGCAAGCCTACTCAAATTTCATAATCAGTAAAGTTTTATGTTGTGTAATTTATTATTCAAACGTAAAATAATGCAAAATTTATCTCCAAGTCTCCCAAAGTTTCTACGGGATAATTTACAACTGGTTGAACGATTAAAATTTAGAGTGTTTAACGTCAATATTGATTTTTACCTTGACAATAAATCGTGTTTTTACCGTAAAAAGAATGTTCTTATGTATTCAATTGTGTCTTTTTGTTGTATTTGCTTATGCTTCATGTTAACCTCGTATATGCTTTCGTATTTAACCTTTTTTTGATTCAGTCATTAACGTAACGCGATATGTGAAATGTAAAGTAACCGTTTACGGTATGAAAGTATAACACGAGCAGAATAGCAATGTTCTTAAATTCTTATGTTCTTGTGTAAAAGCCGCACGTGGTTGTTGGCATGTTTTGCGAGAATTGACGACTTTGCCCATATTTATATCTTTTTTGCCGTGCATTGGCTGGGAACGTTTCAAGTGCGCACTCTCATGTCTCGATGACAATTAATATGCTGAATTCACACTTTAAATACAGATTGGAAAATTCTAGCGACATCCCGCTGCTGATGCAGAGGTTTTAACACGGAGACAGTGTTTTCAATCTCTCAAGAAATTAAATGCCTAGTCGGAATTCAGCTGATCTTTATTGAATCAGCATTTATTCTCTGAGAAAACTTAAATGATTATGCTGGACATTTAAATCATTTGACTCAAAGTTTTAAGAATGTTTACTTGTCATTAACTAAATAGTAAGATTCGGTAAAGGATCACTCTGACCCTAAAGGTGTTTCTCAATTTACTTTATTCAATCATTCGTGTACTAAATTTTGCGCTTTAACCATGCTAATCTTCTCGTATTTTTTCCAATTTCAGGTCGCACGTGTGCGAGCGGTAACACAACATCTTGTAACACGGTAACATGGTACATGCCAGAGCGCCTGTCAACAAACATAGGCGGCCTTGACGACAACTTAAGTTGCGCGCGCAGTCAACAACTTAAGCTCCGCGCGCAGTATACCCATACTAACTAGGGATAATTCACCTTCGTGAAAGGGAAGGAGAACAACGGTGAACCATTGATACGGTGAACCATTGACTTTGAACGGTGAACCATTGACTTTGAACGGTGAACCATTGATACGGTGAACCATTGACTTTACATACAAAAATAACTCAACTTGAAAAGATGAAAAGCATGTTTAATGAAAAAGAGTGTTTATTTTCTACGATGTTACTTTACCATGTTCGTAGTGTTGCCAACGTGGTATAAGTATATTTAGAAACTTGAAAGTAGGTAATTATAAATTCTGAGTCGTTCAAAATTATGGACTTTTTTTACATTTGATTACGCTTACATTAGTGATTATTCTTTTATTTTTGCAGGGTGCGAAACCCGATTTTCATATTCATACTTGATGTTTTAAACTAGCGTGTGTTTGATTTTACTACATATTTTCTTATATCTTACTCCATGTTCTATATCATTATGTTACCGATAGAATTAAGTCATACGAGTCTACGGCACTCTGTTTATTTCGATTATTCTTTTACTAATAGTGGAAAAGTTCTGTTCTAATTGGAGCGATGTTTGGCTTTAACATTATAAAAATCAATAACAATAACATACGCGTATGATAACAATAACTTTACCTAACATCTATTCTGAAGTCTACGGTAACGCAGACGATGTTTTGAATGTTTTTCTTTTTGGTGAAAACTTTAATGATTCTTTAATTTGATGTCCACCTAATTTCATTATCTTTTCTGAATTATTTTTCGTTACCCACGAGGTAATTGCGTTGTTCATTATAGAATTTTCCGAAATTGCCTTGACGAAGAACTCGTGTTTTGCTCGGAGTTATTATAATCTTATAATCCCTAGGTTTATTTTGTTTGCTTTGTTTAAGTTATAATACTTATGTTTATGCGCGATTTTGCAAAACGTCAAGTAACGATGTTCAAGCAAATTGATGATGTTTGCTGTAGAGGTATTTGCTGTGGCCACGATTTCGAAATTATCCTTGTGATTACATGATGTCTAAATTGTTTGTCATTTACGAAATTGTTGCGAAATTGAAAAATTGTTGCGACATTACACTTTTAATTGCGAGAGAAGCGAAATTATTTGTCGAAATTATTCGCTTGGACCATTGGTTGTTTTAATGAGATTATCTGGCGTTTCATTTACTTCCCTTTGCTGTGTCTTGTTGACGTAAGTAAGTACATTGTAAGTTCAATAGTTGTGCTGTTTTTTTTTGGTAGCTGCTAGCATTTTATTTCTTATCATATTGAGGATAAAGGCATTATGTTATATCGCTTCAGCGCCTTTATACTCCCAGCTTGTGTTGCGGTTTACAACTTACAAACCGCAATATACTTAAACCACGTTGGCAACACTACGAACATGGTAAAGTAACATCGTAGAAAATAAACACTCTTTTTCATTAAACATGCTTTTCATCTTTTCAAGTTGAGTTATTTTTGTATGTAAAGTCAATGGTTCATCGTATCAATGGTTCACCGTTTAAAGTCAATGGTTCACCGTATCAATGGTTCACCGTTGTTCTTCTTCCCTTTCACGAAGGTGAATTATCCCTAGTTAGTATGGGTATACTGCGCGCGGAGCTTAAGTTGTTGACTGCGCGCGCAACTTAAGTTGTCGTCAAGGCCGCCTATGTTTGTTGACAGGCGCTCTGGCATGTACCATGTTACCGTGTTACAAGATGTTGTGTTACCGCTCGCACCCGTGCGACCTGAAATTGGAAAAAATACGAGAAGATTAGCATGGTTAAAGCGCAAAATTTAGTACACGAATGATTGAATAAAGTAAATTGAGAAACACCTTTAGTGTCAGAGTGATCCTTTACCGAATCTTACTATTTAGTTAATAACAAGTAAACATTCTTAAAACTTTGAGTCAAATGATTTAAATGTCCAGCATAATCATTTAAGTTTTCTCAGAGAATAAATGCTGATTCAATAAAGATCAGCTGAATTCCGACTAGGCATTTAATTTCTTGAGAGATTGAAAACACTGTCTCCGTGTTAAAACCTCTGCATCAGCAGCGGGATGTCGCTAGAATTTTCCAATCTGTATTTAAAGTGTGAATTCAGCATATTAATTGTCATCGAGACATGAGAGTGCGCACTTGAAACGTTCCCAGCCAATGCACGGCAAAAAAGATTTAAATATGGGCAAAGTCGTCAATTCTCGCAAAACATGCCTACAATCACGTGCGGCTTTTACACAAGAACATAAGAATTTAAGAACATTGCTATTCTGCTCGTGTTATACTTTCATACTGTAAACGGTTACTTTACATTTCACATATCGCGTTACGTTAATGACTGAATCAAAAAAAGTTTAAATACGAAAGCATATACGAGGTTAACATGAAGCATAAGCAAATACAACAAAAAGACACAATTGAATACATAAGAACATACTTTTTACGGTAAAAACACGATTTGTTGTCAAGGTAAAAATCAATATTGACGTTAAACACTCTAAATTTTAATCGTTCAACCAGTTGTAAATTATCCCGTAGAAACTTTGGGAGACTTGGAGATAAATTTTGCATTATTTTACGTTTGAATAATAAATACACAACATAAAACTTTACTGATTATGAAATTCGAGTAGGCTTGCAAAATGACTATATGACGCACTAGATCATAAAGGTGTTCAAAAAACATTAAAAACAGCCACTCTCGTTTAACAAATAACTAAGAAATAACTTGAATTTTGTTACTACTTTTAATTAGTCTCCACCATTCAATTATTCGTCAATTGTCCAAAACACATCTTATTCATGACTATTCACAAGTCATATTCATGACCACGCCGACGTACCTCGGCTGTCAATTGTAGAGTTCATTGACATATGCTGCCTGAGCTACTCGCGGCCTTGAGCCAATGCAAAAAGAATAAGCTACTCACTCGCACGGCACATGAAATTATGCGTGCTGCTCTGCACACTCTGCACACTCTACACTCTATTACTCGTTACTCCTAACTAATTACCAGACCACCACGTGTGGTTAATTAATGGGCATCTATCGCCTCTCATTATTACTCTCGCATGGTAATGGGCGTCTATCGGCTCTCATTATTACTCTCGTATGGTACTTCTGTTCGCCAGCACAATGACAACCGTAATCCGCAATGCTAAACTCTGACCGTCATGGTATCAATGGTATTATTTCCACCACATGAAATTATGAACTGAAATCAGAATCCCATCCAAAATCAACGGTAACGGCTTATCCTAAAGCTTATTCATTTGTCTGCGCGCAACAATTCAATACTGTTCCTCAACAGTATCACTCGACCTCGCTGGTAAATTTACCTGGTAACCTTAAACCATTTACCAGATATATCCACAGCCCTGTCGGTATCATTGTATCATTTACCAAGCGCTGCAACGCTCTCTGGGTTTACCTCTACCTGGGTTTACCAAGCGCTGCAACGCTCTCTGGGTTCACCTCTACCTGGGTTTACCTTTTTATTCTCTCACGGACATTCACTCTGCCACGGTTTTACCTCTACCTGGGTTTACCTTTATAATCTCTCACGGACATTCACTCTGCCGTGGTATCTGCTCTTTTTGCTCTCTATTATTTCTCTCTATTATTTCAATATTTTTCGCATATTTCCTCTTTCGTACTCAGAGCAATAACATCAGGTATGTATCATCAGAACATCCACAATTATTCACTTCACTCGGGAAGAGTATCTTCCTACTTTAATATATATTTAATTCTCGAAATCACATTGCATTTCTCAGTACATATTTCATCATTATTACATCATTTCAATGCATTGTACTACTTTTACATCATCCTTTAATCAATTCCTGTCCTCTTAATACAGCGAATTGTTCTTTCAATAATTGATCTTTTGATCAGTAGTACTTCCTCGAAATCAAAATGCAATAATTCTCTTGCAAACAATTCTCTCCTTATTCGCTACTGCTTGAACGTTGAGTTTTACAAAGGTCTTCAGCATTACCTTTGGGCAAATTGGAACGCACCTTCCCCCTGCAACATCTTACCAGACGCAAAAAAAAACTCAAATATGATTTTTTAAAACTGACACAATAAATGTCAAAAATATAGTTACCCCAACAATGTCTTTCCTGCCCACAAACAAGCAGGTATTACTTGTAAAGAACATGGTTTGCAACTGACCGCTTCGTTCAAATTACAGGTAGCATTACATGACCTACATGTTGCACAGGCTACAGAAGGCATTTAAGGATACTTATGTCTCATACGCCAATATATCCAGGGCAGAAAAATAAACGTGGTAGTCATTGTACTCGTTTTAAGTGCGCTGGTTACTGAAATTTCAAGCATAGTTACGTTCCTAGTTTGGTGTCTAGGTGTTACACAAATAACATCACTGCTCAACTGAGCTTAACGATTGCTCAAGCAAAAATTTTTACAACAGTTACTAAATCAATACAAAACTACTCAAATCACTTATAGCAACACTCCAAGAAAATAGCGCCAATCACTTTAAAAAAAAACACAGCTTTTTTAAACTCTTAAAAATAGCTCATGTCTAGGGGTCATTGAACACACTGCTTGCACTCACTGCAAGTGCAACCTTTGTTTGGCCTTGACGCCTGCACGCACTGTGGCATCTCCGACGGCCTATTTCAAAAAAACTGCCTGACAAAAACTCTACCACTGCTGCTGCACGCTGTCTCTCTCACGCGCAACGAATATCTAGGCTGCAACAGTGCTGTAACAATTATAACAATTAATGGCTGCTTTACTTATCTTAAATTTTAGTTTTAGTTGTCGCACGATGTCGTGATCTCTGCAGTCGTTGTAAGCTATGCACCGTTACTGCTTCGTCCGCAGCACGAAGATAACGTAGCTGAACCACCTCGTAGTTGTAGTTTTTAGCTCTGTAGTCGCCCTTTCGGTAGATCTCTGAAGCTCTCTGTCTGTAGATGCTGTCCTTATATTAGATTTCTCGTTGCTCTGACTATCTCTGCAGATCCTATTCTTAGACGTTACAATAATTCTCGTCACCAGACGATCTTCTCGGTAGTTGTCTTGCTTTCTCTGTAGTTACCTCCGCCGTGCTTATTTTGCTGAAATCACTGGATCTTCTTCTCAAACTTCTGTAGGTTTCTCGTCGAATACTATATCTTCTTCAACTCTCAATTATATCCTCTTAAATTCGTGGGTCCGTCAACTCTCTGGGCCATCAGTATACGGGCAGAGGTTAGAGATAACAATGGAGAACTGCGAAGTTTACTGGTACGATGTTGTACAGGTAGGGATGCGGACCAAATGCGCGGGCCCTAAAGAGCTCACCGCTTATAAGACCTCTGAAGTGCACAGGGGCGTGCTCGCTCGCACACATTTCGACCCCATATAAAAAGAAAACAAAATAGGAAACAGAAAATTTGAAACCGTAACTTTGTTTAAAATGATTCAAGGATTTTCAAACTGTCTTTGGTTTTGTTCTAGCACAAAAACTCAATGAGTACTTTTCATTTGAAATATCAATTAATACGATCTAAAAAAAAGTCAAAATTCTTCAAAAACTAAGGCCTTAATAAAAGAAATGAATAGAAGAAATTCTGTTTCTTTTCAAAAGTTTCATACTATAATCAAATTTCATAAAACTCTGACTGAAAATAAAAAATTTCAAAATATTTAGGTGTAATTTTTTTATATAATTATGGAAATTACAATTCACACTCTGAATATTAATTTATGCATGGAGATAATCGAAATAAAAATGAAAACAGCATTCAATCACGTATATTTTCCATTATATTACACTGCAACAAAAAATTTTGCTTATGGCTTATACCCAAAACATCTAACTTTCAACATTCGAAACGTATCCCCTCATTGAGTTATGATGCTAGAACAAAACCAAAGACAGTTTTAGAATCCTTGGAACATTTTTAACAAAAGTACATTGGCTTTTTCCTAAATTTGAGAAAAAAAAATATGTAGCTCATACCCAAAAATAATTTATTTGTGATGTAATGATAAAATATCGCTTATCACAAAAAAAAATTCATATGTTCAAATTTTCCAATATACTTTTTTAGAAATGCTTCATGGATTCTAAAACTGTCTTTGGTTTTGTTCAAGCATCAAAACTCAATGAGGAGATACGTTCTGAAATATCCATAAAGAGGTTCCAAAAACTAATTTTTGTTAAAAAAATAAGGCCTAAATCGAAAAGTGACAGGAGTAAAAAAGATCACCTTCAAAAATACATATAGTGGCCAATTTTCAAACGAATCGGACGAAAAAAGTTGGAAAATCCGAATGATCTAAGGTGATCGTCCCAATTTTTCAACTTTTTCGTCCGATTCATTTGAAAATTTGCCAGTTTATGTACTTTTTCATAGTAAACCTTTTGTACTTATGTCACTTTTCCGATTAAGGCCATAGTTTTTTTGTTTGTACGAAAAATTGTTTTTTGGTACATTTTTATGTGTATTTCAAGACGTATCTCCTCATTGAGTTTAATGCTAGAACAAAACCAAAGACAGTTTTAGAATCCTTGGAACATTTCTAACAAATGAAATAGTAAAATTTTAACAATTTGAAAAATGTTTTGTGATAATGGATATTTTATGATTACATCACAAAAAATTATGTTTGGGCTTCGAGTTGTATAACTTTTTCTCTTCTCAAATTTAAAAATAGCCTATTTTATTTTGTTGGAAATGTTCCAAGGATTCTAAAACTGCCTTTGGTTTTGTTCTAGCTTCAAAACTCAATAATGAGTAGATACGGTTTGAATGTTGAAAGTTATTTGTTTTGGGTGAAAGCCTTAACCAAAAATATAATGAACAATTTATGTAATTAAATGCAGTTTTAATTTTTATTGCGATAATTTCCAAACATAACTTCATATTCACACTGTTAATTGGGATTTCCAAACAAAAAAAAAATGTGTTTATTTTTTTATTATGAAATTGTTCATTTTCAGTCTGATTCATATGAAATTTGACTATAATACGTAACTTTTTTGAAAAGAAACAAAATTTATTCCATTCATTTTTTTATTCAAGCCTAAGTTTTTGAAAAAATTGGACATATTTGTTTTTTAGCTCATTTATATGAATATTTCAAACCGTATCTCCTCATTGAGTTTTTATGCTAGAACAAAAATAATGGCAGTTTTAGAATTTTTGAAACATTCCCGACTAAAGTAAATTTTAAAATTATTCATTTTCTGTTTTGTTTTCTTTTTATATGGGGTTGAAATAGGGTCGAAAATTCAAGATTTTTGGCCCCTTTCCCCCCCCCCCCCTGGAGGGAGGGGATCTATTGTCCGTAGCGCCATTATATTTTAGGGCCAAATTGTCCACCACCTATGGGTCCTTTTCGAAAAACAAACAAAAAAAAGCTCACCGGACCGACAGGGGCCTGGCAGGGGCATGGGACGATGTGAGGTTTAAGGAGAAAGTAAACACACAATCCACATGAATAACTCTTTTCGTTCAATCAGAAAGGAAATGTTATCCTGCGTAGTTAATACAAAGTGGCGTCCCCTTGTAATTGCGAAGAAACGCCCGAATACGTTAAAACGTAAAGAAACTTGTTGAACAAGAAACATCGCTGTACTCCAAGGAACGTCGAAGTTTTTAGAGAAGTAGAACAGACACTTCAACGCGTAGTAGAAAGCTGAAACAAAAGAAACTTGCTCAGTGAGCTAATTCTTCCGGCTGCCAACCTATTTATACAATGTATGCACAGTGTTTCAGGGTCTCTACACGCACTAGTCAGTCACAAAGAAAGAAAGAAGAAAGAAAGAAAAAACTTTATTTCCAATAGAGATTGTACAATATTACAATCATTGGTTTTTAAATATCTTAAAATCAATACACTTAGATGATACACACACACGAGTATTGAAAAACTCGTGTCACTAGTCGAAAATATATGATTGAGGGCAATGTACTCCTAATCTTGCTTAATCTACATTTGACAATACATGTAATGATAATTATAAGAGATAACGCAAATTCATGGACGATGCATTTTCATTGTGGGGTGAAAAAACTTTTGACAGTTTACATGTACATGACATAAAACTTCGCAATTATTGATGCCAGGAAATAATATATGAATCGCTTGTTTCGGCAAATGTTCAAAAGTGTCATTTTAAGGAAGCATGAAAAAAAATATAAATACAAATCCATATACATATATATACGTACATATATATATACATACATACACACACACATACGATATATATACAGGGTGTTTCAAAAATACACGGCATAATTTCAGGTATGTATTTCCCACATGTAGACAATCAAAATAGTTCATTACAACATATGTCCGGAAATGCTTCATTTCCGAGTTATGGCCTTCACAACATTGAAATTCACCGGAACGTTTTTCTTTCCGCAGGTCGTTGCCGTCAATGGACACATTAAGAGGGCACTCTGACAGATCATTCCTAGGCGAAGGTTAAATTCAGTGTTGTGTTTGGCGTTCGACTGTGTGTCATGTACACAAATCAGGAGCTGGCAGAGATGCACTTGATCTACGGTAAGGCAGACGGCAATGCTGCGCTGGCTCGTCGTTTGTACCAGGAGAGGTACCCACAGCGACAATGTCCAGATCGGAAGACATTTGTAAGTCTCCATCAGCGTCTGTGCGAGTATGGAAAATTTGACTCTCCTGGATTGGGAAGGGGACGACCAAGATCTACAACTCCAGAAGAACAGGAGGAGATTCTGGAGATTGTGAACAGAACTCCTTCTATCAGCACACGAAGGTTAGCGTTGCAAGTGAATGTTCCCCATACGACTGTCTGGAGACTGCTGAAAGAGTATCAATTGTATCCTTACCATTTGCAACGTGTACAGGCGCTGTCACCAGCAGATTACCCTGCACGAGTTAGGTACTGTCAGTGGTTCTTGCAGCAATGTGCTGTAAATCCGAACTTTCCTGCCTTAGTATTATTTACAGATGAAGCACAGTTCACACGAGATGGCATAACAAATCTCCACAATCAGCATGTATGGGCGTATGAAAACCCAAATGCAACTGTTGTATCTCATCACCAGGTGCGGTTCTCCCTCAACATGTGGGCCGGTATCATTGGTGATCGGTTAGTTGGACCCCATGTACTTGTAAACAGACTTACGGGGCAGGCGTACACAAACTTCCTGGAAAACATCATACCTGATGTTTATGACGACACTCCACTGATCGATCGTCAGCACGCTCACTTCTTGCATGACGGCGCTCCTGCACACTTCAGTCGTACGGCTCGCCGGTACTTGGATCGAAGATTTCCTGATCGATGGATAGGTAGAGGTGGCCCAATTGCTTGGCCTCCACGCTCACCTGATCTGAACCCTCTCGATTTCTACTTGTGGGGCCATTTAAAATCATTGGTTTATTCGTCTCCGGTGCCTGATTTGGAATCCCTTCGGAATCGAATTGTGGCACGCTCTGAGGACATACGCAACATTCCTGGAGTGTGGGATCGTGTTCGCAGGTCAATGAGACATCGATGTGAGGTCTGTATTCAAGCAGGAGGTGGTCATTTTGAACATCTTCTGTAATGGCAACGACCTGCGGAAAGAAAAACGTTCCGGTGAATTTCAATGTTGTGAAGGCCATAACTCGGAAATGAAGCATTTCCGGACATATGTTGTAATGAACTATTTTGATTGTCTACATGTGGGAAATACATACCTGAAATTATGCCGTGTATTTTTGAAACACCCTGTATATATGTACGCATAAGCATGAGGACCAAGAAGACTATAAGTTTTGTATTTCTAATTCAACAATTTTAACATAACGGTCGTTAGTTAATAAGCATTTTATTAAAATATAAATGGATGATCGTACAACAAATGTATAGTTTGTACATAAATGCTTTACAATAATAAAGAGATGACAAGTTAGGTAATGTTACAAGTTGAGAGTGAACAGAAAATGATCATTATCTCTAGTAAAATGCTAGTTGTCAGTTTAGTACACACATATGTGCACACATACATGTAAATATATACACATATATGTACACATAAAAAAGAAGAAAAAAAAATGGTTTATTTCCAATAGAGATGGTACAAAAGTACCATCATTGGTTTTTAAAATATCTTAAAATTAATACACTTAGATGATACACACACACACGAGTATTGAAAAACTCGTGTCACTAGTCAAAAGAAATGATTGAGGGCAATGAACTCCTAATCTAGCCTAATCTACATCTGATAATACATGTAATGAAAATTGTAAGAGATAACACAATTTCATGGACGATGCATTTTCATTGTGGGGTGAAAACACTTTTGACAGTTTACATATACATGACATAAGACTTCGCAATTCTTGACGCCAGGAAATAATATATGAAATCGCTTGTTTCGGTCAATGTTCACAAGTGTCATTTTGAGGAAGCATAAAAAAAAGAAAAATATATATAAATATATACCCACATACACACATATGTACATATACGTATACATGTGTGTATATATCCATACACACACTCACACACATACACACACACACACATATATATATACACGCGTTTTACGGCCATGTGTGTGCCTAGGTTACGGGGACCATTTTGGGGGCATCTGCAGTCCAAAGGTCGATTCTCCCGATTTTTGTTTTTATTGCTTTAAATGAGTTAGAGACATGTCCCCGAATGTCTGTAAAAATATCAGGAACCTACCCCAGAGCTAACGTCCCTCCCGGGGGGGGAGGGCATCCCTCTTACGGACCTTTTTTTTTCATTTTTGAACCTAAAGCAATGAAATTTGGTATACTGATAGGAAATGCAATTTTGAATCATTTATCATCAATGACAAAATGCGATTTTCTTGAAAAGAAAACGGGAAATCATAGAAAACGACATTTTGGGGGGTTTTCTAAATGCTTCTCCTCCTACAGTTTTTGAGCTACAGTAATGATTTTGGTATCGTTGAATGCAGAATAACGTGGACAAAAAAAAAAATCTGAAATTTTCAATTTTTTTCCATTTCATTTTTTTATATATTTCATCATTCATATTCCTCATCCCCATCCGAATTTTTTTTTTATTATTGAATTTAGAGCAATGAAATTTGGTATACTGATAGGAAATACAATGTAGAATCATTTATCATTTATGACAAAATGCGATTTTCTTGAAAAGAAAATGGGAAATCATAGAAAACGACATTTGGGGGGGGGGGTTTCTAAATGCTTTTTCTCTGATAGTTTTTAAGCTACAGTAATGATTTTGGTATCATTGGATGCAGAATAACGTGGACATTCCAAAAACTTGAATGCTTTTCCTCAAATTTCCAATATAAAAATTTAAAAAATTAAAAAGAAAAAAAATCAAAATATTCTCAAGAAAATTCAAATTTATGACGTCATAACTTTGAAACAAGAATGAATTTTGAAAAACTTCTCAATACATTGTAAAGCCCTTGTTTTTTTGCATCCAATGATACCAAAATCATCACTGTAGCTCAAAAAATGTAGGAGGAGAAGCATTTTGTTTCTTAAAATAGGTTTTATAAAAAAAGTAACTTATCAAGACGTTTGTCGTTATAACTCCGAAGTTTACAAAGCTAGAGCAATGCGGTTTGTTGCATTTGAAAGTGAAATGTGTGTTCTACCAATAATACGGGGGGATTTTCCAAATTGTTTCTGTAAAGCTTTCCATAGACTTTTTACCCTAAAATTATAACTTTTGCACTTTTGCATTGAGACTCTGACAAAAAAAATCATATAAATTCGGAATGAAATAAATCGAAAATTCCACCCGTATTATAGATAGAGCGCACGTTTGACTTTCAAATGCAACAAACCGCATTGCTCTAGCTTTGTAAATTTCGAAGTTATAATAAGTTATAATGAATAATATATGTATATATAATTTTATTTTTTTCAAATAAAAAATTTTCTATGGCCTTATGAAAAAATTTTGTTTAAGATAAGTTGTTAGAAATGTAGAGATCTAGTAATCTGCAAATTTTCATAGACGTACGTCCAATAGAACAAAAGTTGACCATTTTGTCAAAATGGCTGTTTGCATTGAGACTCTGACAAAAAAATTCATATAAATTCGGAATGAAATAAATCAAAAATTCCACCCGTATTATAGATAGAGCGCACGTTTGACTTTCAAATGCAACAAACCGCATTGCTCTAGCTTTGTAAATTTCGAAGTTATAATAAGTTATAATGAATAATATATGTATATATAATTTTATTTTTTTCAAATAAAAAATTTTCTATGGCCTTATGAAAAAATTTTGTTTAAGATAAGTTGTTACAAATGTAGAGATCTAGTAATCTGCAAATTTTCATAGACGTACGTCCAATAGAACAAAAGTTGACCATGTTGTCAAAATGGTTCCCTTAAGAAGAACACCGGTTTCGTTAACATGGACACACACGTGTGTACATATAAGCAAGAGGACAAACCTCGCCTAATTTACAGGTGACAACGAACAAGTCAGCGGGTGGACGCACAATAAGGAAAAGGTTGCCGTCGTTCCAGAAGCGTCATTTGCGGCAGAATAAAACCAGAGCCTGGTTGATATACGGAGCACCGGTGCGGTAGTTTTTTACGGAACAAAGAGTTCGGCGTTATAAAGAGCTTCCGAAATTACGGTGTAAAGCATTAATGTCACAAGTTCAATGTATAGCCTATTCAGTACGGTATTTACCTTCGAATTTAATGGATGCGAAGATAATTTCTGTCTAGGAAGAAGAAATCAGTAGAAGGGAGGCCTGCCAGTGTCTACAGGAATAAAGTAATAGGTAACGAAACAAGACTTAATTAAGGAGATCATCCCAGGCCCCTGTCGGTCCGGGGGTCATTTCTAATGTTTCTATTGGAAAAGGATCCTTAGTTGGTGAACTATTCGGTCCTAAAATTTTATGGCGGTACGAACAATCGGTATTGGCAATCGATCACCGCTATCGAACAGGGTGATCGATAGCGCGGTCGATAGCGTGCCGGCGCGGTAATTTCTAGTTCCTGAGTTCGAGTCTCGCGAACTCCTCGTACATTTATTTCATTTGAAATACCTTGTGGGAGCAGTGTCTTCCCGTACCAGATTCATTAACTGTTTTTGAGTGTGACTAGACTTTGAACTCTCGATACATAATGAAAAAAATAAATTTCATATATGAAAGAGAAAAAACATTGCTTATTTTTTATTTATTTTGGAAATCACAATTTTCAGTGTGAATATGAAGTTATATATGGAACTTATCGAAATAAAAATTAAAACTGCATACAATTACATAAATTGTTCATTATATTACACTTCAACAAAAAAATTCGTTTTTTCCCAACACTTCTAACCCAACCCAACCATTACCCAACACTTCTAACTTTCAACATTCAACCTGAAACTAGTCCTCGAGTTTTGATGCTAGAAAAAATCCAAAGGCAGTTTTAGAATCCTTGAAACATTTCTAACAAATTCAAGTTCGGCTTATTTTCAAATTCGAATTCTTTGAAAAAATATATAGTTCTAAATCCAAAAAATTGTTGCTGATTTTTGAAATTTCCAAAAAAATTGAAAAAAAATTTGAATTTGAACAAAAGCTGAATTTGAGTTTGTTAGAAACTTTTCAAGGATTCTAAAACTGTCTTTTTTTTGTTCTAGCATCAAAGCTGAAGGAGGAGTTTTAGGTTGAAATATAAAAATATACCAAAAAACATATTTTTCGTAAAAAAATAAGGCCTAAATCGAAAAAATGACACGAGTAAAAAAGGTTTACTTTCACAAAAGACATATACTGGCCAATTTTCAAACGAATCGGACGAAAAAAGTTCTCCACCTGGGATGATCTCCTTGAGGGGATCATCCCAGGCCCCTGTCGGTCCGGTGAGCTTTTTTGTTTTGTGGGTAAAGGACCCTTGGGTAGTGGACTTTTTAGTCCAAAAATTTTATGGCGCTACAGAAACTAGATATGGTGCTTACCCTCTCGAGGGGGGGGGAAGGAAGACAAAAAATCCTGAATTTCCGACCCCATATAAAAACAAAACAAAACGGGAAATGATGAATCTGAAATCGTAACATTGTTTACAAATCATCAAGGATTCTAAACTATCTTTGCTTTTGTTCTAGCATTAAAACTCAGGGATTTCTATTCTATTCATTTGTAATATAAAAAAAATTAACTAAAATACCAATA
Source organism: Morinoia aosen (assembly GCA_030386875.1). Taxonomy (NCBI): domain Eukaryota; kingdom Metazoa; phylum Arthropoda; class Malacostraca; order Amphipoda; family Talitridae; genus Morinoia; species Morinoia aosen. The sequence continues at coordinate 5,997,333 of CM059569.1, forward strand.
TGTCCAATTTTGTCAAAAAACTATGACCTGAATCCAAAAAATGAATAGAAGAAGTTGTGTTTCTTTTCAAAAGTTACATATAATAATCAAATTTCATAAGAATCAGACTACTAAGATAAAATTTCGTAATTTTTATACAAATAAAAATAAATTATTTATTTTAATTTTTTTGTAAATTTCAATTCACAGAGTGAATATGAAGTTATACATCAAGATTATCGAAATAAAAATGAAAACAGCATTCAATTACATAAATTGTCCATTATATTACACTTCAACAAAAGTATTAATTGTGGCTTATACCCAAAACCTTTAACTTTCAATATTCAAACGAGGACTCGTCAGTGAGTTTTTCTGCTAGGAAAAAAAACAAAAACAGTTTTAGAATCCTTGGAACATTTCTAACAAAAGGACGGGGGCTTCTCACCCAAATTTGAGGAAAAAAAATTATATAGCTCAAAACCAATAAATGATGTATTTTATACAGGGTGTCCGACACTTTTGTTGCCAAACTTTAAACAATTTAAACAATTTATTTACCACAGGTGATACAGAGGTAGAATTTTTCTTAAGTCTAGTACAATGGTCAAAATTGAGTATAGCTACCTGTGGGCCCGGACAAGTTCAGCGACTTCTTGGGCATCCTACCTACTTTAACATAAGGTAGCGATTGTCGAAATGAACACTTTTTATTCGTTTAAGGTATGGTCTAAAATACTTAGGTAAAGAGTTACAAGGACTTGAAGTTGGACAGTTATTAAAAATAATTCGTACACTCTCTTGCGGAGACGAATCCAAGGCGGAAAACTGCGGCACATCAACGGCAAGGATACGAAATGAGACGTCAGGCAAGTATGTGAAACATTTATTATTATTTAACATTAACTTTTTAATGTCGTGATAAGGAAAAAGCATTTTCGACAGTAATTATTATGAGCACAACAAAAGAAACCGTAAACTAGGGGACATGTTTACAAAAATTGTTCAAAATGCCGTCCATTTGTTTTGATGCAGGCGTTCAAACGCCTTTCCAATGATTAACGGACGCTAGCAAAGGCACCAGGAGTTTCACGAATCCTTTCCGAGGCTTCAACAATCCTACCCGTGACCAGGTCCTCTTTGGATTGAATCTGTGTTTCATACACTAAACGTTTCATATGCCCCCAGAAAAAGTAATCTAGGGGCATACTATCAGGAGATCTTGGTGGTCACGCGAAGGGACCGCCACGGCCTATCCAGCGATTGGGATATAGGGCATCCAATAATTGCCTAACAGAAACCGCAAAGTGTGCAGGAGCACCTTCATGTTGAGAATACATTCATCTGATGTCAGCTAAAGGTACATTTTCCAATAGTTCTTGCAATACTTCATAAGGAAAAATGTAATAGGTACGTCCAATTAGTCTCTCTGGTAAGATGTATGGCCCAATCTGATGGTCACCAAGAATTCCTGCCCAAACCTTAACGTTGAATCTAACCTGATGTCGACATTGTCTTGTAACATGTGGATTGTTGCCAGACCACATGTGCAGGTTATGGAGATTAAGTATTCCTTCTCGAGTAAATGACGCTTCGTCTGTGAATAAAGGCCTGCTGACACGATCACTGAGAAAGCTTATAAGCAGTGAAGAGAGGCTCAAACCCCGCCCATTGTCTCTTGTTTCTGACGCAATGACACTAAAACCGACAGTGCGGTCTATGCTAGTCTTCATCGAGCTATCCAAGGCTTGCCAGTGCCATTTTAGATGCTGAACGTGAAGGGTGTGTCGTCTCTGCTCCCTGCCTACACGTTCTTTTGGAAAAGTGACCTTTAGCTACCCAAAAAGGATTTATTTAAGCCAACGCTTCGCCCATATTTTCCTCTATCTTTTTTGTTTCTTCTTTATAGCCGCGATAACTGACATAGAGTGCAAACGCCATTGTCTGTCGCCGAGCCACCATCATACATCCTCTCTCTACCGCGTTCAGGCGCAAAATGAGGATTTTACCAGATCAGCGTTTCGCCAATGCTGAAAGTGCAGAATGGCCGTATAGACACACTGACTCGACCAAGTACGTCACTGCACTCGTGGTGAAGTTGCTCATCAATGATCGTGTCAACAGGCCTTAAGACTCGGGATGGGAAACAAGGTTGTTGATATGTTTTCTGTTGAAACCACCTCGCAAATTCAACACGACGTTCGAAATCTTCACCGTGAAATTCCTGCACACGCTGAAAGTTAAATGGATGTTGACCGTTGTTATGTAGTACTTGCCACACAGTAGTTTTGCTCAAATGTAATACACGTGCACAAAAACGAGTGCTTGAAGTTGGATTGTTCCGAAGGTATTTTTTAAGACATCTTCCACCTTTTCTGGATTTGCTACTCTCCTTTGGCGTCTTCCTTCAGGTCGTGGTCTGTGAAATGGTCCGTATTCACGTAATCTCCGGTGTATGGCTGTGAATGTTTGACGCGATGGAACAAGTCTGTTAGGATGCCTTTCTGCGTAAATTCGAACAGCCCCACTAGAATTTCCATTTGCTGCAACATACACAGGGTGCATATCCTTTAATTCAGCATTGGATACTTCCTCCATTGCCGGTGATACATTTGCAGCCGAAGGAGTAACAGTAAACAAATTAATCTTTGTCGTTGATGTCGAGGAGCACTCAGAATATCGGATGAAAAGTAACTTCGCGTATTTGTAACTTTTTAACTAAGCATTTTAGACCATACCTTAATAGAATAAAAAGTGTTCATTGCGACGATCGCTACCTTATGTTAAATTTTGGCAACAATAGTGTCGGATACCCTGTATAATGATAAGATTTCGCTTATCACAATTTTTTTTCAAATACTCCAATTTTCTTCAGCACTTTTGTTGGAAATGCTTCAAGGATTCTAAAACTGTTTTTGGTTTTGTTCCAGCATCAAAACTCAATGACGAGTCCTTTTTTGAATTATATATCCAAATGAACCAAAAAACTAGTTTTTCGTAGAAAATGAGGCCTAAATCGAAAAGTTACACCAGTAAAAAAGTTTCCTTTCAAAAAATATATATATACTGGCCAATTTTCAAACGAATCGGACGCAAAAAGTTAAAAAATCTGGATGATCCCTTCAAGTCCCTTGCTATGCTTGTTTTCTTTCGTAACAACCTCTCGTCCTTATACTCCCAAGTTCAAGTGTCGTGATATATATCACTGTCACCCTCTTGTGGTTGGCGCCTACCCGCAAAACCTACTCTCTTGTCCATGCCTTTTCAGAAATTCCTTACACACACTTTAAACAAACCCAACACACGCTCAAAGCCCACAACCGTTGGCTTACACATAGCACACCAAAATGTTGAAGCAGCATGCCCGTATTGTTGGAATACGCAATTTTCTATGCATACTAAGATACAAACGAATCTTAATAACGAAGCAAAAGCACAATTTAGCAAAACACAATTTAGTCATAAAAAACACAATCTAAAAAAACACAATCTAGTGAAATATCCCGTTAATTCTCAAAAAATTCACCAAATTAAAATGTTTCCTAACATTCACTTCTCAAATGTACGCCCAGACTGTGCCCTTTACATAATAACACACGACACTTGTGGAAGTTCGAATGTGAAAACTTCCATTCCCTCAAAGTCTCTTAAATAGCCCTCTACCCTGCCTCCTCTCATATAGGTGATTTCTTGGGCTCTAACATTCAGCCCATGAAGTTTAGGCATTTTCGCTTGGTACGAGTAATTCAATTTTTACGTACGACACCAGTTGGGATGTTCTGGTATGACAAGGTTTATGCAATTAAGGTTTGACAGGGTCACCAGCATTTACTGTGCTTATGGTTAGGCACATAGATGCAAAAAAACTAATATTACGATTGAAAGTCAGTTTGGGCCCTTTGACCCAGAAGGAGTAAGTACCCGTATTCTGGTGCTCTACTGGCACTGGTGTTTTCAGCACACTTGCACGAAACTGTCAACTGTATGATAGTGAAAGTCGCTGATATTCTCCCCGCTTATATTATTTCGACGCTGAGGGGTGCCGTGGCCACGGTCCACTCATTGGGGTTTTCCGCTTCTTGATGCGGGGTACGGGTCCAGTCCTGGCAGCGTACTCCAACCCACTCATGTGGCGAGTGGGAATCCGTTGTGGGTCCGGTGAGGACGGAGTGTGAGTGTGGTAATTCCCGTATGTGGGTGATTTGGGTGGCTCAACGAGTGGAGATGGCCGAAGTGGAATGGACGGCGAGAATGAAAAGGTGAAGCTTGAACGCTTGGAGCGAGGCACTAATGGAGGATTGAATTATTCAACGAGAATTGAAAGTGTTGAAAGGAGGCTCTTGAAAAAGGGGTCTCGAAAGAGGCAGTACCGTTGTCCGGTTACTGGGTTGTGGAGCCGTGGGGCTGATTTGTACGTCTCAAGTGTTTTTGAGAAGGGTCTAGTTTACGGCTCAATGGCGGGGATTGAGGACTAGGTGGTTGTGTTGGTGTGTTGGCTCGTAGGTCCTTATGTCCCCCTCTGGGGCCCAAGCACTACACTCAGACGGTTCTCTTACGTGACTGACCGACTCTGCCTGGAGGGCTGGCTTTATATACGTACGATAACGGACGAGCGCTTGCGAAATGGTTCTACATCAAAACACATGAGAGCTAATTCTCGGAAATGTCGAAGTATTTCCGGTTCAAATTTTAATAGATTTCGGGGTAATGTTAAATGAATATATTAATTCAAAATTGTAGGAATGATTGTGTTAATCTTATTCAATTTTTAGAAGATAGTTGTAACAATTTATGAAATTAGGCTGAAGTGCGGCTGAGGGAGTTCACTACTGCCCTCGTTCAAACTTCAATATTACTTCGCATTGACACCTAGATTTTATAAGTATGTCCATTACTCTTATCTCTTATCATTTATATCCAGTCAATATACCATCTAATTTGCATCACACATATTTAAAGTTTATTTATAAATACAAATGCCAAGACACACGTCTTAAATCTCATTATTTATTTAGGAAAGTCAATGAATGAAAATTTCTAGAACGTTTCGACCCCCAGGGTCATTTTAAACCTGAAAAAATGTAGAAAAACTAGTCAAGTGTCAAATTTACATCGGTCATGAACGAAAATAGCAAACAAATATGAAAGGATGAAAATGAAAATTTTCAATATTAAAATTACGTTAGTAGTAGAAAAAAGGCAGATTGCATATCCTTCAAAACCTGTTTTTCTTTCAAAATATGGAGAAATTCTAAAATGCGGAGGTTTATTTGGTTTGGTGCAGCAGAAATTACTCTAAAATCAACTAATTTAACAGGAATGTCGGACTTCTCTGCATGAGAGCGGACTGAAGAGTGGGAAGGTGCGGAAAGTAACTGATTAGTTCTAAAACTCCTGCCGGCATGCTCTGCAACACGATTACTGTGGGCTCGAGTGATCGAGCCTACGTACTCTGACGCACACTGTGCGCAGCTATATATGTAAATCACAGATGGGAGCATACCATTAGGATTTTTATCTTGTGCGCGCGATAGCCATGTGCCAGAGGTTCTGCCGCCGAGCGGCAGAGACCCGGGTTCGAGACTCGGCGCTGGCGGTGGCGATTTTCTCTGTTGGGTATAGGAGGAAAATTCCAAGCACAAAACCCCACTCTACCCAGGTGTCTGAAATGGGTACCGGTCTTGACCGGGGGAAAGCGTCATGGCGTCCTGGCGTTAGTTATAAGGCATTTGAAAATCCAATGTACAAGGTGATATGTATCAGGCTTGATTGGAAATAAAGCATCCGTAGATGCCTTCATTATCATTATAATTGAAAAATGATATTATTCTATACGTATTGACAAACGCAGATTGATTTTAAAATAGTGTTAGTCAATACGTAAAGAATTGGATCATTTTTCAATTATAGAGATGAAACTCTCAAATGTATGCTCTCATCTGTGATTTACAAATATTGTTGCGCACAGTGTGCGTCAAAGTAAGTGGGCTTGACCACTCGAGCCTTCAGTATTCGCCGTGGAGGGAGTATATATTGAGGGAGCATAGCCGTCTGTGAAGAGAACCAGATTTTGAGATTTCTCCTATGTCTGTGGTAACCCATAGCCATCTCGCTAGTGTGACGTCAGCACGGAAGTCAGTTACCTAGAGATGATGTTTGAGCGGACAGGACGTGGTGGCTAAATACGATAATTACTGGCTTGAAACTGGCAAGTAACTTTATTTACGAAATTATTAGTATTTATGATTGATAACTGAATACTGTGTCAGTGGTCGAGGGCAATTGACTAACCTGCTGGGGCCTTTGCCCCATAGCTCGGGCAAGTTCTGAGCATCTTAGAATTCATCGACTTTAAACGTCACCTAGTGTACTCTTTGTTGGATAGCAACTTTGACTTGAACTCTGTTTCTTCATTCAAAAAAAAAAAAAAACATTAGAAGTGTCTAAAATAGAAAACATATCTAAAACTTTGCAGAAGGTATTGTACAGACTAGAAAGGGCAATGCCAACCAATGGGAAAAATTCTAAAGCATCTGGAGGCTCCCCCCAAAAAAAGAGAGAGAAAAACCCCACTCACACACACAACCTGTCAGAGGAAAACATGGAGGTACAGCCTCTACCAAAAAAATCTCGAGGTTAGGAGCTCAACCCCAATAACTGTATCCCAACCAGTTCACGCTGACAAATGCAGTCAAGAGAACACTCGACAAAAGTCCAGACGCTACCCTTGAAATCAACAGTAATAAAAAAAGAAACACTCATGACATATCATACACTTCCATTGAGGAACTATCCCTATCAATGATATCAAATCCCTCAGGAGTTCTATCAAATGAAAACTCCTTCAATGCAAGTAAAGAAAAAATCCCTAATAATCAAGAAGAACTGCAACAGATGACAAAAAAGTCTACTGTAGAAAGGAAATCAGCCAAAATCAATCTGAATCTTTCTGAAATGCTAATAAGATGTCACAATCCATAAGGCACATTATAATCTCTTCAACTGATGAGCACATTAACCAACCCATTCAAGGTACAGGAATTATTAAACCAGATTTGTGGACCTGTTGAGAAAGCAGATTACAAAAGAACAGGAAGCCTAATCATCAAAACCAAAACTCTGGAACAAAGGTTAAAGGTTAGGTTAACATCGGCATCTTTGGGATGCTTTATTTCCAATCAAGCCTGATACATATGATCTAAGTATTGGTTTTTCAAATGTCTCATAACTAACCCTATATATAGGACACCATGACGGTTCCCCCGTAAAGCCGGTACCCATTTCCGACACCTGGGTTGAGTGGGGTATTGTGCTTGAGCTTTCCCTTATACCCAACGGGGAAAATCTCCGCGCCAGCGCCGGGATACGAACCCGCGACTCCAACATACGAGCCCGATCCTTTAACGACTGTACCACGGGAATCAAAACTCTGCTGAACACTCAAGCATTTGGCAATGTACCTGTTGAAACCCAGATTGCCTGGGGAGCATCCACATCATGAGGCAAAATTTATGCTCCTGAATTTCTCTATGATTCACTGGATGACTTGCTTGACCAACTTGCTCCTTCTGGGGTTGTTGGAATAAGAAAAATGTACATGGATCCTAAACGAGCACACTCGCCAATTTTTGTTTTGACATTTCTAGGACCGACATGTCCAGTAGAGATCCAGGCAGGGTACTGTAACTATAAGGTAGACCCTTATTATCCGAGCCCAATACGCTGCATAAAATGCTGGAGATGGGGACACACAGCTTCTGTTTGCCGCAACAAGAAGATTTGTAGAAAGTGCTCCTCCTTTGATCATGAAGAACAAAATTGTAACTCAAACAACTATCACTGCCCAAACTGTAAAGGAAACCATACAGCAACCTCAAAAGAATGTCCCATCTACATCAAAGAGCATGAAGTGTGCAAACTCCGAGCTAGTGATCGTATCTTCTTCAATGAAGCCAGTAGAATTGTGTACTCCCAGGAGCAAACTAATCCAGTACAAGAGATTTTTGAGGAAACTTTTTCCTGATATACAATCCCAGTATACCTTCCCATCATTAGCACAAACCAATAACTCCTGGTAACACCAGAGAAACACCTGTGGTTTCATATGCTGCAGCTACTGATTCACCAAGAAAAACCATACAGCCTGTAGATAAAGTGAATTCAGTAACAAAAAAGAAAAATGTAAACCAAGAGCATCACATAGAAAACGCCCCGCAATAAAAGCAAATCAACATGCACAGAACACAGAATGTACAGGATACAGCCATAGGATCCTAAGAAGTAGCTCAAATGCTCCTACAAATCCAGCCTCACGAGGTACTACTCAAACTCAAATAGTTATGCAAAATCCTGATCAAGGTAAAAACATTGGTGGAAATAACACAGACATGCCAAACGTAAGTATGGAGATTCTCTTCAGAAAATCTATCTTACAGTTACTCCCAGTCATCATTAAACTATAAGTAGCAAATTCTATTACAGAGAAAATTGAGTGCCTGACTGAGCTTGGGAATATACTAAATGCTGAGGAAATAATCACGGAAACACTTACAAAGCTGAATTTCATCTCTCTAATCAATTCACAATGAACTTAACCATATTACAATGGAACCTCACAGGTTTTCATCCAAAACTTCCTTTTTTACGGGTAATGGTAGATGAACAGCAGCCTGGAATTATATGTCTCCAGGAAACTCACCTAAAACAAAATAGCCAAGTTAAATTAAGAGGTTACAATGTCCCATACAGAAAAAAACGCACAGAAGGCCGATGGGGTGGGGTACTAACCTTTGTTCACAACAGCATTCCATCCATTCATGTAATTTCAAGAAGTTTACTGGAAATAGTTGCATGTAAAGTTTTTGTTAATAAGAAACCTATTACCATAATAAATGCATATTTCCCTCCCTATCTTGATCAGACTTTCCTGCAACATAACCTAGAAGAAATTAACAACCTAATAACAGGTTCCTGCATCATTCTTATGAACTCAAATGCACATAGCTATTCATGGGGCTCCGATTTTCACTGATAAAAGGGGACAAGAGATTGAAACTTGGATAACGGACAATCACCTCGTGTTGCTCAACAATTCCTCCCCAACTTTCTTAGCTTCAACAGGAACATACACACATATAGACTTGACAATTGTTTCAGAGGATCTGTACCCCATACTAACATGGAAAACCCACCCAGATACTGCCACTAGTGACCATTTTCCAATATGGATTGAAACAAACATTGAAGTCCCTAGAGTAGAGGTTCCTAAGCGATGGTTACTAAAATCTGCAAATTGGGCAAAATTTGAAGCAGCGTTAAAATTTCCACATTGGTCTGATAAAACAGTTGAAGAGGCCTGCAGTATCATTACTGAAGCAATAATAAACGCGACAAAAGAAAGAGTCAAAATGAGCTCCAACGGTACTACACAAAGAAAAAGCAACTGCTGGTGGAACGAAAAATGTAAAGTGGCCCACAAAAATTACCACAAGGAATACAAAAGGTATAAAACCATAGAGGAAATATAGAAAAGTGGATAGCCTTCAAAAGCGCCCGAGCAGTTTTCAGAAAAATGGTTCTGAAGGAAAAAACAAATTACTGGAGAGAGTTTGTAATGAGCCTAAATGATAAAAGTCCCACTAATGTTGTATGGCAAAAGATCAGAGCTATGAAAGGAAATAGAAATAGAAGTCAAATAATTTTTAAAGATTCTCATGATCAAATCACTACATGTACCAAAGAAATTGCTGACACTTTAGTTCAGCAATATGCTCAGAATAGTAAAAATAAATCTAACGACCCAATATTTAATGATCACAGGCAAATCTGCGAAGCTACCAACATCTCCTTTGAAAGCTCAACTTCTCAGTGCTACAATCGCCCTCTCAATTTTACAGAGTTCAACAGAGCTGTAGACAGTTCAAAAACTAAAACTCCTGGTCCAGACATGATTTCACTGGATTTCATTAAAAACATGAATAACACTCAAAAGACAAACATACTGAACTTTTATAATAAAATCTGGACATCCACGATACCAAATCAATGGAAAGAAGCTATCATATGCCCCATACTGAAGCCTGGAAAAAACTCCAACAGAACCAAAGTCTAATAGGCCTGTTGCTCTCACCAATGTATTATGCAAAGTATTTGAAAAAATTGTCAACTGGAGACTTCTTGCATACCTTGAAAACGAAAAACACATCAGTAAAACACAAAGTGGATTCAGAGCAGGGCATTCAACATTGGATGCACTCTCCCGACTAGAAAACTCCGTACGGAAATCACTCATCACTCGGGATTTCTGCATAGGACACCATGACGGTTCCCCCGTAAAGCCGGTACCCATTTCCGACACCTGGGTTGAGTGGGGTATTGTGCTTGAGCTTTCCCTTATACCCAACGGGGAAAATCTCCGCGCCAGCGCTGGGAACGAACCTGCGACTTCCAGCATACAAGTCCGATCCCTTAACCGCCGTGCCACGGAGAGCACTGGTCGTGTTAGTGTGTTGTAAAGGGTAGTATGTTTGAGGTATTAGTAGTTGCAATATTCCTTATGATATGTCAACGGTATGTTAGCCTCTTATAAGTGGGATGGAATGTATTGCCGTGACCATAAAACTTCTCCAACGACATCTGGAGTATTAATGCCAGACGGCGTAATTAAGTGGCATCTCATCAATTCAGATGCGCACAGAAAAACGCGCTGTTGTAAGTGGGTCCCTTCACATCGGTGAGTACCTCAATTATTGAGTTATTGAAATCAATTGTAATTGCCTTGGTGTGTGAATTTCCTATGTCATTTGTGTTTCATTGAGGGTATTATCATATGTGTTTTCTTTCTCGTGTATTTCATGATATCATGGAGGCATGCCAATTCCTCAAAATCCGAGAATTCCGGTCTCCTCATTAATGTAAATTGATGATGGGCAGGACTAAGTCTCGTGAGATGACCGATTTTAGTTTTTAGCTCATCTTATAGTGCATTTTCTTACGGATCTAAATATGTAACTGGCTTGTATGTATATCCAATGGTTTGCCTACTAAAGTTGATGAGAGAGGGAATGAGCAAAATGGGGGGAGGGACGGGGTACTAGGCTTGAATTGCTGTACACAATGATTTTTTACACTTCCTTAGCCCTAACCAAATAGCCAAACCTCCCACAAAGTCACTGCATGAACTTTTGGATTTTTAATCATAAATCTAAAAAAATCTCTGTTCCCATTAGAATCATTGTTATGTATAAAGACAGAGATAATATTAGTACACCTCATCAATACAAAATAGCACATCAATAGACAAATGCAATGACACATCACATAAGGTAAATAATTCACTCACTTCTTAGATACCTTACAACTTAAATACTCAACTACCAGACATGTGGCCAGCAAGAGTAGAGCGGAAATAGATTGAAAGAGCAGGATAGAGTAGAATAAAATTAGTAGTAGGTAGTTAAAGAATAACTTAGAGGTAGTTTACTTGCCACATTAGGTAATTTATATACACACACTCGGCCAACACCTACTGTTGTTGGGCCCGAGACCAATAGAAGACTGACTGCGAGTGTTGCTCTCACGAGCGTTGTCAACTTTGGTGTGTCTAACTAGAACTTCATTTCCCGCTATATTACATATTATTGAACCCCTTTGTAAACCCTACCCCCTTATTGTACCTAGTCAATCCTAAAGGTCTAATCTCACCACAGGCTTCCGAGCCCGGTTAGACCTGCGTGAGATGCTAGCACTTGGAGGCTCGTGCAACATGGCCTCTTGGGTGGGAATCGAGTAGTCAGGTAATTCTGGGTCAGGTTCATTAGTCGAAGGTGGTGGGTATGGGTTTTGAGCAGGTTGTGGAAACACAACGGTTTCCTCCGTAGGTTGTTCCAAGGGTTCAGGGATGGTGTTCGAGCAGGTAATGACTTGATCCTGGTGTCGACGAACGACCTCTCCCGCCTTCAGTTGGCACTTGTAGGATACCGGGCCCGTTTTCTCAATGGTGGTAGCAGGGGTCCATTTTGGGGAACCCGGAGTGTATTGACGGACCATCACAGGTGACTCAGGTGGAATGTCAACCGCGCGAGACCCTGGGTGGTATCTTTTCTGAGCGTACTGGCGTTGAGCGACCTTGAACGCGATGGCTTCTGACGGCTAAAGTAGATCAAGACGGGAGCGAACTTTCCTGCCTAGCATCAGCTTGGCCGGCGTAACACCTGTTGTCGAGTGGGGTGTCAGCCGTTAGTTGAACAGAAACCTGTCTAGTGGTAGGCGTATGGGTTCCGTTGACTTCCGTATATTCTTCTTGAACGTTTGTACCATAAGCTCTGCTTGTTCATTAGTTGAAGGATGATATGGTGCGCTTGTAATATGCCGCATACCACATGCCTTACCGAATTTTTGGAATTCAGCTGATGTGAAACACGGTGCGTTGTCCGAAACAATTGTTACCGGAATTCCAAATGTTGCAAAAGTGTCTTTCAGGCACAAGATCGTTTCGCTAGAGGTTGTAGTAGTTGTGGGAAAAATTTCAACCCACTTAGAGTGTGCGTCCACGATCACTAGATAGTATTTTCCATCCATTGGACCCGCGTAGTCGATGTGTATGCGATGCCAAGGCTTCGCCGGCCATTCCCACGGATGGAGTTCAGCTTTCGTCGGTGCGGCTCGAGTGCTCAGGCACTCGCTGCATGACTTAGTCGTTTCTTCTAGATCTTTATCCAGAAGGGGCCACCATTCATAACTGCGAGCTAATTCCTTCATCCTGGACGATCCTGCATGGCCAGAGTGAAGTTCATCCACAATAGCTTAGGGCTTGGGGCACAATTGTTCTTGCTCCCAGAGCATACAGCCATTTTGTGTGGACAATTCGTCTCTCCTCCTAGTGTACAGAGCGAGATCGGGGTCCCCGATTACCGTCGAAGGCCAGCTTGCCTGGCAGTATTTGTATACCTTCGAAAGTACTGGGTCCCTTAGGGTGCTGTCGTGAATGTAGGTGCTGGTGACCGGAGCTGACTCGAGGAAGTTTACTAGGGACGTCCATTCCGCTGGAATGGGCGTGGCTTCCTCGGGAGTTGTCAAAGGTAGACGACTGAGAGCATCAGCCGTGCCCAACAGCTCGCCAGACCTGTGACGCAAGGTGAACTTGTAGGATTACAGCAGAAGAGCCCACCTCTGAATGCGCCCGGATGCCATCGGAGGAATGCTTCTACCCGGATCAAATAGTCCTAACAAAGGTTTGTGGTCAGTAACCATAGTGAAGTCCTGTCCCCACAGGTAGCAATGGAATTTTCTGAGTGCGAACATCATAGCCAGAGCTTCTTTCTCAGTCTGGGAGTAGTTACGTTCTGTTGCTGTAAGAGTTCGGGAGGCAAAATAGGCGGGGCGTTCAATTCCAGCAATAAGGTAACACAGCACCGCACCCACACCATACGCACTACTGTCAGCCACTACCACTATGGGCTTCTGAGGGTCGAAGTGGACTAAAGTCTGGGAGTCCAGGAGTGCTTGTTTAGGTTTCTGGAATGCTCTCTCCTGACTTGCATCCCATTTCCAAGGGGTTTTATCCCTCAGTAAGGTATTAGGGGCTCCAGCATAGTTGTAGATGATTTTAGAAATTTCCTGTAGAAATTTAGGAGCCCAAGGTAGGCTCTCAGTTGAGTTACATTAGTAGGAGCTGGTGCATTCTGGATTGCTGCTACCTTCTCTACAGTGGGTTGCAATCCATCCTTGTCGACTTGGTATCCAAGGTAGGATATCTGTGGCACTCCAATTTGGCATTAATCCATTTTCAGTTTTAGCCCTGCCTCCTGTAGTTTAGATAAGACTTGATGGAGACGCTTGTTGTGCTCTTGCTCATTAGTGACACTCACCAGGACGTCATCCAGGTAGCAGAACACTCCTGGGAGGTCCTGCAATAGTCCTTCCATGGCTCGCTGAAAGATCCCGGGAGTGGACGCAATTCCGAAACTGAGACGGTTGTAGGCAAAAAAAACACTGTGGGTGTTTATTACCGTGAGTTCCTTGGAGTCTTCATCCAAGGGTAGTTGAGCGTATGCCTGAGACATATCTAGCTTGGAGTATATAACTCCTCCTGCTAACCCGCTAAATAAATCTTCCACCCTGGGTATAGGGTAGGTATCTAGCCTAGTGGCGCGATTAACCGTCAGTTTATAGTCACCACAGATTCGGATGCTTTGATCTGCCTTGAGCACGGGAACAATAGCCGCTGCCCATCTAGAGTACTGTATAGAGGTAAGAATACCTTCCTGTACCAGTCTATTTTGTTCTGTCTCCACCTTAGGTCTGAGTGAGTAAGGCACATTCCTGGCTTTGCAAAACTTGGGTACTACAGTTGGATCAATCTCAATTCTAAACTTCCTGCCCTTAAAGCAACCTAGACCTGGTTGGAAAAGGTTGGGAAATTTTTGTACTAGCCCATCTGCCTGGGTAACCAACTTATGTACCTTATCAGCAACTATAGTTAATCCTAGGGAGGTAATCAGGTCCCTACCCATCAAGGCTGGCCCCTCCCTGTCTACAACTACAATAGTTGCTAGCTGTGGAGCCCTACCACTAGCTTCATGCTGGATGCGAGCCCTAATCTCTCCACTAACTTCTAGATCAGCTACCCCATAAGTCCTAAGCTTAACATCAGAAAGTCTCATCTCGGGTCTTGTCTTAGTTGGTATTTTAGAGTAGGTGGCCATTGAAAGGATAGACCTGGCAGCACCTGTATCTACCTCCATCTCTAATGGCACACCATTTAGTAACAATTTTATTCTGATTGGGGTTTCATTTCCTCGGCTAATGAAAATATTTCCCCATAACACCCATGATTGGAGGCTGGGTAGTCTGCACTGGTTCCATTGCTAGTTCCATTAGAGTTAGGGTGGTGTTCCCTCCCCCTTTTTTCATGCATAACATGCACAGAATTATTTTTGTTGCCTTTAGCAGATTTCTGCCCTTTTAGTTTGAAACAACATTTTTTAGATGACCTTTTTGGCCACAACCATGACGATTACTGTCTTTATAGGGGCAATCTCTACGTCAGTGCAAACCACCACAGCCGCTGCATGCTGATTTGGGGCTAGCTTGTGCCTGAGTCTTGCCCTGAGGCTTGTACGCAGTTTGCTGAACTCTACTCTGACCTACATTGAAAATAGAATTTGATTGCCTCAATCCCACTGTTTCTCTCAGTGTGGTTTCTTTAGCAGTAGCTAGATCCATGGCCTTTTGCCATGTCAGGCCAGCTTCATTCAGCAAGCAATTTTGAATTTCACTACTGGACACACACAATATGAATCTGTCCAGCAGAGTCTCTTCTAGCACTTGCTGTTTGAAATTACAAGTATGTGAAAGGGCCTTCAAGCTAGCAACAAAATCAGCGATGCTTTCCCCTTGTTTCTGGTTCCGTTTTTTTAACCGGAATCTTTCGAAGATTTGGTTGCGTGAGGGCTTAAAATGCCGTCGCAACGCTTCCACAATCTCGTCATAAGTAGCATCAAGGTTTTTTTTAGGAGACACTAGGTCTTTAATTAGCCTAACAACTTTTGGACCCACTAGTGAAATTAGTGTGGGGGCTTTTTCCTTGTCTCCTATTTTGTTTATTAAAAAATAGAAGTGTAATCTAGTTTCAAAGTCTCCAAATTCTTCCTCTTAAGGATTAAATTCTCCCACTGAACCTATCAATGGCATATTGAATTTTAGTAAGTTTAACACACTGTGGAAAGGAGAAAAAAAATCACAGCACAAATAGTACAATCACTTGATCAATTCTGAGTTCCTTCACTAGTCTAGCCAGTCTAGCAGCACCAGTGAGCAGAACAAAAAAAAATTCACTAGGCAAATTCTATGTTCCCTCACTAGTCACTACTACTTAGCCACTCCCGGCAGTTCTACCAACACCTTGTCGCCAATTTATGTTTTGTATTAAGACAGAGATAACATTAGTACACCTCATCAATACACAAATAGCACATCAATAGACAAATGCAATGACACATCACATAAGGTAAATAATTAACTCACCTCTTAGATACCTTACAACTTAAATACTCAACTACCAGACATGTGGCCAGCAAGAGTAGAGCGGAGATAGATTGAAAGAGCAGGATAGAGTAGAATAAAATTAGTAGTAGGTAGTTATAGAATATCTTAGAGGTAATTTACTTGCCACATTAGGTAATTTATATACACACACTCGGCCAACATCTACTGTTGTTGGGCCCGAGACCAATAGAAGACTGACTGCGAGTGTTGCTCTCACGAGCGTTGTCAACTTTTGGTGTGTCTAACTAGAACTTACATTTCCCGCTATATTACAATCATCATTCCAAAAATTTTATGGGCCACAACTGTCTATCTAAATGTTATATCATGCATTGAATACCCGAGAGCTTACTTCACTCCGAAAGTATTTTTTAATTGTTTAAAAAAATGCATAGGAAAAAGAGTTTGATTACTTTATGCAAATCAGAATGATGTAGCCTGGATAATGTAGCCTGAAAATCTGGCCAATTTCATTTAGTGAGTGAGCATAATGAAAGGAATATTTTGTGCATAATTGCCAGATGTCTATAGTTACATTGCAACCAACAGGTGATGAGATGAGATCTTAATTCATTCAAAGACAGGGACTTTGTTCAAGCTATAGTTATTTCAGTTATATTTCTCAGTTATTTTTTTATAGAGGAATGACTACTTTATTATCAGTTGTAATGTACTTCATTATCTGAGACAGCTGGATATTAAAATTAAAATCACAATTGAATTCTGTAATCAATCAGAATGGAATTGAGTTCCAAGGAAATACATATATCACTAAAAATACAAAGTAATTTTATATACATTTTACATATCTACAATATACCTACATGTCAATGCCGTCGTGAGGTCGACATGAGGGTTCGTGAAAAAGGGGCTGTCTTCTGTGCAGCTGCCTTTTCTGAGGGCGCTAGCTTTTCCGCGCAGCTGCCCTTCCTGAGGTTCGTGTGGGTACCACCTACGCCGTAATTAGTCCGCTAGAGCAACAGAAGTAAATTCTGTTTGTGCCGAACTACGGTGGTACCGTTAAGAAGACGAGCAACTGTCTGCGCAATAATCAGTCCGTTAGGGCTCCTCAGTTAAGTCCCTGATTCGTCGAACTGTGCCAGCGTCAACCTTAACGACAAACTTTGCGGAATAGTTTTTCCCCCAAGATGGTTCCTTAAGCCCCTTTTTAGGCGAGGTTTCGTAGTAGACTAAAGCCTATTTCATAAATGAGAAAGGGAACTCTTTCGACCTCAGAATCTGATTTTTTCTCCCGCAGAATCTCTTTGTAGTGCCTCTTAAATACACAAATACATTTTAGTAAAGAACATGATTTATTTACTTATTGCGAAAATAGCGTACATAGACATGAGTTACTGCATTACACGGTACAACACGCAAAATTATATTGAAAATGTTTGTGCCATTCAGTTGAGTATTCAATCTAATGTTCGAGTAATGAAATACGATACAAGGAAACTCAAGGGCTAACTAACGTAAATACACAGGCGCACCATCGGCGTAGATGAACAGACTTAGGCCAGGTTCACAGAACTGATCACTTAAAGAAAATACTTAAGATTATGAGTTTCTAACACAAACTGGGCTCGACACCACCTGCTGCCTGACACGCCCGGGGAGGGTGTCTCTGCTGTGATAGCCGAGACAGGAAATCAGCAAGGTGGTTGTCGACTCCCGAAAGGTTTTCAGCTCGGAACCTAAAAAGGCTGAAATACAAGGCCCAGCGTTTCAATTGGGGGTTCAACTTGTCTGCCTGTTGCAAATAAAGGACCAGTCGATGGTCGGTCTGTAACAAAAATTCTCGTCCATACAGGTAGACCTCAAACTTCTGTAGAGCCCAGTAGAGGCTTAGCGCTTCTTTTTTAATGGGAGAATAGTTCATTTCTGCTCCTCTCAGTCGACGTGAAGCATATGCTACCGGCGCGTAGTGACGGAATTCTTGTTTGCTTGGCTGGAGGAAACCCGCTCCAAGTCCAGTTTGGGAGGCATCTGTCCTTAGAATGAAAGGACATATGGGGTGTGGCGACTGTAAGACCGGTCACTTGACTAACGCTGTCTTCAAACTTTCGAACAGGTCTTCTGTTGTATCGGTCCAAGGTGTTTGTTCTGGGGAGTTCTTCTTTAGGGAATCATGGAGTTTAGAAGTCAGTTGAGAGTAGTTAGGAATGTACTGTTGGTAGTACCCAACTGTCCCAAGAAAACTTCGGAGCTCCCGTATGGTTTTTGGGGGGGAGCCGATTTTAAGGCTTCGACTCGGGTCTCCATACGCTGTATCTGATTACTGTTGAGTTGATGACCCAAATACTGGAGGCTGTCAAATCAGAATTCGTATTTGGACGGCTTCGCTTTAAGACCATGTCGAGAAAGAGCTTCGAACAGTTTAGCTAATGCTGCGCAATGATCTTCCCAGGTAGTCGAGGCGATTAAGATGTCGTCCATGTAGACTTCGGTATCTTGCAGTCCTGCAGTGACTTGACGCATAAGGCGGGAAAAAGTGGCTGGCGCATTTGCAAGGCTGAACAGGCATGACGTTGAATTCATAGAGGCCAGACCTAGTTCTGAAGACAGTGTATTGGCGGGACTCAGGGTGTAGAGGTACCTGCCAATCTCCACTGGTCATATCCATTTTGCTGAGGATTTTTTTGCCAGCTAAATTGGTTAAAATAGCAGTGGTGTCTGCTATTGGCTCGGCATCGAATACTGTCTGGCTGTTGTGGTGCCTGCAGTCTAGACAAAATCTGTGAGTACCGTCTCTCTTTCGGACGGCAAGGAGCGGTGAATAATAAGGTGATGTGAATGGCTTCATGATTCCTATCCTCATCCACTTCTCTAAACTTGACTGCAGTTCAGGCTCCAGCGCTAGGGGAAGTGAATACGAATGTTGAAGGCGAAAACTGTAAGAATCCTTCAATTTTATTTCATGAACAGCCGTGGTGGTTCTTCCAGGACTATCTGTGAAGAGATCGCGATATTCTCCAAATAGTTCCTGGAGTTCTGAACGTTGTGTTGTATTCAACGTAGAGGAGATGAGACAGTCTTCAATGGTTTCTCCGACGGGTGACGGTATCTCTGGTTCTTTCCGGTTGAGCTCTTCTTCTTCGCAGGTAGGTTCTAGGGCGAAGCCAACCGCTGCAAAAGCTTCCTCTACTCTCTCGTCGCCTTCCTCGAGATCGCTCTCGCTTGGTGAGACGGAACTTTGCTGCTCCCGGTCGTAGTACTGACGAAGGAGATTGATGTGATGAACTTTGTTGTTTCTATCCACGTCCAACGTATAGGTATAGGTTCCAAGCTGTATAGGGACCTTTCCAAGTCATTGGTGGCTTATTCCGAGAGTAGGGCAGAAATACGAGGACTTTATCTCATTGCTTTAGAGTTCGTATCTTGGTACGTCTGTTGAATAACTTGGCGGTTTTCTCTTGGCTACTGTTTAGATTCTCGGGTGCGATTTTGAATGTTTCTTTCAATCGGTGTTTCATTTCCATTAGATGCTGGGCAGTGCTCGTGTCGTCTTGCAAGCTTCCATCTGTCCAACATTCTTTGAGCACGGTTAAAGGTCCACGGACGCGATGGCCGTAGAATAGTTCGAGGGGAGAATACTCGGTTGAGGCCTGAGGAGCGTCTCGATATGCAAAAAGGAGGGAAGGCAGATACAGGTCCCAGTCTCGTGATTGTTTTACGGCTAATTTCCGCAACATGACTTTGAGTGTACCATTGAAGCGTTCGACAATGCCGTTCGATTGGGCATGGTATATTGGAGTTAATCGGTGCTGGATACCCACGAGTTTCAGAAAAGCTTCGAAGGTTGCGGCTGTGAACTGAGTGCCGTTGTCGCTCGTTAGCGTATGAGGGAAACCAACTCTGCTGCAGATTTCGAGCTCCTGGGCGACCGTTTCAGCATCTATATGGCTGAGCGGGGCTGCGTCTGCGTACCGAGTTGCTTGGTCCACCACGGTAAGAATGTATCGGTGGCCACGCGCCGAAGCTGGCTGCAATGGGTCTACCAAATCAACACTGAGCGCGGAGAATGGAGTGTTAATCAGTGGGGTTGAGATTGGTGCCTTTCTTGGTCGAGATGGAGCGAGCGTCTGGCAGGTTTGACAGGAGTGACAGTATTGGACCACATCTTTTGCTAGGGACGGCCAGTAGAAATCTCGTTCTAGTCGAGCCTGAGTCTTCTTTTGGGAATAATGGCCAGCAAGTGAACTGTCTTGAGCCATTTCCAAGATTTGTGGGCGCACGCTTGCAGGTGCTACAAGTTGATGAGTTTCCTGACCGTCTCGTAACGTTTTTCGATGCAGAATGCCGTCGTGGAGTTCATAGGTAATGACTCTGCCATCCTTATGCGTTTCTTCTTCACCTGCGCCAACTTTCTTGAATAAAAACTGCAATGTTTTACACTCCCGCTGTAATTTCCTGAGAGAAAAGAAAAGAAAAAGAAAAGAAAAACATTTCATTTCCAATAAAGTACAAACATGATATGTCGATACATTGGTTTTTAAAACACCTTAACATTTACATCCTTAACTGATTATAACACATTGGTATCGTAATACCCGTGTAAAATATTTTAACAAAAATGATTGACAGAAAAGCACAACAATAATGAGTTCCTTTCCTTGCGTAATCTGATTTTGAACTAAGAAAACACAATCCTCGCGACGCTCATTTGAAAAACACTTTCCTTAGTGCGCAAATGTATTGAAATATAAGCGAAAAATGCATTCAAATACCTTAGCATAGCGACCCTTTATTGCTATTCATACATGGTTATCGTAATACTCATGTTAAGTGTTGAAACAAACGATTCAGATCCTTAATTGCTATTCATACATGGTTATCGTAATACACATGATAATTGTCGACACAGTATTTAGAGAGAAGCACAAGTTAATAAAAAATAACCAATAACATGCATAAAAGGATCGTTTGCATTTGGAGTGCGGCACTGAGTTTCAGTTTCTGTGTTTCAATTTCTAAGTTTCAATTCCTGAAATTTCTGCTAGAAAGTAAAAATTTATTTGGACCACATCTTGCTTGAAGTCTTTCTTGTTGTGTTGCAACATATCGACTGTGCTTGGTGCGGCAGGGAGTTTCTCGATCGTTTTTGCTGCTGCTCTTGTGATAACGTGAGAGACTTCTGCCGTAACTGGTTGCTCATCATGGTCGGTCATCTGTTCTTCGAAGGACGTGGTCTCGGGAACTCCGCCGAGGATGACATCGTGGGAGAGCTCTTCCATGGCTACGGCTGATACCTCTCCGTGGTAGTAGGGGCAAACGAGAGAGACCCGGGCAAGAGGTGCCTCGAAAGAGTGATTGTTGGCCAGTCGAACGGTAATTTCAATCCTCAAAATGGCGTCTGCTGGGACGAGAGCCGTCGGGACGAAGACCGCCGTTGCTCCTCCATCGAGTAGTACTTGGACGGGTAGTTGGTTCACGGTGCCAGAGCAGGTTTCAGCTGTCCCAATTCGAACAGCTTGTTCGAGGCGATGTGATTGCATGCGACTTGGGGAATATCGTCGTATTCATTTGCTTCTTCATGCGTTGCTAGATTGTTTACTCGAGCTGTAGTACTGGAGATAGGTGGGCTTTCATGGGCTGCTCCATTACTGTGGGTATCACTTTGTCTCCTCTGTAATTGGCGGCACTCATCACTGGAATGTGATCGGTTGGCGCTATGGAAAGTGCAGTAAAATGGTAAGGTTCCTCGCACTGCGGAGTGTTGACCGATCTTGAGCTGGTAGGAATATCACGAGTGTTGCAGAAGTTCTCGATGGCATTCCTCGAGAGTTGTTGCTGGAGTTGGGTGATCTTGCTGGAGTGCTCGGGGCTCGGAGAGGGAATGTCGAGCGTCGCTCTGGTGCTGATGTTGCTTTGAGTGCTTGAGGACCCGCATGCGTCGTTGATGTCTGTGTGCGACCCTTACAAAGCTGATGGAGCGATGTATGAGGTCTTGCTTGTAAGAAGCTATCACCCTGCTCTCCTAGGCTTGCGACTGTGTTACCACCCCTGTCACGCAATTGAGTAGCGAGGAAGGGAGGCAGGCGTGAATAAGCTTGGTCATCAAGAAAAAAGACGCGAAGAGTCTCGCAGTTAGATTCGATATTGCATCCTTTTAACCAAGCGTCGAAGGCTTGTGCTAGTCGCTGTAGATAACGTGACATATTGTCGCCTTTTTCTGGTTTCAATTCGTAGTAGTTAGCGCGTAGTTTTGCCGGTGGGACTTTATAAGCATCTAGTAGTAGCAATTTTATTTCAGGAAGCTTGAAGCGATCTGTTGCGGGCAGGGTATCGATGAGTCGACGTTCCTTCGGTGTGATCAAATTATGGAGCATGACAACAGCATTGACTTCAGTAAATCCCATTGCTGTTGCGTGACTGCAGAAGCGTTGCAAAATTTCATCCATCCATTCTTTCGTGGGATTCAATGGAGCCGGCGCTGGTATCTCCACTCGAGCATTTTGAGGAGCGATTTGAGCATCGAGTTACCTGAGTTTGAGCTCGTGGTCTCGTTGTGCTGCTTCTCGATCCGCTGATCGTTCTGCGGCTTCCGCTTCTCGTTCCGCTGCACGTTCTGCGGCTTCTCGTTCTGCGGCTTCACGTTCCGCTGCTTGTTCTGCGGCTTCTCGTCCCGCTGCTCGTTCAGCGGCTTCTCGTTCCGCTGCTTCTCGTTCCGCTTCTTCCAAATGTCTCAGGCGGCTGGTAAATTCTTCCCTGTACTCCGCATCGATGGGAGTGAGGCCGAGGGCGTCGACGTATTCTCGAGCTTGAACGATGAGGTTCATCTTGTTTTAAGGATGCAGTATTCGCGGGGTTGAGCAGAACCCAGAATTCACAGGCAACGTTGATAGTCGCGCGAAGCTTCTGGGTCCCTGTTCGGGCATCATCATCATCAGTCGGAGTGGAGGAAGAGAGGTATTTCTCATAAAATTGCTGTTTTTTCCAATAGAAACCCGTCAAGCCTAGAATCTTTAGTGCTGTATTCAAGGCTTTGACGTGGTTGTCATTGAATTTGATGCAGCGCAGAGTTTGAGCTCAGTCAGAGCTAAGGTGGTCAGATGAAGGCGAGTGGCTTAACATCCAAATACGCACAATATTTTTACTATTTCACACACGAAGGGTGACTTCACAACTAACGTATAATTTCATTTATAGCAAAAGATGTCTTATATGGATAACATAAACATTTAAATGGGGCTCATCATATAACTGATTTGGGTGTTACAAAAGTCATTTGATAAGAAGAGTTCAAGAATTTTATACATGATAATTTTTAAAGTATGTCCAACTTATCACTGCTTCTAAGGAAGCTGCCAAGTAAATGAATTATTTTTCTTTGGGCATTGATCGTGTGGTTTCCCCAATCCAACAAATTTTTGAAGTGAAATTCAACACTCATGCGGTCATGCTGCAAGGTTAGTATATACCTTTGCCTAGAATACTTTTGAAAGTGCAATAGAAAATGCTCAATAGTCTCAGGAATACCACGTGTTTCACAGTTAGGAGATGGACTCATATTAAACCTAAAGAGATGCGCCAATACACCAGCATGACCCATACGTAGTCTGCTAACTGCGCACTCTATCCGTCAATGAGATTCCCCCTTATATGTTAGCCTCCTCGGTCTACCCAATAACTCTCTGAGGAAGCGACCATTGGCAGAGGAGTCAACTTGTGAATGCCATTGATGCGTCCAGAAATTGAGGAACTGGTTCTGAATTTGATTTTGAAACCCCTTATAATGGAGGTTTGTCCAAACGCATTTAGGGTTCTGATGGCAAAGCTTTGCACATCCATCTGTAATTTCATTTCCCTGAATACGAGTGACCAGGGACCCACTGCAAATGTACTGAATGAGAGGGGTCTAATATGAGCAATTTGATTTTCAAACAAAATTCTCAGTATGCCTACTTTTTATTATTTAGCAACAGCCCAAGTGCCATTTGTGAATCACTCAATATTACAAAGGTGTTCCCTGCTTTGTTTTGAATGTACTGTATCTCAGAGCCTGTAACATGGCAAACAACTCAGCCCCATACAACTGAGTGGGATGGGTTCATCCGCCAGGATGTTGCCATTCCAGATGATGCAACATACATAGCAGCAGCCACTGATCCTGTTGCTACTTTCCTCAGTGAAAATCCTCTCACAAATACTATATTTGGTCAATATGTATTTTAGGTGCCCCACGGAAATTAGGAATTCCGTTCCAAAGAATCACTACAGGAACACATTTAAAAACGTTTTACATTTATGTCATTCTGCTCGCTGATGCGTTATTTTAGAGTTATTCAACTTTGAAGTTATAGGAGTGTTGCTCAGAAATGGCTTTCGCGCGCCAAAGGTGAGAAGGTTCTGTAGTGCCCTACCTTAGTGACCCCTCAAACCTCGATTCTACTCATTTATATTCAGTAATTGTAATATGTCTCATTATAAATTTATTAAACAAAAAGTTCCCACTCCTCCACTGCGTATCACCAATACCGACCACCTGGAAGAGTATAAAAGTAAGGCCGCTGCTTCTCTCGTGTCAAACGGAACTTAATGGCCGAAGTAGCAACACCAGGCCTTACACTGGTGAACCCAGAGTGACTCCAACTGCCGAAGCAGCCACAACACCTGGCCTTACAATTCGTGACCCCAGACGCTCCAAAAACTGGAGACCCAGCACTGCCATCAGTCTCCAGCAGGTTCACCAACGGGCCTAGGCTTCCACATTGCCTGCCCCTGGAAACTGGTGACTCAGTAGCTCTCCAGCGGTTTCACCAGCGAGCCGATGCTTCTACAGTGCCTGCCTCTTACAACTGGTGATCCATTAGCACCCATCGCTGCTCTTCAGCTAATCTTCGTCGCAATTTCCGCTGGGTGTTTCTGCTATCACAAGAACTTAAACCAAGCGCGAAAATGCTCAACCGAGCCACCAAACGCCTATAGCACGACCTTATCGCACGGGCCTTCGCATCGCTCGGCCTCATCGCATCGCTCGGCCTCATCGCAGCGCTCGACCTCATCGCACGGCTTCCTCGCTCGGTCTCATCGCTCGGCTTCATCGCACGGCCTCATTGCTCGGCCCCATCGCTCGATCTCATCGCATCGCTCGGCTTCATCTCACGGCCTCGTCGCTCGATTTCAACGCTCTACAGCGTCGTACCACGTCGCACGGTCTCAACGCTAGGCCCCAACAGCAATTATTTCTCTCATCATCTTTACATCGATCGTTCGAACTACTTTCTCTCTAGTGGGAGGGTACTTGTCGTGCCCTACCTTAGTTACCCCTCAAACCTCGATTCTACACCTTTTTCACTTCAAATTAATCTAAGTCAAGTTCAATTTAATCCAAATCAAGTTCAAATTAATCCGAGTCAAGTTCAAGTTAATCCAAGTCAAATTCAAATTGATCCAACCCTCAGTTGGGTTAAAAAATGACATAATAATTTGTTAATTTTAGTTTTTTGTGTTATATATGTATCTATTGGATGTGATGAGCAAAACTTGTTTCGAGGATTTATTTACACTCATAGATATTTATATACGTGAAATTCCACTTTACCATATATATGA
Source organism: Morinoia aosen (assembly GCA_030386875.1). Lineage (NCBI taxonomy): Eukaryota > Metazoa > Arthropoda > Malacostraca > Amphipoda > Talitridae > Morinoia > Morinoia aosen. The sequence continues at coordinate 6,022,917 of CM059569.1, forward strand.
AATCAGATACATGCAAGTACAAAATATTATCATTAGACGATATGTAGATTTAATCTTTAAAAGAAATACACAAGTGCGATTCGCTGAGTACTAATGTCCGATTCCGTTTAATAACAATTTATACTTGTTCATTACTACCCAGATACATTCCTGTATTAGCAACATAATTGTTACCATCCGTTCTAGTTCCGTGTTAGTCGATGTGAAGAAATGTTGGATCCACTTACAATACACAATAATAATAATACAAGAAACAATGTTTCTAATTCACTACTGATTTTATTTGTGGGCGTTCACAATTCAATTTATAATATTTTTAAGATTTCAATAACTTTTATAATATACATTTTATGAATATTCAAGTCGTGAAAGTATTATTTATTGAATTGTGAACAGACACAAATAAACTCAGTGTTAAGTTACAAACATTGTTTCTTGTATTATTATTGTGTATTGTGAGTGGATCCAACATTTCTTCACATTGACTAACACGGAATTAGAATTGATGATAACATTTATATTGCTAATGCAAGAATGTATCTGGGTAGTAATGTACAAGTATAAATGGTAATCAAACGGAATCGTACATTAGTTCTCAGTGAATCGCACTTGTATATTTATTTGAAAGATTAAATCTACATATCGTTCAATGATAACTTTTTGTATTTGCATGTATATGATTTCATAGGTGTGATAAAGTGAAATTTCACGTATATAAATATCTATGAGTGTAAATAAATCCTCGAAACCAGTCTTGCTTATAACATCCAATAGATACATATTTATCACAAAAAACTCAAATTAGCAAATTATTACGTCATTTTATAACTCTACTGAGGGTTGGATTAATTTGAACTTGACTCGGATTAATATGAACTTGACTTGGTTAAATTTGAACTTGACTTGGATTAAATTGAACTTGACTTAGATTAATTTGAAGTGAAAAAAGGTGTAGTCATTTATGTTCAGTAATCGTAATATGCCTCAATGTAAATTAATTAAATAAAAAGTTTCCACTCCTCCACTGCGTATCACCGATACCGACCGCCTGGAGGAGTATAATAGTAAGGCCGCTGCTTCTCTCGCCTCAAACGGACCTCAATGGCCGAAGCAGCAACAGTTCCAACAACGCAGCGAGCGCGCCACTCAGGGGAAAAGATATTGTTTTCGCAATATTTGGCATAGTTTATTATTTGCCGACCCCGCGGAGCCTGTGGAGCCTGAGCCCACTCCTAGGATGTTTTAGTTAAAAACACAATAAAGGGTATAACCCGAAAATATTTGCGCGATTGGAATAGTGAAGACTTAAATCGATTTGCACTCGATATAACTTTAAAGATGGCGGCGACCGTACTGGGTGGCCGCTATTTTCTACGATGGCAGCCATCTTTCAACTGATGATTCTCTGTACAACGTTAACAGTATTAAAGTTGTATAACTCAAAATAACGCATCAGCGAGTACAATGACATTCATGTAAAACGTTTTTAAATGTGTTCCTTTAGTGATTCTTTGGAACGGAATTCTTAATTGCCGTGAGGCAACTAAAATACATATTGACCCTATATTTTCTACCCAAAATTATCTCAATGTTTACATTAGCCTCAGATGGCAACCATGACGAAGGCTACAAAAGAGTTCGAAATGCAGGATTCAAATTAATTAGAGAAGTTGGTCAGAGGCAACAACGGAGTTACTTGAAAATGGAAGCAAGGACTGCCTGCAGTTTTAGCCTTCATCATGGCCTACTGTTTCCTTTGATACATACCCAAAACAAGACAGTTTCCCCAAGTTTCTTACCTGCATATCAGACTCATCCAAGAGAATTACTCACGGGTCATCCTGAGTTATTGCACGCAACAGTAACAATGAGGGCATCACAGTGGAAGCCAGCTCATCAAAAATCAGACTACCAAATACTGTGGACAAACAGAACCTTTGCTAGTAAGTGACTTATTAAGGAAACAACCATCCTAAATCAAGGGAATGTCTGTCACGTTCTTTCTATGGGTTCTAGATCTATGAAATTTGGAATATGTATTTTTGGAAAGAAACAGGGGTCGCCTGAACAAATTTTCCTGTTTATGCTAAAATTACGATGCTAATGGGGAAAATGGGGGAAAATAGGTACTTTCCAAGAGGTCTTTCCAAAAAGTGCTCATTGAAGAGCAAGAATTTAGGTGTCATTGGATGCATAAAGAGTTGCTGCATGACAAATCTGAGGATTATTTTGAAATTCGCCGTAGTTTAGTTTTCATGAAATTTCAAATTTTGGATTTAACGTCATGTTTTTTACGTAAATTTTTCAATGTTACTGAAAAAATATTGTTGAATTTTAAAATAATCCTCCAACTTATGCAGCAACTCTTTGCACATTCAATGAGACCTAAATCTTTGCTCAACGATAAGTACTTTTTGTGAAAACGTCTCTTGAAAATGGTTTATCGGCACTTCTCAGGAAGCGCATTTTTCTACCAAGAAAAGAAAGAAAAAGAAAAACTGTATATATCTAACGACGTTGCCATATGTTTTGAAAATTTCTTAATACAAGACGTCCTTAGACAAACGTTCCATACCAGTACTTATAGACAAACTAACCGAGGTGTACAAATACATAGTAGGGACAGTTTTTTTTTTATTTAGAAGCTATATTGCCAGGAAAAATTGGCACGGTGGACATTCTGAAAGCTATCTAAACATATGAATATCTTTTCTTAAATTTTTTTGTAGCTCCTTGAAGGAGCCGGTACCACAAGTGGGAAGAGGGGGCTATCTAAAACGCACCAGGAGCGTACGCTGCGGCGTCCTCCTCGACGGGCTGCACCCAACGATGTATTGTTGTTGTTGTTTTCGGTTTATTGGAGCTTCGGAGACGATTCCATGCATGCCCACGCCTTCAAAGTTGTAGATTGATACTCTGAAGTTCAGCGCACAGGCTGAAAAAGTTACAGGATGTTTTTCTGCGAAGTTTCACTCGAGGAATTCACTCACTTCTCTGCAATGTCACAATTTGAACAAGATTTCAGATCGTTCAAATATTTCTTATGGGTGATAGATTATGTACAACTATATTAACAATTTGCTTATGAGTGGGTTCCATAAAGGGGCCACATCCAAGCAAATTTTTTAAGCAGAACGGTACATTAAGTAGGTTCAAGGAATTTTTCATGGAGGTATGTTCTCCAGTGTAGCAATTAATGGCCAATGGTGGCCAATATTTTCCTCAGCGCCACTATAGCAACTTGGATCATCAACAATATTTAAACAATTTAAACAAACAATTTAAACAATTTATTTACCACATGTGATACAGAAGTAGAATGTTTCTCAAGTCTAGTACAATGGTCAAACTAGAGTATAGCTAGCTACTTGTGGGCCCGAACAAGTTCAAAGACATCTATGGCATCCTACCATCATGTTATTCTAAGGTGTACAATAATGTTTAACCTAGTTTACTTAAACTAGTTTCGCATTAGACTGATCATTGAGATAATTAATTAGATATTTTATGCTGTATTTTACAATATAGATCAAACCAGCTATATTTAACATCTGACCTTCAATGAGCACATCACTCATATTAGTTCTAAATTATCAGAATCCATCGGAATCCTAAAAAAAGTTAAAAATTTTCTGCCTGAAACAGCTTTACAAACTCTACCAAACGCTCATTTCTCCATACTTGCAGTAGGAAATAGAGGTATGGCACGGAACTGATAAAAATAAACCAACCAAATTTTTACTCTGCAGAAAAGAGCTATCAGAGTGGTAAAGAACCTAGAATACAATGCTCACACAAATGATTCATTCAAACATTTACAAATACTTAAACTTTCGGATCTCTACAAAATCTTCATTTGTAATTTCATTTACAAAACATTAAGAAATGATGGCGACAATAGTCAAAAACAATTATTAACTGCGCAAACTGGTCATCACGACCATTTAACCCGAAATAGAAGTATATTCATGCTTCCTTATTATTCAAAGGCCCAGTCGCAACACAGTATCCTCTTCGTTGAAGATCGGTTATGTAACTCATGGCAAGTTACATTATTAGGACCACACTTTTAGGAGGCAAGATTTGACATGGTGATCTTACACGACTAGTATTCTGATAGGAAATGAGACTCAAGATGACTTTTGAATACTTTCTGTGAATTACTTTCACGGATCTCCGCAGGTATTGAGTTCCAAGTTTTAGTTCCAACGAAGAGGAGAATAATAAGGAAGCATGAACTTACTTCTATTTCGGGTTAAATGGTCGTGATGACCGGTTTGCGCAGTTAATAATTGTTTTAGGCTATTGTCGCCATCATTTCTTAATGTTTTGTAAATGAAATTACAAATGGAGATTTTGTAGAGACCCGAAAGTTTAAGTATTTGAAAATTTTTGAATGAATCATTTGTGTGAGCATTGTATTCTAGGTTCTTTACCGCTCTGATAGCTCTTTTCTGCAGAGTAAAACAATTTTGTTGGTTTATTTTTATCAGTTCTGTGCCAGACTTCTATTCCGTACTGCAAGTATGGAGAAATAAGCGTTCGGTAGAGCATTTGTAAAGCTGTTTCAGGAAGAAAATTTTTAACTTTATTTAGGATTCCGATGAATTTTGATGATTTAGAACTAATATGAGGGATGTGCTCTTTGAAGGTCAGATGTTTATCTATTATGATGCCCAGAAACTTACATGAGTTGCTTTCTTCGATTTCACCTTCGCCAGTTTTAATGCGTGGGAGAGATACATTTTTCTTATATGAGAATGTAATATAATTTGTTTTATCAATATTAAGGCTTATTTTATTAGCTTTGTGCCACAATGAAACCTTATGAAGTTCATTATTTATACTCTCAGCAATCATAGCGGGATTTCGGTTCGGAAGCACCGCAGAAAGCGTACTGTCATCGGCAAAAAGTATGAATTTGAAGAATGATGCAGATTTTATGATTTCATTGATAAAAATTAGAAACAGGAAAGACCCAAGAACAAATTATTGTGGAACTCCATGGCTAATTGTCTGTGGGTCTGATTATGCGTCGTCAATGACAACGTATTGCTTCCGATTTGTTAGGTATGATCTGAACCAATCATGGGCAATCCCTCGAATGCCATAACAGTGTAGTTTCGAGAGTAGTATTTTATGGTCTACACAACCGAATGCTTTTCGAAAGTCAAGAAATACAGAAAAGACAGGCTTTCCTTCATCTATATTTGAATAGAGGAACTGTAAATGATTTAATATAGCCTGTGTTTTTGATTTTTTTGAGCGAAAGCTTATTGTTTATCGTAAAGAAATGATTTATGTTCAAAATAAGAGTACACTTTTTTATACACGATTTTTTCGAATACTTTGCTAATAATTGGTAGTACGGAGATAGGCCGATAATTGTTTACACTTTTTTTTCACCATTTTTAAAGATAGGTGTTACTCTAGCAACTTTGAGGGAGTTCGGGAAAGTGCGTAGGAAGAGAGACTGGGTAATAATATTGGATATCAGCGGGGCCACAATATCAGCAATAATTTTAAGTACTTCTGTCGGAAACGTTTGTAACCGACTCGAATTTTTTTTCAGGTTGTTTATGCACGCAATTACATCGAAGTTGGTAGGCGTAAAGGAAAAGGGGTCGTGTTCTCGAATATGATTCATGTATTCCAGGTGATCAGCAGGTTCACTTGGAATACCATCAGCTATAGTTTTCCCTACGTTTACGAAAAAATTGTTAAAGAGATCAGCAATTTCTTTCTTCTCTTGGTATTTTACATTATCTAGAACAATATGTTTAATTTTTTTTATCGGCGTTGTTCGGTTTACAGCAAGAGTTAAGGAGGCGCCAAGTGTTTTTAACGTCAGCTTTAAATTGAGTAAACTTGCGCGTGAAGTAGTTCTTTTTTGATGCCCATATCTAATTTGTCACATAGTTTTTGAATCTGTTATATGTTTCTCTAGATATTCGCCCTTCGCAAAGGAGGGCTAGGTACGCTTGACGTTTCTTTATGTTTATCACGATGTCACCAGTAATCAAGGGCTTTTGTTTATTTTTCGGGGTAACTGGACGAGTTACAATTGGGCAACATTGTTTGTATGCGGCCATTATAGTTTCAGGCAACTTTACTACTGCCTTTATCAATGCTCGTTGCATTATTGCATTGGGAGACCGTTGCTTGGTGCAATTAATATAGACATTTTTCTTAACAAGAAAAATTGGAAAATGATCTGATAAGTCAGAGGTAATGATTCCAGAATAAAAATCACATGGGTCTGTCATAAAGATATTGTCAAGCAGCGTGGTAGATTCAGAGGTTATTCGTGTAGGCTTTGTGATGATTGGAAAGAAGGATTGAGACTGAAATGTTGTTAGGAAATTAGAGATTGGTTAATAGCTTTTATGTTTCAGTAGATCATAATTGAAGTCACCGCATATTATTATGTCCTTGTATAAGGGCCTGTTGAACTGAGAAATAATACGATTTAGCTCATTCAGGAAGGATATAGGACAGGCTGTAGGAGGCCTATGTTCCAAGCACAATGCGTTTACCATCTCTAGACAGTTCTACGAAGAGTGATTCTATATGATCCTGATTCATTGTTGCACTTGCTATGGTTCTCGAGTTTATGTGGTTAAATACATATGTGCTGATGACTCCGCCTCGCTGTTGTTTCGTAGCGAATGGTAACTATGATAATTTTCAAATCGAATCATGTCTTTGGTTGAGTCATCTAGCCAGCTTTCGGTGAAGCTAATCACGTCTAGGTTATATGTAAAAGTACATTGTATCTCTTCATTGTTATATGCAATAGCTCAGTAATAGTACATTGTATCTCTTCCAATTTTGGATAGAGTGACCTACAGTTCCAACACAGGAGTGAGAAATCACGGTGAGTTATTCGTATAATTGCGTTGAATTTTTATACATTAGTATACCTACACTCGTGAGAGTCGTTTAGGTTTGGATATATTCTGCTCAAATGATTGAGATCTGGGTCGATTTCCTCGAATATCTCAGCGTGATCCGTCATTTAAAATTAGTAAACAGTAAGAAGTAGGTACTATAGAGCTTATAAACGAAATACAGAGTCAAGCTTAAAGGGATATTCCTGTCTAAAAAACTAACTTATGAAGTACGAGAGAATAGAGTAAAAATCTAGCGCTATTTCGTGAGTACACACAAACTCAGTCCATGAGCGAATAATATTGGAGTTCAATATCACAACATTGGTGTAAACAGATTGCTGCATGAGGGCGTTTTCACAAGTTCACATACAACGGGTAATAGGTTTTAAAGATTATAACGACCATGATATAATCAGCTAATATGGTTTACGCGTAGTAATAACTTTAGTGGTAAAAAACGAAACAATTCACAGTAACATTGGTTGGTAAAAAATTGCTGATTGCGTTGTTATAAAAGTTCACATACAGCTGTCATAAATGTTCACACACATCTGTTATATATTTGTTAAGATTGAGGTTAAACTGATATTTAATTGAGGTGACTGACATGAAACTGACATATCTACCTGAGGTGATCACCCAGTCTAGTCACTCATGACCTGTTTCGAAGACATGTTGAGTTTTTGCATCAGGTATTGCTCGAGGCCTTCTGGGGTGTTGTTCTCGCGGCGTCTTGAATCTGGGTTTCTGGGGTTAAATACGAAGATGTTTCCGTCCTGTGTTCTCGGGATTCAACTTTTTTCCGGGAATTTCCTTTTGGCCATTCTAAGGATGTACATAGCGGTAGCTCGTGAAGGTATGAGGTATTCATTTATAAAGAACTTTGGTTTCTTTTCTCGGCAGGCGGTGAGAATTTCACTTTTCTTGTTATAATGTTTTAGTTCAAATGCAATATTTCTTCGATCTACGTTCCCAGTTACTTTTTTCCCCATTCTTGTAACTGAGTGATATCAGTGTCGCGGAGGTCTATGTTGATATTGTGTTTCAGGAACTGACAGACTGTATCCTTACAGATTTCGTTTGTGTGAGATTGTGGTAGTTCCCTTCCAGAAATGACGAAAGTGCATTTTTTGTCCTTTATGTCTCGGCGCTGATAATTTTTTTCTAACTGGCCGAAATGGGAGGCTAAACTACCTATTTTCTCATTCTGTTCTTCGAGAATTTTTTTGTGTTCTGCTTCTTTTCTCGCCATTGTTTCAAATAGCGTTTTAAGGTGGCTTATTTTATTTTGCATTATATCAATATCACTATTAAATTTTGTCATCACTGAGTCGAAGTATTTCATTAGGACAGAAAACACTTCCTTTCAGTCTTTCGTTAGGCTAGACAGATCAGTATATTGACCAAACTTAGGCTGAAACTCAATGCTGTGGCTGCTGCTGTTGATGGTACTGCGTCGTTTGTTAGGTGCCATCTTGAAGATTGAGGGAGTTCGGTTCGTTGTGTAAACGAGGGTTGAATACTTCCACATATTTTGAGGGAGTATTATACTCCTAGTTTGATGATTTTTTATGTATCGGGTATTTGTGTGGAGTGCGAGAAGAGTGAGAGAAGTGTGGAGTGCGGAGGTAAACTGACGCTCCGCGTAAACGCGGCGTCAAACATTTCTAAATGTAAGGGAACGAAACTTTCCCAAAACCCCAAACTCAAACTGAGGATCTGTGAATGTGCTTTCTACCTCATTGAATCGCGAAAGTGAAAAACAGTAACCAAATACAATCATTTGTGACCAATTTTATCGTGCAAAAACAGACTGGTGCTTTCTGTAAACTTTGTCTCCACTCGAAGTTTGTGTAGCGACCCTCGGTGTAGCCTCCCTCCCTGGTCAACCGCAAGACCTGCTCCTCCCTCTTCCGCATATAGAACAACCGTACCACGAATACCAGCATGGAAACAAAAAAGGCCCGATGCAGTAGAAAATTTGAATTTTGTGAAGACAAACATAAAACACAGTGATAAATTTCTTGTAATTTTTATCAGTTATTGCAAGTAAATTATGTTGAGTGTCTTTGATGCTCAATTTTGACCTTTAATCCTCAAAATTGTGTTCAAATTACGTTACCAGTGAGTAACTCTGTCCTGTATGAAATAGAAGTTTCATTTATTTCCAAACTTTGCCGGCCTGAGAATACTGAGCATATGACGGCTCCATTTATGACGATGTAATAAAAGAATTAAGTCTGGGAGCGTAGAGACGTTGGGGCTTATTAGAGTCGGCCATATGAGTTGGTCAAGGATTGTAAAATCTCAAGACAGAAATATAAAAACGATCGCCAGCTCGCTTCCCTGGACTGAGACACGAGCGTGGGACGAAACCATTGAATTAGTCACGGATACGTCATGGTCAGAGAGAGCTGGGCCTCCCCCAACATACCCCTTCCCCCCCCCCCCCTGTTCACCCCAAAGCTTCCCCCCCGGGGAAGCACTGTTCATGACTGAATTAGGAGGATGTGTGTACGCGAAATACTGTCGGGATCGGACCCTCGTGGATCGAGTTGAGTGTATGTAAAACACTTATTGGATTGAGTTAGGTGTCTGCTAAACACTCCGACGAGACCGCGGTTGAGTATATGCAAAGCATTCATCCGGGCTCGAGTTGTCGGTTCTCTGTTGACGGTTGTCACTATTAGTCTCCTGAGGGCGTCATTACGTGTGGGCTGACCCTCATGCACCGATGTAAGAGTCATTAATCTCGCCCGTGCTCACGCCGATCCGTTATTGCATCCCAAATATATGTATCAACTCTTCTGTGTCGCAATTATTCCCCTTTCCTCTCGCTTTTGAACTCGCCACGTAGAAACGCGTGCCCTTGAAAACTCGGATGCTACCAGAAGATAATCGTTCACGTTTTTTCAATTCCTAATTAAATTCATATCTTACCAAATTCGAGGTTTTGTGCCTCTGGTGGCAGCGGCACGTTACTGTCAACTTTCTCATTAAAAATCATGACGTATTCAACGTAAAGAACAAATGAATGTCTGATAAATCGTGGGAAGAAAATACCTATAACATTCAGTCCTTTTATTGAGAACTTTTGGTGAAACAGTGACGTAAAAAGTGATTTAGAGAAAATAAATTCTGTAAATGTTGAAGGTCGCAAAATGAGTGAATAAAATGAGAAACCCTGAAACAATAGACCTCTATGAGGGCCCGGCTACGCCAAGTCTGCGCCCGCACCCCTTCCTCCCCCTCAGCCTACCCTCTCCATGGAAAAAAACTGCCAGGCTGTAATAGTGGCTAACTTAAATCTGTGTTCGCTGCTAGAACATAATTTCACATCGTGAGGCGAATTTTCAGCAATATGACGTCTTTTGGATAGCTCACCATATCACACGGAAAAAATTGTATTGTTTTCTTCACAAGCAGACGTACGAGAAACGCACAGCTGGATCACCGCAAGCATCCTGCTCCCCGCCCCCCCGTCTCTGTCTACTCTACCTTCTCTTTTCCTCTACCCCTCCCCCTCTTTCTTACGGGCGGCTTCTTCATCTGGCAATGAAAGGCGGTCTTTTTCGTTTCCAAATGTGAACGAGCAACGCAACCCCTCATCCGCATATAATTCAATGATGGCTATCTTTCTTGTTGAAAGTAAATCACCCATTTTTTCAACCTCCTCTGAATGAACAAAATTAACTTTTCTTCTCGTGAAATAGTGACCCACCAGTTAACTTTGGTGAATAGTGACATAAGAAGTGAAAGAGGGATTACAAATTTTGTAATTTTGAAACGTTGAGAAACTGAATGCGTAAAATGTATCAACCTGCAAAAGTCTGAACGTAATTGTCGTCATTATTCACGGCCGACCAACACTCTCCCAGTTCCTCGCCTCCTTTCTCCAGCATTAAAGGGCAATTCTGTCTTATGTTTTTGGTGATGTTTTTAAGGCATTATTTTTGGGTGTTTCAAATTCTAAATGAGAAGCTACCCCTCCCTCATGTGTAGCCGATTACCCTTCTACCCAAGACGATCGTTACTCACTCCGTAACAGCTACACAGTGAACAAAATTTTGAATTATCTTCACCTTTATTCACTCATCCAATACAACTTTACAATGTCTCATTACGAAACTCGCTCAGCTACTCGGAAAGCAGCTTTATCTGGAGAAATAACATCCCTCACAACAGCGCCGCATGAAAACTCAAATCCCAAAAAGGGGAATATATCTGAACCTTTCACAAAACGGAAGCAAACACCACCAAAATTCTCGCATATAAAATCACTCGTTCAAAAGCCTAAGCCGCTCACAATGACTACAAAAACTCCAACAGAGAAACAGTATGACGTCAACGAAAGCATCGCTACTCCCAAAACATCACCAGTGCAAACCGACAGAGAATCGACGGAGAGGTACCCGACAGAGAGTCGAGCAGCAGAGTCGCCCGTCCTTGACGAAAATCTCCCAAGCGCTGCTTGTACCTCATCATTGGCGGGAGCTGCCACAGCACCACCGCCAGTTCTTTCGTCTCGTCCCAACGATTGCATCCTGGCGACATCTCCTCTGTTTTGCGTCACTGAGAAAGCTCAAAATTGTTCACCAAAGACGACGACACCAACACCAACGTCAACGTTGGAACGCGAAAAAATTTTCGATGTGAGCGACCAGTCAGAAAGTAAAAAGGGTATTTTAATTATAATTTTAATGATAAATTGTGTGTAGGCATTTCAGGCGGTGGAGTTAGGTTTGAAAATGCATGTGCGGCAGCTGACACTGGCAGTAAATCAGACAAAAAACAAAACCTAAGTAAAGTACCTAAGAGCGAAAACTGCGAAAATAACTTGAAATTTTTAGTGGAGAACAATACAAACAGACCTGTTACCGCTTTTGATGGGTACTTACATCCTCTCAAAATGACTAGTTTCCAAACTATTCACAAAATAAATAACATGCTGTCTCTTACAGCTGCATTTCTCAATAAAGCTTTGAGACAAAATTGTCCCCCAAGCCCAGCGTCGATTTTTTCCATTGTATCAAATATTCAAATGATTACAGAACAGCTTTTTACTTTAAATTATTGTATCAACGCTCATGATGTTACGCCGGTGGCAGCTGCGAGTAACTATCCTTATGCGAAATCCCCTCCAAGCACTTTCCTGGTTGGAGACAATAGTCTCCCAAAAATCAAAAGAGATGACATTGATAGCGCATGCAGGATTCAGACTATAACTTCTGAACGTCTAAATGATCTCTATGATGAGATTAAACGCGCACTTCCTTTCAGGAACTCTATAATTAGTTTCAAAGGTTTGAGCATCTCGTCCCATAGTCTTACTGAGTTAAAAATCTGATCATGACAAATAATATTTTTTCTCATATTTATGTGTTGAGTGCCTGCAGTGGTCAGAAATTGTACATGGCATCGAGCCTATGCAGAAAAACCGGTCTTAAACTGATTCCGCTGAGAGCAAATGTAAAAACCGTTACTGTTAATGAAGCCTACAACAATGTCCGCACTTGGCCTGTTACTCTAAAAGACACGCATCATTTTCTTCAACAAATTGCTCTAAGATCACCTTTGAGACTAACTTCACATTTTATCTCCTGTGTCAGAAGCTCCCATGACCTGAATGAAGAAATTGAACATTCTTATGATTATGCAAAACAGCAGAATGAGTTGAATGATTGTTCTAAGAGTACCGCCTTTCCACATGAAACCTCCAGCAGCATTCCCCGATGTTTGCGTTCATCTAACAAACCCTCTCCTCCCCTCTCCTCCCGATGTTCGCCCTCATATAACAAGCCCTCTCCTCCCTCTGCCACAAACAATTGCGTAGTGCCTACAAAATACAGGTTTTCATTGCTATCCGATGCTGATATAGCGGATGAAAAGTCCCTCTTAGACACGAGTATAAATCAACATCCAATCACATACCCGGACGCAGGAAAATCAACAAGAAGAGAGAAATCGCTGCAAAATTGCAGTCGAAAATCGATGGAAAATCCACTACCCAACTGCATGCACAATCATCACCAGAAAAATAGAATTGATACGAGCATTTCTCAGTTCTCTGCAAATCCCAATACAGGAAATCACCACAGCCGGCCCATTCAGAGCCAGAAAAACGTAAATTCCCCTCATCTCTCAGAACCTATAAATGATGTAAAAAGTACGAAAAAAAACTTCTCCTGCCCCATTTGTGAACGCATGAATTCCACAATGGATGAATTGAAACGATCATGGAAAATAGAGCTGACCACCAAAACTCATCTACTTACAAAACAACCAGCATTAAAATGGAATTACAATTCTTTAAAGGCTGCAATCAAAACAGGGAGTAAAGCAAACAACAGCACGTACGCTAAGTTTGTTGACAAGAACAGTGGAGATATGCAAAACCTTATAGATAATTACATTGACGACAAACATCTTGATCAAGCTGCGGTAGACCTTATACCACTTATCAATTCAAATGTGACAGGCCAAAAACTTCTCGTCCTGGATGAACAGGATCATTGTGTTTTGAAAATATCAGTCGATCCCTTTTCAGAGTTATCAAATAATAACCCTCCATTATTGCTCCATCGTAAAACAATCACTACAGTGCTCTTGTCTCACAAGGCAAAAATCAGACCGGGGTTACCTCATCTTGACAGACTGCCGCTGCCCAGCCAAATAGTGGACTTTCTTACATAGCAGGTGCTGGACCAAACACCATGGGCAACGTAGACAAAATTGATAAATCCCCTGAACGATCCAATCGAGATAGTAACTTTGCTACCTTTAAAAAGAGTGCTATATTGGTAAAATCAAAATCAAGCATATAGATGCTCGAAGCCTGAATGGTAAATTGGATGGAATCAGAGTAATGTTGGTCACTGAAGAAATTGACATTTTGTGTGTTTCAGATACAGGGTTTGATTCACGAACCTAAAGTTCATTTTTTAATATTCCTGATTACGTGTTGTACCGCTACGACGGCGCTAAAACCAGCCGAGGTAGTGGATCTTGTATTTATGTGAAACAAATGTACTCAACATCTTCACTTCTAGCGAATAAAGTTTGCGAAGGCATTGGAATGGTTTGGTTAGAAGTGCAAATAAATAAACACAAATCAATAATCATTGGCAGCCTTTACCGGCACCCATCGTCTCCCCTAAATCTAACTGTAGATTTCATTGAGGAAACCTTCAAAGAAATCCTCCAGGCAAAAAAGTCATTCTTTGCTTACGGAGATTTTATTGTTGACCTAACGGACATAAACAATCAGCTAAGCAAACTATTGTATGAACTAAGCCTATCACAAATGGTCAAAGAACCGACTCGCATCACTAAAGTCTCTGCAACTCTCCTCGATCTGGCAATCACAAATAATCCCACTGCAATACTTGTACAGAAATAGCACCTTTTATTTCCGATCACCACTCAATAGAATGTAAAATTAATATTGCAAATGAAAGACAAAAATACCGCTTAATGACTTATCGCTCGAAAAGGCACTATTCAGCAGAACTATTTCAAGAAAAACTACTCGATAGGTCAACCGAATTCCAGAAAATTATGCAATCTGACGATGTTGATATTCAAGTGTCCATCTTCAAGGAGAACTTCACAGCAGCTCTCGACGAGTGTGCACCTTACGTCATCAAAAAAAAACAAGCCAAAACGGACTGTTTGGATTACTGACGAAATTAAAGAGATGAGCAGAATAAAGAAAGCTAACTTGCGAGAGTACAAAAACAATAGATCAAACGGTACCTTATACAAGAGATATAAAGAACATGAAAAAATTCTTCGAAAGAAAATTACCGAAGCGAAACAAACTCACTTCCACCAGGAACTGATAATGGGTAGAAATAACCCGAAACGAACTTGGGAAATCATTAGTGAGGTAGCCCCATATAAAAATTTAGACCGTATAAGTAATTTTGAAAATGCCTTGGCAACAGCCACGGATTTCAACACATTCTTTTCAAAAGTAGGGGCTCAAGTTTTCAGTGAGGTGTGTACAAATCCAGATGAAACGACAATTGAAAATTCATACCCCATTGCATCCTCGAGGACTGATGTCAAGTGGAGACCACGCCCTGTCGATTTACCGGAGTTACGAAATATCTTATACTCACTGAAAAACACAAAGGCAGTTGGACATGATGGTATCAGTCTTCAATATATCAAAGACAGTTTCCCTGTTACAGCACCATGGATTCGTCTGATAATTATTACATCAATAGTAACCAACACGTTTCCAAACCAATGGAAACACTCCATCATTAGACCGTTGCATAAAAGTGGTGACCTAAATACAGCATCAAACTACAGGCCCATTAGTCTTTTGCCCGTCATGTCCAAACTATTGGAGAAAATGGTGGCAAATCAACTGTCATTTCACCTAGACGATTCAAATCTACTCTACCAAAATCAATACGCCTTTAGAAGAAATACTAGCATTTAGGACGCTCTGCTCAATATCTCTGGAAAAATATATAGTGACATCGATCAAAAGAATGTAACACTCTTGCTGCTACTCGATCTCTCTAAGGCGTTCGATAGCGTGGAACATGATAGCCTTCTTCGTAAAATACTGAACTTGGGAATAGACACGCAATGGTTTGAAAGTTACTTGTCAAATCGATCTCATGCAGTCCGCATAGGAAACAAATTGTCCCCATTCATTCAAAACAATTTTTTGTGTTCCCCAAGGATCCATTCATGGTCCGCTATTGTTTGCTATTTTCATTAATGATTTCCTTCCAATGCCTTCTAACACACGGATCTCAATGTATGCGGATGATGTTCAAATTGCAATAACAAGTTCTGTATCGGAAATACCACAGACGCAAATTCAAGCCGAAACTTTACTGACTAGCCTGAAATCATGGTACGACCGAAATGGTCTCAAATTAAATGCTAATAAAACACAATGCATTATTTTTGGATCCAAAGATGCAAATAAAAAACTTCAGATCTTACTCTTGCAGTTGGAAATGATTAAATTAATGAAACCTAGGTATCTGGTTCGATAGAAACATGTCCTTCAAATCTCATGTTGAGAATACTTGCAACAAAATTTACGGAACTTTAATGTTTTTTCATCGCATAAGGAGTAAGCTAGACGAAAAATCCAGATTATTAGCCATTCAATCGCTGGTGTTATCGCACATTGACTACTGCAACCTAGTATGGGGAGACCTTCCTAAATACCTTCAAAAGGACTTACAAAAGTGCATGAACTTTGCGGCCAAGGTGGTATGCAACGCAAATTTCAAAAGAAGTTATCACGTAACCCCTCTCCTCAATAAACTCGACTGGATTCCTATCCAAGAAAGGCTCCTCATGCAGAAGGCCCAATACGTATTCTCCTCGTAATATCTTCCTCAGAGCAATGCTGAGATAGTGCGTTTCCATCCACCCACTGTAAGCAATCAAAAACCGAACAGAAACAATAATGTCTTAGTCAACTATCGTTCATCTCACTTAGGGCAGAAGGCTCTGTCCATATCAGGAGCCTTATTGAGGAACAAACTTCCCCTGAGTATTAAAATCCTTCAACGACCGAGCGAATTTAAAGCCAAAATAACTCGTCATCTTGTGTCTCAAAAATAATTCTTAGTTACAGAACAAACTGAATAAGTATTGACGAATCTCATTTGCCTGGTATCTCCTTTGCTGAACAATCTCCCTCGCTCATTGTTGTATAATTCAAGACATCACACAACAATTTTGAAGTATGCGTAGGTATTATGATTTGATCGCCTATACGCTGCCATTTGCAAACATGCTTACTTGTATATGTGTGTATACGTATATAGGTGTATGTGCGCATATTGGTGTGCATATGTGCACGTACGCCTGTGTGCACTAGAGTAGATAAACCAGTTGAAGGTTGCATTTTATGTCATTCCTCTCCGTTTCTGTGCAAGCATCAAACTAGACCGTCATGGTACCTAAGTGTGTGTGTGTGTGTTTTTCAATTGCAGACATTCTGAACCATATCACAAAGATAATGTGATTTTTTTCTAATATGAAATTGTAACGCATCCATGTAAGAAACAATAAATTCGTTGAGGGATCATCCATTTATACTGCAGTAATATGTTTATAATGCTTATAGTTATATGCTAATAATAATGTAATACCTATGTGTGTTTATCAATTGCCGAAAATTTGCGCCATATATCAAAGATAATGTGATTTTTTTCTAATGTGAAACCTTTATAGGACAATAATGTTTTCTTTCTTATTCACGTCCCACAATCGTTTTTATGTTTCTGACTTATGTAGACTGTTTCGTGCCACTATTTTTAGAACGGAAATTTTTTTAAATTCATGCTATAATAATATTTTCTCCGTTTCACTCGATTGGAATGCTGGTCTATACTGATTAGTTTACGCTATATTTGCGCACATGCTTACTTGTGAATATGTGTACGTGTGCACGCTATGCGTATGACACTTTATGGAATGCGTATGCATTGTAATTGCCTCGATGCATAGGAATGCATTTGTGTATGCTTACGAGTTTGGTGTAAGTATGTGCGTGAGTATGTGTGTGCATGTGTGTGTGTGTGGGTGTGTATATATTTACATGTGTATGTGCACATATGTGTGTACTAGACTGACAACTAGCATTTTACTAGAGATAATGGTCTTTTTTCTGTTCACTCTCAACTTGTAACATTACCTAACTCGTCATCTCTTTATTATTGTAAAGCATTCATGTAAAAACTATCCATTTTTTGTGCGATCATCCATTTATATTCAAATAAAATGCTCATTAACGAACGTGTGAGGAATTCCCTCACATTTTTTAGTGGGGGTCTGACCGTAACATTGCGGGCCAACCTTTTGTTGTGTCAGTGGATTTTTTTGTAAGTTTTACTTAGGGTGTAGTAGAACGATGGAGAGCAGTGATCTCCAGGCCAGCCTTTAATTCGGAAAGCTCGTCCATCTAGCGATTTTCGTCAGTTAGTGTCGAACACCTTTACGTTCTTTAATGTTTATGTGCCCAGCAATCTGCGTTCTTCATGCTTGCTCGTCTGGCATGTTGCCGTTTTGCCAAGATTAGCGTAACTTCAACTGTGTGGAAGATCTGCAAGTGCAAGTGCAAGTGCAAATGCAAGTGCGAGTCAATGTTCTCGCAATCGTTTCTCTCCTTTACTCAACTCCCCTTACCTTACTTGCACCTTTCCGTGATGCTTGGTGTGACTGTGTATGTGTGCTTATGTGTGTGTGAATAATAGTGTGCGAGGTAAAATTACCTTGCCTTACCTTGGCCGTTGCCTATATTTCTGTACCTTACCTTACCTTGGCCGTTGCCTATATTACTGTACCTTACCTTACCTTGGCCGTTGCCTATATTACTGTACCTTACCTTACCTTGGCCGTTGCCTATATTACCTTACTGTACCTTACCTTACCTTGGCTGTTGCCTATATTACCTTACCTTACCTTACCTTGGCTGTTGCCTATATTACCTTACCTTACCTTACCTTGGCTGTTGCCTATATTACCTTAACTAAGATTTGCTCATCTAGCAAGAGAGCGCAAACTCTCTCCGAGCAATTCTTCCTTCTTTCTTCTTGTTGCCTTTGCAACCTTAAATCTTTTCTCAACTACAAGTCTACGTCCGAAAGTCGCCGCACACTGGACCAAATTAAGTTCAGGTACGGGGCATCTTGTCTGTAATCCAGTCTAAATCTGAGTATAACTTGATAAATTCCTTCTTTATATTTCTTAAGTTTCTGGCTGTATGCTTACCAATGCCTTAATCTTTCTTTTCAGTATAACTCTCGCTGCAATGGCTCCCTTGGACCAGTTATTGCTACTTCTTTCGATTTCACTCAGTCCTTGACTATGAGGTAAATACTCCCATATTAAATCCCTCTAAATTTTGAGAGATATTAAAATTAGGCTCAAACTTCACTTTCTTTCTCCTATTGCCTCTAATTTAAATTTGTCTTTCTAGATTGTCGTTTGTCGGCCTTAGCGGGGTTCGCATGCCGCTGCCTTGCTCTGCATGCCCCGACGTTCGACCGACAAAATTTCAACCTTCCAAGTTCTTAAGCCGTCTGTCCTTCGCTGAAGTTAACGGAAGTGCTGGCTATGACGTCTATTTTCATTTAAGAAATTGTAAACCTAGTCGTTGCTATTTCTGGATGTCCTCTTAACGGCCTTAATTAACTGACAATAATTTGTCCCCAAACTGGAGGGTTTTACGCCTACTCTTGTTACTGCGTTGAGCTTGGGCTCCCGTTGGAGCTTTGCGCCTTGTTTTGCGCCTTGTTCCGAGTTAGACCCAATAAATCTATTGGTTTTATTACTTTTGTTTGACCCTCCAGCAAGAGTTGTGTGAAGAAAATCTCCACAAACGAACGTTATATTAAAATTGTTGAATTAGAAATACAAAACTTATAATCTTCATGGTCCTCATGCTTTTGTGTGTATATATATATATGTATTTGTATGTATGTGTATGTAAATATATATATGTATGTGGATATATATTTATACATTTTTTTATGCTTCCTTAAACTGACACTTTTGAACATTGGCCGAAACAAGCGCTTCATATATTATTTCCTGGCGTCTAGAATTGCGAAGTTTTATGTCATGTACGTGTAAACTGTCAAAAGTGTTTTCATCCCACAATGAAAATGCATCGTCCATGAAATTGTGTTATTTCTTATAATTATCATTACATGTATTATCATATATAGATTAAGCAAGATTAGGAGTACATTGCCCTCAATCATTTCTTTTCGACTAGTGACATGGGTATTACAAGACTCATGTGTGTGTGTATCATCTAAGTGTATTAACTTTAAGATATTTAAAAACCAATGATTGTAATTTTGTACAATCTCTATTGGAAATAAAGTGGTTTTCTTTTCTTTTCTTTCTTTCTTTAGATCACATTTGAATACTCATGGCGAGAGTGGGTACCCATCTAGGCTAGAAGTACATTCTTTCTAACAATAGGCGCTTTGTTTCGGATATTAACAATTTTCGTATGATTGAGTTCCATAAAGGGGCCACCTCCAAGCAAATTTTTTAAGCAGAACGGTACATTAAGTAGGCTCAAGGAATTTTTCATGGAGGTACGTTCTCCAGTGTAGCAATGGTAGTAGAAAAAAAGGTGGTCAATGTTTTTCTAAGCTATGCAGGAGAAATTTGGATCATCAACAATATTGAAGCGATGTAGGTGTGACCGAAGCCCCGTGTGCCCAACGCGCAAACGAGCAAGTGCTGTCTCTACGCAGCGGATCTTGTGTGCAGCCCACGGCCGCCTTGACGTATTTTCTCTGATTTTCAGTAAATGTCGTCCTTTTTTCCGTCAGTTGAACCCCCCTTATCCATTCAGTGTTCCACTTTAATTCGAAGGCTTCACATATGAGACTCTTCATTTCTTCATATGAGGTCGGTGTCAGCGTGCGGTACCGAAGCAGATGGGTCTCTTTGGCTGCCTCAACAGCAGGCTCATTACCAGGAACACCTTTATGGCCAGGAATGAACTGCAGGTAAGCACGTGGGAAGAAGCAGTGGAGTACAGCTTGGCTTGTATGTCACATACTAAGGAGAGATAGTTTTTTGGCGTCCTATTCGGAATGAGGTGCAAGGAGCTCAAGGAGTCACTAAAAATGATATACTTATTCTCCACATTATTGTTCA
This sequence comes from Morinoia aosen, assembly GCA_030386875.1. NCBI lineage: Eukaryota > Metazoa > Arthropoda > Malacostraca > Amphipoda > Talitridae > Morinoia > Morinoia aosen. Next base: position 6,043,478 of record CM059569.1, read on the forward strand.
ACGGTGTCCATCGAAGAGCTTCGTTGATAGCAATACGTTCACACTCAATGACTTGTATCTGTGGATGGAGTTTCCAGTTCATGGTGACTCCTCATGAAGGGATCACCACTGCAGCAGATGATGAACAGGTAGGCTCAGCAATGCAAGACCCATCAGTAAATAAAGGGGTGTATCCAAAGAAGGTTGTGTCCATTAATTCGTGATACCTTTGAAGAACACTTTGATTAGACAGGGAAAAATGCCGGGGTAGGCTTAAAATCAGTAAGGACGTGGGCTTCTACTTTGAACCCAGGAGGAAGCGGTGAAACCAGTGGGGCTGCATTGTGAGCTGGAATCTGCAGGTTGACACTGAAAAAGAGCTCCTGCAGGTGATACCATGGATGGCAAAAGCACAGAAAAACTTCCTGTGGTGGGAATGGAGCTTGAGGTAAGTTGTTAGCAATTTCACTGGGAAGTTGCTGTAGTTTGCTGTATTACAAACACGCGAGTTGATCTCTGTGTATTGCCAATGGGAAGATATTGGTTTCCACCTCCAGTGAAGCTACAGGAGAAGTTTTGCGGCATCTGGTAGCACGGCGCAGGAACTGATTTTGAATGGTGTTTAGTTGAAAGAAATTTGAAGGAGCAGCAGCATATAAAGAAGGACAGCATAGTCTAGTCAGCTGCAAATGAGAGTTCTATAAAGGTAAAGTAGTAGTTCTCGTTCAGGACCCTAATGCCTATGTGATATAGATTGCAGTAAATTGAGAAATGACGTGCAAGATTGCTTGAGATATTCTATTTGATGATGCCAACGAAGGCGAGGAGAGTCCACCGTGACTCCTAAATACATGAGTTGCTGTACAAATTCCAATTGTTGTCCTCCTACTGTGATAGGGAGTGGGTTAATTTTTTTACTTGTAAACAACATAAACTTGGTTTGGTTCAAATTTATTTTTAGACCCCATCGTATTGACCAAATATGAAGTGAATTAAGCTGCTGCTGTAGGATATTCGTTGCAACATGAAAACTAGGATGTTGGGTGTATAAATTGAGATCATCAGCATACTCACAGGAGCAGATCCCTGCCTCCACTGGTACATCACGCATTATGATATTGAACTACATAGGTGAAAGCTCTATCCCTGAGGTAAACTTGCCGCCACCGCAGCATTGAGCCACCAACACCACATTGACTCAACTTATACAGGACTCCCATTGGCCATGCGGTATCAAATGCACTTGTGAAGTCAACAAAAAGACACAGCACTATAGATTTATTTTTCAGCGCAGTTCGAATTGCAGCTTCCAGCTGGGTAACTTGGACAATGGCTGACAATATTCGTCGGTAGCCTCCCTGCGTTTTTCTGAAGACGCTCTTCTGTTCAAGGAAGAATGTGAGACGGTTGACTATTAGACGTTCCATTAGTTTTTGTGGGCCCGACAGCAAGATGACGGGACGATACAAGTCCATCGAAGTTACTGGCTTATTTGGTTTGGGAAGCGGAATGATGATGACAGGCTGCCACGATTTGGGAAGCACTCCAGTTGGCAGGCTTTTGTTATACCATTGGAAGAGCCATGTTTTGTAAGTATCTGGCATGTGCTTCAAGTGTTCATTATGAATATGGTCATGGACAGGAGCTGTAATCTTCAAGGAAGTCAGGACTCAATTCGATTCATGTTCATTAAAGGGATTGTTAGTTGCAGAGGGAGTATCATTATTTAAGGCTACAGCAAGAGGAAGCAAAGTGAACAATGAAAATGGAGATGGAGAAGGATATGACATTCTTTTTTGATAGTGGTCAGCCTAGGTATTTGCTTTAGAAGGTGAGTCAGCTATTAATGAATCCCTTGTTAAAAGAGGCGAAGCTTTCCTACAGAATGGGGTCTGCAGATTTTTTATTTTTTCTAAATTAATGAAACAGATGTGTCAATTGTTATCTTATTGCAAAAGGAAATCTAAGATTCATTTTTTGCCTATTTTACCTCAAATTTGACTCTAGCCCGAGAGCGTTTATGTGCAATTAAATTTCTTGAGAAGGTCGATTGATTAGGATAAATTTTGCATCTTGTTTTGCTTTTACTGCTGCTGCACATTGTGAGTTCCACCATGACTTATTATACTAAGGACAAATATATTTTTTTATTTGTTTAAAAACTTTATGGCTGACCTTGATCATATTGTTTGTGAGGTCTGCAAATTCCTGCTCAAGATTTCCCACCTCCAAGAGCCCAGGCTGTTGCAGAGCTGCAGTCCAGTCATCCCATGACCCACTCTCAAATTTCCGTGTTGGCCACCTTCAGAACCTTACTGTTGATGGCTCCATTCCAATACTGATAAGAATGGGATAGTAGTCACTTCCCATATCTTCCTCTGATGTTACGGACACTGAGGGCTGAAGGCTTGCAGAGACAAAAGCTAAATCAAGTGTATGAAACGAGTTCTGATAAACGTTAAAGTAGGTGGGCAGGGAAGAAGGAGTTATTAATGCTATAGAAGGATCATCTAGCAACAGTTGAGCTATGTTTCGACCAGTAGTGCTGGCTGGTTTTGTAGGTTCCCACAGTGGATGGTGCGCGTTGAAATCCCCAACCACAATGTGGGGAGGTTCCAATTGATGCATATAATGTAATATCTCTCTCATGCAGTAACAATTTTATTTGGATTGTAGACACCGAGTTTAGAAAGAGGAGCATTATTCTGCAAAAAAATGCTAATTCCTAGAACTTCAAGAGAACTTGGCAAAAATTTTATCAATTGAAGATCAGTGTAGGTGACATCATTTCTGACCAGGATTGCAACACCTCCATCAGCATGAATATCTATGCTGTGCATGTAAACAGCCAAGTACCCAACAAAACGAGGTTCAAAATTTGGTGAAAGCCACGTCTCATAGACAGGCAATGTGTGGCTTAAGAGTATTCAGTTTACTTTTGAAGTTGCTCAACTTATTGCAAATACTTCTGCAGTTCCACTGCAATATTATTACTTCTTTTTTTGTTGACATCTTTGTTGTTTGGTGGCATACCCAGCACCAGTAAGATTTTTGCAAGGTTTTTCTAGTGTTGTGGAGAAATTTTACTGCTGAATTTTTTAATTGCATCTCGATGTTGGGCTTAGTTTTTTTGTGTGGGTTGGTTCGTCCAATTACAGGAGAGGGTGTTATTTCCATTTGGGGCATTATCTTTGAAATTTCTTGAACAGTTTTCTGGGAAATTATGTTAGAACACTCAAATTGTACTATTGGTTGATGAGGATTTTTGGATGGAGCCTGTAAGGATTGAAGTTGGCAAGTTTCTGCAGTAATTTTGTGTACCATCCTGGGTGCATCCATTTGAATATCCTTTTTGCAGTAGTTGTAAATATCTTAATCAGGAGATCCACTAGTTGTTTGATGGTAACATGTTTTTGAGCAGGCATATAAGGTTCATTGTTAATTTGGGTGCCAACAGTCTTGGTAATTTTTGATGCTTCTGTGTTCCTCAGGTAGCCAGAATCTGGTTGACTGCTTCTGAAAGGGGAGATGACAGGTAGCACGAATTGAGATTGAGTTGATGTTGCAGTTTGTATAAGAACTTTCTTTACTGCATCCCTGTAGGATAGCTTTTGGATTTGGCGTGATTCCTCCACTTCTTTTGCTTGCTGCATTTTTAGACATCTTCCATAATTTTCTGTGTGGTTGCCACCACAGTTGCAACAGTTTTTTTAATCATTGTTGTACACTTACTATTGTTGTGGGGACCACTGCATACTACACAGCGAGGAGCAGATCTGCAGTAAGCCGCACTGTGCCCAAATCGTTGACACTCATTGCACTGCCATGGTTTTCCAATAAATGTATTGACCCTGTATTGTTGATAGCCAATTCTAACGTATGGTGGTAGGTTTTTGCTTCAAAAATGACTTTGAACATTGATGTTTCGATTTTATCCTTGCCTTTGCATATCCGCTCTGCCACAGCTCCATCAAAAGGTGCATCCTTGAGCGCCTCTGTCAGTTCTTCATTAGTTGTGTCTTCTCCAAATAGTCCAATGACTCCCACAGAAGAAGTCTGACTGACTGGCAGCCGACACTTAACCGTCCAGGGGCCTATCTCCGAAGTGTTCAACAGCTCGGAATTGTCCTGAGAGTGTTCATGCATGGTGATAACAAGAAGGCTCCTTCCTAGGGTCCTTGAGATTTTGCCAATGCCTTTGTCCCCAAAAGTTGATGCTGCCAGTGCCTTAGACAGCTTGATTCAATTAGAAAAAAGCTTTTGTTAACAGGATTCTCTGCTATAGGTTGGACTAAGATTACTATTGGCTGCAAGGGTGTGATGTTGCTTGAGACTGCTTCTCTTGTTCTTTGCCCTGGAGTTATTGGGTTGTCTTCTTTAGAATTAGTATGGAAGCTCCCATTGAAACCCCCAAATTTAGTATTTCAAATTGATTTCTGCCATAGAATGTACGATTTCTTCTGGTGGAGGGTATCGTTGCTGACTGAATTACTTTTGAGGTCACTATCAGTGCGTCCAAATCAAGTTTGCCTCTCTCCTCCTGCAAGCCCTCAGCATTTTGTGTTGTAGATGAAGACATTAGTAGAGGCTGAGAAGAAATTTCAAGAAAAGGCCAGGCTTCAGATTCTCTTCTTGAAGAGGAGGTAGAGCCATGTCCCCTCCTATGTTTTTTTCTTGGCATACGAGTTTTTAAATGGCTTATTATTCACTTTATTTCTTTTAATTGTGGAGCAATTCAAGCAACCGGTTGACACAGTTACGAAATACGTCCCGTCAGGAAGTCTACCCAACATTGTAGTGGGAGGCACTATACGCCCACGGCATTTACCGTAATGTACAGTCCTACACCGCCCCACGTATATTATGGCCGGATCGCACAGGGGATTTACATCGCATGCCGCATGTCAGTATCATTGCGCGGACCGATTTCGCTTGTTGGCCTCCGCCAATAACCCTATACTGGATACACGTGATAATGATACACATGTACACATTCAAGAATTGATGACTGACACTGTTTTCTTTCTTTATTCTCGTATAAATACCATCCGAAAGAGATACAAACTTATTAGGCAGCTGTTACATTTCCTATCTATTATTCACCTAACTTTACCCCCAAGCCTAAGCCAATATTAAAACCTACATTCAAAGCACGTGACCAGGCAACAATAAAGATATTAATGGTTACATTACATTTAGCACAGACACACCACTCAACTGTGAACGAGGTAACCGGCGTGGAAGGAAGACATAACACAGCCTTGGCTATGCCACTTTTGGCTATAAATACTCTTAAATGTTAGGACACAGGTACTCAGGTCTATGACCCCACGGCTGGGGGCTCTGAGGTACACCAAAGTATTTCCACCGAGTTAGACAATAACCAATAAATTAAGGCCTCACAGATTACATTCCTCTATTATTAATAGTTCATATCTTATGGTCTATAACTTCAGCGGTGGACTCTGGGCAAGTGTTCTATTCCTCAGGGAACCTTCTAGATCAGTGAGTTACCCGCAGGCCCTGGACATCAGATGTGGATCGGTGGTACTCTTTGAGATGAATCCTCTCGGCTTGATCAGGGCAATCGGCAACAGCCTCCAGGCTTTTAACCGACCAAGCCACTGCATCCAGGTGACGTGCGAGAGGACTGTTGTAGCTGCTGTTCAGCTTCGATGCCGGCGCCTACCAAGTCGACAGCGCGCCACGCAGGTAGCAGCCCTCTGATCAGCCGACACAGCTGGACTAATTTGCGCATTGCAGTGGGAGGCCTTCCCTGGATATCAGGGTGTCCTAAATTTTATTCTCCATTAAAAACGTCCCCTGTATATCGTTTTTTTCTCTTAACCTATTCACACAATTCAATTTACTACCGACAAGAACGTATTCCTAATAATGTCACACATCTATCTGTATTTACGTCTGCACCTTGTCAATCGTCCTACGCCACAAACATTTCTTAATATTCATCTATCGACTTTATTTTCCATGAGCTATTTCTCAAATTCACAAAACTAACTGACCTTATAACATTACAGAGTTTTATTTAGTTTACAAGAAAGTACAATTCACATCTTATCTTCAGTATATCCCTATATGCATGTTTCACAGCCTCTACCTATATTCATAGCAGTGCACTAAACATTATAATTTTTAACGCATGACTCGATACCATTTCAAACGTATTCACCTTGAACACCAACTCTAATGGATATAAACACGTTACATATTAATTATCTCCTATTATCTCGATTACAGAAATTCATTCTTACCGTTTGGACTTGAACTCGAAAGATGCAGCGCCGTGCTACAGGTCTTTCCATTTCGAGTTATATATATATATATATAGAGGCTTTTTTATGATTTCATGGGAATTTTCAAAAAATCCTATACCAACGTTCTTTTTTAATGACTTATTATGGATTTAATTCATTTCTGTAAAAATTCGAACAATCAATTAACATCATTACACTTTTGATTATGCCTTGCTATTGAATATTTTTCTGAAAAAACATAACATAGATATCAACTTTATACTACTTAGTAGTGGTCCAGCCACTACAACGTCGTTTGGGGGCGCGTTGCGTAGGCGTCCCATCTGAATCTGGGTTCCTCTTTGGTTCCTGAAGAGCCAGACCCAGTCGCATAAATGAAGAGCCGTCGTCATAACCAACGTTATGAACAAGAACGATGTCTGCGGTAGCGAAAGTCACCCCCGCCATGTAGGCGTTCTTCCCCTGGAGCACATGAGCCATAACTTGGCATGTAGGTTCTTGTTAGGGTTCTGAGTCCATTTCTTCATTCACCGCGAAAGAAGCTCCGGTCTAGTCAGCTCCAGATACACCTGAAAGATCCACTTGAGATGGTCCTGGGGCAGGTGCGCCAGATACCGAGCGTGGCGCGCGTGAGACTCAGCGGCGACGTCATGTGTCTATGCCCTCTGGACCCAACATCACGAAGTTAGGCCAGCTGGACAGAACGTATGATACGGCTTCTCGTCAGAGCTGCTAACATGGTAATAGGTGGAGAGATTGGACTTTCGCACCGACTCGGCCGTACCCTCTGCGTCATGCGAACGAACATTCTGACCAAAATGCGTAGCCAGCTTGTCGATTATTGCGTTAGCCAGCCCTGCCTTGCCAGCCAGACGACCCTGCTGCACAGCCCTGCCAGTCGAAGTTACCGTCGTAACTCGCAGGTCATCCTTCAAGTTACGGAGTCTTGTGCCATGTCTCTTACAGACATGGTTCACTCATTCCTTCACAACGGCAACCAAGTAGCGACCCGTACTACGGTTCAAGTCACGAACTGCATTGAATGTAGCCGAGTCACCGTCATCAATGAATGTGGTATTCCGGTACTCGGCCTGATGGAACGCCGCCACATCCGAACGGCAGCAGCCAGCTCCATAGCTCTGGCCGAACCCTTTTAGTTCTGCTTGCAGTTCTCGTGAGACTGCTTCCAAATATCGAAATCAGCAACAGACAGGCAAGATCTCTTCAGTGCACAGGCCTCACAATGAAAGCTGAAAACTTCGAAGGCCGACACAAAGCCGGTCTCCGTCTCTAAACAAAGGCTACGCCTATGTTAGACCAGTGACCTCAGCAGAGCCAGGTACCATACAAAAAACAGCAATTCCCAGCAATGGCTCAGCGACACCCTCCTGCAGGTCTAGCAGAGCACGTGCCACGGCAGTGTGGACACTTGGACTGCTCTCCTTCAAGAACATCTCCTTTTTACGCTGCAGACAGCGCACCCATGCATAGTAATGCGACTTATTCAAGGAAAGTATACCAAGTGCGTTACAAGTACTCACCGCACCGGCATGCACCACTGAGTTCAGTTGCGATTCGTACACCACAGCCAAGCTCCCTGCAGAGAAATCCGCAGATGCCCCGTCGATGGCTGTGACTATGGGTTATTCGCCTCTAAACTTGACTTTAGAACACCCGTCGCACAGAGCAGTCGCCAGCTCTGATATGAGGCAGAAAAAGCAGCTCCGCAAGCGCCGCAGGTGATGAGATCCGTCATTGCATTCAGGTCTTCATGCGGGACAAGTCGAGACAGACCACATCATTCAGGCTAAGCACACAGTGTAGGCGGGACCAGTTGTTACTGTGAGGACAATCCTGACTCTGCTTTGGGAGGATCAGGTGTAGCAACGGCTTCAACGTGCCTTGCTAAAGCAGCAGGTACGATACGGCAAGAGTAACTCCTTTTCTTCGGCATCCTGGTCAACTTCAGTGCTATGTGCGTAGCACGGAACTCCGCACTTATATACCTAAAGAACAGTTCGAAGGTATACAAAAAGTTGATTATAATCATAAAGGCGAGTGAAATACACTAAATTCCGTAATGGGAAAAATTGCTTCAATTTATTAAGATAAATGTCGGCGCGACATTTGGTCGAATAGGACAAACCGCTAATGTTAAATGCAACAAAAGAACTATGAACTCCTTGGAACAGTACTTCAGGTAGACAGGCGGGCGTTGGACTTGTGGTCTGCGACTGTGCCGTCATAGGAAGCAATCCGTGCTCTGTGGAGTTAGTTGCAGTAAGTCGTGATACAGATTAAATCTTACGTTTAATACAGTTATCGTTATAGTTTTTAAGTTATAAGGTAAGTTATTGTTTTTAAGTTATAAAGTAAGTAATAGGTTTTAAGTTATATAGTAAGTTATAGTTTCAAGTTATATGGTAAGTTATATTTTTTAAGATATAAGGGAAGCATTTGGACAAAATGGTCAACTTTTGTTCTATTGGACGTACGTCTATGAAAATTTGCAGATTACTAGATCTCTACATTTGTAACAACTTATCTTAAACAAAAATTTTTCATAAGGCCATAGAAAATTTTTTATTTGAAAAAAATAAAATTATATATATACATATATTATTCATTACAACTTCGAAATTTACAAAGCTAGAGCAATGCGGTTTGTTGCATTTGAAAGTCGAACGTGGGCTCTATCTAAATTACGGGTGGATTTTTTTAATCATTTCAATGAGAATTTTTATGAATTTTTCATTGTAAGGGTCAGAGCAAAAGTTATATTTTAGGGTAAAAAAGTCTACGGAAATCTTTACAGAAAAATTTTTGAAAATTCACCCGTAATGTAGATAGAGCACATATGTCACTTTCAAATGCAACAAACCGCATTGCCCTAGCATTGTAAACTTCGGAGTTATAACGACAAACGTCTTGATAAGTTACTTTTTATATAAAACCTTTTTTTAAGAAAAAAAATGCTTCTCCTCCTACATTTTTTTGAGCTACAGTGATGATTTTGGTATCATTGGATTCAGAAAAACAAGGGCTTTACAATGCATTGAGAAGTTTTTCAAAATTCATTATTGTTTTAGAGTTATGACGTCATAAATTTGAATTTTCTTGAGAATATTTTGATTTTTTTCTTTTTAATTTTTTAAATTTTTATGTTGGAAATTTGAGGAAAAGCATTCAAGTTTTTGGAATTTCCACGTTATTCTGCATCCAATGATACCAAAATCATTACTGTAGCTCAAAAACTATCAGAGAAAAAGCATTTAGAAACCCCCCCTCCAAATGTCGTTTTCTATGATTTCCCATTTTCTTTTCAAGAAAATCGCATTTTGTCATGAATGATAAATGATTCTAAATTATATTTCCTATCAGTATACCAAATTTCATTGCTCTAAATTCAATGATAAAAAAAATATTCGGATGGGGATGAGGAATATGAATGATGAAATATATAAAAAAATAAAATGAAAAAAAATGAAAATTTAGGATTTTTTTTTGTCCACGTTATTCTGCATTCAATGATACCAAAATCATTACTGTAGCTCAAAAACTGTAGGAGGAGAAGCATTTAGAAAACCCCCCCAAAAATGTCGTTTTCTATGATTTCCCATTTTCTTTTCAAGAAAATCGCATTTTGTCATTGATGATAAATGATTCAAAATTGCATTTCACATCAGTATACCAAATTTCATAGCTTTAGATTCAAAAATGAAAAAAAAGGTCCGTAAGAGGGATGCCCTCCCCCCCCCCCCGGGAGCGACGTTAGCTCTGGGGTAGGTTCCTGATATTTTTACAGACATTCGGGGACATGTCTCTAACTCATTTAAAGCAATAAAAACAAAAATCGGGAGAATAAACTTTTGGACTGCAGATGCCCCAAAAAGCTCCCCAAATGCTTCACATAAGGTAAGTTATAGTTTTTTAGTTATAAGGTAAGTTATAGTTTTTTAAGAATGCATGAGGAAACATAGTCCTAAGTACCCAGCTCAGTACTCGTGAGTTTCAGGAGGCCGGAAAGCGCAGTCAGGCCAGTGGACGGTGAGTGGTGCAGGACAGCAGCAAGGAAGGCGCCTCAGCCTCTCATCCTCTGTCCACTCGGTCCTCGGAAGAAGGGAAGGAGAGCGTAGCGAAGCTGACGAAAAACCACCGGCGCCCCTGGGTTGGTTGCAGGCGGGTTCCGCACGGTGTTCAAGACGAAGGCTGAGTAGGCTCAAGTTTTTATAAGTAATAAAGTTGATGGATGATGTTTGCTTAGTGGAGGTTGGAGGCGACCTGAATTGGCGTCCAGAAATTATACGAGGTAAGTGCGGCTTGGCTCAAATGGTGTATTCATTAGGTTGTATTCGGGATAGTAAACCAAAGTTCAAGAGCCAAAGACAAGCCTAGAGCTGGGTTATAGAAATTTTTACATATTAAGGTAATGAATTGGCTAAATTACCTGTAACTAAACTTCATTTAAAGTTTGAAGGGCTATTTATGGTTTATTATTAATTAATTATAGTCTTAAAATAAGGTTCATGAACAAGAAAAGCTCTAATTTAATAAACGTGAAACGGATAAAGGAAATCCTGTAAATTCATTGTACAGAAGGGGTAGAGGTTCCGAGCACTTGACGGTGCAAAATTGCAAAAATTCGTATGCAGCTGACAGATGAGTGCCTATCTCATTAGAAATAAACCATCGGTTAGCAACGAGTTTAGCTGATGTGGCACATGCGCTGGCTGGCCAGCGCGGGCTCCCGCGCTCGAACCCCAGCCCCTCTTCCTAACCCCGTTTCTCCCACTTACTGGTCACAGAACGTTTTGCAACTGTGTTAGCTTGTGAACTAAGCATTGCGCAATCGAATAAAGCAATGAAAAATCCAAAAAATTCGGATTTACGGTAGGCGTGGTGGCACATGTGCTCGCTGGCTGGCGCTGGCTCCCGTGCTCGAACACCACCTTCTCTCCCCGACCCACTTTCTCCCTCTTACTGCCCACAGAACGTTTTGCAACTTCGTTAGCTTGTGAAGAAAACATTTCGATATCAAATAGAGCAATAAAAAACAAAAAATTCAGGATTTAGGGTAGACATCTCCTTTAAATTGTAATCTCCTATGCCACACATTGCTAGAAATTTCTTCACTGCATCAACAAGCAAATGTACCAAACAAAACTATAGAGTGATAACCTGGGTAAATGAAAGATAATGACATGAACTATGGTTTTCTGTGTGGGCCAGGATAACATTTTATACCCTCAGGTTAATAAAAAATTTTACTACTGTTATGAAAAAATTGGTATTAACATCTAAGGGGATTGACTGGAAGTTTCCATTTCCACAGCCTGCCACTAAATGTATTCAAGAAAGACTGCATTAAATCCCTAAACTTTTCTCCAGACTCTGCAGAGTACAGCAATGCACTATCATCAGCATAAGAAACAACATTAACATCTTCCCCACTGGGTCAATCCTTCAATATTACAAAAAACAGCGTTGGGCTGAGAATAGCACCTTGTGGTTATCCACACTATAATTCCTTTAGTTGAGAAAGGGACTGAACGATTTCTAAGATAAGATTGTACCCACTTAACAGTCCTGATGTCACACTTGAGTTTGTTTAAGGACATGGTTCGGGTCTACTTCCGGATAATGGTAGGTTTTCGCTCTATAAACTCATCTCATAAAGAGTTTTCTTGCGCATCTAACGATATAATTGGCTTTCAAATACGTCAATTGGTTCGTCTCCTAGACGGGGTAAAAGATGCGCACTAGCCTGACCTTGGGGCGCGCCAATGGATGGGTGACCTCCCTCTTCTCCTCTTATTACGAGTCAGTTTTGAATGTTCCTCTGCGGGAATAGAAAGAGAGTTCATTCATGGCCTTGCTTGAAATGCTTTCGTACTCAAACGAAACATTCTATTACTCAGTGATAAATTATGATGGTGTAATTGAGTGTTTGTTTTGAGTGCGGCTGATGAGTCATCAGCTAATTAACTTGTTTTGGAAACATAATCGCCTCCCGGAGTTTTGAAGCTACAGGAATGGCAAATATATCAATCGAAAGGGCTCAAAAAAGCTACAAAGCAATAGAGTTGAAAATAATTAGTCAGTATTGTATAAAAAAATTGATCTAAAAACAACCCTGTTCTGAAACTTGTGTTTTTTGACTTTTGAAATGAATCCTTCCCCACTGTTTTTAAGGTACAGAAGCAGGTACAAAATTGCTGAGAAGACTCAGTTTAAAAATTAGGAAAAAGAGAAAAGATTATTTTCTAGAAAAATGGTTCCCCTAAATCTCACCTTTCTGACCTATGAAAATTTTTTTCTCCCACAGTTTTCAAGGTACAGGGATAGCAAGCATATCAATCAATAGCGATTAAAGAGATCAATTGATCCGGTGCAAAAGTTATTCTTAACTTCTGTTTACAGAAAAACTACTTTCACGGGACTCGGTACTAGTTTTTTTAGTTTCATGCCTAATCTCTTTAAAATCAATAGCGTAGAAACCCTGTTACATAGAGCTTTTAATATATGTTCAAATTACAATTTACTTCACAATGAATTCTCTTTTTGTGTAATTTTTTCAAAAATAATGGTTACCCTGTTGGCTTAGTTCAATCTTTGATAAGACGTTTTCTAAATTCCAAATATAGCTCACCCGCCAATCTTTTCGATAGTACAAGAAAGAGATTATACTTGCCTTTTTTATACTTTGGGCCTAAATCTGAACAAATGAGAACAGAGCTCATCAAAATTCTTCACTCATATATACCTGATGTTGATTTTAAAATTATTCTTACAAACAAATTTACCATAGGTTCGCTTTTCAACTACGAAGATAAATTACCTTCCATCATGCGCCGCTCTCTTGTATATGAATTTCGTTGTGCACAATATGCATCTAGTTATGTAGGCTCGATCTGCAGAACTTTGGGAGTCTGAGCAGCGGATCATGCTGGACGTAGTAGCGGGATTCTTGCCCATCCTCTCACTCTTCGGTGGGCCTTCATAGCGAACAGTATAGCTCCAGTGTGCAGAACAGTAATTTTAGCATTTTATCTTCAGCCAGCCATCAGAGTGATTTAAGAATTTTACAGTCCTCATACATTTTTAAACTTAAGCCGCCTCTTAATGAAACTAATAGTGCCCACCCTCTGTACATAGTTCCCTCTTGATTTTACTAATGGCATTTCTTTAATTCGATGTTATTTCCCGAATAGTTTTATCTATTCATCTCTGTTGTGTTTATATCATACGCCTTGTACTTATAATGAGCCTGGTGCTCGAAACGTTTACTTCTCAATATCTGACGGCAATGTTGACTTTGAGAATGAGTTAGTGACTGCAGGTGGGTCAGCAGCACTATGAAAATCACCTAAGTGACCACCGGTGGGTCACTTCGTAGGAAATGTGTTAAAACAAGATGAACATCGTCGCTCAAGCTCGATAATACGTCGAAGCCCTTTACCTCACTCCTACCGATGCAGACAGCTAGGGAAGAATTTATTAGCCGCCTGGGCATTTGGAAGAAGCGAAACGAGAAGCAGCGGAACGAGAAGCCGTAGAACGAGCAGCAGAACGAGAAGAACTAGCAGCAGAACGAGAAGAACGAGCAGCAGAACGAAAAGCTGCAGAAAGAGCAGCGGAACTAGAAGCCGCATAACGAGCAGCGCAACGAGAAGCCGCGGAACGAACAGCGGAAATAGAAGCAGTACAACGAGACCACGAGCTCAGACTCCGAAAACTCGATGCTCAAATCGCTCCTCAAAATTCTAAAGTGAAGATACATACCTCCACCGGCTCCTTTCGATCCCACGAAAGAAAGGATGGACGAATTATTGCAACGCTTCTGCAGTCACACAACAGCAATGGGATTTACTGAAGTCGATGCTGTTGTCATGCTCCATAATTTGATCACACCGAAGGAAAATCGACTCATCGATACCCTGCCCGCAGCAGATCGCTTCAAGCTTCCTGAAATCAAATTGCTTCTACTAGATGCTCATAAAGTCACTCCAGCAAAACTACGCGCTAACTACTACGAATTGAAGTCAGAAGAAGGCAACAATATGTCACGTTACCTACAGCGACTAGAACAAGCCTTCGACGCTTGGTTAAAAGGATGCAACATTGAAGCCAACTACGAGACTCTTCGTGACTTTCTTCTTGTTAACCCAGCTTATTCAAGCTTGCCTCCCTTCCTTGCTACTCAATTGCGTGACAGGGGTGGTAACACAGTCGCAAGCCTAGGAGAGCAGGGTGATAGCTTCTTACAAGCATGACCACATGCATCTCTACATCAGCTGTGTAAGGGTCACACATAGACATTAACCACGGATGCGGGCCCTCGAGCACTCAAAGCATCATAAGCACCAGAGCGACGCTCGACATTCCCTGTCCAAGGTTTGAACACTCCAGCAAGATCACCCAACTTCACCAACAACTCTCGAGGTTCGTCACCAAGAACTTCTAACACACGTGGTTGTCTCACCAGCTCAGGATCAGTCAACACTCCGCAGCGCGGGGAACCACGAGGACCTAACACTGGCTTTTACTGCACTTTCCATGGCCCCAACCGATCACATCCCAGTAATGAGTGCCGCGAATTACAGAGTAGGCAAGGTGATAGCCACAATAATGGAGCAGCCCAAGCAAACCCACCTATCTCTAGTACTACAGCTCGAGTGAGCAATCTAACAATGCATGAAGAAGCAGATGAATGCGACGATATTCTCCCAGTTGCATGCAATCACATCGCCTCGAACAAGCTGATCAATTTGGGACAGCTGAAAACATGCTCTGGCACCGTTAACCAACAACCCGTCCAAGTACTACTCGATGGAGGAGCAACGGCGGTCTTCGTCAAGAAGGCTCTCGTCTCAGCTGACGCCATTTTAAAGAAGGAAATTACCGTTCGACTGGCCAACAATCATTTTTTCGAGGCACCTCTCGCCAGGGTCTCTCTCGTATGCCCCTACTACCAAGGAGAGGTGATAGCCGTAGCCATAGAAGAGCTCTCCCACGATGTCATCCTCGGCCGAATTCCCGGGACCACCTCTTTCGAAGAACAGATGACCGACCAAGAAGAGCAACCAGTTGCTGTAGAAGTCTCTCACGTTGTCACAAGGGCAGCAGCAAAAACGATAGAGAATCTCCCTGCCGCACCAAGCACTGTCGATATGTTGCAACACAACAGAGAAGATTTGTAGAAATTGCAGCGGGATTGTAAAACATTGCAGGTTTTTGTTCAAGAAAGTTGACGATGGCAAAGAAGAAACGCACAAGGATAGCAGAGTAATTACCTATGAACTCCATGACGGTATTCTGTATCGGAAAACGTTACGATACGGTCAGGAAACCCAACAACTTGTAGCAGGTGCAAGCGTGCGCCCAAAAATCGTGGAAATGGCTCACGACAATCCACTTACTGGCCATTATTCCCAAAAGAAGACTCAGGCTCGACTAGAACGAGAATTTGTGTTACAGACCGACCATCGACCGCTCTTTTCTTTGCAACAGGCAGACAAGTTGAACCTCCGATTGAAACGCTGGGCTTTGTATTTCAGCCTTTTTAGGTTCCGAGCAGAACACCTTTTCGGAGTCGACAACCACCTTGCGGATTTCCTGTCTCGGCTATCGTATCAGAGACACCCTCCCCTCGGGCGTGTCAGGCAGCGCAAGTGGTTTCGAGTCCCGTCTTTTAGTTACCCATAATCTTAGACATTTTCTTTATGTGTTCAGCTCCCTGTACCCTTCCTAGTTCTGTTTCTCTGCGCTGAGGATGCGTTTGTGTATTTACTTTGGTTAGCCCTTAGGTGTTATTTGTATTGCATTTCAACATTCCTCTATTAATTTGATACTCTAGCTAAATAGCACTAATATTTTACATGTAATTTTGCGTGTTGTACCGTGTTATTCAGTAACTCATGTTTGTACACACTATTTTTGCTAAAGGAATAAATCACTGTCTTTTCTGAAATGTATCTGTCTATTAATGAGGCACTGTCAAGAAATTCTACAAAGAACAATTTATATCCTAAGGTCAAGAGACTCTCCTTTCTCCTTTTTGATTCAGGCTTTAATCTATCACGACACCTCGCCTAAAAAGGGGCTTAAAGAACCCCCTTGGGAAGGCAAACTATTCCGCATAGTTTGTCGTAAGGGAAGACGCTGTCGCAGTTCGGCGAATCAGGGAAGTTTCAGAGGAGCCCTAACGGACTGATTAAGGCGCAGACAGTTGCTCGTTTTCCTAACAGTACCGCCGTAGTTCCGGACCAACAGAATTTACTTCTGCTGCCCTAGCGGACTAATTACGGCATTGGCGGTGCCCACACTAACCTCACTCTAGTGGTGCCGCCGTAGTTGAGCAAAAACAGAAATTACTTTTGTTGCCCTAGCAGACTAATTACAGCGTAGGCGGTACCCACACAAATCTCACCCTAACGGTACCGCCGTAGTTCTGCACAAACATAAACTACTTCTGTTTCCCCAGCGGACTAATTACGGCGTAGGCGGTACCCACACGAACCTCAGGAAGGGCAGCTGCGCGGAAAAGCTAGCACCCCGGAAAAAGGTAGCTGCACAGAAGACAGCCCCTTTTCCACGAACCCTCACGTCAACCGCACGACGGTATCGACACCTACTTTCTCTTTTTTTGATGACTTTCTTTAGAAGAAATCCAACGAAACAGAGTAGAATATCGGGGGGACTTTATTATGACTGGACACAATGGCAGTTCGGAACTATGAGTAGCAGTATATTGAATTTTATTGAACTATTCCTATATTACCTCAAAATCCTAATCAGCCCCTCAATTTTGATCAAGAATGACAATAAAAAGATTTCTACCATGTTCCATCACAGAACAAATCACAAAAATGCTAATTTCATAGTTTTCTTATCTATACAAGAAGAATGGACTTTGATAGGAAGGAGCATCGCTATATTTTGCCATCGACATTCTTCATGCTACTTAGTTGGTCTTCAGACTCCTAACTAATTGGGGGAGACAACCCATTTTTATAATTTTTTTATCCGATTGTTCTGAAATTTGGCCAGAATATGTATTAAAAAAACGAATTGCAATCATGTAGCTTTAAAGATTTAGGGCATTATTTATGAAAAAATTTCGAATTACTAGTTTTTGAATCATTTTTAGTGATTTTTTTTAAAAGAATAGAAGTAAATGAGTTTCTATGTTAGAACAACTTCAAAGACAGTTTTGGAATCGAAACATTGCAAACATACTACAATCCCTGAATTTATATTTTTCTTTTCGTTTTTTTTCAATATGATTTTTGATCACTAACTAAAATATAAAATTTTTTTGAACAGTGATAAAAGAAATGGAATGTAGAAATTGAAATATCCAGACCTTTTAATTTGTTAGAAATTTTTCAAGGACTCCAAGTCCAAAACTGTCTTTGCGTTTTTCTAGCATGAAAACTCACTGACTTCTATACATTTTTATGTTGAAAATAAGATTTTTACCTAAACGGCTAGTAGTACATTTGTTGTGAAGTGTAATATAAAGAACATTTTTAACATAAATATTTTATTCATGTTGTATTATCATCTACAATTAATATGCTTGCATAATTTAATGTCAACATTGTGAATTGCATGTTATAAATGTATAAATTATGTAAAAAATTATATTTATTTTTCAATTCATGACGAATGATAAATTTTCATTTGTGCACTGATTCTTCTGAAATAGGAGGTTATATGTAATTTTAAAAAAATAAATACATTTTGTCCATCTCATTTTTTCGAATTTGGGCTTAGTTTTTTCAGAAAATGGGATATATTTAATTTTATGTCATTTTATCTGATATGTCAACTGAATACAAGTCAATTAGTTTTCAAGCTACAACAAAATCAAAGACAGTTTTGGAATTCTTGATACATGTCTAAAAAACTACAAGAGCCAGATGTTTCATTTTCTTCTTTGTTTTTTTTTATATGGGATCAAAAATTAATTATTTCTGGTACCCTTAACCCCCTGAGAGGTGGAGGGATCTAGTGCGAGAGGCGCCACAAAATTTTAGGGCACAATAGCCCACAACCTAAGAATCCTTCTTCAACAAAAAAAATGGCAAATGGAGCCGAAAACCACTAGGTTGCCTCCCTTAAAGGTGTCAGTGCCTGATATTTGAGCGTCTAGGACGTGGGGCATTTCAAATTTCATTGGCAGGCTGCTATTATGCAGAAAGTTGAGGAGCAGCTTTGGATCAAACTTATCACTAAAAAGCATTTCCAAGTTGAAAGCTGCATGCATTGTTATTGTTAGCCAATTTTTCAAGAGATATTCTTTGGGCATCGTGCATTACATAACCACTTAGCATATGCCTTAAGCTACCTGACACCCACACAACTGGCACTGAGGGTGTGGACTGTGGAAGTTTCAAGAAAAGGTGTTTATGAGTCAACTGTGTGGTGAGTAACTGAAATTTTGTTAGGACTATTTGGTGTCTTCCGGGTAGTGTAGTAATTACTTTGGTTTTATGACAGGTTTTATGCCACTATAGGTGGGTTCAGATCCCATTCATGTTGACATATATAATTTGTAATGCTTTTTGACACTGATTTCATATCGGGATGGGCTAAGAAATTGGAGCTAACAGTGTTAAGCTTCCATGCCACTTTGGCCAGCTCATCTGCCTTCATTTTCTGGTATGCCTACATGGCTTGGAACCCATTCAATTATTAACTTGTTTGGTGGTAATTTATGCATGAGCTTCTTGATTTCAAATGTTAACAAGTGCTTACAGGGTAATAGCTGGTTCTAGGCCAGGATAGAACTGAAGGAGTCTATACAGAATAAATTCTCTTTGTTCATATTCTGTGAACTTGATGGCATAAAAAATTGCAGTTTGGTTGTGGAAATTGAAGTTCTATTTGGTAATTTTGCAAAGATGCTGTCATTTTTCCCTATTTTATTATTTTGGATTGGGCCATCTGCGTAAATTTCCTTTCTGTTTGCATGAAACTTCTGCAGGAGCTGAAAAAAGAGTGCCCAATGGCTATGAGACTTAGTGTCCTTTGGTTGCAGTTTAAGGTTGTGCTGACAGCATATCTCAAGCATGTCATATTTGTCTTTTGTTTTTATGCATGTTATACTCTCAGTTTGTATGTTCTTTTAGTAGATGATACATACGTCCAGAAACAGGGGGTGGGTCAGGACTGTTTTCTATAAGAAACAAATGATAGTAATCTTGCATATCGGTCATTTTGGCCTGAAACAAAACAAAAATTTAAAATGAGAAAAATAATTAATATTTTAATTAAGCTAACCTAACTTAACCAAATCCTTAACATCAAAAGGAAACTATGTAACAACAACAGCAGTAGCAGCAATAACAACAATGAGTTTCAGCCGAAGTTTGGTCAATATTCTGATGTGTCTAGCCTAACGAAAGATGGCAAGGAAGTGTTTTCTGTCATTATGAAATACTTTGACTCAGTGATGATAAACTTTACGAGTGATACTTACAAAATGCAGAATGAGGTAAACAACCTTAAAACACTATTTGAAACAATAACGTGGAAAGAAGCAGAACACAAAGAAGTTCTCGAAGAACAGAATGAAAAAATAGATAGCTTAGTCTCCCGTCTCGACCAGTTGGAAAAAAATGATCAGCGCCGCCGAGACTTAGAAGAGAAAAAATGCACTCTCGTCATTTCTGGGAAGAAACCAGCGCAATCACACACCAACGAAAGTTGCAAAGCAACAGTCTGCAAACTTCTGAAGGACATCAACATCGACGTCAGTGATGATGACATCACGTCAGCTAACCGAATGGGAAGAAAACAAATAACTGGTAACGAGGATCGAAGAAACGTTGCTTTCGAACTGAAACGTTATAACAAGAAACGCGAAATTCTCACCGCCTGCCGAGCAAATAAGCCAAAGTTCTTCATAAATGAATATCTAATACCTTCACGAGCCAAGATTATGTACGCCTTGAGAATAGCCAGAAGAAAATTCCCGGAAAAAAATTGGAAACCCGAGGACCCAGGACGGAAACATCTTCGCATTCACCCCTGGACAACCGGACTCAAGACGCCATCAGATTAATACGCCAAAAGAGCTGGACAAATACCTGATGCTGCAACTGGATATGTCATCGAAACAGGTCTTGGATGATTAGGCTTAAGCTTGGATCACTATCAATAGTCTCCTCAATTAGTCACTATCATAATATGTAACTGTCACTGATCACATATGTCAATGACGCCTAAAATTTTATAACATTACACTAAAACTTTATAACTTCAAGCTGTATAGCTTCATGTCGTAAATTACTTCCAGGTTTTTAAAATATTAAAGATATCAGTCTCACCCCAATTTTGACAATTGTTCGGCAGATGTATGTGAACACTTGTGACAATTGTATATGAACTTTGCAAAAACCCCATCAGCAACATGTAACTCCCAATGCCATAATGGAATTTAGATTTCCACCTTGTTCGCTCTCCCACCTTATTTGTATGTAATTTTTACCAGTATGATCATTATTAAGTGTAAACAATATATCAGCTGATTAGATATGTCATTACCGCCTAAACTTTTAAAACTTAATACCTGTTGTATGTGAACTTCGCAACAACGCCATCATCAACTTGTACCTACCAATGTCATAATGGAATTTAGATTTCCACCTTGTTCTCTCTCCCACCTTATTTGTATGAAATTTTCACCAGTAAGATCATTATTACGTGTAAACTATATTAGCTGATTAGTTATGTCATTCTCACCTTCATTATTAATACTTAATACCTGTTGTAGGAGAAATTTGTGACAACGCCTCAGCAATTTGTACTCACCAATGTTGTGATATTGAACTCCATTATTATTCGCTCATGGACTGATAATGTGTGTACTCACGAAATTGCGCTAGATTTTTTTTACTCATTTCACTCTTACTTCTTAAGCTAGTTTTTAGACAGGAATAACTTTTCAATCTTGACTCTGTATTTCGTTTTTAAGTTATACTAATTCTGAATTTACTAATTTTAAATGACTGATCACGCTGATGTATTCGATGATATAGACCAAGATCTCAATCATTTAAACAGAATATATCCAAACCTAAACGACTCTGATAACTGAATGTATACTAATATCTCAAAATTCAACGAAACTATACGAACAACTCGCAAAGATTTTTCGCTCCCGTGTTGGAATTGTAGGTCACTTTACCCAAAATTAGAAGAGATACAATGTACTATTACTGAACTTAAGTATAACCTAGACGTGATTAGCTTCACCGGAAGCTTGCTAGATGACTCAACCAAAGACATGATTAGATTTGAAAATTATCATGATTACCGCTTGCTACGAAAAAACTAGCGAGGCGGTGGCATCAGTACCTACATATCTAAAGACACAGACTCGAAAATCATAGCCAGTGTAACAATGAATCAGGATCAAATAGAGTCATTATTCGTAGAACCGTCTATAGATGGTAAACGAATAGTGCTTGGAACGGTGTATAGGCCTCCTACAGCCTGTCCTATATCCTTCCTGAATGAGCTCAATCGTATTATTTCTCAGTTCAACAGGTCCTTATACAATGATATAATAATTTGCGGTGACTTCAATTATGATCTACTGAAACATGAAAGCTACGAACCAATCTTTAATTTAATAAATGACTTTCAGTTTAAATCTTTCCTTCCGAACATCACAAAGCCTACACAAATAATCTCTGAGTCTGCTACACTGCTTGACAATATCTTTATGACAGACCCAAGTGATTTTCTTGCTGGAATAATTACTTCTGACTTATCAGATCATTTTCCAGTTTTTCTTATTAAGAAAAATGTATATATTACTTGTACCAAGCCACGGGCTGAAACTTATTCATATCTTAAAGTAAACGAATAATATTTAGAAGAATTACGCATCGTTCTAGAAGAATCAATACCAAAACTGCACATCTCTCAACAAAACAATAATGCAACGAGCATTGATGAAGCAGTAGTAAAGTTGACTGAAACTATAATGACCGCATCCAATCACTGTTGCTCAATTGTAACTCGTACAGTTGCGCCGAAAATGAACAAAAGCCCTGGATTACTAGAGACATTGTAATAAATATAAAGAAACGTCAAGCGTACCTAGCCCTTCTTTGCGAAGGGAGAACATCTATAGAAACATATAACAGATTCAGAAACTACGTAACAAACCAGATAAGGACATCAAAAAAAGAGTTACTTTATGCTAATGTTTACTCAATTTAAAGCTGACATAAAAAAGACTTGGCGCCTCCTTAACTCCTGCTATAAACCGAATAACGCAGATAGAAAGAAAATAGAATGTGTTGTTCAAGAAAATGTAAAATACCACGAGAAGGAAGAAATTGCAAATCTCTTAAACAATTTCTTCATAAGCGTAGGGAAAACTATAGCTGATGGTATTCCAAGTGAACCTACTGATCACCTGGAATACATGAATCATATTCGAGAACACAGCTCCTTTTTCTTTAAGCCTACCAAATCTTCCGATGTAATTGCGTGCATAATCAGCCTGAAAAATAAATCGAGCGGGTTACAAACGTTTCCGACTAAAGTACTCAAAGTTATTGCCGATATTGTAGCCCCGTTCATCTCCAATATTATTAACTAGTCTTTCTTCCTAGGCACTTTCCCGAACTCCCCCAAAGTTGCTAGAGTAACCCCTATCTTTAAAAATGGTGAAAAACCTGTATAAAAAATTATCGACCTACCATGCTACAAATTATTAGCAAGATATTCGAGAAAATTGTGTATAAAACAGTGTACTCATATTTTGAACGAAAATCATTTATTTATGATAAACAGTACGGCTTTCGCTAAAAAAATCTACAACACAGGCTATATTAAATCATTTACAATTCCTTTATTCTAATATAGATGAAGGAAAGCCTGTCTTCTCTGGTTTTCTTGACTTTCGTAAAGCATTCGATTGTGTGGACCATAACATATTGTTCTCGAAACTACACTGTTATGGCATTCGAGGGATTGCCCATGATTGGTGCAGATCATACCTAACAAATCGGAAGCAATACGTTGTCATTGACAGACACAGACAATTAGCCATTAGTCAATTAAGTCAATTAGTCAGACACAGACACAGACAATTAGCCATGGAGTTCGACAAGGATCTGTCCTTGGGCCTCTCCTATTCCTGATTTTTATCAATGATATTAGTAAATCTACATCATTTATCAAATTCATACTTTTTGCCGATGACAGCATGCTTTCTGCAGTCCTTCCAGACAAAAATCCCGCTCTGATTGCGGAGAGTATAAATAATGAACTCCATAAGGTTTCATTGTGGCTTGAAGCTAATAAAATAAGCCTTGACAAAGATAAAATAAAATCTATTACATTCCCATAGAAGAAAAATATATCTCTCCCACGCATTGAAATTGGCGAAGGTGAAATCGAAGAAACTAACTCATGTGTGTTCCTGGGTATCATGATAGATCTGACCTTCAAAGAGCACATTAGTACTAAATTATCAAAATCCATCGGAATCCTAAATAAAGTAAAAATATTCCTGCCTGAAAAAGCATTACAAATGCTCTACCAAACGCTCATTTCATCATACTTGCAATACGGAATAGAAGCATGGCACGGAACTGATAAAAATAAAACCAATATAATTTTTACTCTGCAAAAAAAAGCCATCAGAGTGTTAAAGAATCTAGAATATAATGCCCACAAAAATGATTCATTCAGAAATTTACAAATACTTAAACTATCGGATCTTTACAAATTCGACATCTGTAATTTCATTTACAAAACATTAACAAATAATGGCGACAATAGCCTAAAACAACTATTAACTGCACAAACTGGTCATCACGACCATTTAACCCGTAATAGAAGTAAATTCATCCTTCCTTATTATTCAAAAGCCCGGTCGCCACACAGTATCCTCTTCGTTGGAACTAAAACTTGGAACTCAATCCCTGCGGAGGTCCGTGAAAGTAATTCTTACAAGGTATTCAAAAGAAATCTTGAGTTTCACATCTTATCAGAATACTAGTCGTGTAAGATCACCAAGTCAAACCTTGTCTCCTACATGACTGGTACTAATAATGTAATCTGCGTAATCTGCCATGGATAATATCGCCGATCTTCTGTCTGCTCTTATATCGTTTATCGAATATACTGGTAAATCTAGTCCATATGAACTATATTGTAACATGAAGCATCTAATATCAAGTTAAATTATTTCATTTATCAGTCTAATGTGAAATTAGGGTAAGTGAATTAGGTAAAACATTATTGTACACCTTAGAATAACGTTAATGTTAGGAGGCCCTAGAAGTCGCTGAACTTATTCGGGCCCACAGGCTGCTATACTCAAATTCGACCATTGTATTAGACTTAAGAAACATTGTACCTCTGTATCACCTGTGGTAAATAAATTGTTTAAATTGTTTAAATTGTTTGTTTAAATATACATTTAAAATGGTCACAGATAACATACAAGTACCTAGAGAAGTCTCAAGGAGAACATCTACCTTTAAAATCAGCTGAATCAAAGAAATGGATGTAACGTTCTTTCTACGGGATCTAGATCTACAAAAATTACTGTACGTATGTATTTTTGAACATAAACAGGGTTCGTGTGTTTAACTTTTTCCAGTTTTTACCATTATTACGGAGGTAATGGGGAAAAAGGTGGGTACTTTTCAGAAGCTTCTCAAAAAGTACTCATCGTACAGCAATGATTTAGGTGCCATTAGATGAGCAAAGCTTTGTTGCATAACGAAACAGACGATTATTTTGAATTTTGCAGTAGCTTAGTTTTTATGAAATTTAAACAATAAAATGAAAAAGTCATTTTTTCCGTAGATTTCTTAATGTAACCACAAAATCACTTTAAATTAAAATAACTCATATAAGTATATAGAGCAACTCCTTGAGCATCAAATGATACCTGAATCATTCCTCTATAAAAAACTCAGCGAAAAGAGATTTTGAAAAATAGCCATATATCCTTCTATTTTTCCTATTATCTCCGTAATTATGACAAAAATGGGAAAAAGTTATAGAGACAACTCACATATATTTTCAAAAATACATACGAATCCAAATTTTTATAGATCTAAATCCCATAGATAGAACGTTTCAGTTATTTTGTAAACATTAATTAAGGCATGCCAATCTGTAATTCTTTGCATGAATTTTTCCTATGTAACTCAGAAATTATTATGAATATCAAAATGATCATCTCTTTTGTCACGCAGCAACTTTTTGCACATCCAATGACGTCTAAATCATTGCTCTACGTATGTTATGTACTTTCTGAGAAGATGTCTCTTGAAAAGTACCCACTTATATCCTCTATTTTCCCCCCCATTAGCTCTGTAATTATGGCAAAAATGGGAAAAGTTATACAAACGACTCCTATTTACCCCCAAAAATTCATTATATGCTAAAATTCATCGATCTAGATCCTATAGAAAGAATGTGACAGCCATTTCCTTGATTTCGGGTAGACGTCCCCCCTCAAGAGGAACAGCAGGAGCCACAGACCTTAGATTGATGGAAACACAATTCAGAGCGTACTATATCTCCTTTGTCTGATTTTTAAATAATTGAAAAATTTGGATGTGTGCAAACAAAACAAAAAAAACACATGTAAACAGCTCTTTAAAAACCTGTCAAAAAACATTCTTTTTGCATCACTAGCCATGCAGGAATCTGAGATTAAGTTGTTGACCTCTTCTAGATTATGTTATAAGAAAGTCTGATCAAGATGACTAGGGAAATATGCATTTATTAATATGCATAATAGGTGTTTCATTTATGAAAACTTTACGTGCAACCATCTCTAGTAAACTACCCGAGTATAGGGGAATGGATGACATGCTGTAATGAACAGAAGTTAGTACTACTCCCCTCTACGTTCAGTGTATTCTTTCCTGTAGGGGTCATTATAGCCTCTTAATTTGGCTTGGCTATTTAGCTTTACACATTTCCCGCGTGTTCGCTGCTACTGACAGTTGTTTTGGTTAGGTTGTAAGTAGCAGAATAGGGGAATCGATTTTCCAGCTTAAGTAAATTTTGATTTTGCCTGGTGAATATGAAAAATACATTTGCACGATGACATTTCGCTTCGTATGCTAACAGTTATTTTCAACGAATGTTGCAAAACAGATAAAATGTTTTGGATGTATACCGGTACGTAAATGGGCAATTTACCTCTTTGTACACACGGGGCCCAATATGCGGGGAACGTGTTAAGGGGGACGTCTACCCAAAAATATGGAAATGACAAATATTTGTTGTAATAGATCTAGATCTTATTTGTTGTAATATATCTACAGGGTGTTGGTAGAACTCTTGATACAAACTTCGGCTACTAGTATAAAATACAAATTTGAACACTTTTTCATCAGTGAAAAAATGTCGAAAACGCTTAGTTTTTTAATTATTGGGCTTAGCAGTTTTTAATGCTGCGCTTCAAGAACTCACGGCGATTCTAGTTAACCGCATGCACTAATGTTCAATAATAACACACGAGGGTAATGAAAAACGTTAAATAACATGAGGTACTTTAATAAATAATAAAAAGTAACGCATCAAAGTAGGCGTTCAAAATTTCAACCATTAACATCAATACACGCACGACACCTTCGTCGAAGCGAGTTGCGTACGTTGCCAAACATTCCTGGGTTGTCAGCGATATCTCCAGCAGCGAATGCAATTCGAGCGACAAGGTCTTCTTCCGACTTCACAGGTGTCGCATAAATCAGAGATTTCAAGTGCCCCCATAACAAAAAATCTAAAGGAGTCAAATCAGGTGATCTCGGTGGCCAGGACACAGCACCACCACGACCAATCCATCGATTTGGAAATTGTTGGTCAAGAAGAGCATAATGTGCCGGAGCTCCATCGTGTTGAAACCAAAGTCGTCTACGAATACCTAATGGTACATTTTCCGATAAACCAGGAAGGAATTTTCAAGAAAGATTTTGTGCACATCTCCAGTAAGACGCTTTGGCAGAATGTATGGACCAATGAGTTGATTGTGCAAGATACCTGCCCAAACATTGACAGTGTAGCGATGTTGGTGATGAAGTTCATGGATGACATGAGGGTTGTTCTGCTTCCTTGAGTGAAAGTTATGATAATTAAAAATTCCATCTCGGCTGAAGGTTGCTTCATCCGAAAACAACACACACTCTGCAAAATTGGCATCTTCTACCCCCCGATCTAAAACCACGGCGCGAATCGCTCACGAGGACCTTAATCAACGGAAAGGAGACCCTGGACTCTCTGGAAGTGATACGGAGGATAATAATTCCGGTCCAATACATGCCACATTGTACTATGGTCACGAATACCCAAAGATGCTGCTGCGGCACGGGTGCTCGTACGCGGGTTTCTACGGAAATGTTCAAACACTTCTTGCTCTCGATGATAATTTATTGGGCGACCAACGTCTACTCTGTTTACACTAAAACTACCGGTTTCCGTCAATCTTCGGTGCAATGCAGTGAATAATCGATGATCAGGGACTTTTCGATTAGGGTAACGTTCGTGATAGATTCTCGCAGCACGTCTTGCATTACCATTAGCAGCACCATAAATGAAATGCATGTCTGCCATTTCTGCATTTGTAAGGCGATATATCTTACCACTTCAGTGCCACAGTGCTAACTGACAAAAGATACACATACGCTTCTCACCAGGGGTCGCTAACGTTGACTAGGAATTTCTAGAAATTTCCTGAATCTGCGAATTAATGTTTTAAACTGTAAATAAAACATGTTCGATTCTGCCAACACTTGTTCATTCTAATTCCCCATATTGCCTTTATTCTGTCTGTTGCGAAATCGCTGTTGTGTTCTTGTAGCGTAGCAATAAAAACTTCTAAGCCCAATAATTAAAAAACTAAGCGTTTTTCGATATTTTTTACTAATGTAAAAATATTTAAATTTGTATTTTCTACTAGTAGCCGCAGTTTTTACCAAGGTTCCACCAACATCCTGTAGATCTATGGCAATTGGCATACTTTTTGTAGTACTGGAAATAAATAGGCGCGGTCTCCATAACTTTTTCTCATTTTCACCCTAATTACAGAGATATTGGGAGGAAATGAGGGGAAATGGTTATTTTATTATTATTATTATTATTATTATTAAATGGTTATTTTTTAAATCTATTTTCTCCGAGTTTTATTATAGCGCAATGATTCAGGTATCATTGGTTGCACAAAAAGCTGCTCCATTTACTGATATAAGATTTTTTTCGAATTTATAATAATTCTTGGTTACATTAAAAAAATCTACGGAAAAATTTTGACTTTTCAAATATTTTTTCCAGTTCCTCAAAACTTAACCATTGCGACATTCAAAATAGTCCTCCGACTTATCATGCATCAACTGTTTCAGCATTCGATGACACCAATATCATTGCTCTATGATAAGTACTTTCTAAGATGTCTCCTGAAAAGTACCCATATTCTTCCCCGTTTTCCCTCATTATCTCTGTAATTATGGCGAATGGGGGAAAAACTTACAAAGACGACCCCTACTTACCTTCAAAAATCGATATGTATGCCAATTTTCATAAATCTACATTTCATAGAAAGTATGGTACAGCCATTTCAATGATTCCGCCAATTTCTGTGTGTACGTGCTTCTCAAGTTGGTCTCCTGGAGACATATAATTCTGGGCTGTTATTGATCTGCCATTACCTTTAAAACTGAAAGTTTGGGAAAAAACTTTGCAAGGTCCATTGTAATACAGTAAAGTTTACTGTGAATTGATTTTTAATTTGGCAAGTGTTTCCGTGATTATTTCTTCAGCCTTTAATATATTCCCAAGCTCAGTCAGGCATTAAATTTTCTCTTTAATTAAATTTGCAACTGTAGTGCCCTACTTTAGTTACCCATTAAATCTGAATTCTAATCTTTTTGTGTTCAGTAATCTTAAAATGTCTCAATGTAAATTTATTCAACAAAAAGTTCCCACTTTTCCGCCGAGGAATCACCGATACCTACAGCCGGAGAAGTATAAGTAAGGCCGCTGCTTCACTCGCCGCAAAATGAAACTCACCGGCTGAAGCAGCAACAATACCTAGCCTTACAGGTGGTGAATCCAGACGTATCGCCAGCTTACAATTGGTGACCCCATAAACAGAACTCAGAGCCTCAGAGGCCGAAGCAACAACACCTGGCCTTTCAAGTGGTGACCCCAGACGAATCCCCACCTTACAAGTTGAGACCCCAGAACCATCGCCGGGTCTCAACTTCGATGACCCCAACGGGACCACAGTCGGGCATATGCCTCTATATCGCCGGCCCCTTACAATTTGTGACCCCAACCGCTCCGAAAACTGGAGACCCAGCACTCCTAACTGTCTCCAGCCGGTTCATCATCGGGCCTAGGTTTCAACATCACTTGCCCCTTACAACTGGTGACCGTAGCTGCTCTACAGCGGTTTCACTATCGGGCCGATGATTCAACAATGCCTGCCCCTAACAACTGGTGACCCGTCAGTACCCATCGCTGCTCTTCAGTCAATTTTCATCGCAATTTCCGCTCGGTGTTTCTGCTATCACAAGAACTTTTACCAAGCGCGAAAATGCACACCCGAGCAGCCAAAACGCCTACAGCTTAGCCTCATCGCTCCGCCTTTTTGCACGGCCTCATCGCACGGCCTCATTGCACGGTCTCATCGCTCGACCTCATCGCATCACTCGGCTTCATCTCTCGGCCTCATCGCACGGTCTCATCGCTCGGCTTCAACGCTCTACAGTATCGTACCTCATAGCACGGTCTCAACGCTAGGCATCAACAATTCTTTCTCTCATCATCTTTACATTTATCGTTCGAACTACTTCCTCTCGAGGGGGAGGGTACTTGTAGTGTCCTACCTTATTTACCCCTCAAATCTGAATTCTAATATTTTTGTGCTCTGTAATCCTAAAATATCTCAATGTAAATTTTTTCAACAGAGAGTTCCCACTTCTCCACCGCATATCAACGATACCTACAGCCGGAGAAGTATAAGTAAGGCCGTTGTTTCACTCGCCACAAAACGGAACTCAACGGCAAAGCAGCAACACCAGGCCTTACACAACTAATAATTTAATGATGACTGAGAGCTGCTGTAAATTAGACTTTCTGAAGAGGAGCTGAATTGTCACATTTGGATTTTCAGGGTTATTGTAGCTAAATATCTGGACTTGATTTGAGTTTTGCATAACTACTTGAGTTTGAGTTGCTTCTTTTAAGGCTGGATTTCTAGGAGCATTTGAGTTACTTCTTACGATACTATACTGTAGAATATGAGTTTTGTACGTTGATTTGCTTCCATTTCCTTAGTTTTTCTATGTGCTGCTCATGGTTTACAATTTTCCTGTTTGTTTGTGTTCCTTTATTTACTGACTGCTTTTTTTATGAATACGTGGCTTAAGCATATGAGACCACAAGAGCGTGTCTGGTGTTGACAGGAGAGATGGCTTGCGTTAATGAGGGAAAGTTACATTAAGATGGTATGTCTGGTAAAGTCCCATCAGAAATTTCTTGCACTTGATTTGCATGTTCTTGAGAATGCAAATTTATACAGGCTTCCTTGAATGAGATACAATTGCTAGCTGATAGCTTGCATTGCTCTTACTCATTGATATAGATGGAACATTCTTTTGAAATGGCTGTGTGATTTTCTTTAGAATTTTGGCAGCGATAGTTGTTTGAGCTACAATTTTGTTCTTCATCATCTAAAGAGAAATACTTTCTGCAGATTTTCTTGTTGTGACAAACAAAAACTGTATCTCCATCACCAGCGTTTTGTGCACATCATCAAACTTGAATAATAAGGGTCTACCTTATAGTTACAGTATCCTGCCTGGATCTGAACTGGGTATGCCGGTCCTAGAAACGTCAAAACAAAGATTGGCAAGTGTGTTTGTTTAGGGCCCATATACATTTTCCTGATTCCAAAAGCTCCTGAAAGCCAATCCAAATTATTCAAACAAGTAATCCAGCAAAGCAAACAAAATTTAAGAGCATATATTTTGCCACATGATATGGAAACCCCCAGGCAATCTGAGTTGTTTTAGCAGGTATAAGCCCAAAATTATAAATACTTAGGAAAGTTTTGATTTGTTCTTGAGTTTTTGTATTAATAATTAAACTTTCTATTTTTTTGCAGTCAACTTTCTCTACAGGTTCAAAATTCTTGTTTAGTAACTCCTGCACCTTGAAAAAGTTAAGTTTTGTGAAATTAATATGCAGATCAGTTGAAGAGATAATAATGTGGCTAGTATATTGTGGCACCTCATCAGCATTTTCTGAAAGGTTCAGATGTGTTTTGGCTGATTTCTTATCCACAGCAGAGCTTTTTTGGTTTGTTGCAGTTTATTTGATTGTTAGGAATTTTGTCTTGACTTGCATTGAAGGAGTTTTCATTAGGCAGACTACCAGAAGGATTTGATATAACTGATAAGGTCAATTCATCAATTGACATATATGATATGTTGTGAGTATTTCTTTTTTTATTGTGATTGGCTTCAAGGGAAGCATCTGAACTCGGCACACATTATTTTGACTGCATTTGAACACAAGAGAGTTCAACGCCTGTGTACCAGTTTTTCCAAAAAATCAGAATCCACCAATCCTTGTCACAAGCTACCATTGGACGGCATCACTGGGATAACCAGTGCATCGAAACACCACCCGCAGACATGGTGGGTCATTACAGCCCACTCCACATGACTGGCTCATTCCAGTCACTTCTCTTTCTCCAGACTCCAGGCACATGCAAGAAAAATTTTCATGGTACTGATATTCCACTCCTGATCCAATCCAGCAAGACAGCCCATACCTCAATCATCTTGGCTTCCCGTTATTTTTTTCCAGCACCTACCTGCTCACGGTCCGGCACCGACCTGCTCACGGCCGGGGACCGCCCTACATTTGACTCTTCAGCTGGTGAAATGCATCCCATATTTTATGACGATTCTAAGTAATAATCTGACGAACTGTTATCATAAATGGAAATTGACGCAAACGAAAATCAGATCATAATTTATTACATGGAAACATCTATTCGGTCAGAAACATAGCTTCAATAACACATAAAAATTTTACTATTGTGAAGGCACGGTCATATTAAAATTAGGAATACGAGGAAGTGAGTTCTCTGATGGCCCGTCTAGAAACCGGCTATTTTTTGATAATTGTTCGCCAATGTATCTACAGTTCTATAATTCCTTCATGTTTAGAATAGCATTGTATAAAATAAAAGTTACTATGTTTAATCATATTTTAAAAGTTTAATAGAGAACCCAAGATTGACCTGCAGTGTGTTAAAAAAACACTACGACAGCCTTCACGAGGACGAAATGAAGAAAAATTTAAATGATAGCGGAACTGACCCGAACCCAGGATGTTAAAACATTGCTGTCTCTTCTGACTTATTAGGTCGAACATGTGCTTGCGTTGTTACATAAAATTCGCATTTATTCTACGTCACTTTGTAGAGTAAAAAAATACGGGATAAAGCATTTGAAAAAGGCTGCTTTAAAACCTGTACAACAAGTAAAACTTAGCAGGTTTACCCTCTCATTACTATTATTTGTCTAGTACATCATTTACATGAAACACGACTCGACTTTAGAGCCAAATATGAATCTGACTATATATATATATATATATATATATATATATATATATATATATATATATATATATATATAAAATCTAATCAAAAACTAAGTGGCAGTGAGCGGAAAAAAAATTGTGATTAGTTGAAGCAATCTTGCAGAGCTTACGGTAGCAGATAAGTTGAGGGAACAAAACACCTCATAAGAAGGAACGTAAATTAAAAAAAGGCAGATCATCGGGACGCATAAAAAATTGATCGCATGCGCCGCCAGTCCATATACGTAACAAAAGTATGCGAGAGCAACAAAGCAAGTGAAACACGCAAACGTATTTTTAAAAAATTATGACTATAATGCTTTGGTAACTCAAGATGTTATGATTTTGCATGGGCTTGTACGAATCTAGGACACGTATTATGTATGAGCCGGTTGTGTGAAGCTGGACTCAGGAATCCCGCATTTACCCACAGCAGCGTTGTTCCCGTGGAAGACTAGAGATACAAAATTTCAGTGTGAAGCAGCAGTAATATCTCCGTAACAATCAGGGATGCAGCTGTGTATCAATAGTGCTATTACGTAAGCTGGCAAAATCGCTACAATTAAAGTTTTAGTTGAACAAAACCATTTGTTCCAAAGTTAAATGAAGATTGAGAAGAGTTGTCATAATTTTGAACAATACGGTGTTGAAACTGTTAGTTTATGCTTGGTCACCCGAATGGTATCGATACACGTTTTTCAGTCAAAATTGAGGTCTCTCCCCCTCAAGAAGGTACAACTATTGTATCTATCGGAATTAGCACTCCCACGTGAAAATTTGTGAGGGTCCGAGCTGAGAGTTAAGTAGGCCTTCTTTTTTTGTTGAAATAAAAATATTTCAAGGAAAAATATCAACAGAATATATCGAAACTTCAGCCTTTGTTCTCCCCGATGGGTTGTCTTTTATCTACTAGTTTGAATGTTCCCGCTACTGCGAGGAAACTATTTTCTAAATTATTAACAAATTTTCCTATCTAAATGATGTTATTGCTAATATTCATCGCATTTGAACAACAACAGGAGGATTTGTTAGCATAAAGATCCAGATACCTAAGGTCACCGAACAATGTTGATCTTCACGATTGTAAAGATCAGCCCAGATCTTCGTGTTCATCTTTCACCGTGAACGCACGCTCCATGCCACCGGAGCTAAATTGTTTCAGAATGTGAGGGAAGGAAAACTCCTCGAAATACGAAATTAGAACTGTGTGTCCGTAAATGTGCCGTCTATCTAACTAAATGGTAAAAGTGAACTTTCAGTGTCTCGGTGATTCAATTATGACCATTTTAACAAGCAGATCAGAATGGCGAGATGTGTAAACTTTGTGTTGCCCTCATAGTGCCGGTGAGGTGCAGCTCGAATAAGCTCACCCCTGCCCCCTCCATCCCCCCTCCATCCCCCAAAACACCTCGACTCTTAACGTGGAACAACAAGTGCCGTTATCTCCAGATACAAAATAGAAAGTGTGCTCTAGCAAACTCGCATCTTAAGAAAAATAATAGTGACCATTTTTTGTGAACTATTTTTTGTTACAATAGAGCATGAATGTTGAAAAATTTCTAATGTACACATTCAATTTTTGATTCACCAAATTACCTTACATTATAAACATGTTCTTTTGATGGACAATTGTGGTTAACTATTGACGTTAAAGGTGAGAAGGATAAAAAACTTCTTCTTTGAAGGAACTTTCAAATTTAAAAATTAAATAAACTTGATCCAGCAACTTCATAAATAACTTACCCTGTTAAACATAGGAAGCCTATGTTCACAGACAGAACATAATTCCACAATGTGAAGTAAACTTAAACAATACGACGTTTCTCGTTTAGCTCACCAGAGCAATCTTCTGATGGAAAAGTTGAAGTTCCTTTTCTTTTTTTCTTTTCTTTTCTCTTTTCTTCCCCAAGCAGGACAGCAAGCAACGCTGCTTTGCCGACCGCAAGCATCCTGCCCCTTCCCTCCCAGTCACACTCTTTCCTCCTCAAGCTTACACCCCAACCCACCCACCCCCCTCACTTGCTTTCCTACTGGCAGTTCCTTTTCATCTACCTTTAAAGGGCGAGGTCTTCTACTTTAATCCAATGAACAAAATTTAATTTTTCTTCCTCTCTATCAACGTCACAATGTATCAATTTAGAACTCGTTCAACTACTCGGAAGGTTGCCCCATCTGAAAAAACAATATCCTCCAGTGCAGCTTCGTACGAACAACTCAGTAAAAAGTGTAAAGCACCAGCCATAAAGCGGAAAGGCAGACCTAATAAATCCGCCCCTGTGAATCCATCAGTTCAAGGTCCTAAAATACTCAAAACGAAAAATGCTTCTCGGACGTTCGTGGAGTCTGGTCTCAGCAAGTGCTTCTCAGCCCCTGAAGCATCACTAATGACTGAAAAATCAGAGTCATCCGACACGGGCGAAAATCTCTCAGGCGCTGCTCGTAATAATTCACCTCCGAGTAATAATTCATCGTCTCAAGTTCCGAAACCTGCTACGGGCACACCCGAAGCGAGTTCAAGAAATTGCATACAAGCAACACTCGACTCGGAACCCCACGCTTTGGACTGTGTCCGAGAAGATTCATCATCCACAAAGCCAAGAATCTCTAGTAAAGAAGATACCTCGTCACTGGCGGGAGCTGTCACAGCACCGTGAGCTCCTCCGTCTCGCCGAAACGATTGCGTCATGGTGACGTCTCCCCTGCCCTGCGTTACTGAGAAAGCTCAAAATCGTACACCACCGACGAAAACACCAACGCCATCGTTAGAACGGGAACAATTTTTGGATGTATGCAACCAGTCAGAAAGTCAAAGGGATAATTTTAATTATAATTTTTATGATAAATTGTGTGTAGACCTTTCAGGGGGCGCAGTTATGTTTGAACATTCATACGCAGCAGTTTATACTGGCAGTAAAATACCTCAGAGCGTAAACTGCTAGGATAACGTAAGATTTTCAGTGGAGAACAATACAAACAGACCTGTTACCGCTTTTGATGGGTGCTTACACCCTCTACAAATGACTAGTTTCCAAACAATTTACGAAATAAATAACATGCTGTCTCTTACAGCTGCATTTCTCAATAAAGCTTTGAGACTAAATTGTTCCCCAAGCCCAGCGGCGATTTTTTCCACTGTATCAAATATTCAAATGATTACAGAACAGCTTTTTGCTTTAAATTATTGAATCAGCGCCCATGATTTTACGCCGGCGGTAGGTGCGAGTAACCATCCAAATGCGGAATCCCCTCTAGACACTTTTCTTGTTGGAGATATACAAAATTCTACATGTCGATGTAAATTTAGATTCAAAATGTAAAATTTAGATACCTGCGGCTGATACGTGCTGGCACATCTTGTTCGGAACTTCATTAAAGACGTGACCGCAGCTGACCTCAAAACGCAACAAGTTTGAGCGTCAGATTCCTCACCAACCCGCTACTGTTCACTTCATCTCATCTCTAATGCCGTGTAATGCATTCAGGCAACGTAACGTTTACGGTTACACTTCAGCCCATGTTCGCGTGCTGTACTACTGTGTTGTCGTACTGTTTGCGCGCTAGAACATCGTCACCGCCTCTGTAGGCTGCCTGTCCGGAGGGACCCGTGGACGTGTGGGAGCTTCTCGGACCGTCGCATTGATGGCCCAGACTGGGTAACCGTGGAGTGTGCCAGGATTACTCTTACGGCGTATCAATTATGAACTATAACGTTCTGGTCCTCTGAGCAAGAACCTGATAAATTTTTACTTTAAATGCCGTGTATTGTATAGATCAACCTGTAGCTATTACTATTTATATTTCTAAACGTTCAATTACTATTGCCCAGACTGTAACGGTGATTGTAACTGTAATTTACTTAGAAATTTCATTTATAGGCATAAAAGTGTGCGCTGGATGGGAGATGCCTGGAGGGAGGAGTTGTGAGTGGTCTCTGGTTTAAAATAAACCTTTCCTTAGAGCCCTTGACTTTTCTTCAACCTTTCATTATTCTGCGCAGGAGACAATAGTCACACAAAAATCAACAGAGATGACATAGATAGTGCATGCAAAATACAAACTATAACTACTGAACGTCTAAATGATCTCTATGATGTGATTGAACGCGCACCTCCTTTTAGGAACTATATAATTAGTTTCAAAGGTTTGAGCCTTTCGTCCCATAACATTACTAAGGTGAAAAATCTCATCATGTCATAGAATGTTTATTCTCATATTTACGTGGTGAGTACCTGCAGTGGTCAGCAAATGCACATGACATCGAGTCTGTGCAGAAAAATTGGTCTTAAACTGATTCCGCTGCGAGCAAATGCAAAAACAGTTACTGTTAATGAAGCTCACAACAATGTCAGCACTTGGCCTTTTACGCGAGAAGACACTCTTCGTTTTCTTCAACAAATTGCTCTAAGATCACCTTTGAGACTAACTTCACATTTTATCTCCTGTGCCAGAAACTCTCATGACCTGAATGAAGAAATTGAATACTCCAATGAATATTCAAAACAGGAAAATGAGTTGAATGACTGCTCTAAGTTGACAGCCATTGCACGTGAAGCCTTTCCCCGTGAAACCTCCGGAAGCATTAGCCGATGTTTGCCTTCATATAACAAACCCTCTCCTCCCCTCTTCTCCGGATGTTTGCCATCATATAACAAGCCCTCTCCTGCATCTGCCACAAACAACAGCAGAGTGCCTACAAAAAATAGGTTTTCATTGCTATCCGATGCCGATACAGCGGATGAAAAGCCCCTCTCAGACACGAGTATAAATCAACATCCAATCACATACTCAGAAGCGGTGAAATTAACAGGAAGAGAAAATTCGCTGCAAAATTGTAGTCGAAAATCGATGGAAAAACCATCCAACTGCATGCACAATCATCACCACAAAAATTGAAACGACACGAGCATTTCTCAGTTCTCTGCAAAACCCCCTACAAGAAATCACCACAGCCGGCCCATTCAGAGGCAGAAAAATGTAAATTCCCCGCACCCCTCCGAACCTGTTAACGATGTGAAAAGAGCGAATAAAAACGTCTCCACTCCCATTTGTGGACGCATGAGTTCCACAATGGATGAATTGAGACGATCCTGGAAAATAGAGCTGATTCCCACCAAAGCTGATGGACACTGCCTCCTTCATGCAGTAGCTCATATACCTACGAAACAACCAGCATCAAAATGGAACTACAATTCCTTAAAGACTGCAATCAAAACGGAGAGCAGAGCAAACCAAAGCACATATGCTAAATTTGTTGACAAGAACAGCGGAGACATACAAAATCTCATAAGTAATTACATTGACGACAAATGTTTTGATCAAGCTGCTGTAGACCTTATACCACTATTCATCTCGAGCGTGCCAGGCCAAAAACTTCTCATCCTGGATGAGCAGGATCATTTTGTCTTGAAAATATCAGTCGATCCCTCATTAGAGTTATCAAAGGATATCCCTCCACTACTGCTCCATCGTAAAATCGATTACTACAGTGCTCATGTCACGCAAGGCAAAAATCAGACTGGAGTTACCTCATCTTGACAAACTGCCGCTGCCCAGCTAAATAGTAGACTTTCTTACATAACAGATGCTGGGCCAAACACCCTGGGTAAGGTAGACATGATGGATAAATCCTCGGAACGATCCCATCGAGATAGTAACTTTGCTACCTTCAAAAAGAGTCCTAATACAAGTAAAATCAAAATGAAGCACATAAATGCTCAAAGCCTGAACGGGAAACTGGATGACATCAGAGTAATGTTGGTCACTGAAGAAATTGACATTTTGTGTGTTTCAGAAACCTGGTTTGATTCACGAACCCAAAGTTCATTTTTAACATTCCAGATTACGTGTTGTACCGCTACGATGGCGCTAAAACCAGCCGAGGTAGTGGATCTTGTATTTATGTGAAAGAAATGTACTCAAAATCTTCACTTCTAGCAAATAAAGTTTGCTAAGGCATTGAAATGGTTTGGTTGGAAGTGCAAATAAATAAACTTGAATCCATAATCATTGGCAGCCTTTACCGGCACCCATCGTCTACCCTAAGTCAAACACAAGATTTCATTGAGGAAACCTTCAAAGAAATCCTTCAGGCAAAAAAATCATTCGTTGCATTCGGAGATTTTAATGTTGATTTAACGGACAAGAACAATCAGCTAAGCAAACTGTTGTATAAACTAAGCCTATCACAAATGGTCAAAGAACCGACTCGCATCACTAAAGTCTCTGCAACTCTCCTCGATCTGGCAATCACAAATAATCCCATCGCAATACTTAGTACAGTAATATCACCTTTTATCTTCGATCACCACTCAATAGAATGTGAAATTAATATTGCAAAGGAAAGACAAAAATACCGCTTTATGACTTATCGCTCGAAAAGACACTATTCTGCGGAACTATTTCAAGAAAAACTACCCTATAGGTCCAACGAATTCCAGAATATGATGCAATCTGACGATGTTGACATTCAAGTGTCCATCTTCAACGAGAATTTCAAAGCAGCTCTCGACGAATGCGCACTTTTCGTCACCAAAAAATACAAGCCAAAACGCACTGTTTGGATTACTGACGAAGTTGAAGAGATGAGCAGAACAAAGAAAGCTTACTTGCGAGAGTACAAAAACAATAGATCAATCAGTACGTTATAGAAAAGGTGTAAAGAACATGACAAAATTATTCGAAAGAAAATCACTAAAGCGAAACAAACTCACTTCCGTCTGGAACTGAAAACGGCTAAAAATAACCCGAAACGAACTTGGGAAATCATTAGTGAGGTAGCCCCATATAAAAATTTAGACCGTACAAGTAAGTTTGAAAATCCCTTGGCAACAGCCACGGATTTCA
The DNA here is from genome assembly GCA_030386875.1 of Morinoia aosen. NCBI lineage: Eukaryota > Metazoa > Arthropoda > Malacostraca > Amphipoda > Talitridae > Morinoia > Morinoia aosen. Next base: position 6,083,227 of record CM059569.1, read on the forward strand.
ATACATTTTTTTCAAAAGTAGGGGCTCAAGTTTTAAGTGAGGTGTGTACCAGTCCAGGTGAAACGTCAATTGAAAATTCATGCCCCACTGCATCCTCGAAGGCTGATGTCAGGTGGAGACCACGTCCTGTCGATTTACCGGAGTTGAGAAATATCTTATACCCACTAAAAAACACAAAGGCAGTCGGACATGATGGTATCAGTCTTCAATATATCACAGACAGTTTCCCTGTCACAGCACCATGGATTCGTCTGATACTTAATACATCAATAGTAACAAACACGTTTCCAAACTAATGGAAACACTCCATTATTAGACTGTTGCATAAAAGTGGTGACCTAAATACAGCATCAAACTACAGGCCCATCAGTCTTTTACATGTAAAATCCAAACTATTGGAGAAAGTGGTGACAAATCAGCTGTCATTTCACCTGGACGAGTCAAATCTACTCCACCGAAATCAATACGCCTATAGAAGAAACACTAGCACTCAAGATGCTCTGCTCAATATCTCTGAAAAAATATACAGTGACATCGATCAGAAGAATATAACATTCTTGCTGCTACTCGATCTCTCTAAAGCGTTTGATAGCGTCGAACATGATAGACTTCTACGTAAAATACTAAACTTGGGAGTTGACACGCAATGGTTTGAAAGTTACTTGTCAAATCGATCTCACGCAATCCGCATGTACGACTATTTAAACTTACGTTCAGATATGTTTTGCATTCAAGTAAAATTTTCAAATCAAATTCAGAATATTTCCATATTTGTTGTTTGGCTATCACAAGGGAGGCAGATGCTTTTGTTTTAAGATTAAATTTGTAAAATTAGGAAAACAATGTGTAAAAAAGTAACCGCTCATATCCTAAATATGTAACACTTGTCGGGATGAACTGTATTTGCAATGCATAATGAATGTTACAATGCATTGCGTCTATGTACTGTGCATTTAATGCAGACAATGTAAACATACAACGAAAATTCTATCGCAGAAGTGTTGCTCTCTGGAAACAAAATTAGGTCATACGTCTGATGAAACGAATGCCACACGAGTAAACCAGTAACTGTATCTGAAATTTCTTCGATTGTGTTATTTCAGATAGGAGTTTGCTGATGATGCAAAACTTGATATTTAAAACGAACCTAAAGGCGGCGTCACACGATAACCAATCCGTAGTGCTTCGTTACCGAATTAATCGGGTAGCTTGACGGAATAATGAAGAGGGCTGTCACACGCTTCAGGATTTTGTAGCGATCCGTAACCATTTGGTCTATTTATAATCGCTTCAGTCGCAGTCTAGCAACTGTGCAAGATGAATGGCGACACAAGTGTTTCTCAAGTTGGAAACTTCATTACGCTCTGTGAAATAGCTTTATTGGTGGAAAGTGATGAACAACCAAGAAATAAGAGAAAAATGTGGTGCACTTCGATTTTGGATAGACGTGATGATCAAAGAATTGAGAACAATCTAGTCAGAGAAACGCAATTGGAAGACGCTGATTTCTACAGGTACGGATAAACTAAATTCCAATAGTTGTTTTTTTATTTATTTTTTACAAATTTAAACACTGTTTTACCAGTTCACACTTTGAAACATGGGACAGTATAACTCAGCGTTGCATGTTTATCGCAGTATTAAAAAATTTATTCTGTTATAGGCTGCATGCTACTGTCTCTTCAAACAGCCCATCACTAAAATTTGCAAATTATCCTGCTTTAAAACTTTTCAAGCTGAGTAAATGTGTTTCTCACTCAACCATTTAAAAATTATAAATTAACTCGCTTTACAACTTTTTAAGCTACGTAAATGTGTGTTTCACGTACAATCAGTTGTTTTTTGCATTAAATGAAAATTTTTATCTTCAGAAAATTTCGTTGTCTCAATTAAACAGTTACTCAATACTTTTCTACCAGGGTCACCAGCACATTGCAATTTTGGTCCTTCCCAACTCGTATTGTGAAGAATATATTTGAAATTGAAAGCCCCTTTCAATTGTGGAAGTGAGTGCAGGTATTCATATTTTTTTCTCACCAAGGTAATTAATGCTGAAATAATGGCACCTCTTTTCGTCTGATAATGAGTACCTTTGCCCAAATGAAATTATTTCTCAAAATCCACGTTATATTGAATAAAGTCGGCGTAACCCCTATTATTTCCAGTGTCTCTGTCCTAAATGAAACTCGGACTGGCAAAAAAAAATTATTTCAAACAAAATATTCAGCTTCACAAACTTTGGGACTTGCTCATCACTACTGTAAACATTAAACAATTTTATTTTGATTTTTGAATGAAAATTTCTCGGCTAATGGGCACCAATGTATACAGGAATTCAAATGCTGCACAGAACGCAAATTATTCTTAGATCAGAGTTTTAAGTGATTAATTTTCTCCAGGAACTTCCTGCGGATGTCCCAGCGTTTTCTCTTGGCTACTAGAGAGTCATTCCTATCATCCAGAAGAAGGAAACAAACATGAGGAGTGCAATTTCAGCGCATGATCGTCTGGCAGTCACTTTGCGGTACCTGGCCACAGGTTTGTCTATTTTAAGTTATCAGAGCCTTTTGAATGCTGATGTTCTGTTGTATTGTGGCAACGCGTTGTTATGTTTGGAGAGTCAAAGTTGTCTCGAAGTAATACATAGTTGGATTCATTCGGTTAGTCAGACCTGTTTCGAACTGAATTATCACTTACAGTAAATTTCTTCATTTTAAAGGAAAGCAGAAGCGCTCTCCGTTTCCAGTTTCGGATGGGAAGATTAACAGTCAGCGGCACAACAACTGAAGTTTGTAGAGCAATAACTCATGTGCTCGCCGCTTACATCTCGTTACCATCTAAAACTGAAGAATTGTTGCAAGTGGCAACACAATTCTGGCAGCTTTGAAATTTCCCTTTATGTCTAGGTGTTATGGACGGCAAGCACGTAGCTATCCGACCCCATAGCCACAGTGGATCCCACTTTTTCAATTACAAAGGGTCGTTTTCCGTTGTTCTTTTTGCTCTCGTGCATGCCAACCTCAAGTTCTTGTACGTCGATGTTGGTACAAATGGGCGAGTTTCAGACTGAGGTGTGTATGAGAAATCTCGTTTCAAAGGCCACATTGACGGCAATACTCATGCCAGAACGTGCAGATTTGCCGGATACCAATTTCAATTTTCCAGCAACCATCTTAGTTGATGATGCTTTCCCTTTGACAAAAAGACTCATGAAGCTTTACCCACAGAAATGACTAACCAAGAAGCAACGCATTATTAATTGCAGGTTGAGAAGAGCACGACGAGTAGTGGAGAATGCATTTGGCATAATTGCCAGTCGGTTTCAGGTTTTCCGGCGGCCAATCGAAATAACCGTACCGAACGTAAATCAAATAGTTTTGACCACATGTTCCTTGCATAATTTGCTTCGTAAAACTGACAAGAACCGATACACTACAATCGGATTTACGGACAGCAAGAACGTGGTAGAAATAACTGTGAAATTGGGAGACAGGAGAAACAGCGCTCACGGATTTCTGAGCCTGGAAAGCGACTGCCGACGGCCTTCACAAGAAGCCCTTCAGATCATAAATCTGCTTTGTGATTACTTTAGCGGCAGAGGATCGGTTTCGTGGCAAGATGGCATGATCAGCAAGTAGAGGAAAAACTACTCTTGCATCATTGCCAGAAAACTAAAGGAAATAATTTGTTTTACTCTCTTGCTTTAATTTTTTCGTATGTGCATGCATAGTTTCTCTCGGCTTCATCAACTAGTTTTGCGTGTCATTTGAGTGAAAATTTAGGCGCGCGTAATTCCGTTTTCTTTCATATCAGTAACAAAAGTACTCACACTTTGTATTAGTTAAAACGATTTTATATTTATTCTGGCTATATTTACGTTCGCATACAAGCATAGTTTAAATAAAGCTTATCCAATTACTATTTAGTGCATTGTGTTGACGGAGAGAAAGCTTTTGGTACAAATCAAGTACTGCAGCATCTCGAAGTCACAATAAAATAATCAAATATTTTGTACAGAGGCGGATTATCTCACACGAAATTAGCAACAGACGGTACTTGGTGAGTCATCCAAGCTATGATGCAATTTAAAAGTAGCAGCAGGATATGCTCTACCGTGTACTTACATTAAAGTTTTTAGTTTACGGTTCCGTCTCCATATCAAAGATGGTTTCACAGAGTGAGAGGAATAGAATATTTGGTATGGGACACGTAAATGGAGAATCTATGAACTATGTTTCCCCATAGGACATCCTTATGTGGTAACACGAGTGTTGCCCCACAGGACACAATGCGCACTGAAACAACTGGTCAGGAAAGAAGTTCAAACAAGAAACAAGTAGTACGCGCTGAAGAAAAGGATCTCATTGAATCGGAAAAGAATGTTTCTTCAGCAAAACAAAACCCTATGAAACCTAAAAAAAACGATTCTTTAACTCAGGTTACAACATTTTCCCACTGGAAGCGCTACTTACCATAGACAGTAGTAGTATCCTCCTGAAATGGCTCCAGCGAATAGATCTAAAGAAATTATGCCAAGTCAGACGCAGAATAAATCTCACGTAAATCGCAAGCTTAAAATATCAACATCACCAGTTGGTTTCCGTAAAATTCATTCCGAATAAATCGTCAAGTCTTATTTCGCTGTCTTTTAAAATACATGTCGTCGAAATGCACTTTGCTAAGTAATACCATTCACAGGAGACTAAATACATCATCGATCAAAAGAATGTAACACTCTTCCCGCCACTCAATCTTTCTAAAGCGTTCGATAGCGTCAAACATGATAGACTTCTACGTAAAATATAGAACTTAGGAGTAGACCCGCTATGGTTTGAAATTTACTTGTCAAATCGAGCTCATGCAGTCCGTTTAGAAAACAAATTGCCCCCATTCATTCAAAACAATTTTTGAGTTCCCAAGGATCCATTCCTGGCCCGCTGCTGTTTTCTGTTTTCATTAATGGTTTCCCTCAAATACCTTCCAACACACGGATCTCAATGTATGCAGAAGATGTTCAAATTGCAATCACCAGTTCTGTATCGGAAATCCCACAAACGCGAATTAAAACCGAAACTATCCTGACTAGCTTGAATCGTGGTACGACCGAAATCTCTCAAAGTAAATGCTAGTAAAAGGCAATACATTATTTTCGAATCCATAGATGCGATTAAAAATACTTCAGATCTTACTCATGCAGTAGAAACTGATAAAATTAATGCATCAGAAAAAGTTGAAAATCTACGTATTTTGTTCGATAGAAACATGATCTTCAAATCTCACATTAAGGATACTTGCAACAAAATTTACGCAACTTTAATGTTTTTTCATCGTATAAAGAGTATGCTAGAAGAAAAATCCAGATTATTGGCCATTCAATCGCTGGTGTTATCGCTCATTGACTACTGCAGCCTAGAATGGGGAGACTATGCTCAATACCTTCAAAGGGATTTACAAAAGTGCAAGAATTTCGCAGCCAAGGTGGTATGCAACGGTAATTTCAAAAGAAGTGTTCACGTAACCCCTTTCCTTAATAAACTCGGCTGGACTCACAGGGCCCAATACGCAATCTCCTCGTTAGAGCAACGCTGAGATAGTACGTTTCCATCCACCCATTGTAACCAACCGAAAGCCGAACAGAAACAACAATGTCTTAGTCGACTATCGTTCATCTCACATAGGGTAGAAGGCTCTGTCAATATCAGGCCCCTTACTAAAGAACAAACTTCCCCTGAGTATTAAAATCCCTCAAAGACTGCGAGAATTTTAAAACGAAATAACTCGTTATCTTGCGTCTCAACAATAAATCTTAGTTACAGAACATACTGCATAAGTATTGTCGAATCTCATTTGCTCAGTATCTCCATTGCTGAATAATCTCCCTTGCCCATTGTCTTATATATAATTCAACACATTACAGAACAGTTTTGAAGTTTGCGTAGGTATTATGATTTTATCGCCTATACGCTGGGATTTGCAAACATGCTTGTTTGTATATGTGTGTACGTACATGGGTGTATGTGCGCGTATTGGTGTGAATATGTGCACATATATCTGCGGGCACTGGACTAGCAACTAGTATATAAACTATAAATACCGGTCTTTTTTTCGCTCCCGGCGTTTAGGACTACCCAACAGGTCATTTCATTTTATTATTGTAAAGCAATCTAAAGCTTATATGTCTTGTACATGTAAAATGTCACGATTTTAACCCATAAAGTTCAGTATCTTTATTGTTTTCATGAATTAACAACCTCTATCCAACTTAAATAAACCAGCCACAGGATTCATTTTATGTCTTTCCTCTCCGTCTTTATGTAAGCATCAAACTAGACCGTCATGTTACCTTTGTATGTTTATCAATTGCAGGCATTCTGCACAATTTTTCTAAGATAATGTGATTTTTTTTTCTAATGTGGATCCCTTGTAAGACAATCATGTTTTCTTTCTTATTCACGTCCAAAAATTTTCTTGTTAGGCTTGTGTAGCGCAAATTATATCATTTCTTACGCTCTAGAGTATATCATCACAACCGCACCTAGGCGGTTGATCTCACGTATTTCAGCAATTATTCTGTTCTTCGGAACCGTTGTAGAACAATCGTTTTCATGTTTCTGACTCAGGTAGACTATTTCGTGCCACTATTATAAATACGGAAATATCATAAAATTCATGGCACGGTAAAAAATATTTTCTGGGAGTCCCTCGATTGGAATGCTAGTTTATACTGACTAAACTGTAGAAAAACTGCATATATACAGACAAAAACAGCCCAATTGTCTGTTAAATTGACACAAATTGTAACTTCTGGTCCGTTTTCTGAATATTATCTGTTAAATCAGCAAATTCATCCGTAATTCGTTTCCATACCGGACACGTTTGCTGATTTCTGTTGTTCTCACAGGTAAATTAAAAATTACGAAAGTAAATTGAATTCTTCGTTGTTGTAACGGAATCTTGAAAGTTGTCTGTTGATCCAACGGCTTTTCTTTACATTTATGAGCGGTTTTCACAGACAAACTGAATATTGCAGATTCGAATGACTCTCCAGGGGATTATACGGAATTTGCTTAAATTTTCATTGTTCCAATGCTCGGTAACAGTGAAAACATGATCAAATATCTGTCAAAATTTCTGTGAATGTTGCAGTATATCTAGTATTAATCTATTGCCATTTTATTTTATTTTCAACCAACATTACCAATTTTGCCTTTGCTAAGTACGGGATAAGAAATTGACAATTGGGGCGGAACAGTTGCATTTAGAAAATTAATTATTCTCTCAGCATAGCATTTACAATATTAGAGCTGTGTAAAGAGTTTTAAGCTGCAAATACATCAATTTACCAACTAGAAATATATAATGGTCAGAAAGCTTAACGTTAATAAAAGGCCTGTTCAAATTTGTTCAGAACATGTGCCTATTCCCTCTCATTTACGATGCGACAACGCATCGTAAATATCGTGCACAATTTGACGAATCCTGCCCAAGGATTGGATAGCCCGTATATAAGTTGGCAAATAATCGTACATAAAGGTGTATATTTTTACTCTCTATGTATGTGAGGAACATGAAGCAATTAGGGGCTTGTGCGTCTATACGTACATATATGCACACATGCATATATTGTCTATTCACTTGTGTGTGTGTAAATATACATAAGTACATACGCGTAAATAAACGTATGAAAAAGTGAAAAACACTATAAAAGAGTTCATTAAAATCTATATGAATTTGCAAATAAGCCCGTGTCAGGGAGGGAGCTCATTTTATGATTCACGCATGAACTGTGCTCTGTGAAAAGAAAAACAGGAAAACATGCAGCATTTTTATTCCCATTTTTATATTTATTTATTCATGAAACGGTCTAATAATGCATGGCGTACAGTACTGACATCATATACTGTATTATCGAACTAGTTAATGCGATATTTTAATTTACGCGTAGAAAAGTTTCAATGTTGAATAAGTGAAATGAAGCACGAACCGTTTTTATAGCCTAACATGTACATAAAGAAGTTTTGTTAATCATTTGTGAGTGACCAACGGACAAATTCGATCACACGATTCCATTTACAATCAACGCAAATATACCTTAGAGCAGGGGTTCTCAAACTTTTTTCAATCAAGGATCTCTTTTATTACAGAAAATAAGTTTAGGACCACTACACATGTGTACCCCTCAGGAAAATATTCATTTAAATATATAGATATATTCACATGTATGAATGTATTCACTGTTAAATTAGTTGAGCTGAATGAGCTGAATCGTATTATTTCTCAGTTCAACAGGCCCTTATACAATGACATAATAATATGCGGTGACTTCAATTATTGATCTACTGAAACATGAAAGCTATGAACCAATCTCTAATTTCCTAACAACCTTTCAGTCTCAATCCTTCCTTCCGATCATTACAAAGCCTACACGAATAACCTCAGAGTGTGCTACGCTGCTTGAAAATATCTTTATGACAGACCCAAGTGATTTTCTTGCTGGAATAATTACTTCTGACTTATCAGATCACTTTCCAGTTTTTCTTATTAAGAAAAATGTCTATATTGCTTGCACCAAGACACGGGCTGAAACTTACTCATATCGTAAAATAAACGAATTAAATCTTGAAGAAATGCGCACCGTTCTAGAAGAATCAATGCCTACATTGCACATCTCTCGACAAAACAATAATGCTACGAGCATTGATGAAGCAGTAGTAAAGTTGACTGAAACTATAATGACCGCATACAATCAGTGTTGCCCAATTGTAACTCGTACAGTTACCCAGAAAAATAAACAAAAGCCCTGGATTACCAGAGACATCGTGATAAATATAAAGAAACGTCAAGCGTACCTAGCCCTCCTTTGCGAAGGGCGAATATGTAGAGAAACATATAACCGATTCAGAAACTACGTAGCAAACCAGATAAGAACATCAAAAAAGAACTACTTTACGCTCAAGTTTACTCAATTCAAAACTGACGTTAAAAAGACTTGGCATCTCCTTAACTCTTGCTGTAAACCGAATAATGCCGATAAAAAGAAAATTGAATATGTTATTCAAGATAATGTAAAATACCATGAGAAGAAAGAAATTGCTAATCTCTTTAACAACTTCTTCGCAAACGTAGGGAAAACTATAGCTGATGGTATTCCAAGTGAACCTACTGATCACCTGGAATTGATGGATCATATTCGAGAACTCAACTCCTTTTTCTTTACGCCTACAAACTCCTCCGATGTAATTACGTGCATAAACAACATGAAAAATAAATCGAGTGGGTTACAAACGTTTCCGAACAAAGTACTTAAAGTTATTGCTGACATTGTAGCCCCGCGATATCAAATATTATTAACCAGTCTCTCCTACTAGGCACTTTCCCGAACTCCCTCAAAGTTGCTAGAGTAACCCCTAGCTTTAAAAGTGGTGAAAAAACCTGTGTAAACAATTATCGACCTATCTCCGTAATACCAATTATTAGCAAAGTATTCGAAAAGATTGTGTATAAAAAAGTGTACTCTTATTTTGAACAAAAATCATTTCTTTACGATAAACAATACGGCTTTCGCTCTAAAAAATCAACAACACAGGCTATATTAAATCATTTACAATTCCTCTATTCTAATATAGTTGAAGGAAAGCCTGTCTTCTCTGTATTTCTTGACTTTCGAAAAGCATTTGATTGTGTGGACCATAAAATACTACTCTTGAAACTACACTGTTATGGCATACGAGGGATTGCCCATGATTGGTTCAGGTCATGCCTAACAAATCGCAAGCAACACGTTGTCATTGACGACGCAAAATCAGACCCACAGACAATTAGCCATGGAGTTCCACAAGGATCTGTTCTTGGGCCTCTCATGTTTCTGATTTTTATAAATTATATTGTAAAATCTACATCATTCTTCAAATTCATACTTTTTGCCGATGACAGTACGCTTTCTGCGGTCCTTCCGAACCAAAATCCTGCTATGATTGTGGAGAGTATTAATACTGAACTTCACATGGCTTCATCGTGGCTCAAAACTAATAAAATAAGCCTTGATATTGATAAAACGAATTATATTACATTCTCATACAAGAAAGATGTATCTCTCCCATGCAATAAAATTGGCGAAGGTGAAATCGAAAAAACCAACTCATGTAAGTTTCTGGGCATCATAATAGATAAACATCTGACCTTCAAAGAGCACATCACTCATATTAGTTCTAAATTATCAAAATCCATCGGAATCCTAAATAGAGTTAAAAATTTTTTGCCCGAAGCAGCTTTACAAATGCTCTACCGAACGCTCATTTCTCCATACTTGCAATACGGAATAGAAGCATGGCACGGAACTGATATAAATAGAACCAACAAAATTTTTACTCTGCAGAAAAGAGCTGTCAGAGCGGTAAAGAACCTAGAATATAATGCTCACACAAATGATCCTTTCAAAAATTTACAAATACTTAAGCTTTCGGATCGCAACAAAATCTCCATCTGTGATTTCATTTACAAAACATTAAGAAATGATGGCGACAATAGCCTAAGACAATTGTTGACTGCGCAAACTGGTCATCACGACCATTTAACCCGAAATAGAAGTAAATTCAGGCTTCCTTATTATTCAAAGGCCCGGTCGCAACACAGTATCCTCTTCGTTGGAACCAAAACTTGGAACTCTATACCTGCAGAGATCCGTGAATGTAATTCGTACAAAGTATTCAAAAAACATCTTGAGTCTCACTTCCTATCAGAATACTAGTCGTGTAAGATCACCGTGTCAAAATCTTGCCTCCTACATGTAACTAACGATAATGTCATAATGTAACTTGCCTTGGGTACCATAACCAATCTTCTGTCTGCTCTCGAATCGTTTTATCAAACATACTGTTAAATGTAGCCGATTTGACCTATATTGTAAAATACAGCATAAAATATCGAGTTAATTATCTTAATGATCAGTCTACTGCGAAACTAGGTTAAGTGAACTAGGTTAAACATTTTTGTACACCCTAGAATAACGTGATGGTAGGATGCCCTAGAAGTCGCTGAACTTGTTCGGGCCCACAGGTAGTTACACTCAAATTTGACCATTGTACTAGACTTAAGAAAAATTCTACCTCTGCATCACCTGTGGTAAATAGATCGTTTGAAATTGTTTAAATTGTTTAAATTTTGTGGACACCCTGTCAAAGTACCACGGACCCCTGGAGGTCCTCGGACCCCACTCTGAGAACCCCTGCCTTAGAGATGGTCTCGAAGGTGAATATATGTTACAGTTTTTTGTCGTAGAATTATTATTGTCATATTCGGTATGGATAGGGTTGTTTATTTCTTGTGTGGTTTATACTATCATTAACGTAGTGTGAAGGCCTTACTACAGCGTGCACGGAAAGGGGGCTATACATAGGGGAGCGAAGATGTGTATCAAGTTATAACAATGAACAATTTCAAGTTTGATATCGAGCACACTTGATGAACTCATTTTTTTGAATATATAAATTTCTCTACTTATTCGTTAAAAATAAAAAGATAAAGAAAAATGAAGCAGTTTTTGAAATGAAAGAGTCACTGTCGTTGCCGCATTAAATTTATTGGTGGTAGCGAATTCCATTATAAACTGATAGTGTTAGATGTGAAAATGAAGGCTTTTGAAGTAGCAAACTGACACACCCTCGTGATTTTTTTGCACTAATGTGAGACAATGCTTATTAACCTTATTTGAGTCGTTTATGCTCTCCAAAATGCTAGAAAAATCTTCGTTTCTTTTCTAGGCATTCGTCGAGTAGACTATATTTCATAAATAGAAAGAACTCGTTACTCGTGTGCAATTTAGAACGTCTGTCACAAACTAGTCTCTCAGTCTGTGCCCGGAGTGGAATTCAGCGTAGTGAACGTCATATAATGCATAACTAAAGGTATTTACCATTTTATGTCATTGATAATAAATTTCAAGGGAATTGAACGTCCAGCCGGTCACAGACCATGTAATAGAAGATCGTCAAAGATGCCAATTGGCCAATGACGAAGCCCAAAAATTATCACGTGACAAAAAATTGTCACGCGACTTTGTTGACATCTGGTTTTAGCGGCTGTGAGTGATGCAACTTGGATTACAGGAGTTAAAATAGCTCCTTGCGTACGCTTAAATCAAATGTTCGATAATTGATGAAATTAAACGATGTTGGAATGCAACGTTGAAGATGGATGATATATCCAAAATACCGAAGAGGATTTGTGTTGTGTGTAGAGCATATTTTGTGTCGTTCGAACTTCAAATCCATGTTTTCTCCTTTCAGAAATGCTAACAAGATTACGAAACATTACCAGTTCCAAAAAGATCTGTGCAAGTCTAAGGTAATGTAAAACTTAGAGTTACATCATTTGTCCCAATTAAAGGGCCGTTTACACTGGTATCTATTTTGCTGCAGGCTATCGTGTAGACGCCTCGTGGGGAGCTTCACAAGAGCCATGTGCGTTTAGACTAGACATTGAGCGTACCACGGAGCGCGCGCTGCTCAAAATCAGTCAGTGTGTGGTCAGCCTGTCTGAATATTGCTGCTGCATCGTAAGCTATGTAATCTCTTTTTATTTGCATGACTGAAATGGTACTTTATTTGTTTATTTTCATTAAAGTATAATGGAACGCAGACTCCTTATATTCGCAGTTTATGGTCAGACAAATGCAGTGATGGGCTTAGTAAATTTCAATTAAAAGGAATGTAGTTTCTCGTGGCAGCGTTATGTCAGCCATAATCGATGAGCAAAGGGCTACACATCACCTGATGACTGCTAACTACACACTGACCGGACCGTCACCGGGGAGGGGACTGAGCTGCGAGGCTCACGTGCGTCGCTCCTCACGAATTCGATCAGAGCGAATAAGGAACTTCGGGCTCACACACACAAATACGAGCCTCTGTGGTCAGCCTCGTCTACACGAGTCGCGCTTCACGGCCTTAATGTCTCCTAGTGTAAACACCCCTTAACTGAATCAATGCTTCATGATCTAAAAGAGTCTTTCTTTTTTCCCAATATTTGAAAAAATAGCTTTTTAATTGACCCATGATAGCATGAGCTAATGAAGAGATTTTCTTTATGCGCTTCATCTTATGTTATCAATAATATAGGCCCAGCAAATTTAATATTTGTAGTGCAAACTAAAATAAAGAAAACAGTAGACAACCCAAAAATTTAATTCACATTAAGATTAGTATATTGTTGGCGTTTTATGCAAAATTTAGTAATAGATGCTATTTTGAAAGCAATTATTCTTGAAACAATAAATGCTAATTGAAATATTTCAAATTAGCTATAGTATTTTGAGAATAATTACTTTCAGAATAGCATCTGTAAGACTGTAACTAAACTTCGCATTTTGCAACTTTTGAAATATTTCAAATTGAAATATTTTAAATTACCTATATTGCCTATTTATTTTGTATTTGCAGTAACTGTTTCAAATTAAGTTGCAATCAAAATCTTTCATTAGGAGTTTTATTTTTGAATAAGTGGCTGTAACACACTTTAGGTGTATATCCATTATTTTTACACAGGTTCGTTCAGTTTGCTTGCACACAAACAATTTCTAAATTTCTATACATAATAAGTATAGCTCAGTAAAAATAATATGACTAGTTATAAGATTTTAAAAGATGATTTGTATCTATTATGTAGAGTAGTCATAATGCTATCTGGATTTCACTTGATAATGCTGCATGATCCATTTCAAAAATTGTTTTGCTTTTAAATTTATCATTTTTTCCTCTAATCTTTGCTTGTATTATAATTGGAAAAATAACATCATGCAGGCTTCTGCACTTATGCAGCATTGTAGAGAAATAATAGTGTATCTATTCTGATTTTATTTAGTAGTAAAATGAACGATTAGGCTTTGAGTATACCAGCTTCCTATCATACATCTGGTCACTTTCAAAAGTGGCCTTTAATGCAATTAAAAGTGATCAAAGTTGTTCATTATAGGCGGCCATGCAGAGTTGACCACCAAAGGTAATAATACAAAGTTTACAAAGAATTTTCCTTAGTTACATCAAGGTATAAGATTTTTCTTAGTTACTTCAAGATAAAGAAACATAGGCCTAATCAACAGTCTTTCTTAGGAATTTTGGGTATTTGTTGAGGACTTCACACTAATCGATTTTCAAATTTGTGATGCTTGTATAATGGTTATGACATTAGAATAAACAACATTTCTTCTATGCACTGTCCGTCGCAAATGAGTATTTTACGAGTTATAGTGGTAGGTTAATTTTCCTCTTTTATAGCAGTTCCGTTGTTTGTAAGGGCGAAAATTAGTCCTTTTTTTCTTAGACGGCTCAAATGGACGTTATGGGGATCATCCGGGGCCCTTGCCAGATCCTGTTGATGTCATGGTCATTTTGCATATTTTTGTTGTAGAAGGACCCTTAGTTGGTGGACTATTCGTTCCTAAAATTTTATGGCACTACGACAATAATTCCCCCCCTCCCGGGGGGGTGAACGGACTAAAGTATTTCAATTTTCCCGATTTTGACCCCATATAAAAAGAGAAACAATGAGAAATGGAAAAAAGCCGAACGTGAGTGTGTTAAAAATGTTCCAAGGATTCTAAAACTGCATTTGTTTTTGTTCTAGCATCAAAACTGAAGGAGGAGTCCCATTTTGAAATATCAATATTAGTGAAATATCAATACCTAAAAACCAATATGTAATTTTTTTGCAAAATCTAAGGCCTGAATCAGAAAAATTAATGAAATCAATTGTGTTTCTTTTCATAGGTTACATATCATAGTCAAATTTCATAAGAATCAGACTGAAAAAAATAATTATTTTTTTGATAAAAAAGGAAAATTTTTTATAAATTTTTAGTTTTTTTTGAAATCACAATTCACAGTTTGAATATGAAGTTATGTATGGAAAGTATCGAAATAAAAATTAAAACTGCATCCAATTACATCAATTGTTCATTATATTACACTTCAACACAAAATTTTATTTATTGCTTATACCCAACACTTTGAATTTTCAACATTCATCGTGGGACTAGTTCTCGAGTTTTGATGCTAGAACAAATTCGAAGACAGTTTTAGAATCCTTGGAACATTTCTAACAAACGTTCGTTCTGCTTTTTTTCAAATTTGAATTCTTTGAAGAAATATATAGCTCTAAACCCAAAAAATTGTTGCTAATGTTTGAAATTTCCAAAAATTTTGAAAAAATAGAAAAAATTTGCATTTGAAAAAACTGAATGAGCGTTTGTAAGAAATGTTCCAAGGGTTCTAGAACTGTCTTTGTTTTTGTTCTAGCATCAAAACTGAAGGAGGAGTTCCAATCTGAAATATCAATAAAAATATACAAAAAACACATTTTTCGTCAAAAAAAGAAAACTAAGGCCTAAATCGAAAAAATGACATGAGTAAAAAAGGTTTACTTTCACAAAAGACATACACTGGCCAGTTTTCAAACAAATCAGACGAAAAAAGGTCTCAAACCCGGATGGTCCCCTTATGTTCCATTGTTACGTTAGGTTAATTAAGTTAGGTTGGGTTAATTATGTAAAGACAGGTTAGTTTAGTAAGAGTTATGTCATGTCAAACAAAGCTGCAGCTATGACGTAACTGGGTTACGCTCGCGTCTTTCAGTTAGCAGTCTCCGAGGGTTTTTAATGCCAGATGACAAGCGTTCTATCTTGTTGAATGCTCATGTGCGACGAAAAGTGCATAGAAGAAATGTTTTAGTACTTATAGGGCGATTCTTAGGGAATCTTATTCTCAAAATAAGTAGAAGAACCAACGTTATAGAGAACATTTATTGTAGCAAACGTTTCGGAATACAAGTTATTCCATCATCAGTGCTGGAAGAAATAAAAATTAATTTTCAGTCATGCAAAAGATGGATAACGTCTGAATAAAAATACCAAACAAAAACGTCTAAATAAAATAAATCTTTTCCTAACGACTAGAATACCACACTTGAGCGTTTAGGCAATATACACAGCACATAAAGGCGTCCATAACCATACACACCTAACACACTCATACACCTACACATTCATAGATATATATATATATATATATATACACACACACACACAAACATACACACACATGCACAACACACCAAGTACACCTCAGCATACCGCAAGTTAGGAAGTAGGGGCTACAAATAATTTTGTCGCGCTGAAATCGTTATTGAGAGAAGGTTTATTTGTGAATATATAAAGAGATTCTAGACTACGGAGGTCTTGTTCATGAAATGCTTTGCATAGAATAGAAAAATTAGACATTTTGAAAGGGTGATCGGAACTATTGCAATGGTTTCTAATGGCGGACTGAGGGGGACAAGCTAATGGGCGGCCAGTAATGTGAGAAAAACTTGAATGTTGGCTGTGACGGATAAATAGTTGGAGGGTAGTGCTTCCAGCGTACGATTGCTGGCAGCAATCACAAACATACACATACACACAACTTTCCAGGCACTCATCCTGTCGCTCCTGTGCCTGTTCATGAACAAGACCTCCGTATTCTACAATCTCTTTAAATATTCCCAAATAAACCTTCTCTCAATAACGATTTCAGCGCGACAAAATTATTTGTAGCCCCTACTTCCTAACTTGCTGTATGCTGAGGTGTACTTGGTGTGTTGTGCATGTAGCAAGTGTGTGTATGTATGTGTGTGTGTGTATATATATCTATAAATGTGTAGGTGTATGAGTGTGTTAGGTGTGTATGGTTATGTACGCCTGTATGTACTGTGTATATTGCCTAAACGCTTAAGTGTGGTATTCTAGTCGTTAGGAAAAGATTTATTTTTATTTTGCGTTTTTGCTTGGTATTTTTATTCAGACCTTATCCGTCTTATGCATGACTGAGAATTACTTTTTTTTTCCAGCACCGATGATGGAATAACTTGTATTCCGAAACGTTTGCTACAATAAATGTTCTCTATAACGTCGGTTCTTCTATTTATTTTAAGAAAAGTTGTTTATTTAGACGTCATTACCATCATACGAGCAACAAAAATTTGAATATCGATTAGTGTGATGTCAACATATACCGAAATTTGTTCAAGGTAAACAAAATTTCCATCATGATGAACTTCATTCAAATTAAAATTTGACTATAATTGAACAAATTGAAATCCAGTTAGGATGAAAAAAGATAATTGAGATTAAGAATGTTCCCACTTAAATTGGATAATTTACATATTGGAAGAGTGAAGTGAATTTTGAAATCAGGTCATGTTAAAATCGAAAATCACATTAATTTGTTGTGCACCACTCTACATAATTGAAAAATGTCACTTTTGAAAAATGTGGTGCAGGCAATGATTAAAGAAAACAAAAATAAGCTCAAAAAAAAGAAGCTCATTCACTGGTAGGCTGCTCTATTTACGTGAATTTTCCGGTTTACTTCTGTTACGACTGAACGCAGGTAGAACAATCCGTCGTGTAAATCCCTCAAAAGTCTTACCAGCAGAACACCTTTCACCAAGCAGCTGCCTCGTGCCTCTACAGGTTACCTCTAGTTCATCGTAACTTCGAGGCGTTTCCCCGGGCCATTCCGTCCGCTCTTCCTTGGCTACGATGAGCGTGAGCTTCGTTCGTTGGAATGTGACCTAACTTGTTGGGGAAACCATGAGGGGCTAAACTTTTCACCGCACTGCACTGCCCCGCCTTCCTCTTCTCGGCACCCATGACTGTGGGAATCCGTGCCTGGAGGGGAGTCTTCGCGTCTCCTCTGCGTCGTCAACAGGACTCCCTACTTGATGGCAGCTGAGGTTAGTTCACGTAGACTTGGCTCACGTCTACCAGTGATTTAGCTGCCACTGAGCGTCCATAAGATCCGCTCCCGTAACTTTACCTGGTGAAGTAACTTACCTTGAACTATAACTATAACTTACCTTGAACAATAACTATAACTTACCTTGAACTATAACTATAACTTACCTTGGACTAAAACTACAACTATAACTTACCTTGAACTATACTCTACCTATACATATAACTATAACTATAAAAATAACTATAACTATAACTATAACTTACCTATAACTATAACTAGAACTATAACTTGCCTATAACTAGAACTTTAACTTGCCTATAACTAGAACTATAACTTACCTATAACTAGAACTATAACTTACCTATAACTATTAGCAGAACTATAACTTACCTATAACTATTAGCAGAACTATAACGTAACTTTATAACCGTCTGCCTACAGCGGTCGCAAAAACGGAATAATTCCGTTGATGTCAAATTCATATATTTTTCTTTCTAATTTCACCAGGGCACGACTAACTGGAGTGGCTCGAGAAGATCGCGCCCATTGATCTTCTCTACTTTGTGGCCGTATGCAGCGTCGTCCAAATTTAACGAGCTGCTGGCAATTTCTAGGTTGTCCACTTAATTATTCGCCTCTGAACTGTAAATTGTCGCGAATAAATTCTCCCGGCCATCAAGGTATATTTTTCCAACTTCGCCTAGTTTTTCGTTTGGTGGCTAGTATGGGGAGCAAATTTATGTTTAACCAGTTTACAGGTTGCTGAGTTCTGAGGTCGGCGGTGGTGTTGCAGATGCCGGTGTTGGTGTTCTCCTATTTCAATTTTTTAAATTAAAATTATTAACTTTACTAATTAAAACTTGTATCAATTTATAATATAAAAATGTCCGTGGCTAACCCGAAAGGTGTCTCCTAATATTACAGGTCTGACCAGGAATAGAGGTTACGTCCGACAAAAAATTACCAAACTTTCTTCCAGGACTTCTGCAGAGCTCGATACTGCTGGTACTGAGCAGGAACAGGTGCTTCTCGAACGTCTTAACCTTTTCATTCATAACAATTCGTCAGAAGAAGATATGAACAAAAACTTCGAGGAAGAGGAGCAATATGATGAATGTGTGGCCTTGAACATTTTCAAGCTTCAGTCCAGCCTCGAGAGTGTCGTGGGTCCCGGGGCACCGGCCAGCGCGGTCCCACCAGCAATGGGCGCCGCCGCTCTACCAGGGGACCCTACGATGTCTCGGCCGAAGCTTACGCTACCAGAGGTACAGTTACCCGTATTTTCTGACCCTAAAAAAGATAACCATGAGAAGTTTTTTTGCAACTTAGAATCTGTATTAGCGAAGTATGCTCTATCTAATTATGAAATGTTCATGTACTTAAAGAAACAACTTGCTGGATCTCCTAGAGTTCTTTTAGACTCGCTGGATATAAAAGACCAGTACTGCGATGCAGCAAAAACGCTGTTGCAAAAGGCTTTTGCCTCGGTGCAAATTCAAAAATATGACGTTTTGAAAAGGCTTTCAGAGTTAGAGTTGCCCGCTGGAGCAGATCCATATTCATTCATCGAAGATACTCGTATGAGGTCTATATCTGCCTCTTTCGAGAATTTGAAAATGGACGCGAAGGATGTACTTCAATTTTTCATCTGGAACTCCATGAATGCTCACCTTCAAAATCAATTGATCCAGATCACTAACAAAAATATACCTTCACTGGATGAAATTAATGCGCATATTTTCGATGCTGTTGACAGGTATAATAAGTTGCCTCTTAAAGTTAAAACTCATAGAAGAAAACGTGTCTTCCACTAATCGTAGCCTCGCTACAACAGGTCTGGCTGTAAAGGTTCAGCCAAAGTCTTTCGTGCCTTGTTTGCTCTGCGAAAACGAAGATAAAGACCATAATCATATTCTCAGATCATGTCCTGTCTTCGATACCCCAAGGAAAAAGTTCGGCAAACTTAAGAGCATAAACGCATGTACAAAGTGCTTTTTTAGAAATCATAATTCTGCCAAGTGCAGGTTTCAATTCTCCTCTAAATGCAGAAATTGTAATGGTAGTCACTTGTCTTACTTGTGTAAGAGTCGGGTTTTTCTTCCGCTCTCGCTTGCCTTAGGGCCTTAAAGTTCATTCAATCCGCGTCAATCCTGAAGTATATGATGATTTTTTTATATTGAAGATACAACGGCCAATATTATGTAATTCGGGTTATTTCTGCCCGCTTTATTCGTATGACGTTACGTTAAAGTTCTAAGAAAAGTAGCGTATGTCGCTGCCACCAGGAGCGGATAGCTCCGACTAAGTTTAAATATGAAATAATCGTGCGAATTTCTTGGTAGCAATGGCGTATGGCCGGCACGTGGTTCTTATGCCCTTTTGAGAGAGATGAGAGAGAGGATACTGATGAGGCCCAGGGTTTTCTGTATTTATTGATGGGCAGGCGAGTACGGATGGTAAGAGCACACGAGGCAGAAACAATTGGTAAAATATCGGGGAAACAATAAGACCGTCACCTCACGATCTTCCTTCGATCGAGTTCTCACGACAACAGACTGTATATCAAACAGCCAACACACGAGCCAAGGAAGGGGGTAACCACCGAAAGTTTGAGCCAAGGTAGCGTATAGCAGACGCTTGAAATCATGCGCCCTCGCTCTACTCGAACACAGTCTCGAAATTCACTATTGAAGATATGGGCTCTTACAATCAACTCAAATTCCTAAGTATCAAAACCGGCGGTTCGTCGTAATCTTCGACTACACTCTATAACGTCCTTCCCGACCACGGCTCTCTACACCGTCCTCAACGACGAATACTCGCGAAGTGTCTTCCGCTCGTCCGACACAACCCCGGCTCGGACAATGCTCACCCCTCCCAAAGGGAAGGGGGGTCACTGCACGAGCCGGGCAGCGACGGGGCGAGAGGGTTCTGAGCTTCGCCTCCCTCCACCCAACCGGGGTGCGGCTGGGGGAGAGGGGTCGGGTCTCATGCCCCTGCCCGCCTCCCGCTACGGCACATTAAATAAAGGTCGACCGTGACAGCACGCTAGCCGTCGTTTTATATATATTTCCAAGAACTTATAGTGCCCTTGACCAATCTACGTGGTCGCGCTCTACGAGTCCTGCGTCGTCTTTATGACGGGGTGACCGCCGCAGCCCAAGCACATCCAATTATTACATTTACTATGGCAGTGTTTCGTAATGAGAACGTCTCTCTTATATCTTTCCCAAGACCATAGCACGAAAGCCGGTCGTTATTTTATAACCCGTGTAATCTGAGATCCATCCTTATGATTAAATATATTCTTTTCGCTCGGCAATGCCAACGATAAAGCTGGGATGAATCTGACTTCGTACCCTGACTTTATACACCCTTCCCCCACTACGCAAAAAAAAAAAAAAATTATGTAATAATTCCCTTTTTTTTTTCTATGTCTTGGCCCCAGTGCATTTCTTACCCGACTGGCGAACACTGATACCACCTGACCTCAAATCACAATGCAACACAATACAACATGACATCAATTACAATATCACAAAAAAAACTAGGACGGCGACCACAACTCGCTCGCCTATGCTTCGGCTATTTTCACCCAATATTGGCCCCCTTCGGGACTGGAGAGGCGAGCTCTTCCGTCCCGAGATCTTCGGCTTCTGTTCCAGGGGAAATCCTTCCTAGTCTTGTATGATGATGAGGAATTCCTCCCCCCGCAGTGTCTCTTTCCAGAGGTAATAGGGGAAGACCGAAACCGATGAGATTCGCTTGTTCGCGGTCCTGGCCTCGATCTCTCCGTCGTTTCGGGGCCCAACTAAATGCTGCAGCAAGTTGCTGAGAGTCGCCTCGGTTAGGCGTTCGCCCGGTTTCGGGACGAAGTGGACAATGAGCGCTCGACCCTCCAGGGTCGCAGCCGCCCGCCCCCAGTCCGTCTCGGCCGAGACGGTCGCCAGACTCCCGTCTGGTAGCCACAGCGACGTCTCGTAGTTGCGCGCTGCGACGTATGTCCCGAGCTGGCGCACCACTTCGCTCGGCTTCCGTCTCCGCCCTCGATGCATGTACGTCACCGTTTCCTACGGCACACGGTCGGGCATTAATTCATGGTTACATGGGTTAGACATCAATATAGAGCCTATTTGCAAAAATTTTCCTTTCTTCGCCTCATAATGAGCGCGTATGTTACCTGATGAATGATATATGATTGTGGAATTCATGAACATAACAAGTCCTAGCAGACTTGAATGACTAAGTCCCCACACTCCTGCACACTACACAGCATATACTCCTGCACACTACACCGCACATACTCCTGCACACTACACCGCACATACTCCTGCACACGATACAGCACATCCTCTGACAACACACGCACATTCTTTTATTCTTTGTGGTGCAGGTCCTTATGATTAAATGATGGATGAATTTTCCTAATTCCTATTCTTTCCGGGTCAGCTGACTGTTTTCTTTTTTCTGAATGGCATTTGCTAATCTCTCGTGAAAAGCAGCCTAGATTTTCGTATCGTTTGCAATACTCAGGCGTCCCTTGTTTGCAATATATTTTATGTACCAGTCGCACACGACTTATCTTTTTTAATCTTCAAATCTCATGGTATCGGTAACCGCTGCGATGCCTCAAGCATTGCGCACATGCCTCTGGATGGCCCATCAATCCCTCTCAGTCATGCTTCATGCCGTATCACTCCAACGCTCATTAGCAGACCAGGCATTCATAACACTGTCCACCGTTCACGCACGTGTTTCCTACGCGCAGGGGTATTCCCGATCTTACCATTTCCGAGTGCCTCTCCGCTCTCTCTTACGTCGTCTGCTACTTCCGTTCTGCTGGATGCCGCTGTGGTGCTCTTTAACACACGCACACACCCGCACCTCGCTCGCTGTCGCCTTCCTGAAAATCTTCAAAATAACCTTAGTACATTTATCATTAAATATTTCAGCTCTAGCGTCGGTTTGGTGCGGTTCACGCTCTGATTTCTCAGCACAGGAGCCGTCCATCTCTGTTATCTATATTCTTTTTGCTCATCTCTATTTGCTTTGTTCTCCCATCTATCTCGTACTTAGCATCGCACACGAATCGCTGTGCGCTTCTCTCTGCTCAGACTGCCTCCTCTAATCTCCGGCGTGTCGCCGCTCATATTACATGAGTTCCAGCGTGGAACGCATCTCAAGTTTTATGGTCCCTCTGTGGCTCTCATTGTCCCGTGGGCACATGCCTCGAGTCTCTGCCTCGCCAGTGCTCGTCCAGCCTGCCTTTCCACACTAAGCTACGTTATTTTTAAAGATCGTAATGTTAAAGCTTATGCTAGGTCCGTAATGGACGTCTTTAATTAAATCTGTTGTCTCGCTAAGCATTCTACCCAACTCTCAGGGTTCTGCTATACGCGATCTTATTATCGGCTCCACTCGGTTCATGACAGGCTCAGGTTTCTCTTTTTAAACGTCATTTAGACGCAATAAAAAAAAAAATTTAATTTCTTAAATTTTCTTCCCCTCCGACGATCCAAGAAAAATTCCTTCACGGGGAATTTTTCACGCTAACAACCAATTACGAGAAGGATATATCCCTTTCCCATCCAAGTTGCTGACTCTTCAAACCTACACCTGAAAGGCAATGGTTTATTAATGCTTATAACTAGTCATTTCTCAGGCTACTCAAAAAAAAAACTTCGTCCACTCAGTTGTAACCTACTAGTTATGAGAGGACTAAAGAGCCGTACCCACTACTGGCCGTATTATGTGAAGGAACCTCTGCTGCGGCTGTGCTATACTTATATTTTCATACTGTCTAATTATATCTCTGCCTAGACGGCTAGTTTCCTTCGAAATCCCTCTTCATTCCTTATACATCTCAAACAACTGACCAGCAATCAAATTCCTATTTCGATGTGAAGTCATTATATCTAAGTTTTATTCTCGTCATTCAAAATTCGCAGCCAGCACGATACACTTTTCCTAGTGCGTTATCATAAATTGTATGCTACGTCTCTACTCGTATTTCCCAGGCCCGGACTGAGTTCCTTATTGCCTCTCGATTTTATGACTCTCATCCTGTGCCGGCTCTAAAGCTCTGCGCTCAGTCGCTCGTGCTGGCTGCTAGCATTCCTACAAGTTATTTGCCTAGCAGTCGACTACTCAGAAATTTTCCTGCTAACCTAGTTGTTGCTAAGCTATTCTGTAAAGGAATTTGATTAGTGTCTACTACTTATTTTGCTAGGTTTAGTCTGAAAAGAAATTATATTAGTCAGCTTATCTACCTACTTATTTACTAGGTTAATCTGAAAGAGAAATTATATTAGTCAGCTTATCCACCTACTTATTTACTAGGTTAATCTGAAAGAGAAATTATATTAGTCAGCTTATCTACCTACTTATTTACTTGTTACATAGTAGTTTTGCTCATGTTATCCTCTCCTCCACTCCTCTATTCTTCTACCGGACCGGCGGATCTTAGAGCGTAAGGACGTCTAGCTGCCGGGGTGGGTAGGGGTGAGGGTGCTTCAGGCCTTGTTACATAGATGTCGTCATCGCTGCTTTCCGAATCGCTATCGTCGTGACGTACTTCGGTGACGTGCTCGACGCTCCTCCCCTTGCCGCTGGGACGCTCGTCTCGTATTACGAAAGCCTCCTCTGGTTTAAATGACGCCGGCTTAAGTCTATTTCTGTGGACCGTTATCTCGTGCCGGCGGCCGTGGACTTGTCGTATTACGACGTTCATCGGTGTTGGAAGGGCCAGAATCCTGTACGGTCCCAACCAATTAGGTCGGAATTTACCCATCGCCTTGTTTCTTCCTGCTGTATTCCGTAGGAATACGCAGTCGCCGACTCTAAGTTCTCTATCTCTCACGCGCTGATATCTCACATTCTTGTCATGTGCATTTCGGCTTGCTGACATCGCGTTTTCGAACGCAATTTGCAATCTGGCAAAAGCGGCGTGAGGAAAATTCTCCTCCAAAGCATAGTTTAGTATCCTGGGCTGCAGAATATCAGACAGTGGCAAAGGAGCGTCGCGTCCATGGAACAAGAAGTACGGTGTGTTGTCTACCGAGGCATGATACGAACAGTTTAGGGCGAGCGTGGCGAAAGGTAGCTGCTCGTCCCACGATGTGAGATCCTTCTCCACTGTTGTGGCCAACGTTGTCTTTATTAACTTGTTGAAGGCTTCCGTCATACCGTTACTGGCTGGGTGGAAGGCCGTGGTGAAATGCAACTTGGACTTTAAAATGCGGCACATTTCTTGGAAATTTTGGGCGGTAAACTCCGTACCTCGATCTGACACGATGTGTTCCGGACAGCCATACCTGCATACATAGTCCATGAACGCTCGCGCCACTGTTTCGCTCTTCTTATCGCGCAGTGGGTATGCCTGCACGTGTCTCGAGAAATGGCACACGATCGTCAGAATATATCTATGTCCGGCGTGTGACTGTGTCAGCTCTCCAATGAGATCAATCCCCACCCTCTCTAATGGTCGTGAGACTGGCGGTAATTCTCCTATTTTTGCTTTGAGGCCCCCGTGGGGACTTCGTTTCTGACACGTCGTGCAATTTTTCACGTGCTCTTGCACGTGTCGTGCCATATTTGGCCAAAAGAATAATTCTCTAGCACGGTGGAGGGTCTTTTTCGCTCCAAAATGTCCGGAAATTCGCGTATCGTGCGACATTATTAACGCGGGCTTTATTAGGGATTCAGGAATCACTGCACGTTTGTAAATGTCTCCACTGTCTTTAACTTCCAGGTAGAAAAGGCAATTTTTGTCCAGCACGAAATCCTTATACTGGCTCGGATCTGTCACCATTTCGCCCTTTCCTTCCAATGCGTTGATGACCTTGGCCCAGTGCTGTGCTTTGCGCTGCTCCATACTTACCTTTTCCGCACAGAAAACTTCGTACGGGTCCAGCGCTTCCGTCACGGTCGGGCGGACGGCTGCCAC
Organism: Morinoia aosen; assembly: GCA_030386875.1. Lineage (NCBI taxonomy): Eukaryota > Metazoa > Arthropoda > Malacostraca > Amphipoda > Talitridae > Morinoia > Morinoia aosen. The sequence continues at coordinate 6,108,940 of CM059569.1, forward strand.
ACCGCGTGAGAGCGTGTCTGGAATCACATTCTCCTTGCCGGGTCTATACGAAATTTCATATTCGAACTGTGACAGTAGCACTGCCCAGCGGGCGATCCGTGGAACGGTAGCTTTGTATTGGAACAAATATCGCAGTGGCTGATGGTCGGTTAGGATCTGAAACTTCCGACCGTAGAGGTATCGAGCAAAATGGCGGACGTTTTCCACAATAGCTAAAGCTTCTCTTTCGGTTGTAGAGTACCGGGTCTCTGCCGGTGTAAATTTCCGTGAATAGTATGCTATCGGGTGGTCCAGGCCGTCCTTTTCTTGCGTCAGTACTCCTCCCAGAGCGACATCACTGGCGTCGGTATGCAGCCTGAACGGTCGCTCGAAATCTGGGTAACCCAACACCGGCGCTTCAGCTAGAGCCGATTTGAGCGCGTCGAATGCGGCCTGATGTTCGTTCGTCCACACAAACTTGGCACACTTCTTAGTCAATGCCGTCAAAAGTGCGACTCGCTCCGAGAAATTTGGTATGTGTCTTCGATAGTAGCCTGCCATTCCCAAAATTCTTCGTACATCTTTCGGTTTTTTCGGTGGTAACAACTCGCGAATGGCCGTGATTTTCCTTTGGTCAACTTGAATTCCGTCCTTCGAGACAACATGGCCTAAATATTCGATGGAGGGTTTTGCAAAGCTGCACTTTTTCAGGGAAATTTTTAAACCTGACCTCTTAAGGAGAGCGAGAACTTCTTCCAAATGAGCGATGTGATCCTCAAACGTCTTCGAAAATACCACTACGTCGTCTATGAAAACGTAGCTCGTTTTTCCGATCACTGGTTCTAACACTCGATTGACCAAACGCTGGAATGTGGCCGGAGCTGTAGTCAATCCGAAGGGCATCCTTTTGAATCTGTACTGAGCCGACTCAGTAGCAAATGCTGTCTTGTCGCGGTCTGCTTCCGCGACAGGAATCTGCCAGTAGCCTGACTTCAAGTCTATTGCTGGGAAGTAGCATGCGCCTCCGAGGGACTCCAAAATTTGCTCGATGCGTGGCATTGGATATTTGTCTGCGAGCGTGACTTCATTAATTCGTCGAAAATCAACACAGAACCTATGCGTGCCGTCCTTCTTTTTGATGAGGAGCACTGGAGATGCCCACGCGCTTGCTGATGGCTCAATTACATCCATTTTTAACATATTCTGCACTTGTTCTTCGATTGCTGCGCGTGTTGCTTGGGGTAGCGGCCACTGTTTCGTAGCAATCGGCGCCGCGTTCCTGGTGTCAATTCGATGTGGGAGCAAGTCACATCGTCCTAAATCTTGCTCATGCTGAGAAATGGCTGGCGCATACTTACCGATGAGCGCTAACAAACTCTCACGCTGCTGCGTGTGCAGATGCTCTAGGCTTGGTACTTCCGCCTCGGGTAGCTCGTCGGTTATACCATACTCACCATCGTCACTGCTCACTGTTGGTAGCACCGCCGCGACCTCAGACTGTCGCATACTTACCCTTTTTCTTTGTCTGATCAAATTGATCGACTCTCCGGCATACTTACCGTCCTTAAATGCATACGAATGACCGTTCACGATCACTCTACTACCATATCTACCGGTCATGTCCAGCGTCACCTTACCTATGCGCTGGAGTAAATCGAGCCCTATTAGTATGTCTCCTGGATAATTTCCGACCTGCGCTACAACCGTGTCGTGCACATACGTTTTACCTCCTATCTTAATGTTCAGCGCGATTCTGCCCCGCACATCTATTTCTGCGCCACTTACCGTACTTAACTTTAGCTTGGCCGTCTTTACTCTTACTGTACCTGATCCTGCCGACACAATTTGCTCAGCCGTTTCCGGCCTTATTAGACAGCACACCGATCCGGTGTCCAGGAATGCTTCGCAGTCTTGTTCATTCACTTTTATTTTTATGATCGGCTTTGTCTCGTGTGCATCGGCAGGCGGGGCTAGTTTTTTATATTAGGCGGGCCTTGTGCGTATCGCCACGGTGTGTTGTTATCCCCGTTGAAACTCCGATGGGCTGCGTGGTTCGGGCCTTGTGCCTCGCCTATCTGTCGGTTCGGCTGGGCTGGGTTTTGTGACCGCCACTGTGCCCTACATTGTCTGGCCATATGGCCGGCTTGGCCACAGTTGAAGCAGTTTATGGTTCTTCGCTGTACATTCTGGGCAAATGTATTTTGTCTCGGAATCACCGCTGGGTTGCGACACTCTCGAGAGAAGTGGCCTACTTGGTTGCACGACCAGCACCTAGGTGGTGGTCGGGGTGGGGCGGCTTCTACTGCATCTATCGTGCAGATCGGCCGGCGTGGTTTCTCGTCCTCCAGCATCCTTTCGCATTTCTGTGCCATCTTGACACAATCTGCGAGCCTTTCTGGTTCGTATGTTGCCATTGTCTTCTTCAAAGCCGGGTCGAGACCATTGATAAACACGCTCGCCAAGAGCTTGTCGCGAGATGCTGTTTTTTGCAGCTCCACGATAACATGCGCCAAGGCAGCCGAGGCGGTCTCCAGTCGCGAAGCAAACTCTTCGATTGTGCCCCGGTTCATTTTTATTGCAGCCAGTTCCATATGTGCATCCGTCAGCGAAATGCTTTTAAGGAAACGATCCTCAAGGCGTTTGGTCAGCTCCGTCAGATCGCATTCTTCGAGCTCGGGGTTTGAATCTAGGAAGTTTTCTGCTGTGTCGGTGCAGAGATATCTGATGACGTCAGCGCTTCGGGCGTCTGACCAGTTTTCTAGGAGAGCCCTTTTTTTCACTGTATTTAAAAACTTCACCACGTTCGACTTTCCGTCGAATTTTGGCAGTTTGCCAAGCACTGGCCCGCTTGCCGCTGTTTGATCGGTTCCTGCGTCCTGTTTATTTGCAGCAGCACTTCCCGAGTTGCTATCTTCGTTCTTTCCCATTTTGAAGCTTGAACTCCGCGATGATCAGCACAAAATTTCCCTTTTTATATATTTTTTTCCAGTCTATCTATTTGCAGTTGCACGCACACGCACTACACTGAACCTCTAATTATTGCGATACCTACTGGTATCCAAGCATAAACACACAAAAAAAATTTTTTCTTGGGTGTATCCAAGAGAGGAAATCTGAGGGCCTCACTGGCAAAATTACCGAAATGCGGACTCTCGTGCGTAGGGCATCAATCATAAGTCAGGAAGGAATCTCCTTACCAAGTACCGTTAATTAAAATGAGTCATACATCAACACAACTTTGCGTAAATATTTACGTTAATCGTTCCCTCAATTTGCAATATTACTCGTACATATTCCTTTAACTGTCTCTAGTTCAGCCCGAGACACACAAAATATTATATATTTTCTTTGAACAACAGAATAACTTTTATGTGGAGTGTTGATCTCTTCCCCAAACACCGATAAGGAGCGACCGACAAACGCGGACTTGCTACGTATTATTTCTTTCCTAGGGAACACACGAACATTTAAATGGGTGTTTATACAAGAACGACACAATAATATCTATTTGCAAACTAGATTTGCACGACAATCCCTAACTTTGCAATCCTGCTCACAACACAATAATTACCCAATATGTACCTAATTTACGACAAGGCACACAACTCAACGATTTATCCCCGCAGAACGAAAAATAAATCACTATAACTCCGAGTTACTTTTCGATGATTATCCGCACTGAAAGGCACAGCCGCGCAGCAAAATAATACCGAACTGAATAGAAAAAAAATTTTTTCCCACACTTCTAACTGTGATATACGTACACACACAAAATGAAATGAAATGGTGTCTACTTACGGTTTTTTGTTGATCTTGGACGCCGTGGACTGGTTGCTTCTTCTGTCTTGCCAACCCTATATTCTCTCTCTCTCTCAGATTGGGAATGAGAACGTCTCTCTTATATCTTTCCCAAGACCATAGCACGAAAGCCGGTCGTTATTTTATAACCCGTGTAATCTGAGATCCATCCTTATGATTAAATATATTCTTTTCGCTCGGCAATGCCAACGATAAAGCTGGGATGAATCTGACTTCGTACCCTGACTTTATACACTTGTGTCTTCAGTCTAAAAGGAAGTTATCCAACGTATTCTCTAAAAACTCTTCACCGTCAAAGCCTAGCGTAGATACTAACCCATCTGTTGTTCAAGCTGTGTTCTCTAACACTATGGCTGAAAGCATAAGTTTGCCGACTTTCTTTTGTCCGCTTGATTCATCAGGTAAAATTAAAATTAGGGGGCTCAAAGACGGGGGATGTCAGAGAAATTTTATTTCACAAATGTTCGTACAAAACCATAAATTAAACCTATTACCGGATGAGGTCTCACTGGTTATTCATGGTTTCAACTCCAGTAAGGCAATGACGGCTCGAATCACTGAAGTGATAGTGTATTAAAAACAAAGTTATCAAACTGAAAGCAATTTGCGTTCTTGATATTAGAATAAAATTGAAAGTGAATAATTTAAGATAAAATTGCTAAAGTTTTCACTCAAAAGGGGTACAAACTGGCCGACGGCTGCCTGACTAACCCTTCAGGGTCGGTTGCTGCATTTCACTTGGTGTTAGGTGCAGATTTTGGTTCAAAACTCGATATTGTTTATCGTAAATTTGGAGGCGATGAATCGTCGTCTTATCTCGATACCTCGTTGGATGTTATGTTGTCAAGCGATGTTGACCCTATGCTCTTCAATAGAGAACACTTGCCCCCTGCTCCCGGATTCCCGTCGACGATCTCTCCGGGTACGACAGCGTCGGTGGTTAGCCTGGCGGGGGTGGATGACGCGCCGGAGTAAATTCCTGTCGGCTCTGGTGCTCACCTGAGCTCACCTGACTCCGACGTAAGTCTAAAATCTAGTCTTCATGAAATTCTTGCTGAGGGGGATTGTGACACGGGTTGTGCAGAGGGTTCTGCACCCGGTGGTTGGAGCCAGTCGATGGTTGTTCAGAATGAGAGGGGAGAGCTGCTCGAGTCGACATTGGAAAGAGCTTCGGATGTTGTTCTGGAAGAGTTTAACTCCCGAACCCTTAATTTGGATGACTCTGGAAAAGAGGGAAAAGAAAGTGAAACCAATTTAAAGTTGATCGACTACGTCGTCAATAATTCCACTAGAGACGAGACAGGACGATTAGTTATGCCACTTACGTGGAATAACAAAAACGCGCATAATTTATCTAAAAATTTGAACTTGTCAAAATTAATTTTGAGATCTAACTTAAAAAAGCTGCAAAAAAACTCCTTGGAAACTGAAGCTCTATGACTATGTTCTTACCGAGCAGGAAAGTAAAGGCATAATCGGAAAAATTAAAGACTTTGATAACTTTCTCCTCGAGCACCCAGAATGCAGCTTCCTAGCTCATACGAGTATGGGTGTGTTTAAAATGAATCGCGAAACTACAAAATGTAGGGTCGTATACCTTTCTAATTTAAAGGAAGCGGGCAATAATCAACTTGTCAGTCACAACCAGGCGATGCTACCTGGCCCTACTTTGAACCATAAACTTTCTGTTGCCATAATTTTTCTTATGTTTGATAAGTACCTCATGATGTTTGATCTAGAGAAGGCATTTCTGAATATTGGTCTTAGAGAAGTTGACCAGAACAGGTTGTTGTGTCTTTGGTTCAAAGACGTAAATAAAGGTGACTATTCCATAATTGGCTATCGGAACAAACGGCTTTCCTTTGGCTTGAGATGCAGTCCCTTCATACTAATGATGGCACTGAACCTAATTTTGATTCAAGGAGAAGGAAATGCCGAACTTAAACGTTTGAAGCAATCCGTATATAATTTAATTTACATGGACAACGGAGCATTTTCTTGCAATGACGAAAATTTGCTCTTTAGCTCGCTTCGTAATCTTCAAAGTGTTTTCATAGAATATGGCTTCAAGCTTCAACAAGTGTGTTCAAATTCCCCTTCCTTTCAGGATAGAGCAGATCAAAATTTTGAGGTAAAAACACCAGAAGAAGTAAAGTTCCTTGGTATGCTTTAGACTAGAGCGGAAGATTTAATATCTCCATGTGAAGTTAGTCTAAACCCTAACGCTAATACGAAGCGCTCTATTCTTTCCACCTTAAATTCAATTTATGACATTTTTGGTGGACCTTTGCTCAACAGGGCCAAGTTGTTTGTCCAGTCTCTGTAGAAGAATTCCTCGTTGAGTTGGGATGACCCGGTTCCCGCAAACCTGCAAAAAGAGTGGGTTAATATTAGTCACCAGTTCAATGCTCATAAGCCTGTTAAATTACCTAGATATGTTGGAGTGAGATCTAAAGTGTATGCCTTGCTAGCATTTACAGATGCGTCTAAGTCCATTTATGGTGCAGTGGTGTATCTCCACAACTTGACCGAAAAATCGGTGAATTGTCTCTTTGCTAAGAATAGGGTCGTTGGCAAGGGTTTGCTTTCCAAAACTATACCGATGTTGGAAATGCAAGCGATTGAGCTTGGTGTCGAGGTTTTAATTGACCTCGCAAACGATCTTGCTGGGCCCTCCATCTCGGAACCCATCAATATTTGTAAACTCTCGCTTTTCAAGAATAGCCTTGTCTGCCTTCAGTGGTTGAACACTTTTGCTGCAAATTATGACAAGATAGAGAAAAAGTCTGTGTTTATCCAAAATAGGCTTCGTACGAAAGATGAGCTGTGCAGAACTTGCCCCATAACGTTGCGGCACACTGTGGGTAATCGAAACCCAGCCGATTATGTAACGCGAAAAGTTAGCTTTAAGCAACTTTAGACCACCAATTATCATACGGGGTCTGTATCCGCGCGCACCCACGTCAAAGTTGCTCCACTCTGTGTGCGTGTGTTGCAGCGTCCGTGTGCGTGTAGGATGCGTCGTGCTGCACTGGTCCAGAGTTTATCTCATTGCCAGAAGTCGCTGTATCGTCTAACCATAATGAAACCAGATTTTGCAATGCAGTTAGATTATGTACTTGCTCACAAAAAAATGGATCGTTTTAAATTGCAGCCTTCAACAGCGAAGGGGAAAGATCAGGAAAATGTTATGAGCATTGAAATTGCGATTAAAAGCCGCACTGAGATAGACTGGATAAATGAATTCTCGCATAAAAGTGTTAGCTGGACTAGGCAAAACGAGAAGGAAGCAACAATTAAACATACTGATATGGGCATATAAATTTTTACATTAAAATCTTAAAAGTAAGTTAGTCAAATTTATTTGGCGTAAATATGCGTGAAAGGCATCTTACAGAACGGATCAGCACTTGAATATTTTCATTGAATTCATATTATAAAGAGCGTGTTCGAATACTTTCATTTAATTGATATTAAAAAGAGTCTGGTAATTTCTCGAATTAACTGCGTATTTATTATAGAAACTAAAGAGATTTGCACTGCTAACTATACGTGGTGACATACGAACGATACATTATGACGTACGGTAGACTCGCATTAATTGCTCTCATGTGGTCTAACTCATAATATAATGTCATTTAAGACGACTGTGACTTTAAGAGTAGAGTGAAACATAGAGTATTTTAATCCATTGCCAAATGATACTTCTATCGGAAACCTATAAAACTAAACCTCATTGTCAAAAGTCGTTCTATCGTCGAACTATAATGAGTTACCAGATATCACAATGCAGTTATGTATGCACACGGTAAACATAAGACAGGTAGGAGCATTCAAGTAATTTCTCGAAAGGGCCCTGGGTGTAGTGACGTCACGGGCCTAGAACGAATAGCAACCGAGATAAAGAGAAACGCCACCTGGCGACAATGTGTGATATTATCGAGTCAGCTGTACGACAAGTTGAACAACAACAAGATCACATTGGCGGCTATTGAATCGGGCGCAATGGCGATTAGATTTTAAAACAAAATCTACGTATATCTAGAAACTGGTGTAAGGTTATTGCCTCATAATTATTCACTGTAGCTTGAAAGTGGAAAGTGTGAAATTGAAAATTTTTTATAACTAGTTCGTTATATGGCAATATATTGGAAATTTGTGGGGGGCATTTCAAATGGCTTGTGGACTTATGGTAGTATAATTTAGTTGAAAGTTTTTCTCAATACGTTGCTACGCTACAACGGAAGAAATGATGCCAGGCAGATTTTTATTAGAAGTGCTTAATTAATTATGTTTTAAAACATTTCTTCATAAATTGTAATTATCCGTACCAATTAAAAGGGTGGTTGAAGATGATATATTAGTCAGCTGGTATGCCAATTTGCTTGAATTTACCGATTATAAATGTCTTGTCTATTTCTTTTTTATGAAGTTTTCAAAATTTCACTTTATTGAGTGACTTATTAATGATAGTAACAGAATTGTTTAATAGTTCAATTATAATTATTGATCATAATCTGGATACTTGGCAAAGATGGAAAGACTATCAAAAATTTATCAACAATAAAACCACCTATGCATTACAAGACTGAATTATCACATTACTTCAAATTGTAACTAGTTCTAAATGAAGTGCTAAATTTGTAGATTTGTAGCAGTAAAAATACTAAAATCAGATTTCATTTGAACAGAAAGACATGTATCACACCACAAATTGCAAAAAATAGTGTAGAAAATAATTTTGCAATAATGAATACAAAGTTAGATTATACTAAATTTAAAGATTAACCTGAAGGAAATGACAGTAATCGATTTTACAGTTTTCGGTGCCTAATCGTAATTAGTTGAATCAAAATAAACATGTTTTCTTCTATGCACTTTCCGTCTGAAATGAGTACTTTATGAGTTATAGCGGTGGGTTTAGTTTCGTCTTTGATGACAAATGCGCTTGAATAAACAGCTACTCATTGATTTTCAAATTTTTGTTGTTTGAATCATGGTAATAACATCGAAATAAACTACTTTTCTTGTGTACACTTTGTTCGTCATATTAGTATTTAACGTGGTACAGCGGTAGGTTTGGTTTTGTCTTTGATGATGAGAGCGCGGTCAGCGAAACTCCATTGCAGTGTTGCTATTCCGCGGGATCAATAAATTTCTTTCCGCTTCAAACACTGGAGTTGTATTAGTAATTTACCACTATAACTAATAAAATACTCATTTCAGACGGAAAGTGCATAGAAGAAAACTTATTTAATAACATAAAATTAACAATGTTTAGGCGTTGAAATGTATGAAATTTATTATTGTCATTTCCGTCAGATTTGCCAATTCAAGTGCAGGTTTGGTCAATAGTAATTTTAGGTGCCTCACAGAAATTAATAATTGCGTTCCCAACAATCACTAAAGGAATACATTTAAAAGCGTTTTACATTAATGTCATTCTGCTCGCGGATGCGTTACTTTTGAATTATGGCTAAAATTCGTTTTCGCGTACCCCGTCTAGAGTGAAACCGTATATATATTTCAATAGAACTTTTCATTTGGAGTCGATCGGCTTATCCCCAGCGTCCGCAGAGGTCTAACAAAAAAGTTATATAAGTTATGCGTAACGCATCCGCACTCGTTTTCTGAGCGAATTTCGTCGGTGAACGCTACTTCAGCGTTGCAAACGCCATTCTGCGTCAGTCGTCATTTAGCATTCGTTGCGTTAAGACTTACTGTTAGGTTACGTGACGCGACGCGACGCGACGCGACGCGACGCGACGCGACGCGACGCGGCGCGGCGCGGCGCGGCGCGGCGCTGCGCGTCACGTCGCGTCGCGTCGCGTCGCGTCGCGTCGCGTCGCGTCGCGTCGCGTCGCGTCGCGTCGCGTCGCGTCGCGTCGCGTCGCGTCGCGTCGCGTCGCGTCGCGTCGCGTCGCGTCGCGTCGCGTCGCGTCGCGTCGCGTCGCGTCGCGTCGCGTCGCGTCGCGTCGCGTCGCGTCGCGTCGCGTCGCGTCGCGTCGCGTCGCGTCGCGTCGCGTCGCGTCGCGTTGCGTTGCGTTGCGTTGCGTTGCGTTGCGTTGCGTTGCGTTGCGTTGCGTTGCGTTGCGTTGCGTTGCGTTGCGTTGCGTTGCGTTGCGTTGCGTTGCGTTGCGTTGCGTTGCGTTGCGTTGCGTTGCGTTGCGTTGCGTTGCGTTGCGTTAGGTACAATGGCGTTTGCAACGCTGAAGTACCGTTCACCGACGAATTTCGCTCAGAAAACGAGTGCGCATGCTTTACGCATAACTTATATAACTTTTTTATTTGACCTCTGCGGACGCTGGGGATAATGCCGACCGACTCCAAATGAAAACTTCGGTTGAAATATATATACGGTTTCACTCTAGACGGGGTACTCTAAAACGAATTTTTACCAAAAGCGTTTTACATGAATGTCATTCTGCTCGCTGATGCGATATTTTACTGATTCAACTGTAATACTGTTCATGTTGTACAGAGAAACAATCAGTTGAAAGATGGCTGCCATCGTAGAAAGATGGCTGCCATCAAAAATGACGGCCACCCAGTAAGGTCGCCCGGTACGGTGCAAACGTAATTGCAGAGGTCGTCCTAATGGTTGGGTTAGAACCTTTATTTTTAATTTTCACCAGAAGAACTGTGGCTCCCCCGCACGACCCAACCTGTTTACATATGTGCTAGGGAGTTAGCTTCCATTATGAATATTCCGCTTGGCAGGCTCGCTTCCTTTAGAGCGCAAAAGCCAACTTCAAAGTTGAATAATTCATAAATAACGCATCAGCGAGCAGATATACATTTCTGTAAAACGCTTTTGAATGTGTTCCTTTAGTTATTGTTTGGAACGGAATTATTAATTTCTGTGAGGCACCTAAAATCAATATTGACCACAGATATTGACAAAAACCTGGTTAAATGTGTAGCGTTGGGTAGTAATAGATTATTCACTTTTGGGTGCCTAAACATAGTTAATTAGATAGAAATAAGCAAGGTTTCTTCTATGCACTCTCCATTGTAAATGAGTATTTTACGAATTATAGCAGCAAATTTTGTTACGGCAACTCAATTGTTTGAAGCGGCAAGTAATTCATCGACCGCGTTGAATGGCAACACTGCAATGGAGTCTTGCTTCCAACGCGCTAGTCATCAAATACGAAACTAAACCTACCGCTCTAACTCGTAAAATACTCATTTGTCCCAGAAAGTGTATGGAAGAAAAGTAGTTGATATATATGTTATTACCGTGATTCATGCCACAAAAATTAAAAAATCATTGAGTAGCTGTTTATTCGAGCGCATTTGTCATCAAAGGCAAAACTAAACCTACCGCTATAACTCATTAAATACTCAATTGCGACGGAAAGTGCATAGAAGAAAACTTCTTTATTTTAACCTAATTAACTATGTATAGGCACCAAAAACTGGAAAATCGATTACTGCCGAGCACTACACATTTACCAACATCAGAAGTGTTAATAAACTAATTGTTCAAATAAATGACAACTCTACGCAGATAGCATGTGTCATAGATTTTTAATTCCAAGTTTCATTATTAAAGTAACTTTACAACTACAATTTTAGATGAACAAGTGCCAAATGTTTAGTTAGTTGTATTGATTTAAATTATCAATTGTAGGAGGTTTGTAGAAAGAATAAAGAACTAGGTTGTGGGGATGTTTTCTTATAATAAGAAAATATTGAAATATGTTAGCCTATAAATGTATATTTGTTGTTATTAGTATCAAAACCACACAGCCTTTGATATATGAAGAGCATTTAAATGCAAGTTAATGTTTTAATGCAATAATATTGCTGGCTTGTAGAGATGTCTATGGATCTGAATTTCAATGTGGCTATGCTTGAAGGAAAGATGTATATGGTGATTGATCTTAGTGGGACAATTTTAAGGTAAATGGGTAGCGTTGGTCAGTAATCGATTTTCCACTTTTTGTTGCCTAAACATACTTCATTAGATCGAAGTATACAAGTTTTCTTCTATGCACTTTCCGTCGTAATGAGTATTTTAGGACTTATAGCGGTATGTTAATTTTCGTCTCTGATGACGAATGCAATCAAATAAACAGCTACTAATCGATTTTTGAATTTTGTTGCTTGAATCATGGCAATGACATCAAAATAAACTACTTTTCTTCTACGAAAAACTAGGCGAAATGGAGAAAATAAACCTTGATGGCCGGGAGAATTTATTCGCGTAAAGTTACAGTTAAGAGGCGAATAATCAAGTGGACAACATAGATATTGTCCGCAGCTCGTTAGACTTGGACGACGCTGCATACGGCCACCAAGTGGAGAAGATCAGTAGGCGCGATCTTCTCGGGCCACTTCAGTTAATCGTGCCCTGGTGAAAATAGAAGGAAAAATCGTTAATTTCACCTCAACGAAATTATTTCTTTATTGTGATCGCTGTAGGAAGATGGTTATCAAGTTACGTAATAGTTTTCGTTAGAAGTTAATAGTTATAGTTATAGTTCTAGTTCTAGTCATAAGTTAATAGTTAAACCGTTATGGTTCAAGGTAAGTTATAGTTATACACCTAAGGTTCAAGGTAAGTTATAGTTATAGTTATACACCTAAGGTTCAAGGTAAGTTATAGTTATAGTTATGCACCTAAGGTTCAAAGTAAGTTATAGTTATATTTCACCAGGTAAATTTACGGGAGCGGATCTTATAGAAGCTCAATGGACGCTAAATCACTGGCAGACGTGCGTCAAGTCTACGTGAACTAACCACAGCTGCCATCAAGTAGGGAGTTCCGTTGACGACGCAGAGGAGACGTGAAGACTCCCGTCCAGGCACGGATTCCCACCATCACAGGTGCCGAAGAGAGGAAGGCGGGGCAGTGCAGCGCAGTGAAGAGCGGTTTAGCCCCTCATGGTTTCCCCCACAGAGTTCGGACGAATTCCAACGAAGATGCTCCCGCTCATCGTAGCCGAAGGAGAGCAGTCGGAAATACCCCGGGAAAACGCAATGAAGTAACGATGAAAGTAGAGGCTACGAGTTAAGGCACGAGGCAGCTGCTCGGTGAAAGGTGTTCTGCTGGTAGGGCTTGAGAGAGATTTATAAGATGGATTGTTCTACAGCGTTCAGTCGGAACAGAAGTAGACTGGAAAATTCACGTGACTAGAGCAGCCTACCAGTGAATGAGCTTCTACATATTGAGATTATTTTTGTTTTCTTTATCTTCCATACACTTTTTGCGGCATATAAGTATTTTGCGAGTTAGAGCGGTGGATTTTATTTCTTGCGCGATTGAGCTGTTAGAGTACGCTTGAATACTTTGTGATTTATTATTAGCTCACCCCGAGGAGCTTACGGAGCCTGAACCCACTTCTAGGATCTTTTAGTTAACCCAATAGAAATTATCACCCCAAAAAAAAGAATTATAGCATTATGTTCACTTTCGTCTTAGATGGCGGAAACGTGCTCGAGCATTCGAGTGCGTCGGAAGGAAGCGTCCATTGCAGTGCTGCCATACGACGCGCTCGATGAATTACTTACCGCTTCAAACACTAGAGTTGCGGTAGGGCATTCACCGCTATAACTCTTAAAATACCCATTTCCGGCAGAAAGTGCATAGAAGAAAACTTGTTTATTTCGATCTAATTAACTGTTTAGGCACTAAGAACTGAAGATACGATTACTGACCAACGCTACACATTTACCCATTTTTTTAAAATCACAAATTTTTATTGTCGATATTGAGGTGATATAGAAGAAAAAGGGATTGAAAAGAGCAATTGACTATGTTATATGGATGATTGAAACTGGTGAGAGTAAATGTGAAGGAGAGGACAATCTATTTTCCACTTTTTGGTGCCTAAACATATCTAATTAGGTCTGAATAAACAGTTTTTCTTCTATGCACTTTCCGTCAATAATGAGTGTTTATCGAGTTATAGGTGTAAATTACTTACCGCAACTCTAATGTGTGAAGCGGAAGGAAATTGATCAGAGGCGAAGACTACAATGGACTTTCCCTATCGATGCGTTTGAATGATCAAGCCCATTTCAGCCATCAAAAGCAAAAATTACCTTACCGCCATAACTTGTTGTTTATGGGGATAACCTTTATTGTGTTGTTAGCTAAAAGATCCTAGAAGTGGGTTTAGGCTTTGCGGGGTTTGCTATTGATAAATTTCAAAGTACCCAAACGTACTTAACAGCTCAAGCGTGCTGTATGGAACACGAAACTAAACCTACTGCTTTAACTCGTAAAATACTCATTGGCCGCAAAAAGTGTACAGTAGAAAAGTAGTTTATTTTGATGTCATTACCATGATTTATGAATCAAAAATTCAAAAATCAATTAGTAGCTATTTATTCGAGCGCATTCCAGTCATCAAAGACAAAAATTAACATACCGCTATAACACGTTGAATACTCATTCACGACGAAAAGTGCATAGAAGAAAAATTGTTTGCCTCATCATATCAACTACGTTTAGGCAGCAAAAATTGGAAAATCGATTATGGTCCTCTCCTTCTCAAATACCCAAAAGAAAGAGTAATGCCACAGTATATATGGGTGAAAATGAGTTTTGCATTTACATTGACTGCCTGATGTATGTTCTAAAATATAATTAGGATAGGGGAAAGTGGGAGAATTTGAGAATATTATTAAAAATCTATGAGAATATTATTAAAAATCTCTCAAGATGAAATGACAAGCTGGAATGGAAAGAATTTAGTAATGGATTGAGTGATTGAGGAACACTGGAACCCAATCTTATGGGTCATGAGATTACATCCTACTATTCATGTGAATGAAAAAGATTTGTAAGGCTTTTGCAGTCTTCAACTAATCTCAGCCCTCTTTGCTTCCAATTTCGAGTAGGGAAAAATAAATTTCCCAGCTGAAACAGCAATGCTTCAATGAAGAGGCATGTACAGATCAGTTATTTCACATTGTTGTTGTAGTATGTTTATTGTTACAGTCCAATTAATTTTATGATTGTAATAAGCTCTGGTATCAGTGGTATCAAGATTTTGGTATTACGGCCGTAGGAGCAAATAATATTAGTCATGATTGATGATTCTACCAACTTCCTGTACCTTGTCTAATTCTTTCTCATTGTCCAACAGGAAGAGTGTGGTCAAGTTAATGTATGCTACCTGCCAGTCACTGCCCTGGGAATGTTTCACCTTTAATGAATGCTGCATCATGCCATATACCCACTTCAGTTGGACATGAGTTTACATTGCCTGTTCAAAAAATGGTCAACTAAGTTAGGTAATTCACAAGGTGTCGAAAATATTCTACTTCTCACACAGTATCTAAGTAAGCATGCTCAACTGCACGAGCACCTTAAAAGAGAGCCTCTCAATCTCCTATATTGGAAAACATTGAAGCTTGCCCGACTGTTTATGTTGTTACTATGACATCATTACTACTGTAACTCCTGAAGGTGTAACTAGAAGAAGTTTAATTTTTTAAAGCATCTCTACAACTTCCCCATCTGGAACTAATAGAAGCTGTCAAGAACCCTGGGTCAACCAGATCTGAATTTTGATGAATGTCTAGTGGCAGAAAATATCAAGGAATTTTATGACCCATCTTGTTGAAGGAATTCATTTTCATGCCCCATAAGGGTGAAGAGGACATCAAAAAACAAGGAATGGCAGAAAAAATGCTGTTAGAAAGAAATGGACTCCCGTTTTGTATAAAAATTTCAACATTACATCACAAATACTTGCAATGGTGGGACCCTTTTTGACAATATTTATTCTTCGAATTCATGATTGGCATTAATAGATACTGGCATTGCAAAGTGGATTATGGAAGCTTTAACATTTACCACAAGGCTCGTCTACTGCAGAAACTGCAAAATGTTCATCTTCATCTTGAGGTATATAAAGACCCCCGTGGAGTTTCTCATCCGTATCCCTTTTTGCCTGCAATTGCAAGACTCTCTGATCATCAGCTGAGAGAGACACCTTGGGCTTCTTTCTGAAGGTAAGATGATTGAAGTCTAGTCAGAATGGAAAAATAAATGGCACAATGATAGTCAGCATGGTTCAGGTGATGGTTTGTATGTATATGTATATATATATATATATATATATTTAGAATTTCATGCAAAATACGTTGAGTTTACATGTGAGATGTTACGCTAATTTTTTTGTAAAATTCAGGCTTGCTTCTAGAGGAGCGTTTTATTATTAATGAAATTATGTTAATTTTTGGGTAATGAAAAGCTTCATATAACATAACTCCTGTCAACTTGCTACAGTGTTTGTTAGAAAGATGTATGTCCTTTTCCTTTCCATTTCCTTTCTTTCTATCTTTCCATGTCTCCCTCCTCTTATTCCCCTTCAGGGGGAGACAACTTTTGTATCCATGGGAATTAGCGCTCCCATGGGGACAATGTGAGGGCCCGAGCTTAGATTTAAGTAGGCCTTCTTTTTGTTGAAATTTAATGTTTGGTTATGTTAAATGACCATCTTTTTTCGGTTCACTGTTGTCCTGTTTTTCAGCACTTACTACTTTCTACTTCAACTTTGATCTCGTTTCATTAACTTCTTTCTCAACTTAGTGTTTCTATGCCCTTTCTGCACAGGTTCAGCGTTCCTTTAACTCCTTACTAATTGGTGCCTTCTTCCTTCCTCTCTTTGGATCTCATTTGTTGAGGATAGGGAGGTTCAAACTAACCAATAATCTAACCTAATCCTTCTCATTCCCATCCTTTCTCCTGCTTGTTTTCGTGGAATTTCGGATTCATTTGCATTTCCTGGTGTACATTTTTGGTCCTGCTCACCATTTCACGGTTTGCAATTTATAGTCATCCTCTTCATCCCGTTCTTACTACAAGTCTCCTTTCATCACACAGAAATCTCTTCCAAGTTCCAACTTCTCTCACTGTGATGATGAATTGCACCTACATCACAGAAATGCTGTTTTGTTGTGAGTTTGTTAATTTTTTTTTTGCCTCTCAGGTTCCGAAACAGAAGAAAGAGGACCCTCAGCCCATTAGCAAGAAAAATAGGGATAAGAAGAGGAAATGTCTCCAGTTATGTGCAAGGGAAGTATGGAAAAACAAAAACAATTTTGAACCAGAAAAAGTGAGAGGCCGTACGTGTGTGGAAATGAAAATATGTATGTTGTTGAAGGAAGAATTCTTCAACGCTAAATTGTTATCACAATAACTTCAACTCAAAAGCACCCCTGGGGGGATACAAGTATATTATCTGTGTGAATTAGTGCTCCAATAAGGAGCATATGAGATCTCGAGCTGACGGTTAAGTAGCCCTTTTTTATAATGAATAAGTTTTTGCTTTTTACGGACACATTCAGTTCTTGGTTTTGTTAAGCAGAAATTTCATTTGCCTGGCTTTGGTAAGACAATTCGTGAAGTAATCGATTCAAACTGTCCCAAGCCTAACACTTGTTGCTCGCAGATTACATTCTCCCTCATCAAATTTTATGTGAAGTGTAGAAATGTACAATCAATCAGAGTAGATCATTACGAAAGACATGTGTGAAAGAAAACGGGACAAAATAACGAACAATTAAGTTTTTCCCTCGATGAAACTTGGTCTCTAAAGTGTCCCATTTTGGTAAGACTGGGATGACCCGTGCATCATGCACAGTCCTGTAGCGCTACAAGAGCGTTGAACAAAACATAAATTATTGCGTTTACTTTATTAAGTTGAATTTAATTCGTATGTCCTCAAAGTATTCTGGGGTACAGCAGTGCATTGCCGATTTTTACAAGTGTGTATCTAACTATAACTTCCCATTTTTAATGATGGAAAACACGGAGCACTTCTGTTGAAATGAAGAGGGGCAAATTTTTCTTAGAATTCTATTATGCGATTATTAAGCTACCAGAAGACTTGAAGTAGTTCACATTACTAATTGGTGTCAAGGGGTTTAGGACCCAATATATAATTTATCATCAGGGAGACACAACTACTGTGTCGAGGGAAATTAGCTATCCCAGGGGGATACGAGGGGTAGGGCTAGTCAAAAAGTTCTCAGACAAATGCCATAATTTATTAATTTAACAACTCATTACTTTTATTTTTCTACATAAGCTCCATTGTGGTCTATACACTTTTGTAATTTATGTTTCCACCTGTAAATGCCTTCCTGATAAATTTGGGGGGAGGGGGAGCTTGTTCCAGTAGGTTCTGTACGAGAGAGATGTTTTCATTTGTTGCTGTTGTGAACCTTCCTCCTCATGGGTCGTCATCAAGTTGGACTCTTCCCTCTTTAGAGCGTTCAATCCAATCATAAACGACTGCTCTACATGGTGCAGAATCTCCATAAACCTGCTGTTAGCAAAGCTTCGATGATTTCAACAGGTTTCCAATTTAGTTTAGTTGAAAATTTGATGTTAGCTCTGATCTCTAAATTTGACATTTGAAAGGTTGAAAATTACTATTTTGAGATGCACCCTCTCTCGATGTTGACCTGACACAGACTGATGAGGCAGCTGCAAGTTATCAAGGAAGCTCTAGGGACAGGTTTCAACTTGTAAATCTCTGTTCAGTAAAAAATTATGGCAATTGTCTGAGAACTTTTTGACTAACCCTCGTATTCCATGTTGCACTGCTTAAAGAGATTTAACGTGAAGCCGCACTGTAACGCATTATAGCCAGACGTCATATCGTCTTAGAAGTTTGAAGATGAAGAAACTGCAGTATGGCCGGGCGAGCTACGTTGGTACCTCGTGGGTTTCAGCGTGGGTAAGTCGTCCGACCATAAATGGGTGGGCAGCTGAAACCCCCTACGGGGTTTGGATGCCCAGTGCATTCGACTGTACAGTGTTGTGAACAAATTTTAATGGGGAGACACTTGTAATCTTGAGTTGCAATTATAACCACGATGCTCATATAATGTTGATGTTGCAAATAATAGTGATGTTCATCTTGTGTGGTGATTTGGAAGAGTCTGGTACGAGTTAAATTATGTGACATAGTTTGCGTAACTGAAGCGCTAGCTACTACTACTACACAAATTGTCCCATTTTGGTTAGACCGATATGACCCGGATCAAATATATGTACAGTTCATCATAAAAGGGGTACAACTTCTGTATCCAAGGGAATTGGCGATCCTAGGAGGAAAATGTTAGGTCCCGAGTAGCGAGTTAGGTAGGCTTTGTTGGTTGAAATAAATTTTTTATTATGGGATGGACAATCTTTTTTTGGTTCACTGTTGTCCTGTTTCTCAGCTGCTGCTGCTGCTACTACTACTACTTTTTCAATAAACTTTTATCTTGTTTCATGAACTTCTTTCTGAACGTACAGTTTCAATGCACCTTGTGCATAGATTCTGCGTTTCCTTAATTCCATATTTAACATTCCCTTCTTCCTTCCTCTATTTCGAACGTCTTTGTTGCGGTTAGGGAGCCTTTAACCTAACATCTGACCTCGAATCAACGTTGCGTAAAATATAGACATAACTTTTTAATATCGTAAATCACGCTCTAAGAGTCCCTAGCGCTTTGCAAGTTTCAAAAACGTTATTTTCATTTTCCAACTTGCGTGTTAATGTTTTAACTTCTTTTTAGCATTCATTTTTATCTCTTCTCAATTTCTGATTTTAGCAACGTCAGTACTTTTAAGGTGTGGTAGTAGCTGTAATGTGTTCCAAAATTGTCCAGCCCATGCTAGTTTTCTCTTGGTTTTTACAGGATCGGCCAGAAGTAACTTACTCTTCTAATATGATAATATAAGTAAAACTATGAACGCTAGGAATTTGAAATTGATTTATTAGAATAAAAGTTTCTTTATAGTTTAACAACACTATTGTTATTAACAGGAAGAAAAAGGGTATTGTTGGGAGAGTGTTTTCCAAATAACTTAATTTTACGATTTGGTAACATAACCTTGTCATGTTCTCCAGATTTGTCCCCATGCGACTTTTTCTTGTGGGTCTCCCATAAGTCGCGAGTTAATTTAGCCAATTTAACAAATTTACAAGAACTTGGAAACAAAATTTTATATGAAATAGCTCAACTCTCGCCTGATACACTAAGGAGCGTTATGGAAACGACAAAGAAAAGAGCTCTAATTTGTCTAAACAGTCGTGGCACTCATTCGAACGTATTTAATATTTATCCTTGATAAACCATAAAAATGTTATTCTTTCAAATTAAACAATTTTCAACTCCCTAGCGTTCATAGTTTTCCTTGTATTAGCAAATTAAAAGGCTCGGTTACTTCTGGCTCGCCCTGTATCTGTATAGCGATTGGTATTATTTTTATATTTATAGCATCATTTCTTTGAGAGTTCTCTTCACGTTGTTGGTGTTATAACGGAAAGGTATTTCTAAGAGATTTCAATTCAGCAGGGGTAGATTTCACAAAATGTGTATTTTACGTTTCAAGCGTCTGGTTACAGCTGAAGTCTTAAAATTTGTTATGTCCAACAGGAAAGGAAATGAGATTTGTAATTTCTAAGCGGTGACAGGAGGAAACATAAGTGTGGCCAACTTGTTATCTGATGGGGGACTTATTCATAAAGTACTGGAATTTGTTGAAGGAGTGAATGTATTCAGGTATACATGATGTTTAATCTGAGGGGACCTGCCCAGTTCAAGAGAGGCGAGGTTGTGTTTTTATGTTTATATTACGGTTTGCCTATGTCTTAGTCTTGTAGCAGTTGGTATGTTCTGCGGTACAGTTTAGAACCGAAATGGCCGAGCGTACTGCGCTCCTCAACGCTGAGTTGAGAAAGGGTTCCAGCGCGGGTAAGACGCTCAGCCAAAGTGAGGGTGGAAGCTGGAACCCCAATTTTGGGGTCCTAGCTTCAATCCATCCACATTCATTGTTCCTTTGCAACCATGTACCCTGGTTCTTCAGGTAAAAATTACGAGTTTCAGCTATATTGGCCTCAATCTTTGTTCATATGGTGATTGAATCCTTATGATGATGGGTAAAATGAAGCTAATGTTGTGATAAGTGTTCGAAAGTCCATGACGGCTCCTTTTCGGGTGGCTCATGCTAAACGGTAGTTATCGCGTTTATGTAATGCTATATTGCTGTATAACTAATGGGGGTAAAGTTCTGGAGAATTGTTGTGGCCTGACGAAAGGAGTGCATACTTTGTGTTAGGCCAGCTATTGTTGAAGTCAGACATTGTTGTATAGTGACGTACTGGTGGTATTTATGCGGGGTTCCGGCTGCGGAGATTTATGATTCTCGCTCGGCACGGTCACATGTATAGATAGGGCATCCGCCGGAAACAGCCGATGAGCCCCTGGCGTTTACGAGCGCCGGATAGGTCGGAAGCGACCCTATTGCCCAGCGCCGGAAATATCCATTGTTGCGAAATAGACTTAAGAGCAAGCTGTGTGAACTACAGAGTCAGTACAATATTAGTAGTCCTGCTGTTCGTTTTGCTATCCTGCTGCCTGGTTTACAGCTAGGCTAACCGATCTACTAGTTCTGTTCAGTAAACCTTATATCGTGCTGAAAACCACGATATTACAGGCATGAGTTTTGTTTTTTTGGTGAAAAGTGTATTGTATTGAGTTGTATCGCACTTTACTGAGTAAGATGGAATATGCGAACAACTACGTCGTAATTGAAGTAACCTGTATTGATAGCGGAGAAAGATGGAAGACACTCATAACCTCAGCGTATCACCTTACAACAGCACAGCAACTTTGGTAGAAATGCCAAAGGGACAACTAAATAGTTTATGACCGAAGTTGTTTGTTAACTGAGATTATCATTATTATTATTCATTTATATTTAAAATTAACTGGAGCTAATGGCATATTATAGGATGTGTGCCGTATATGTCTGTACACAAATATATACATGTGTGTATATATATAGTTATATATTTGTATATTTATTAATTAAAGGACGTAGTGTTCAATATGTAATTGCTACAATAATGTATTCATCGAACAAATATGGATGTAAGGCTACTTTTTCCATGTATTATGCATGTTTTACTGTATTGAGGGATTTTAACTGGGAAAAGTGTAGCTACTGGAATGACTACAGCAATACTGCCAATATTCCTGGAGTTACTCAAAGCTATACTTTTAGTTCAACAATGCTCGCTATTCAAATTTTCAACTATTTGGACGTTGATCATGTACAGAACAATTAGAAAATGAAATAATCTAAGCTAACACATTCTTTATAACGCAATATGACGTAGCGGTGATTATTCAAAAATCGTCTGAACAAATCGGTAAGTAAGAGAAAGACAGCACAGCAGATTATGAAAGAGGTGCAAGAGAAAGATTTGTACTTCGGGAGCCTATTATAATTTATAATTTGAATTTATACTAGGCCTGTAATATATTTTTATATATATATAGATATATTCTGAAATAAATGTGCATTAAAGATGATGGACATCGTAAAAAACTAATCCTGCTTCCTATGCATGTCGTTCAACAAGTATTCTAAAAAAATTGAAAACTTTCTTGAAGCGAAACCCCTCAGGGGGATACAGGTTTATTGTATCAATGGGAATTAGCGCTCCCAGGGGTACTATGTGAGGGCCTGTGCTAAAGGTTAGATAGGCTTCCTTTTGTTGAAATAGAATAGGTTTTTGTTTTGTTACGGACCATCTTTTTTCGGTTCACTGCTGTCCTGTTTTTCTGCACCTACTACTTTCTTCTTCAACTTTTTTCTCGTTTCATGAACTGATTTCTTAGCTTCCTGTTTCTGTGCACCTTGTGCATAGATTCCGCGTTCCCTCAACTTCATACTAAATGGTGCCTTCCTCCTTCCTCTCTTAGAACATCTTTGTCGTGCAATTAAGGGAGGCTGAAAATTTCTTAATTAATAATAATAATTATTCTTGAAGCGGAAAGCATTGTTTACCAGACTAATTTCATCCTGTGGTTTATTTACGTTGACGAACTATGAACTCTGTGTTTCTTTCTGAAATATAAAGCAACATCATAAGGACTTTCATTTGATACATCCTTTAAACACTCGAAAAAAAAACATCTGAATTTTAGAATTACAATGAGTATGTAAATCCCAAACGGAGCTTTGCATTGATAAACATGAAGGTTTTGCTCAGTATGCACACAAATTTTAATTATTACGTGGCTATTAAGCATTGCATACGAGATTATCAAAGTTATTCAGTATCATAGTTTCCAAACTATTAAAATATTTTTCAATACGTATGTGCGGAAACCCGGCAGTTCCTGCCATGATTCAATCATACGTACGGCAGCCAGTGCATCGCTGCCGCGAGTGTGGTGTGGGTCACGTGGTATGGGTGTGGTGACGCGTCAGCTCAAACGTCTCCTATTGGCTGGCTTGTCTAACGGTATCGAGCAGCTGTCCCCTTTGAAGTGGACTTACCTGTCTTATATATACCGTCGTTATGCACTTGCTTATGCTCACGTAAATTTGCCAGTCGTGATTCAGAAACGACCGTGTGCAGTGGTGGCTTGTGTGCAATATGGAAGGTGTTGAATTACCCGATGGTTTTAAATTCCTGCCTTTACCGGCGAACGGTCAGGATCAGGAAAATGTAATGAGCATTGATGTTGCTATTAAAAGTCGCACCGAGTTAAACAACTGGTTAAATGAATTCTCGCAGAAAAATAATGTTAGCTGGAATAAGCAGAGAGGAGAAAGAAAGCGCAAGAGTCAATTGGAACTCTACTACGTTTGTCACCATGCGGTACGGAAGCACAAAGGAGTTAAAATAACTAAAACCAAGTAAGTACATCATGTAAAACACATCTTTATTGTCTAATCGTACAAATATGGAATTACATGCTTTCTACGTTGAATTGTGCTCGCAGTTTCCACAGAGCACTTCCTGCTTTTTATATCTGCATGTATACTTACGTGTGACACGGACTCCTTACTGTAGTTACAAGTTAGAAATAGGTAAATAAACGTGTAAACAAATGATAATAAAATACTAGGCAAGTTTTTTATACAATCAGTTAAGTGCTATTATTTAAATTTAGCTCGGTTAATTAAACTTTGATATATAATGTTTAGGTTGACTCAAGTTTGGTTTGTTTGAGCCTAGTTACTTATTATTTTCAGTTATTCGTTTGAATATTTCAATAAATAGGATTTCCATTTATTATTTTCTTAAATTTTTGGCTTTTAGGAAAAAACTCGCTCTATTTTATTTCAAATATCTTTTATGCACGGAACATGGTTGAATTTAAAAAGTACTTCAATATAAAAAAGATTTGCATTGTAATAGTCATATGCTTTAAGCATACTATATAGTACTATAGCAGTAATTATTTGTGAACGAACTGAAGAACATAAATAACTACTGTCAAACTGAACTACACCCATGAGAATTAATTGTTTCATCGTTTTGACAGAACCTAACTAAGGCTTCATTATATTTGTCAATGCAAACGAACTAATCGAAGCGTGGTGAAACTTTTTTCCCGCCAAACTAGGAACGACCACTTGCAGATATTTTTCACTATTTTTGCTTTATTCAGTAGACACTTCTCTGAGTTCAAAAATTACTTTGGTTCTCGTACAAAAATACTTGTGACACCAAAGTATCAAGGTTTATGTGAAGTATTACAAATATTTAATTTCTTCACCTTTAAAGGAGCTTACACTGTTTGCTTGGATATATCAGTATAGCTAATTTTATTTCAGTTGTCCGGCACGATTAAGAGCGGTCATCAGCCCTGAAGGATCGACACCTCACCCCTGCCGTATCACCTTCACTGGCCGCCACAACCATTCGCGCTCCTCCGCTGCTATCCTGAGCGAGTTCAGTATCTCAGAAAGCACTAAGGAAGAGTTTTACTCCTACTTTGAGCAAGGTGAGAATGAATAATTTTCAACTCGTAATTTACAACTTTAAAGCATGATTTTACCTGAGAAGTACATGTGTGAATACTATCCTAATTTTACAGGTGTGGATAATACAGTTGTGGCACTATGGTACGTTTATTCAGACATGTTTCTCAACTAAATCTAAGCAGTTACTTCTGGTATCCATAACCGTGCAACAATAAGGTTATAAATGTCACCCCTTCCCCTTTCATTAATTTCAAGTACAGAAAAAAATGTTTGTAAAATTCACGGCCCAGTTGTTTAGTATTACAATATGCAATTACTTTTTTGTTACGGGATATTTGACTCAATATACTTGGAAATACTGACACTTTGATTTATATCTTATAATAACTAGCGTATAGCATTTCTTACTTTTTACAATTTATATATCATTAAGTTGGGTGGATTATTTCTGATGAAATGGAAAAGAATGACGAACGTTTGAACAACTAGTGAATTTAATTCAGTCGAAAAATGTTTTTCTGTGGCTATTTAAAGATTCAGTTATGTCAATATTTTCTTATTCTACTTGAAAATGTGTGTATTTGTAAATAAAAATATTATTTAGCTAAAATTTTTGACGGTGAAGTTATATTGAAGTTAATAATGAGTTGTTCGCATTTTATATCATTATAGAGCCCCAAATTCATGAAAAATGTGAACAAATACTAAATTTCTAACAATATAACCAAAAATTTTACAGGCATGTTTGGTGCCCAAGCTCGACGCCATCACCAACTGAAGCATAATTTTCAAAGTGACATAGCGCTGTTGGCAGACAGGAGATTAAATCCCACATTAAATTCTGTAGTGAGTCTGAGGGCGAGGTGGATGGCACAGAACCACGGTAACTTCGACGACACGTCAGTCTTGGAAGCTATGCAGCGAACCAAGAATAAAATGCCGCAGCATCTCATTAATTTTGCAGAGACTTCTGGTGGATATGTTACCGTTCTTGTCACCGATTTCATGTATAGAGTTAACAAAGAAATGCGATCAGCCAGCGAGGTGGTGTTTGTGGACACGACTAGCCACGTGGACAAGACCAACTGCTCACTCACCATTTTTGTCTGCTCGAGCGCAGCTGGGGGCCTTCCACTCGGGGTCATACTGTCCTCAACACAAAGTAAAGAAGATTAGGTCAGAGGTATGTTTTTTAATTTGCAATTAAAATTATACTATGAAATTATAACTATTACACCTATAACTAACAAATGACTAAAAACTTGCTGATTAAGATATTTTAGTCAAATTTGTAACTTTACTTTTTTTACTGTATTCCCCCCTTTAATAATGTTTTACAGGTTTCAGTCTTCTCCAAGACATGCTGAGAGACGTTGCGTTCAACGGAAAACTGCGCCCTGAGTGTTTCATCACTGATGACAGTGACGCTGAGAGAGGAGCACTGCGCGGGGTGTGGCTTCATAGTAAATTGTTCCTCTGCGTCTTCCACGTCCTGCAGGCCGCATGGCGCTGGTTGTGGAATGCCAAAAATGGTATCGCCAAGGAGCACCGCAAACCGCTGATATCAGTTCTGAAGAAGCTGGTCTACGCTGAGTCCATTACATACTCGGAAGCAGTAAAATCAACAGGAAGAGAGAAATCGCTGCAAAATTGCAGTCGACAATTGATGGAAAATCCACTACCCAACGGTATGCACAATCATCATCAGAAAAATATGATTGACACGAGCATTTCTCAGTTCTCTGCAAATCCCCATACGAGAAATCACCACAGAACGGGAATTCAGAGCCAGAAAAACGTAAATTCCCCGCACCTCTCAGAACCTCTTAATGATGAAAAAATGCGAAAAAAACGTCTCCAGCCCCATTTGTGAACGCATGAATTCCACAATGGATGAATTAAAACGATCATGGAACCTAAAACTGATTCCCACCAAATCCGATGGACACTGCCTCCTCCACGCAGTAGCTCATCTACTTACAAAACAACCAGCATCAAAATGGAATTACGATTCCCTAAATGCTGCAATCAAAACAGAGAGTAAAGCAAACTACAGCACATATGCTAAGTTTTTTGACAAGAACAGTGGCGACATGCAAAACCTCATAGATAATTACATTGACGAAAAACATTTTGACCAAGCTGCTGTAGACCTTATACCACTAATCATTTCAAATGTGACAGGCCAAAAACTTCTCGTCCTGGATGAACAAGGTCATTGTGTTTTGAAAATATCAGTCGTTCTCATTTCAGAGTTATCAAATAATAACCCTCCACTACTGCTCCATCGTGAAAACGATCACTACAGTGCTCTTGTCTCACAAGGCAAAAATCAGATCGGGGTTACCTCATCTTGACAAAGTGCCGCTGCCCAGCCAAATAGTAGACTTTCTTACATAGCAGATGCTGGGCCAAACACCCTGGGCAACTTAGACAAAATCGACAAATCCCCTGAACGATCCCATCTAGATAGTAACCTCTCTACCTTTAAAAAGAGTGCTAATATAGGTAAAATCAAAATCAAGCATGTAAATGCTCGAAGCCTGAATGGTAAATTGGATGAAATCAGAGTAATGTTGGTCACTGAAAAAATTGACATTTTGTGTGTCTCAGAAACATGGTTTGATTCACAAACCCAAAGTTCATTTTTTAACATTCCTGATTACGTGTTGTACCGCTACGATGGCGCTAAAACCAGCCGAGGTAGTGGATCTTGTATTTTTGTGAAAGAAATGTACTAAACATCTTCACTACTAGCGAATAAAGTTTGCGAAGGCATTGATATTGTTTGATTAGAAGTGCAAATAAATAAACACAAATCAATAATCCCATAATCGGGTACCCATGTTTATGGGATTATTGTGTTTAGGGTACCCATCGTCTCCCCTAAATCTAACACTAGATTTCATTGAGGAAACCTTCAAAGAAATCCCTCAGGCAAAAAAATCATTCTTTGCTTTCGGAGATTTCAATGTTGACCTAACGGACAAAAACAATCAGCTAAGCAAACTATTGTGTAAACTAAGCTTATCACAAATGGTCAAAGAACCGACTCGCATCACTAAAGTCTCTGCAACTCTCCTCGATCTAGCAATCACAAATAATCCCACCGCAATACTTAGTACAGTAATATCACCTTCTATTTCCGATCACCACTCTATAGAATGTGAAATTAATATTGCGAAGGAAAGACAAAAATACCGCTTAATGACCTATCGCTCGAAAAGGCACTATTCAGCAAAACTATTTCAAGAAAAACAACTCGATAGGTCTACCGAATTCCAGAAAATGATGCAATCTGACGATGTTGACATACAAGTGTTAATTTTCAACGAGAACTTCACAGCAGCTCTCGACGAATGTGCGCCTTACGTCACCAAAAACACCAAGCCAAAACGGACTGTTTGGATTACTGACGAAGTTAAAGAGATGAGCAGAATAAAGAAAGCTAACTTGCGAGAGTACAAAAACAATAGATCAAACAGTACCTTATACAAGAGATATAAAGAACATGAAAAAATTCTTCGAAAGAAAATCACTGAAGCGAAACAAACTCACTTCCACCAGGCACTGATAACGGCTAAAAATAACCCGAAGCGAACTTGGGAAATCATTAGTGAGGTAGCCCCATATAAAAATTTAGATCGCATAAGTAATTTTGAAAATCCCTTGGCAACAGCCACGGATTTCAACACATTCTTTTCAAAAGTAGGGGCTCAAGTTTACAGTGAGGTGTGTACCAGTCCAGATGAAACGACAATTGAAAATTCATGCCTTACTGCACCCTCAAGGACTGATGTCAAGTGGAGACCACGCCCTGTCGGTTTACCAGAGTTACGAAACATCTTATACTCACTAAAAAACACAAAGGCAGTTGGAGATGATGGTATCAGTCTTCAATATACCAAAGACAGTTTCCCTGTTACAGCACCATGGATTCGTCTGATAACTAATACATCAATAGTAACCAATACGTTTCCAAATCAATGGAAACACTCCATTATTAGACCGTTGCACAAAATTGGTGACCTAAATACAGCATCAAACTACAGGCACATCAGTCTTTTGCCTGTCATCTCCAAACTATTGGAGAAAGTGGTGACAAATCAACTGTCATTTCACCTGGACGAGTCAAATTTACTCCACCAAAATCAATATGCCTATAGAAGAAATACTAGCACTCAAGACGCTCTGCTCAATATATCTGAAAAAATATACAGTGACATCGATCAAAGGAATGTAACACTCTTGCTGCTACTCGATCTCTCTAAGGCGTTCGATAGCGTCCAACATGAAAGACTTCTACGTAAAATACTGAACTTGGGAATAGACACGCAATGGTTTGAAAGTTACTTGTCAAATCGATCTCATGCAGTCCGCATAGAAAACAAATTGTCCCCATTCATTCAAGACAATTTTGGTGTTCCCCAAGGATCCATTCTTGGTCCGTTACTGTTTTCTATTTTCATTAATGATTTCCCTCCAATGCCTTCTAACACACGGATCTCAATGTATGCAGATGATGTTCAAATTGCAATAACAAGTTCTGTATCGGAAATACCACAGACGCAAATTCAAGCCGAAACTTTACTGACTAGCCTGAAATCATGGTACGACCAAAATGGCCTCAAATTGAATGCTAATAAAACACAATGCATTATTTTTGGATCCAAAGCAGCAATTAAAAAACTTCAGATCTTACTCTTGCAGTTGGAAATGATAAAATTAATGCATCAGAAAAAGTTAAAAATCTAGGTACCTTGTTCGATAGAAATATGTCCTTCAAATCTCACGTTGAGACTACTTGCAACAAAATCTACGGAACTTCAATGTTTTTTCATCGTATAAAAAGTATGCTAGACGAAAAATCCAGATTATTAGCCATTCAATCCCTTGTGTTATCGCGCATTGACTACTGCAGCCTAGTATGGGGAGACTTACCTCAATACCTTCAAAGGGACTTACAAAAATGCATGAATTTTGCAGCCAAGGTGGTATGAAACGGTAATTTCAAAAGAAGTGATCACGTAACCCCTCTCCTCAATAAACTCGGCTGGATCCCTATCCAAGAAAGGCTCCTCATGCAAAAGGCCCAATACGTATTCTCCTCGTTATATCTTTCTCAGAGCAATGCTGAGATAGTGCGTTTCCATCCACCCACTGTAACCAATCAAAAACCGAACAGAAACAATAATGTCTTAGTCAACTATCGTTCATCTCACTTAGGGCAGAAGGCTCTGTCCATATCAGGCGCCTTTCTGTGGAACAAACTTCCCCTGAGTATTAAAGTCCCTCAAAGACCGAGAGAATTTAAAGCCAAAATAACTCGTCATCTTGTGTCTCAATAATAATCCTTAGTTACAGAACATACAGAATGAGCACTGACGAATCTCATTTACCTGGTATCTCCATTGCTGAACAATCTCCCTCCCTCATTGTTTTATAATTCAAGACATCAAACAACAGTTTTGAAGTATGCGTAGGTATTATGATTTGACCGCCTATACGTTGTCATTTGCGGACATGTTTACTTGTATATGTGTGTACGTATATAGGTGTATTTGCGCATATGGGTGTGTGTATGTGCACGTACAACTGTGTGCACTAGAGTAGATGAACCAGTCGAAGGTTCATTTTATGTCATTCCTCTTCGTTTCTGTGCAAGCATCAAACTAGACCGTCATGGTACCTATGTGTGTGTGTGTTGATCAATTACAGACATTCTGCACCATATTACAAAGATAATGTATTTTTTCTAATATGAAATTGTAAAGCATCCATGTAAAAAAAAATAAATTCGTTGTGTGATCATCCATTTATACTGCAGTAATATACTTATTCGGCTTATAGTTATATGCTTATAATAATGTGATACCTATGTTTGTTTATCAATTGACGACAATTTGCGCCATATTTCAAAGATAATGTGATTTTTTTTCTAATATGAAACCTTTATGGGACATTAATGTTTTATTTCTTATTAACGTCCCACAATCGTTTTCATGTTTTTGACTTAAGTAGACTGTTTTGTGCCTCTATTTTTAGTACGAAATTTTATAAAATTCATGCTATAATAAAAGATATTTTCTCCGTTTCCCTCGATTGAAATTCTGGTTTATACTGACTAGTTTACGCTGATATTTGCGCACATGCTTACTTGTGTAAATGTGTACGTGTCCACGCTATGCGTATGACACTCTGTAGAATGCGTATGTATTGCCTCGATGCATAGAAATGCATTTGTGTATGCATACGAGTTAGGTGTAAATATGTGCGTGGGTATATGTGTGCATGTGTATGTGTAAATAGTTACATGTATACGTGCACATATGTGTGTACTAGACTGACAACTAGCATTTTACTAGAGATAATGGTCTTTTTCTGTGCACTCTCAACTTGTAACATTACCTAACTCGTCATATCTTTAGTATTGTAAAGCATTCATGTAAAAACTATACATTTGTTGTGCGATCATCCATTTATATTTAAATAAAATGCTTGTTAACTAATGACCGTTATGTTAAAATTGTTGAATCAGAAATTCAAAACCTATAATCTTCTTGGTCCTCATGCTTATATGTACACATATGTATGTATGTGTGTGTGTGTGAGTGTGTGTATGGATATATACACACATGCATACGTATGTGTGCATATGTGTGTATATGGATATATATTTATATATATATATATATTTTTCTTTTTTTTTCATGCTTCCTTAAAATGACACTTGTGAACATTGACCGATACAAGCGATTTCATATATTATTTCCTGGCGTCAAGAATTGCGAAGTTTTATGTCATGTACATGTAAACTGTCAAAAGTGTTTTCACCCCACAATGAAAATGCATCGTCCATGAAATTGTGTTATCTCTTACAATTATCATTACATGTATTATCAAATGTAGATTAAGCTAGATTAGGAGTTCATTGCCCTCAATCATTTCCTTTGACTAGTGACACGAGTTTTTCAATACTCGTGTGTGTGTATCATCTAAGTGTATTAATTTTAAGATATTTTAAAAACCAATGATGGTACTTTTGTACCATCTCTATTGGAAATAAACCGTTTTTCTTTCTTTTATTTTTCTAGTTCCTTCGACCACATATGGTCTGAATTCCTGGATTCAGAACTGTCACGAAATAACTTCAAATGTACCGAGTAAGTAACTGCTTCCAAAATCTTTGAAGTTATAACGCACAGACAAAAATTTGATGTAGCTGCACAAAAAACATGAATGTAATATAATAACATAAATTCAGTATTCAGTTGTAGTATATCAAACACTGTATTGGTTTCAGATACTTCAGATCAGCAGTGGAACGAAGGGAAGAGTGGAGTTTACCTTGGAGGTGTGGCTCGCTACTGCGTGGTCACAACACCAACAACAAGTGTGAGAGCATGATGATGGTGATCAAGGATATTGTCCTCAACAGGTATTGTACTGCTGATGCAGTTTGTAAAAGTTACCTTTCATCGAAGGCCTTGGCTGAATAGGGAGATAGTAGCCTAATCATCATCGACCTCATTTGGCTGCATTTGTGATTGTAGTTGCTGCCAGAAATTGACTGAAATATAGGTTCCGTCAGCTTTTTTAACAATAACAATGAAATTTATGAATATTGGATTTCCTTTCGAATAATTCCCAATAATTGAAACATCAAAACATGTAATAAATTAAGACCTACCAAAGTCAATACAAAAATAAAGTAAAGCGGTGAGGATTAATTAAATTTATTTTCTATCAGCGTAGCTATATTTTTCAAAGATAAAAAATAAGGCTTACATTGGTGAAACGAAGATGAAACTTGTACATACATTATATCTTGAAAATATTGAAAGCTTGTGTGTATTATAGTAAATTTTATTTAACCTTGTTTATTAGAGTAAGAAAACTTTAAATACTCAATTTTATGTGTTAGGAGTAAGAAATGATTAGTGCCCATATATTTTAGATTTAGATTTGAGCACGATTTCAATCAAAATTATTGATAATAGTAATTTTTGTAAGTGACATTAATTTATAATAGTAATAATTAAAATATTTGTGTACAGAAATAAGGCCCACAACGGGGCACAGCTGCTGCTGGTGATGGCAGATGTGTACGACAGTTACCTTCGTTTGCGTCTGTCAGATGTCATCCTCAAAAAAGACAATTCTTCCAAAAATTCCTCTGTCAGCTGTTACCCATAATCGAGGAGCAGTTTATACAGTTGATTCTGCTTTGCAAGAGGGCATTCGGTACACAGTGGACCTATCCATCGGCACGTGCAGCTGCATCAGTGGGAATACCGGTAGCGTGTGCAAACATCAACTTGCAGCGTCTCAGTACAGCGCAGTCTGCCTTCCACAGCTTTACACCTGCACTGCGGCTGAGAAGCAACACTTGTACAGGGTGATATACGGTGACAAAGCAATGCCAACATCGACTTTTTTCGATGGTTTGTTTGCAGATGCGCCTGCTAACGCAGTATCGGATGTAAGTGAGCAAATAGAGACATGCGACCGAAAAGACAGATCTGTTGATACAGAAGAAGTCATCGGAACCTCTACACAGACACTGAATAACTCTCAATCAATTGACGAGAGAATCGATGAATTTACAAAAATGTTTAATAAGGAATTGAAGCGAACTCAGAGCCCCTGCATGCTCGGCGCCCTTGACGTCTTCGAAAAAAGGATGAAAGCCTGTAGGAATCCTGCGCAGGTGTCAACTTTCCTTCGCACTGCAGGTTGTACCCTTTTTAAAGGATCAGGGGCGTTCAGGAAAAAAAATTCCATGTCAACCAACGAGCATTGCCAGGCGCCAAACAGGACAACCAAGAGGAAAAGCTGCCTTATTGAAAGGGAAAATTGTTGAAAGAAAAAGGAATTTATCCCTAAATATAGACAGAAGTGTCCCAAACGCTAAAATTCATTGATGTCTCATAGAACGCAACAATGCTTTCAAAAGTATTCTTTCATATGTTTCTTAGAGGTATTTGTTTAGAAGTTTGTTCAATAATAAAGCAATTGTAATATTTTTTACTGCAACATGCCCATCGTTAAAGTTCTATACCTCTGTCAATCTTATTAAATACAATGTTTCTCATCGAAACGTTGCATTTTATAGATTGATAGATGAATAGAATTTTAACGATTGACATTTTGCAGCAAAAAATGAATGAATTCTTTCTCATTTATACACCGGAAAACCTGAAAATATTTCGTAAAGTTAAGTAGTTGAAAAAGCGATCGCAACTAAATTTATTATAAATAATGAGAGCATATGTATCACATATAGAAATAAATATTAAATGTGTCAAACGCTAAAATTCATTGATGTCTCATAGAAAGCAACAATGCTTTCAAAAAGTATTCTTTCATATTTTCTTAAAGGTGTTTGTTTAGAAGTTTGTTCAATAATAAAACAATGGTAATATTTTTTACTACAAAATGCCAATCGTTCAAATTCTATACCTCTGTCAATCTATCAAATATAACATTTCTCATCGAAACGTTGCATTTTATAGATTGACAGATATATAACATTTTCACGATTGACATTTTGCAGCAAAAAATGAATTCATTCATTTTTCAAAAAGAATTCATTCATTTTTTACTGCAAAATGCCAATCGTTAAAATTCTATACCTCTGTCAAAATATTATATACAACGTTTCTCATCGAAACGTTGCATTTCATGGAGTGACAGATATATAGAATTTTTTACTGCAAAATGCCAATCGTTTAAATTCTATACCTCTGTCAATCTATCAAATATAATGTTTCTCATCGTGTATCGTCTAATATATCATAGTTGTCACGTAATGTCACAAATGAAAAACTAAATTGGTAGCATTGAGTAGTGTGGCCACGAGCATTAATATTAATTTAAAACTATCTTATCGCCTGAGCAACTAAAAAAAGGCGGTACTGATGAAACATCATAATTGTATGTCATATATGGCAGGGGAAGGGGAACTATTTCCAGAGAGAAACTAAAAAGGTGAAACATTTTTAACGAAATTTATAACATTCATTACTTCTTGTGTTAGCGTCAAGTCCTCTTTATCGCCAATGATAGCTTCAAGGTTCCTTTACTTTGCACTGTACGACCAAAATAGTATGATATTAAACGAGAGGGAAGTGACAAGTAAATATACTGATATGAGCACATAAAATTCCCCACTAAAATTTTATAAGTAAATTAATCAAATTTACTTGGCGTAAATATGCACGAAAGGCATCTTACAGAAAGCTACAGCACTTGAATACTTAAATTTAATTCATAATATATAGAACGTGTTCGAATACTTTTATTTATTTGATATTAAGAAGAGTCTGTTAATTTCTTGAGTCTGTTTATAATATAGACTGAAGAGATTTGCATTGCTAAAACTACAGCGTGAAATACGAACAATACATTATGATGTACGGTAGAATCGCAATAACTGTGCTATTTGGTCTAACTCATTATACAATACGTGTCGCTTAAGACGGCTGTGACTTTTACGTGTAAATTGAATATTACTGTATTTTATTCCATAATTAAATGAAACTTTTATGGCAAAATATACTGTATTTGTTTGCACTCAATTATGTCACGCAGCGACGTGTGGCAGCTGTTGAAGTGGGCGTGGTTCTTGGTCACGGTATCAAGCCGTTCACGTCCACAGACTCTCACACGCACACAGAGTGGAGCAACTTTGACGTGGGTGCTACCAAGGAGGTTTAAGAATGGAGGCGGCATCAGCGCTCTAAAGTGAAGCCAATTTTCGGTAGCTGTAGGGTATACGGGCACACACACGGAGATGGGGCTCAGTGCGTGTCAGACACTCAGCGTGACAGGGCGCCGCTATCCACGCTGCGGTCAAGGACAATTTTCCTCAATATGAGTTTCTTTATCATTCAGCGAGGACGCAATTGAAATTTATGCCTAAGAAAAAAACGTATAGCACAGAGTAGCGCAAGTCTGCCATTTAACAGCGCGGTCTTCAGTCGCTGATGATGGAGGTGGTACTACCCCTCCACTGCAACACCACCTCCACACAGGGACCTAATGCCGGGTGGGCGGGGCTTGGGACGGCAGAAGTGGCTTCACTCGCTTGACTGGCAAAAGATAGCGATGCCGGTTCCATGTATCCAACTTCCTTGGGTGCTACCCGCGCATTCAGATTTTAAGGCCCTATTACACGGGGCAACAATTGCTCCAAAAAACAGCGACGGATGCTTCTAAGAGCAATGGACTGCAGTTGCTGGGCGAGGTTTGGTTTTCGCGCTTGTTCAAAAATCTCGTGCTGAGTCGGGCACCTCGTGAGAGTCGTGAGTCGTGACCTCAGAGCGACGGAGCAGTGCTCGACTGAGCGTCGTAGAGTGAGGATGTTTGCGACACCGTCTCCGTCTGGTTCACTATGGTCTCGATCCGCCGTACAATTGATAATAGAAGCCTTTCATCAATGTCATATGCTATGAAAAACCGCCTCCCACTGAGCCAACATAAACTAGGTCCGCCATTCAATAGAAAGTCGAAGGATTTAACACTTTGACTGCGGCAACTAGGTATTAAGTTCACCACCAAACTCAAATTTTTAAGTCAATTATAGTAAACTATTTTGGAAACATCAAACATGAACTGGATCGTGCCTGTATTTAGTTGTGATTAAATATTTATGGAAATTGAGTTAGCGACTATTGGTCGGTCAGCACCATTATGAAAATTTTCTCCGTGTACCACCGGTGGCGCACGTCGCAGTCAAAGTGTTAATAAATGGCGCAGTGTCCTATTATATGGAATGCTAATAAGTCTTATATAAGCAATTAAGTATCATTCTAGGCATATAATTAGTCGTAATTTCTATACAAAATAAAGCGGAATATTACCATTTACCACACATTCGTGACGTTTCATTTTCAAATACTGTAAATTTTCCATATATTGGAATGTTTATCAGGTAGTATTTTATGATAAATAAAGTGGTCAGAAAGTTGAAGAAGAATAATCCATAGGTTTATAAGTTTAAACAGTTTAGCTGAATATGATGTAACTATCGAAGCCTTGAAAAAAATTGAAAAACATTACTAACTGCCACAAAAGTGTCAGGAAAAAAAAAGATTGACTCTATGAAGTCAGGTAACTGACTGTGCATTCATTTTTAATTTACTATCATAAGTAGCGGGTAGAAAAATAGGCAATGATTTATTCAGCTTCTAATGATCAAGCAATTTCATGTTTTTTAGGCTTGAACCTAACTATATCAATATACCAAATGAATGTGCTTAACACTTTGACTGCGACGTGCGCTACCGGTGGTACACGGAGGTAATTTTCATAATGCTGCTCACCGACGAAAACTCAATTTCCGTAAACATTTAATCAACGCTAAATGAGGAGGGCACATTCCAGTTCATGTTTGGTATTTTCAAAATAGTTTACTACAATTGACTTAAAATTTTAGTTTGGTGTTTAAATTTATATTTAGTTGCCGCAGTCAAAGTGTTGGTTAATTAAATTACTGTTCCTTTTGTTTATTTCTGAGCGGTATAAAAACACAAATTATTATATGTATATGCGAATATGAGCTGTAAAAAAGATGTTAAAAATTTATTACAGTATGATGTTTTAAATCGTGCATTTAATATTGATTCTCAAAAATTAAATATTATTTTCCTGGAAGTCAATAATACATCAAAAGAATTATATTGAATCAATAGTCGTATGACCCTTTAACCTCATCCGTTTTTAGAGAATAAAGTCAATAAACAATGCAAGGACATTTGAAAGCGTAAAACAGGATTTAAGTTTTGTATACGTTCTTGATGCTTTTCTTAATGATGAAATACGAAATCACATGCCGCAGTCACTGCGAGCTACAACCTCCCTCTGCAATTGGCAACGCCACACTGGTTGCATCGTCTGATAGCGCACCCACAAGTTGCGTCATTTCAGTTACCGTAGCGAGGCAATATGTTGCCCCGTGTAATAGGGCCTTAACGCCATAAATGCCTTCATGATGCCATAAACGCCTACTTATGCTTCTAATGTAAGAATTATTATTTCTTGAGTATTGCAACCCAACATAACTAGTATATACAATCAGTAAAAATTCCTGAATAGAAAAGTATTCGGGAGCTGCAGGTTGTTGGTTGTTTGGAAGGGACCTCATATATACGGTTCGAGTCGCGGGTGATAACATTATTGAAGTGAGCGATGTGAGCGAAGTGTGCGAGGTTATGCCCAGAGCAAAGCGTGAGTTAATTACGCGGTCGTGGCTACGTTAAGTTAGTTTTTTCTAGGTTCCCGGCTATCATATGACGACGTGTCAACGATCGTAAGGTGTGACGTTTTTACGGTAGCCGGTTTTACTGTGTTTTTACGGTGGTCGTTATAACATGAATCCAAATATTTACCCTAACTGAAATTTGATGCTTAATGTGTTCCCAGTTGATTTTGTTAGATGTGTTTTCAAATAACTATTTTTCCCTCTCCCCATCTCCCCAGATTACTGCTACTAATTTGTAAAAAATTAATTCAATTGCCATCCATTCAATGCCTAAAGCCAAACAAACAGATGCAGCTAAGATTCTTGATTACATAGCAGAATACGGCGAAAATGTTTTTTTAGCGGTGCAAATAATATATTATGCTGCAATAAATGCAAGACTCTGGTATATGGGAAAAAAATATATTTGTGCACCAACACTTACGGCCTAAACGGCATCGACAAGACGACCTGGAAGTCGACAATTCACAACCGTCAGGAAGTGCGGCTGGTTGTGCTTACGTGTCTACTGTTCAGTATTCGCCAAACTTGGGCCGTACATTTAAAGAGGACTTGTGCAAGACTTTCATTGATGCTAACATACCTCTGTGGAAATTGACCAATGAAAGCGTTAGATCATTTCTCGAAGAATATATCGGAAAGCGCATCCCAAATAAATTAACTCTGAGAAAATACTATGTACATAAAAACTACTCTAAAACCAAGGATAAAAAAAGTAAAAATATTCGTGATAAAAACATTTGGATTTCAATTGATGAAACTACTGATCCACTGGGAAGACATTTAGTGTATATGTGTATAGGAACCTTAGAAGCGTCAGATGAAAAAAGCATGCATTTACTAAAAACAGTCTGTCTCATCAACCAACAGTTCAAATATATCACACGCATTCATCTCTTCTGTTGCATTATTATGGCCAGATGGCATCAAGTATAACAACGTACTTCTATTTGTTACGGATGCAGCTCCGTACATGAAGAAAGCAGTTAGAACTTTACAGGTTCTGTCTCCTCGCATGATCCATGTTACGTGTTTAGTGAATTGATTTCATAGAATATCCGAAGAAGATTGCTCGCGATTTCCACATGTGGACAGTTTGATTGGAAATGGTACGAAAAAATTTCGTAAGTCGCTTCACTTTCGTGAATGTGCCCCAACCGTGAGCTTGCCTCCACAATCAATAATCACGAGATGGGGAGCGTGGTTATCAGCTGCTCTCTAGTATTCTTCCAGCTTCGAAGCTCTAAAAGACATCTTCAACACATTGGATTGTAGAGACGCTGCCTCCATACGCATTGTTCAGGAATTGATGAGCAATTCTAGTTTGCCGAACGATCTCTCCTTCATCGAAGCACACTTTCAAACGCTACCTTGCAAGCGCTAGGAAAAAATAACATTCCGCTGCATTATACTTCAGATTTGGCTGATAGCATTACATAAAAATTGAGGAGCACTCGCGGAGAAAAAGGCAAACGCATAGCTGAAAAATGGCATAATGTATTTAATTATAATGTTGACCTAGGACAGATGAAAGATATTGAACAGGTTCGTAACGGAACAAATGTTCAATATCATTGGTAATCTTTCACTGAGCGATGTAGCATGTTTCAAGTACGCACCCGTTACATCTGTCGAAGTTGAAAGATCATTTTCAAAACTTAAGCACATATTCTCGGATCCACGGTTCAGTTTGACCTGTGGAAACGTGAAGAAGCTTGTTACAGTGAATTGACTGACGGATGGCAATGTATTTTAAAAGTTCTTGGTGGTATCTATCAAGAGTGTTTCGGTTTTTTCACTGTTGTTGAAGTTAAAGTTTTGTTACACGTTGCTATAAAGTTCATTCCATGTTATAAAATATCATTTATATGTCATATGTACAATGAATTTCAATATTAAAAGTGTTTTTTCGTGGACATTGCAGTAAATACAATACCTTTAATTCGTTTAATTTTTTCTTTTCATACCTTAAACCACATTTTTACGATAGTGCAGGACCGGCGGATTATCAGGAAAAGCATAACTTGTTCAATTTCAAAATGCCTGCATTAGATGTCTCAAATGCCGATGAAACTGCCATAAATGCCTACGTAACTGCCATAAATGCCAACGAACAATTCCATAAATGCCTACGAATACTGCCATAAATGCCTACAAATACTGCCATAAATGCCTACAAATACTGCCATAAATGCCTATGGTTAAGTGATATAGATGCCTATGTTTTGATGCCGTAAATGCCTTTTTATAAATGCCTAAACGTAAGGGCTCTACTAATCAGTGTGCCAAAAATGAAGACCCAGTGCCTTCGACCACTTTGAATTACAGTGCGGGCTGTGAGGAGTTGACGTTGGGGCAGTCTCAGTCCGAACATGTTGTGCCTGTCAATAGATATCCTACTTTCCGTAAATTTGTCATGGTTGTGGCTCATGTCTTGTTCTTCATTTCGTTGTCGAAAAACTCCCTGGCAAAGCAATGTAAAGTTACTCAAAATAAGAAAGTCAGCGTGTTATACTTTTATTTTGAGGCTATGAACAGGATAGTACTTATAGAACAACACAAGCATTTCTCAGAAATTTTTTCGTTCATGAGAAATAAATCTTCAGCCAATGTTCCGGCTTTGATGACCAGGTTAAATTTGGTGCTGAATAGCAACGGCCTATTGTGCGTTAAATGCAAGTTAAATTCAGACTATGACTTGTTGCCAAGTACTAGAGTTTTGACAAGGTTGATAGTCTTGGACTTGCATACTAGGTTGTCTCACGCGGGGATTTATTCTGTGCTGAAGGAGCTCAGGAAAAGGTTCTGGATACCTACTTGATTTACAACAGTTCGAAAAGTACAGAAAACCTGCTTTGCATGCAAAAGGCTGAATGACAGAGCTATCAAGCCTAATCAGAGCAGTTAGAGACTTCCGCATTTCACCTCCAAAGTCTGTGTTCTCTTACGTATTCCTAGATTATATGGGCCCGTGGGTAGTGAAAATACAAAATCACACCCAGAAGGTTTGGATACTGATCATAGTCAGTCTATGGAGCCGAGCCGTCAGCCTTCAACTTTGTATCCGGGCGGATGTGGCTGAATCTCTGAGGGGCCTTCAACTGCACGCTTACCACCATGGAATGTTCACGAAGTGCTTCTCTGATCTGGGCAGTCAGATAGTTGCGCGCACGAATATTTTGAAAGTCTTTCTTGACGATTTTGAGTCGAGGAAATTTCTAGAGACCCATGGCATTAAGTCGGTAGACTTTCACACTTATCTTAAAGGGAATAGCACTTTGGGCTCTTTAGTGGAGACCTTAGTTAAGCAAACGAAAAGGTTAATGCATCACTTGGTAAGGAAATTAATTTTAGATATTTTTGAATTTCAATTTATCGTCGCTAAAACTTCTCACCTCATTAACAGGCGTCCGGTTGCCTTCGTGGACGCATTGAGAGCTCCCAGCCTGGAAGCTCCTTCTGCCGTGACTCCGGAGATGCTTATGAGAGGTAGAGAGTTAGTTTCTCTGTCTGTGCTACCAGGTTCTGTCTGTGCTACCAGGAGGATCTCAGCGTTTAACCCAAGTATAATCTGTCCTGGGTCCCATGTGGGGCCAATGTGGTTTGCCCACGGGGGCCCATGTGGTTTGCCCATGTGGGGCCTATGTGATTTTTTGGAAAAAAAGCCCAGGTGGGCTTTACATGGGTATTTTCTGGGCAAACCACTGGGTAACCCAGGTTTTTCCCAAATGTTCCCCACGTGTTTTTCCCACATGTCCTCCATGTGTTTTGCCCGCATCCTTTCTATGTGTTTTTCCCGTATGTTCCCCATGTTTTTTGCCCAGATGTCCTCCATGTGTTATGCCCACTTGTCCGCGATGTGTTTTGCCCACATGTCCTCCATGTGTTTTTCTCACATGCCTACTATATATGTTGTGCCCATATATGCCCCCGTCTGTTTTACCCCACATATCCCCATTTTATTTTACCTCAATATTGTATGCCCTGTGTGTTTAATTTCACATTTCCTGTCTATTTTACCTCACATATTTCGTCTGTTTTATGACACACATCCCGTCTGTTTAACCCCACATATATATCCCCTGTCTGTTTTACCCAACATATCAGTGTCTAAGTCAGGTTCTGCGCACACTCTCAGAAGTTACACAATCTTCCGACTAGTCACATTAAAGGCTTCTACTTGATATGTTCAGGGGGCAGTAACTTGGAGCAACAGATGATCTGTACGGATATTCTTAATTAATTTCTCGCTCTTTATTTATGATGATGATCGCTATAGCACTTGACAGTCTTCTTAGGAGCTCTTCGACGATGAAATTTTTTTTTAACCCCATTCCTACAATCTGAGTGTGAGAAAAACTCTAAAATATGAAACTAAGACTGAAATTATGCTTTGCGTTTTATTCAAGTACTCAAACTCCAGTGTATTATCGTCCAAAATGACTGGTATAGCGGAATAGAACATAAGTTTTAATGTAAAAAAAATGACAACATAAATGAAAATGCAAAAGCGTTGATAGTATCAACTCACCCGAGCAAATCATGCAGAAATAGCGCATGCAGAGTCATGGCACTGTTGATCCAACGAATTGAACTGCATAGATGTCCACACTGGGAGCAGAAAAATCTGATGGGTCCGATATGATGCCATGCAAAATATCAAGACGCATTTCACACGGACATGATGTTCATACACAGGATCATCTGAAAATACCAATTGTAAATTAATATTCGGAGGCCTAGTTGTACTGAAACAGTGAATACATACCCACTCAATTTGCATTTATTGCTATGATATTAAAGCAGAAGATTTACAATTTCACGATCAATCTCTCATTACCCAATACTACGATGGAAATGACGAAACCTTTTTTAAGGAGGGGCTGTCACAAAGTGCACTTATTAAGGAAATCATCAGTAAACTTTTGATATTTACTATGCAACCAATTTTGCATGGCAACCTGTATCCTTCTTTGTATTTGTGACTGGCGTCGTCCTGCATGCCGTGGAAGTTGCTTGAAACAGAAAAACACGTCCCCCCCATGGTACTGTATGAAGTCAGATTCATCCCCTATCTCACATTTTGCCGAGCGGGATTTATATCAGGGATTCTAGCCGTTAGCGTTCCCGAGCGAAAATATATAATTGATGTTAAGACTGGATCTCATATTACACGGGTCATAAAATGTGAGCCGGCTCTGCGAGCTTTGGTTTTGGGAAATACACGATCTGGACTTTCTCATAAGGAACACTCCCCATTTTCAATTTGATAATTCGATGCGCTGGCACATGTAGCCACAGCGTAATAAAAATGCGGGGACCCGTGGCCAGCGGCACCAGGGCTCCGTCGAGAGTTGCCGTCAGGCGAACTTTTATTCAATTAGCCGTGGCGGGAGGCGGTGAAGGACCATGAGACCGACCCCTCCCCACCAGCCGTACCCCCGGTTGTGTGGGGAAAGGGGGGGCTCAGAACCTTGCCCGCCCCTCGTTACCCTGCTCGTGTGGCGACCACCCTCCCCTTCGGGAAGGGGGGGGGGGCGCTGTCCGAGCGGGGTTGAGTGGGACGAGTAGATTTCTCTGGGTGCGGAGCCGTAGTCGGGAACGGACATAAACCAGGTAGTCGGGTGGATTGTGTGAGACGATCACGCCGGCTTTTATGTTACTTAAGAAATTTGAGTTGCCTGTGAGTTTCGAGAAAGGTCAGGGACTCGGACGTAGGATTCAGAGAGTACTTAAACAAGGTCTTTCAGAAGGAATTCGGAAATCGATTGTAGAGGCCCGTGTATTCAATTGTTGAATTTGGAACTTGTGTTCGGTTTAAACGTTGGCACAGTCAACGGCGAAGTATTGATGGTATTGTGAGGGCGCATGATTTCAGAGCGTCTGCTATACGCTCATTTGGCTTGACGTTTCAGGGGGCTCGACATTCGGGGCTCGACCGTTTCTTTGACTCGAAATATTGCTTACACAGTGTCGTGGTATTATAAATGTGGAGTTAATTTGTCCTGTTTGTTCCGAAATCGTAAGGGGCTTCTACCACGCTGTCTTGTGTCATCCTTGCTTGCCGTCCAATAAATGTGAAAACTTGGGCCTCGTACATTTCCTTCTCTCTCTCGTGAACTAGCACATGAAACACGTGCCCGTGGCCCTCAGCCACTGCTACCCGAGAAAATACGCACGATTGTTCAATTTCACTACATTTTAGTCCCGGGAACCCCCCGGGTGGTGGCAGCATATAATAATCATTGATTCAGTCAAAATAATCGGAGAACTCAAGGACGTAAACCTATTCGGTAATATTACTACTCAATCTAAAGAGCGGAAGAAAATACCGACTCATTCAGTGGTGGCAGCCTGGTGGCTTTCAAATCTGTTGCGAAGAGAGAGACTGAAAACAATAGAGAAAGAAAACAAGAAAGAAGAAGCAACTGGACAAGAGGCGGCAAGCGGGCAACGGCGTTCAAGATCAACAAAAACTGTAAGTAGACACCATTTCATTTCATTTGTGGGTTACGTATACCGTAATTAGAAGTGTAGGGAAAATTTTTTTTTCTATTCGGTTCGGTATTATTTTGCTGCGCGGCTGTGTCTTTCAATGTGGATAGACATCGAAAAGTAATTCAGAGTTATAGTGATTTATTTAAGTGTTGTTCGTTCCGGGGGGATAAATCGTTGATTCGCGTGCCTTGTCGTAAATTAGGTGCATATCGGGGGAAAACATCTCATTTCGGCTCTTAACTGTTCTTCACTTGGTCTTGGTTAATGAACCGCATTGAACTAGTCTGACAACTTATCTTGACTTAAACTGTCTTGCTATTAGAGGCCCAACTTGCTGTT
This sequence comes from Morinoia aosen, assembly GCA_030386875.1. NCBI lineage: Eukaryota > Metazoa > Arthropoda > Malacostraca > Amphipoda > Talitridae > Morinoia > Morinoia aosen. The sequence continues at coordinate 6,153,588 of CM059569.1, forward strand.
CTATGTACTTTTGCCGAGAGACTGCATTTCAGCTGGTGCCTTCCTCCTTTCTCTCTTGGAGACACCTTTAAGTTTTATTAACGACTAGAGCGGTTTCTTAACCAACCTAACATCTACTCGGTTATTGTGGGTAAATCAACGAAATAGTGTGTAGAAACATCAATTTAAATGTCTTGTGTGTTCCCTAGGACAGAAATAATACGTACCGATTCTGCATTTTGTGGTCGTTCTTTGTATGTGTTTTGAGGGCGGGATAGCCTCATAGATGTTGCGCATACTGAGCGCAGCTAGGAAACGCCATTGTTCGCGAGATTAGCTCCGGACTCAGCCATAAAATTTGGGGAGGAGATCAACGCTCCAAAAAAAATTTATTCTGTTGTTCAAAGAAAATATATAATAGTTTGTGTGTCTTGGGCTAAACTGGGGTCAGTTGCAATGAATTTGTATGAGTAACATTGCAAAGTACAGGGAACGATCAACGTGAATATTTACGCAAAAATTGTGCTGGTATACGACTCGTTTTTAACCGTATTGGGTGTGAGGAGAGTCCCTCCTGACTTTTGGTTTTGATGCCCTACGCATAAGAGTCCGCATTTCGGGTATCTTTGTTCAGTGGTGCCCTCCTCTTTCCTCTCTTGAAAACACCCGGAAAAATTTTCTTGTTTATGCTTGGTAACCAGTATTTATCGTAAAAGTTAGAGGTTCAGTGTAGTGCGTTGTTGAATTGCAACTGCCAATAGATATGTTTGAGGAAAAATTTTCGATCATCGCTGAAGTTAAGCTGCAAAATGTGCAAGGACGAAGAAAAGTCTAGTAGGGCAGGAAGTTCTGCTGCCAATAAACAGGACACAGGAAGTTCTGCTGCCAATGAACAGGATGCAGGAGCCGCTCCGACAGCTGCAAGCGGGCCAGTGCTCGGCAAGCTTCCAAAGTTCGATGGAAAAACAAATGCGGTGAAGTTTCTTAATACTGTGAAGAAACGCGCCGCCCTAGAAAACTGGTCAGACGACCGAAGCGCTGATGTCATCCGATATCTCTGCACTGACACCGCGGAGAGTTTTCTGGATTCAAACCCCGAGCTCGAAGCATGCGATCTGACGGAGCTGACCGAACGCCTTGAGGATCGTTTCCTCAAAAGCATTTCGCTGCCGGATGCACATGCGGAACTGGCTGCGATCAAAATGGACCGGGGCACGATCGAAGATTATGCTTCGCAACTGGAGACCTGTTCGGCTGCCTTGTCGCATGTCATCAAGGAGTTGCAAGACACATCTTAACGCGACAAGCTCTTGGCGAACGTGTTTGTCAATGGTCTCGACCCGGCATTGAAGAAGACAATGGCAACATACAAACCAAAAAAGCTCGCAGATTGTGTCAGAATGGCACAGAAATGCAATCGAATGCTGGAAGACGAAAAGCCGCGCAGGCATATCTGTGCTATAGACGAAGTAGAAGCAGCCCCAACCCGGCCACCACCTAGGTCCTGGTCGTGCGACCAAGTAGGCCATTTCTCTCGAGAGTGTTGCAACCCAGCGGTGATTCCCAGACAAAATGCATTTGCCTAGAACATACGACAAAGGAACACGAACTGCTTCAAGTGTGGGCGGGCAGGCCACATAGCTAGATAATGTAGGGTACAGTGGCCGGCACAACATCACGCCCAGCAGAACCGACAGTTAGGCGAGTCACAAGGCTCGAGCCCCGCAGCCCATCGGAGTTTCAACGTGGATAACAACATGAAGTGGCGATACGCACAAGGCCCGCCTAGTAGAAAAAACTAGGGGCGCCTGTCGACACACACGAGGCCAAACCGATCATACAGATAAAAGTGAACGAACAAGACTGCGAAGCATTCCTGGACACCGGATCGGTTTGTTGTCTGATAAGGCCTGAAATGGCAGAAAAAATTGTGTCGGCAGGATCAGGTACAGTAAGAATAAAGACGACCAAGCTAAAGTTAAGTACAGTAAGTGGCGCAGAAATAGATGTGCGGGGCAGAATTGCGCTGAACATTAAGATAGGAGGTAACACGTATGTGCATGATGTAATAGTGGCTCAATTCGGAAATTATCCGGGAGACATACTAGTAGGGCTCGATTTACTCCAGCGCATAGGTAAGGTGACGCTGGACATGACCAGTGGACATGGTAGTAGAGTGATCGTGAACGGTCATTCGTATGCATTTAAGGACGGTAAGTATGCCGGAGAGTCGATCAATTTGATCAGGCAGAAAAGAAGGGTAAGTATGCGAAAGTCTGAGGTCGCGGCGGTGCTACCAACAATGAGCAGTGACGATGGTGAGTATTGTATCACCGACGAGCTACCCGAGGCGGAAGTACCAAGCCTATAGCATCTGCACACGCAGCAGCGTGAGAGTTTGTTGGCGCTCATCGGTAAGTATGCGCCAGCCATTTCTCAGCATGAGCAAGATTTAGGCCGATGTGACTTGCTCCCACATCGAATTGACACCAGGAACGCGACGCCGATTGCTACGAAACAATGGCCTCTGCCCCAGGCAACACGCGCAGCAATCGAAGAACAAGTGCATAATATGCTAGCAATGGACGTAATTGAGCCATCAGCGAGCGCGTGGGCATCTCCGGTGCTCCTCGTCAAAAAGAAGGACGGCACGCATAGGTTTTGCGTTGATTTTCGACGAATTAATGAAGTCACGCTCGCAGATAAATACCCAATGCCACGGATCGAGCAAATTTTGGAGTCCCTTGGAGGCGCATGCTACTTCTCAGCAATAGACTTGAAATCAGGCTACTGGCAGATTCCTGTCGCGGACGCAGACCGCGACAAGACAGCATTTGCTACTGAGTCGGCTCAATACCGCTTCAGGCGAATGCCGTTTGGATTGACTACAGCCCCAGCCACATTCCAGCGTTTGGTCGATCGAGTATTAGAGCCATTGATTGGAGAGACGAGCTACGTTTTCATAGACGACGTAGTGGTATTTTCGAAGACGTTTGAGGATCACATCGCTCGTTTGGAAGAAGTTCTCGCTCTCCTTCAGAAGTCAGGATTGAAAATTTCACTGAAAAAGTGCAGCTTTGCCAAACCCTCTATCGAATATTTGGGTCACGTTGTCTCGAAGGACAGAATTCAAGTTGACCAAAGGAAAATCACGGCCATTCGCGAGTTGTTACCACCGAAGAAACCGAAAGAGGTACGAAGAATTTTGGGAATGGCAGGCTACTATCGAAGACACATACCAAATTTCTCAGAGCGAGTCGCACTTTTGACGGCTTTGACTAAGAAGTGTGCCAAGTTTGTGTGGACGGACAAACATCAGGCCGCATTCGACGCGCTCAAATTGGTTCTAGCGGAAGCGCCGGTGTTGGGTTACCCAGATTTCGAGCGACCGTTCAGGCTGCACACTGACGCGAGCGATGTCGCACTGGGAGGAGTACTGACGCAAGAAAAGGACGGCATGGATCACCCGATTGCATACTATTCACGGAAGTTTACACCGGCGGAGACTCGGTATAGCACCACCGAGAGAGAAGCTTTGGCTATTGTGGAAAATGTCAGCCATTTTGCTAGATATCTCTACGGCCGAAAATTCCTGATGCTTACCGACCATCAGCCCCTTAGATATCTCTTCCAATACAAAGCTACCGTTCCACGTATCGCCCGCTGGGCAGTGCTACTGTCGCAGTTCGAATATGAAATTTCGTATAGACCTGGCAAGGAGAATGTGATTCCAGATACGCTCTCCCGAGGAGTGGCAGCCATCCGCCCGATCGTGACGGAAGCGCTAGACCCGTACGAAGTTTTCTGTGCGGAAAAGGTAAGTATGGAGCAGCGCAAAGCACAGCACTGGGCCAAGGTCATCAACGCATTGGAAGGAAAGGGTGAATTGGTGACAGATCCGAGCCAGTACAAGGATTTCGTGCTAGACAAAGACTGTTTATTCTACCTGGAAGTTGGCGATAATGGGGACATTCGCAAACGTGCAGTGATTCCCGAATCCCTAGTGAAGCCCGCGTTAATAATGTCACACGATACGCGTATTTCCGGACATTTTGGGGTTAAAAAGACCCTCCACCGTGCTAGAGAATTATTCTTTTGGCCAAATATGGCACGACACGTGCAAGAACACGTGAAAAATTGCACGACGTGTCAGAAGCGAAGTCCACACGGGGGCCTCAAAGCAAAAATAGGCGAATTACCGCCAGTCTCACGACCATTAGAAAGGGTGGGTATTGATCTCATTGGAGAGCTGACACAGTCACAGGCAGGACATCGATATATTCTGACGATCGTGTGCCACTTCTCTAGATACGTGCAGACGTACCCACTGCGCAATAAAAAAACCGAGACCGTAGCGCGAGCGTTCATGGATTACGTATGCCGGTATGGCTGTCCGGAACACATCGTGTCGGATCGAGGTACGGAGTTTACTGCCCAAAATTTCCAAGAAATGTGCCGCATTTTGAAGTCCAAGTTGCACTTCACCACTGCCTTCCATCCAGCCAGTAACGGAATGACGAAAGCATTCAACAAATCGATAAAGACAACGTTGGCAGCAACCGTAGAGAATAATCTTACATCATGGGACGAGCAGCTACCTTTTGCCACGCTCGCTCTAAACTGTTCGTATCATGCCTCGGTAGATAACACACCATACTATTTATTTCATGGATGCGACGCTCCCTTGCCACTGTCTGATATTCTGCAGCCCAGGATACTAAACTATGCTTTGGAGGAGGATTTTCCTCACGCCGCTTTTGCCAGGTTGCAGATTGCGTTCGAAAACGCGATGTCAGCAAGCCGAAATGCACATGACAAGAATGTGAGATATCAGCGCGTGAGAGATAAGGAACTTAGAGTCGGCGATTGCGTATTCCTACGGAATACCGCAGGAAGTAACAAGGCGATGGGAAAATTCCGGCCTAATTGGTTAGGCCCGTACAGGATTCAGGCCCTTCCAACACCGATGAACGTCGTAATACGACAAGTCCACGGCCGCCGGCATGAAATAACGGTCCACAGGAATAGACTTAAGCCCGCGTCATTTCAGCCAGAGGAGGCTTTGGTACTACAAGACGAGCGCCCCCGCAACAAGGGGAGGAGCGTCGAGCACGTCACCGAAGTACCTCACGAAGATAGCGACTCGGAAAGCAGCGATGACGAAATCTACGTAACTAGGCCTGAAGCACCCTCACCCCTACCCACCCCGGCAGCTGGGCGTCCTTACGCTCTTAGATCCGCAGGTCCGGTGGAGGAGGGGACTACATAAGCAAAAGCCTATGTAGCAAGTAAATAATATACAAGCTTACTAATCTAATGTTCCCTTACAGAATAACCTAGCAAGTAAATAATATATAAGCTTACTAATCTAATGTTCCCTTACAGAATAACCTAGCAAGTAAACAATAGATAAGCGTACGAATCTAAATTCCTTGCAGAATAACCTAGCAAATAAATAGTAGATAAGCTCACTAATCTAATTCCTTTCAGAATAACCTAACAAGAACTAGGTAGAAGTACAAATAAACAGTAGAAGAGCAGTAGTACAATCGAGCGTTAACTGCGATGCAAGTAATTTCTTGCGAATGCGATCAGCCAACATGAACGACTGTGCTCAGAGCTTGAGAGCGCGATACAGGACGAAAGTCATAAAATCGACAGAGGCACATAGGGACCAGCTCCGAGGCTGGGGAAAAATGAGCTCAACCGAAGGAAGCAAGTGCGACGCGCAGTAAGGAGGCAGTGGCTGCAAGTAGAGATTTGACATACCACTTGTAAATAGCGGTACTAGGAAAATGATATCGTTGTTGGCTGCGCATTTTTGAATGACCGGAATAAAACGTAAAGGTAAAATTGCACCGTAAGGTTTAAGATTTTCGAACAACTGCAGAGATAAGGACTGTCTCATCGTAGAAGGAATTTGATCGCAGGTCAATTGACTGAGATGTGTAAGGAATGAAGATAGATTTCGATGGAAACTAGCCGTCTAGGCAGAGATACAATTAGACAGCAGTACAATCTCAGTATAGCACGGCCGAAGCAGATGTTTTCCTTCACAATAAGATGGCCAGTAATGAGTCAGGCTCTCTAAGTCCTCTCATAACTAGTAGGTTAAAACAACCAATAAGGGGTCGAAATTTCTTTTTTTTCTTGAGTAGTATTTATAAGTACAATCATACTAATAAAAATTTCCTTTCAGGTGTAGTTTTAAGAGACAGCAACTTGGATAGGAAGTTGATTTATCCTGCTATTATTTTATTATTTTGGTTGAAAATTCCCTGTAGAGGAGTTTTCGTTGTCGTCGGGGAGGGAAGAAAATTTGAAAATTTTATTGCTTCGAAAGGAAGGTTAACGAAGAGAAATAGGCACGTTCAATTTAAGTTATCTGGGATGGGACTTGCTGCACTTGGAAGAGCGAAATCTGACCCTGTCATGAGCTGATAGGAGGCGGATACTAGCCGCTCGGAGCAGAACTCCGGAGAGTTGGGTAGAACTTCTACCGAGACATTGTATTAATAAAGTCCCATTACGGACATAGTAGAAATTTTTAGCAATTACTGCTCTTTAATAATAACGTAGCTTAGTGTGGAAAGGCAGGCTGGACGAGCACTTGCAAGGTGGGGGCTCGACACGTGATTCACGAGACAATGGGACCGCAGGGGACCATAAAATTTGGGATGCATTCCACTGCTGGGACGCATGTAATAGGAGTGGTGATACGCCAAAGATCAGAGAAGGCAGTTTGAACAGAGAGAAGCGCACAGCGATGCGTTTGAGATGCTAAATACGAGAGTTTGATTTAGGACGAAGGAAATAGCAAGGGCAATAAAGGCCGAGAAGAATATAAAAAAAGATAGCTCCTGTTGCGGAGTAATCCGAGCGTGAACAGCATCGAGCCGACGCTAGAGCTGAAATATATAATGACAAAATGCACTCAGGTGAATTTTGAAGATTTTCAGGAAGGCGACGAGCGAGCGAGGTGCTGACGTGTGCGCGTGCTAAACCAGCACCACAGCGGCATCCAACGAAACGAAACGGAAGTAGCGGTCGACGTAAGAGAGATGGAGAGGCATTCGTCAATGGTAAGATCGGGAACACTCCTGTGCGGAGGAATCCGTGCGTGAACGATGGAGAGTGTTGGGTATATCTGGTCTGCTGATGAGCGTGACGATGGAGATTGCGTGAAGCTTGACTGTGAAGGATATTTGTGAGGCCCCTCCAGAGGCATGTGCGCAATGCTTGAGGCATCGCAGCTGCACCGATATCATGAGTTTAGTAGAATACGGAACATAAGTCGTATGAGACTTGGGGATAAGCAGGAATGCATAAAAAATGGGGAATGCCTTGCGTACTGCAACCATACAAAAATTCAGGCTCGCTTCTCACGAATTGATTAGCGGACGCCACTCAGGCAAACAGTCAGCTGACAAACAAATACGTAGGAACATTTCATATCCATCATAGTTAATCATAAGGACCTGCACTACGAAGTATGAAAGGATAGGAAGAATGTGCGTGTGTTGTCAGAGTGTGTGCGGTTTCGTGTGCGGTTTCGTGTGCTATTTCGTGTGCAGGAGTATGTGCGGTATCGTGTTGCAGAAGTGTGTACTTTTAAACCAGTCAAGCCGGTTAGGACTGATTAGGCTCATGAAAATCATATCTCATTGTCAGGCCGCACAGGGGTTGTCGAGCCTTTTTGTGTTAGTTACCCATAATCTTAAGTATTTTCTTCATGTGTCCAGCTCTCTGAACGCCGACTTATCTATTTCCCCGCGCTGATGTTGCGTTTGTGCATTTACTTTAGTTAGCCCTTAAATATCATTTGTATTACATGTCGATATTCCAATGTTTCTTGTGTTATCTAGCTAAATATGACTAATATTTTAAATGCAATTTTGAGTGTTGTACCCTGTTATGCAGTAGCTCACGTCTGTACGCACTATTTTTGCAATAGAAAATAAATCACTGTGTTTGTTAAAATATATCAGTGTATGTGATAGGGACTTCAAAGAGATTCAGCATTAAACAAGTCACACCCTGAGGTCAACAGAGTTTCCTTTCTCCTTGTTGACACAGGCTTTAGTCGTATACGACACCTCGCCTAATAAGGGGTTTAACACATTCATTGCGGTATGACCCACCGGTGGGTCGTAGTTAGGTTTTTCCTGCTGCGAAATGACCCATCAATGAGTCGTTTTGAAAAACTCTAACAACCTTTCTGAATTAATGGTATTTAACAAGCCCAGCTGATGTTTGATATTTACAAATTGGCTTGTCACTTTTGACTTTAAATTTATGTTGAATATTGAACTTCAGTTTAACCCATCGCAACTAACGTGTTAAGGAGCCACCTCGGAAGGACGAACTATTTCGCATAGTTTGTCGATAGGAAGACGCTGTCGCAGTTCGGCACTAACAGAATTCACTTCTGTTGCCCTAGCGGGCTCATACGGCGCAGACAGTTGCTCGTCTTCCTAACGGTACCACCGTAGTTCGGCACTAACAGAATTTACTTCTGTTGCCCTAGCGGACTTATTACGGCGTAGGTGGTACCCACACACACACCTCACCCTAGCGGTACCACCGTAGTTCGGCACATAACAGAATTTACTTCTGTTGCCCTAGCGGAATGATTACGGCTTAGGCGATACCCACACGAACCTCAGGAAGGGCAGCTGCGAAGAAAAGCTAGCGCCCCGGAAAAGGTAGCTGTACAGAAGACAGCCCCTTTTCCACGAACCCTCACGTCGACCGCACGACGGTATCGACATATTCTGGCGCCCGAACAGGGACCCAGAAGCTTTGCGCGACTACCAACGGTGTCTGGGATTTCTGGGTTCTAATCAACTACGCGGACACCGCATCACTTAAACAAGATGAACCTCGTCGCTCAAGCTCGAGAATACGTCGAAGCCCTCGGCCTCACTCCCACCGATGCGGAGTACCGGGAAGAATTTACCAGCCACCTGAGGCATTTGGAAGAAGCCGCAGAACGAGCAGCGGAACGAGAAGAACGAGCAGCGGAACGAGAAGCCGCAGAACGAGCAGCGGAACGAGAAGCAGCACAACGAGACCACGAGCTCAGACTCCGACAACTCGATGCTCAAATCGCTCCCCAAAATGCTAGAGTGAAGATACCTCCACCGGCTCCATTCGATCCCACGAAAGAAAGGATGGACGAATTCTTGCAACGCTTCTGCACTCACACCACAGCGATGGGATTTACTGAAGTCGATGCTGTTGTCATGCTCCATAATTTGATCACACCGAAGGAACGTCGACTCATCGATACCCTGCCCGCAGCAGATCGCTTCAAGCTTCCTGAAATTAAATTGCTCCTACTAGATGCTCATAAAGTTACTCCGGCAAAACTACGTGCCAACTACTACGAATTGAAGCCAGAAGAAGGCGACAATATGTCACGTTACCTACGGCGACTCGAACAATCCTTTGACGCTTGGTTAAAAGGATGCAACATCGAAGCCAACTACAAGACTCGTCGTGACTTCCTAATTGTTGACCGAGCTTATTCAAGCTTGCCGCCCTTCCTCGCTACTCAGTTGCGTGACAGGGGTGGTAACACAGTCGCAAGCCTAGGAGAGCAAGGTGATAGCTTCTTACAAGCAAGACCTCATACATCGCTCCATCAGCCTTGTAAGGGTCGCACACTGACATCATCGACGGATGCGGGCCCTCCAGCACTCAAAGCATCAGGAGCAGTAGAGCGACGCGCGACATTTCCTGTCCGAGCCCCGAGCACTCCAGCAAGATCACCCAACTCCAGCAACAACTCTCGAGGAACGCCGCCAAAAACTTCTAACACACGTGGTGGTCCCACCCGCTCAGGATCGGTCAACACTCAACAGCGCGAACAACGAGGACCTTACAATGGATTTTACTGTACTTTTCATGGCCCCAACCAATCGCATTCCTGTGACGAGTGCCGCCAATTGCAGAGGAGGCAAGGTGATGGTCACAGTAATGGAGCAGCCCATGCAAGCCCACCTATCTCCAGTACTTACGCTCGAGTAAACAATCTAGCAACGCATGAAGAAGCAGATGAATACGACGATATTCCCCCAGTCGCATGCAATCACATCGCCTCGAACAAGCTGATCGAATTGGGACAGCTGAAAACATGCTCTGGCACCGTGAACCAACAACCCGTTCAAGTACTACTCGATGGAGGTGCAACGGCGGTCTTCGTCAAGAAGGCTCTCGTCCCAGCTGACGCCATTTTGAAGAAGGAAATTACCGTACGGCTGGCCAACAATCACTCTTTCGAAGCGCCTCTGGCCCGGGTCTCTCTCGTGTGCCCCTATTACCAGGGAGAGGTGACAGCCGTAGCCATGGAAGAGCTCTCTCACGATGTCATTCTCGGCCGAGTTCCCGGAACCACCTCCTTCGAAGAACAGATGACCGACTATGAAGAGCAACCAGTTGCTGCAGAAGTCTCTCACGTTGTCACAAGGGCAGCAGCAAAAGCGATCGAAGATCCCACTGCCGCACCAAGCACTGTCGATATATTGCAACACAACAAAGAAGACTTCAAGAAATTACAGCGGGAGTGCAAAACATTGCAGCTTTTATTCAAGAAAGTTGACACTGGCAAAGAAGAAACGCACAAGGATGGCAGAGTCATTACCTTTGAACTCCATGATGGCATTCTCCATCGGAAAACGTTACGAGACGGTCAGGAAACTCATCAACTTGTAGCACCTGCAAGCGTGCGCCCACAAATCTTGGAAATGGCTCATGACAATCCACTTGCTGGCCATTATTCCCAAAAGAAGACTCAGGCTCGACTAGAACGCGATTTTTATTGGCCGTCCCTAGCAAAAGATGTGGTCCAATACTGTCACTCCTGCCATACCTGCCAGACGCACGCTCCATCTCGACCAAGAAAGGCACCTATCTCAACCCCACCGATCACCACTCCATTCTCCGGGCTCAGTGTTGATTTGGTAGGCCCATTACAACCAGCTTCGGCACGTGGCCACCGATACATTCTCACCGTGGTGGACCAAGCAACTCGGTACGCGGACGCAGCCCCGCTCAGACATATAGATGCAGAAACAGTCGCCCAGGAGCTACTCGAAATTTGCAGCAGAGTTGGTTTCCCTCACACGCTAACAAGCGACAACGGCACTCAGTTCACAGCTGCAACCTTCGAAGCTTTCCTGAAACTCGTCGGTATCCAGCACCGATTGACGCCATTATACCATGCCCAATCGAACGGCATAGTCGAACGCTTCAATGGTACGCTCAAAGTCATGTTGCGGAAGTTAGCCGTAGAACAGCCGCGAGATTGGGACCTGTATCTGCCTTCACTCCTTTTTGCTTATCGAGACGCTCCTCAGGCCTCAACCGGCTATTCTTCTTTCGAACTCATCTACGGCCATCGCGTCCGTGGACCTTTAACCGTGCTCAAGGAATGCTGGACCGATGGTAGCTTGCAAGACGACACGAGCACTGCTCAGTATTTGATGGAAATGAAGCACCGATTGAAAGAAACATGTAAAATCGCTCGCGAGAATCTAAACAGGAGCCAAGAGAAAAGCGCCAAGTTCTTCAACAGACGTACCAAGATGCGAACTCTAAAGCAAGGAGATAAAGTCCTCGTATTTCTGCCCGATTCACGAAAGAAGCTACTTATGACTTGGAAAGGTCCCTATACAGTGAAATCACGCCTGGGAACCTATACCTATACATTGGACGTGGATGGAAACAACAAAGTCTATCACATCAACCTCCTTCGCCAGTACCACGACCGGGAGCAGCAAAGTTCCGCCTCACCAAGCGAGAAAGATCGCGAGGAGGACGACGAGAGAGTAGAGGAAGCATTTGCAGCGGTTGGCCTCGCCCTAGAACCTACCTGCGAAGAAGAAGAACTCGACCGGAAGGAACCAGAGATACCGTCACCCGTCGGAGAAACCATTGAAGACTGTCTCATCTCCTCTACGTTGACTACAACACAACGCTCAGAACTCCAGGAACTACTTGAAGAATATCGCGATCTTTTCACAGATACTCCCGGAAGAACCAGCACGGCAGTTCATGAAATAAAATTGAAGGACCCTTCCAGTTTTCGACTTCAACATTCGTATCCACTTCACTTAGCGCTGGAGCCTGAACTGCGGTCAAGTTTAGAGAAGTGGATGAAGATGGGAATCGTGACGCCATCCACATCACCTTACTATTCACCGCTCCTTGCTGTCCGGAAGAAAGACGGAACCCACCGATTTTGTCTGGACTGCAGGCACCTCAAAAGCCAGACAGTATTCGATGCCGAGCCGATAGCAGACACCACTGCTATTTTCACCAATTTAGCTGGCAAAACAATATTCAGCAAAATGGATCTGACCAGTGGATATTGGCAAGTACCTCTACACCCTGAGTCCCGCCAATACACCACCTTCAAAACTAGGTCTGGCCTCTATGAATTCAACGTACTGCCTTTCGGCCTAGCAAATGCTCCAGCCACTTTTTCCCGCCTTATACGTCAAGTCACTGCAGGACTGCAAGACACCGAGGTCTACATGGACGACATCTTAATCGCCTCGACAACCTGGGAAGATCATTGCACAGCATTAGCTAAACTGTTCGAAGCTCTCTCTCGACATGGCCTTAAGGCGAAGCCGTCCAAATGCGAATTCGGATTTGACAGCCTCCAGTATTTGGGTCATCAACTGAGCAGTAATCAGATCCAGCCTGTGGAGAACCGAGTCGAAGCCTTGAAGTCGGCTCCACTCCCAAAAACCAAACGGGAGCTCCGAAGTTTTCTCGGTACAGTTGGGTACTACCAACAGTACATTCCTAACTACTCTCAACTGACATCTAAACTCCATGATTTCCTAAAGAAGAACTCCCCAGAACAAATAACTTGGACCGATACAACAGAAGATCTGTTCGAAAGTTTGAAGACAGCGTTAGTCAAGAGACCGGTCTTAAAGTTACCAGACCCCAGATGTCCTTTCATTCTGAGGACAGATGCCTCCCAAACTGGACTTGGAGCAGCTCTCCTCCAGCCAAGCAAACGAGACTTCCGCCACTACGCGCCGGTAGCATATGCTTCACGTCGACTGAGAGGAGCAGAAATAAACTATTCTACCATTGAAAAAGAAGCGTTAAACACCTACTGGGCTCTACAGAAGTTTGAGGTCTACCTGTATGGACGAGAATTTGTGTTACAAACCGACCATCGACCGCTCCTTTATTTGCAACAGGCAGACAAGTTGAACCCCCGATTGAAACGCTGGGCTTTGTATTTCAGCCTTTTCAGGTTCCGAGCCGAACACCTTCCGGGAGTCGACAACCACCTTGCAGATTTCCTGTCTCGGCTATCGTAGCAAAGACACCCTCCCCCGGGCGTGTCAGGCCGCACAGGGGTTGTCGAGATTTTTTGTGTTAGTTACCCATAATCTTAAGTATTTTCTTCATGTGTCCAGCTCTCTGAACGCCGACTTATCTATTTCCCCGCGCTGATGTTGCGTTTGTGCATTTACTTTAGTTAGCCCTTAAATATAATTTGTATTACATGTCGATATTCCAATGTTTCTTGTGTTATCTAGCTAAATACGACTAATATTTTAAATGCAATTTTGAGTGTTGTACCCTGTTATGCAGTAGCTCACGTCTGTACGCACTATTTTTGCAATAGAAAATAAATCACTGTGTTTGTTAAAATATATCAGTGTATGTGATAGGGACTTCAAAGAGATTCAGCATTAAACAAGTCACACCCTGAGGTCAAAAGAGTTTCCTTTCTCCTTGTTGACACAGGCTTTAGTCTTATACGACACCTCGCCTAATAAGGGGTTTAAGGAGCCACCTCGGAAGGACGAACTATTTCGCATAGTTTGTCGATAGGAAGACGCTGTCGCAGTTCGGCACTAACAGAATTTACTTCTGTTGCCCTAGCGGACTTATTACGGCGTAGGTGGTACCCACACACACACCTCACCCTAGCGGTACCACCGTAGTTCGGCACATAACAGAATTTACTTCTGTTGCCCTAGCGGACTGAATACGGCGCAGGTGGAACCCACACTAACCTCACCCCCCACACACAACGGTACCGCCATAGTTCGGCACTAACAGAATTTACTTCTGTTGCCCTAGCGGACTGATTACGGCTTAGGCGGTACCCACACGAACCTCAGGAAGGGCAGCTGCGAAGAAAAGCTAGCGCCCCGGAAAAGGTAGCTGTACAGAAGACAGCCCCTTTTCCACGAACCCTCATATCGACCGCACGACGGTATCGACACTCATCCTTCATGTAATACGCGCTCTCATTATGAGGCGAAGAGAGGAAAATTGTTTAAAATAGGCTCTATATTGATGTCTAACCCATGTAACAAGGAACTAATGCCCGACCGTGTGCCGTAGGACACGGTGTCGTACGAGACGGGCTGGAGGCGACGGTCGAGCGTGCTGGTGCTTCAACGGGGCGTGGCATCCCACCCCTGCGAGGCGGCGGGCGGTTGCTAGATGGAAATCTGGCAAGTGTCTCAGACGAGACGAAGTAGAAGCAGACGACGAAAATCTCGGAGGCGGAAGAGCTCGCCTCCCCAGCCCCGAAGGAGGCCAATATTATTTAAAATTGCTGGAGCACGTGCGAGCGAGTTGTTGTCGCCGTTCGTTTTTTTTTTTTTTTATTGTGTTGTAGTTGACGTCATGTTTTAAAAGTGTTCGCCAGTCCGGGGGGGGGGGGGGGGGGGGGAAGGAAAGTACACTGAGGCCAAGACATAGAAAAAGAAATTATTATATAGTTTCTTTTTGGTCATGTGGGGGAAGGGTGTATGAAGTCAGATTCATCCCCTATCTCACATTTTGCCGAGCGGGATGTTTATCAGGGATTCTAGCCGTTAGCGTTGCCGAGCAAAAATATATAATTGATGTTAAGACTGGATCTCATATTACACGGGTCATAAAATGTGAGCCGGCTCTGCGAGCTTTGGTTTTGGGAAATACATGATCTGGACTTTCTCACAAGGAACACTCCCCATATTCAATTTGATAATTCGATGCGCTGGCACATGTAGCCACAGCGTAATAAAAATGCGGGGACCCGTGGCCAACGGCACCAGGGCTCCGTCGAGAGTTGCCGTCAGGCGAACCTTTAATTAATTAGCCGTGGCGGGAGGCGGTGAAGGACCATGAGACCAACCCCTCCCCACCAGCCGTACCTCCGGTTGTGTGGGGAAAGGGGGGGCTCAGAACCTTGCCCGCCCCTCGTTACCCTGCTCGTGTGGCGACCACCCTCCCCTTCGGGAAGGGGGGGGGGGTGCTGTCCGAGCGAGGTTGAGTGGGACGAGTAGATTGTTCTGGGTGCGGAGCCGTAGTCGGGAACGGACATAAACCGGGTAGTCGAGTGGATTGTGTGAGACGATCACGCCGGCTTTTATGTTACTTAAGAAATTTGAGTTGCCTGTGAGTTTCGAGAAAGGTCAGGGACTCGGACGTAGGATTCAGAGAGTACTTAAACAAGGTCTTTCAGAAGGAATTCGGAAATCGATTGTAGAGGCCCGTGTATTCAATTGTTGAATTTGGAACTTGTGTTCGGTTTAAACGTTGGCACAGTCAACGGCGAAGTATTGATGGTATAGCGAGGGCGCATGATTTCAGAGCGTCTGCTATACGCTCATTTGGCTTGACGTTTCAGGGGGCTCGACATTCGGAGCTCGACCGTTTCTTTGGCTCGAAATATTGCTTACACAGTGTCGTGGTGTTATAAATGTGGAGTTAATTTGTCCTGTTTGTTCCGAAATCGTAAGGGGCTTCTACCACGCTGTCTCGTGTCATCCTTGCTTGCCGTCCAATAAATGTGAAAACTTGGGCCTTGTATATTTCCTTCTCTCTCTCGTGAACTAGCGCATGAAACACGTGCCCGTGGCCCTCAGCCACTGCTACCCGAGAAAATACGCACGATTGTTCAATTTCACTACATTTTAGTCCCGGGAACCCCCCGGGTGGTGGCAGCATATAATAATCATTGATTCAGTCAAAATAATCGGAGAACTCAAGGACGTAAACCTATTCGGTAATATTACTACTCAATCTAAAGAGCGGAAGAAAATACCGACTCATTCAATACCATATTTGTTTACATTTTTTTCAATAAGATTACGGACTCAATTTAAATGACAGAATTATCTTTAACAGTAGTAAATTCCATATTATGGCATATCAGTATTAAAGGGTATCACGGCAGCCTTCACCGCTCATTGTTGCGTGTTTTAGAGATATATTTATGATAAAATTATTCATAAACATACCTCCAGGCTGATTTTACGAGACAATATTAGAAGTTATTAAAATCGATTTTCTCATTTGAGCTCGAAAAAGTTAGACTTATTCTGGTAAGTAATTTACACTCGTATATCCACACATCTTGTTGAAAACTAATACCCTTTCGATGTCACTTAATTCTCTTTTGCATGGTCATGGACAACATTCTCTTGGGTTATATTTCAAGTTAAAGATTCTCATCTAATTGCTAATGTTGTGATAGCCATCGAATGTACAAAAAAAACATAATTAAAGCGAGATTCTAGTGATCGTGCAGTTAATTGTTTTATACAAAATACAAGAACGGCGCCGGCACCAAACAACGCATTCATGTGCTACGATTCCTTCTACCATGAAAAAGCAATTTGCTCCTCTCCAATCTTGTTTTCGTTAATCGTTAACGTTCTAATTGATATAAGCAGCCGAACGGTCATCTGAGGTCTATTTTGTATTTCTTGAATTCCAGAAAAAGAAGATTTAGGTGATCATAGAGAAGACTTAGATTTTATAAATTCATTACGGTAAAGCTATTTCATAAGAGAACGGAACTCTGATGAAACCACTCGATGTATGAGTTAATAGTTTCTAAGTAATGATCTACTAACTTTCACCCAGAAGTAGTTATACACAATTCTTTATGTGTTGATATGCTGTTGTCCAAGTATTTATAGTCCTAGTATTAGGCTGCCTCTTAAATCTGTTACAAGGAAAACCTTTAAATGATGTTCGTATGAGTATTTTAGTATTTCATAAGCTAAGTTGAGTGCTAAAATGTAAAAGCTATTCATGTGAATATCATATACTTTTTTTGGTAAATGAAGTTTTGGGGCAACCTAGTTGTAAAAATTGACTAGCTATCAAGATGCCATAGGTTGCTGAAATGCAGGTTGAGTAAGAGTTATTAATTTTAGGGGTAGGAAAGAAGTCCATTGCAAAAACTGTATGAAATGAAATCATACATGACAGAAACGCTTTCTCATGCAATAAAGTAACTAAAAAGGTGGTAATAATCAAAATATTTCTAAAAATTGGATGTTTTCTCATATGAGTGATGCAATATTTCTATTTATACTGGAGTTTTGAGAGAATATGAAGACAAATACTGGATAAAAAGGGTATAAATCACCAGAAAGAGAATTTGTAGCAGAGCTAAATAATAAACTTTTTTTCACGTTGAGAATTTCACAGAGAACTCCGCAAAAAAACTAAAACTACCTGAAAAAATCATGACGGAATTGAAAAACACTCACAGAATCAAAGAAGCACCTTGAAAAATTACATAAGAGTATGCCAAGTGCTAACTTATTCCGTTTTATTGAGCGAAAAGCATCTTTGCTCACCTTCCTTTTGTAAGTTCTATAACTAGTGAATAAAGAGAGCACAAATATAGAATGTTGATACCATCTGAAATAAAAAAATTCTAATTTAGATACCAGAACAGAGGTATTTCAAGTTTGTGATATTCACAATTCAAGATATTATGATATTGATATTGTGATATTCAAGAATATCACAGATGCGTCAGAGATCCGTCGTTACAAATAGCCACAAACAGAAAAATACAAAATATTCATGCACTCATTTATGTACCTGACATTTTACTCAACTAGTGAAATCAACTTCTCACATATATACAAATAGCAAACACACGCAACTTATATCTACTTTCACTAAAATCTTCGGCTAACTGTACAAAATTAGAAATGACTCCACTCTCGCATTTGCTTCCACTCGTATCTAAAAAATGAGGATTAAAACATTATCTTTTGCAATTTCAGTTGGATTATAGATTATTAGTTAGTTTAAGCTTCCCTATCTGCAACAAAGGCTATCCAAGGAGAGGAATGAAGAAGGCACCATTTAGTATTGAGTTAAGGCAACGCGGAATCTACACAGAAAGGGCACAGAAACAGAAAGCTATGAACGAAGTTCATGAAACAAGAAAAAGTTGCAGAAGAAATTAGTCGGTGCTGAAAATAGGGCAGCAGTGAACCGAAAAAGATGGTCCGTAACAAAACAAAAACCTATTCTATTTAACAAAAGAAAGCCTACCTAACCTTTAGCTCAGGCCCTTACATAGTCCCCCTGGGAGCGCCAATTCCCATAGATATTGCATTTTCAGTTTTTCCACACCGCATACCATCGCAAGCCATAAATTATACTAATTGTATTGACATATTCTTTGACATTCATTCTCATTTTCTAACACATGTCTGCAACTAAAGAGACAATTTGTAGTACAACCCTCTAACAAATCACTAATTGACTAATGTAGAGTCTGTTTGTTTTGCTTCTGTAAAAAAATCTTTATTGATCTGAGCATCTTTCTGATCTACAAATGAAGTCAATGTAGGTGCAAGTAAATATGCTAAGCAATCTAATTTACCCGAAATTAATTTTTTTCTTTGATTCGTGCTCCTTAGAAAGCATATTTCCTTTCCAACCATGAACTGATTATCTCTAATTTCTGGACTTTTCAAAACTGTTGAAGTTCATGCCGTTATACAAATTTCACGAAATCACCAATCATTTTACTAAAACTCTTTAGGCAATAAAGTGCTTCACAAACGTTAGTTTATAAAATGCAACGTTTCAATGTTACAAACATAATCAACAGGCTGAAAAGAACAAGCAATTTTCTTGTTACATATGTAATATGAAAACAATTAAAGTTGACAGAACTATTCTCATTGTTAGTATGATTCACGAGATGTTCAATAGAGAACTATTGTTACACATTTAGACTAGAGACGATTGCACAGGTCTAAATGAGTAACCATAGTACAACATTAGAACATCTTGTCAATGTTAATGTGAATGTGAAACTATGAATAAAAAATTACTAGTTCCTTTCAGCATGTTGATGATGTTTGTTATATCAAAACATTCTATTTTACATACTGACATTGGTTTACCATTTTATAGACTATCGAGTTTTAGTAAAATGATTAGCGAATTCATTAGGATTTTATCACATAGAGAACTTGAGCAGATTAGCACTAATTAACTACTTAGCCCGTGATTTCTGTAGGATATATTCCTCTCAGATTATTTTCAATATTATGATTGTTTAAGCTAGCCACTTAAACCAGAATGCACCTCAAAAAAATGAAGAAGGGATTATTTATTATCGACATATGTTTTACACTACAGATACTAACAAACTTGAGAGAACAGTGAATTTACGAGGTGCGTTCCCACAGAGGATCCGTTGTACATAGAATAACCAAGTCAAACAAAAACTTTGGAAAACAGACAAAAAAATAAGAAAAAAGCTGAAAAAAATTATAGTTATTAACAACCAACAGAAAGCACTTGAAACTTGAAGGAAAACCTAATAACTTTAATAAAGAGGAGGCCTATATCAAACTCTCAGCTCAGGGCTGCGTATTTTCCCTTGGAACGGTAATTTCCATACATATAACAGTTGTGTCTCCCCTAAGGGGAAAAATTGAAAATTCTAAGCCATAGAAGGGCAAGCCTCTTCATCTGCAGCAGAAACATCCTTGTGTGCAGAATCGACCTGCGGCGTTTCCGGTGTGAGCCTGCTTCTCTGTCCCCTGTCACGGTCCCGTGCAATAACGAGGCTCAACCCAATATATTGGTTGATTTCTTCATCAGTTGCAGCACCAAACTTTGGGTTTTTCCTCACAGCATCTATTGCAAAACATTTAAAAGAACTCTAGAAAATGTAAAAGATTTCTGTATAGATTTTTCCTTATTATTTAAATTGTTAAAACAGGGCGCACAATAGACTTCTACAGACTGTACATGCAAACACAAATGTACTCTGAGAATATCTACTAACCGAGAATACATCTGTAGAGAATCAAATCCATGAACTTCAGTTTTTTCTTCGCCCCTTTCAGACTCTAGCTCAAAGCGACATCCTTGTTCATCACATGTTTTATGAAGTTATATACAACCTCATTAAGTTTTCTTCCACCAATTAGCTCCAATTCACGAATCAGAACTTGCTTCTGACCATCATCTTATAAAATATTTTCTAAAATTCTCATTTTCTCCAGACTTTGAAGTGGAAAAGATGGAAGTTTGTTGTCTTCCATTGGTATAATCTGAGAAGACCTTTTCAAATTTTTTATTATCAACTTGATTTCTGCATGGTTTTCTTCTTGGTGCTTGATTAAGGTGTCCCAACCTTCTTCAATATGTTGCGTAATGTCCGTTTTCAGTTTTTGAACTTCTGATCTCAGAGAGTCAATGCATGCTGTGACTTTATTTTCTAGACTCTCTAGAGCCACCGAGATTTGACCAGGCTGAGATTTGCCTGAAAGTAGAACATAGAATACAAATTAAAAAGTAAACACTAATTTACAAAGTATTCAACTCACTGTAGGTGGTACTGGGCATATAAATTTATATCAATTGTGTAATTTCTAGACCTGACCGAAGGAAAATTTATAATTTTTACTGATTTGTCCATGATCATGATACTGCAACAAATTAATTTATAGTATTATTACCATTAATATTTTTACAGTAAAATAAATAACGGCACTTTACAGACACGTGGATTTGGGAAATCTCTGCACAAGGTGTGTTCAAACACAGGATACCTTGTACATAGGTGATAATACTAATATATACTAATTTTTATTTACGCATCAAACACGAATCCTGCAAACTAGGAAAACAGTTTATTAATTAGGATTATAAGTTCATGGAGAATAGCAGCAGTTTTTCAAAACCAGACAGCATAAACTGAAAAAAGATGGTCGGGGACGGAACAAAACCTTATCTACTGTAACAAAATAAGGCCTACCTAACTTCTCGCTTAGGGCAACCCCTTGGGTCCGCCAATTTACATACTTGCATATAGTTAAATAGTAGCTTGTTATAATACAAAATTTACATAAGTGAATTGTTACCCAAAATACCGTAAAATGGATTGGCTATCTATTGATGAGTATTTTCTATATCATGATTCTGCTGCTTTAAGCTAAGTAGCGGCTGTAAAGGGCTGTAGGTAGCTTGCTCTTCTGAACAGCCCCTTGCGACGCATTCTGGGACGTAGACATTATGCGCCGGCCCAGCCGATAATAGTGCCTACATGGGAGTACCTGGCCACGGTAGCTTACGGAGGAGTTTAAGCAGTTCACTCGTATGAGCGTTGGTATTTAAAAGGACGCGGTTAGCCGCCCCTCTCCCAGCGTTGGCATATTCAATCACTATTTTCATTTGGGTAAAACTGGAGGGAAGAAAGTTCTGTTGTTTCTTTCCTGTCACTAACCTATAATTAGCAAATCTCACAAGAAAACTGACAATCATTACATTGCTTTACTTTTAAGTATATTAGCTGAAGGAAGTAAGATTTAATTTAATTCCTGGTAAAGTGATCAATAAAACATTATGATTGAGATGCCAATACTTTCACAGTTGAAGTATGCAATTAGGGACTTTTTATACATAAAAATAAGAAATTAAATTATGCTTTGCAAGTGTTACTTACGAAGGAATTTTATTTCATAAGCAGGTACAAATCAACAATATAGTGCTTTCAAATATTCAAAACATGTATCCATTCCCTACCTTTACGCACTAGCTGAGCAGGAGGTGATGGCGGTGGCGTCAAGTCAGATGCACCATCTGCACGTGATGCAGTCTGCCAATTTTTCTCATCTTCACTGCTGGATGATAGTGTACGTGAATTTTCAGTTCTTGGCTTTTTAGGTCTTCTCTCAACATCTGTGGTTTCAGCTTCACTAACAAATTGAGCTTTTTCTACTTTCATTCTCATATGTTCATATGAGCAGTCCATAGAAAGTACTCTACAAGAAAACTTTCCCCAGTTCTGGTCTGGCTTGACCTGCTCCTTCACCATTTTTGTGCAGCATGGTCTATTTGACCACCAGCACCAATTTCGGCCATTTTCAAACACTACCCAACAATTGGGCACACCAGACACTGATTCTTCTTCATCGAATGCAACGACGGAATACATACTTGATTGAACTGACCAAAAATTAAATTGTGAATTTCAACAGTAATGAATAAGAGGCATAATATAATATGAATTTAAATCTTTCCTAATCATAACACATTTTTTCCGTATTTCATTTTGCTGAACATGTAAAATGCGTTTTGCTAACTGACCAACATACACACTAATGATGGAAGATTCTGCAGGATTCGTATAAGCAGGCTTCATGTTTTTGAATTTTTTTAACTTGCATGTAGCACCAACTTCAGTAACCAGCCCAAAACTACCATCAACCAACATAACTGCTGATTCTCTTAGCTTTGAAGGGTCAATTTTGCATTTTTCTTTAACAATTTCACATGAATTGGATGCAGAAGTGTTTTGTGCATCTGCATCAAGGGTTTCTAGTTCATTTATTCTGGCGCAAATCTGTTGCAACGGTAAGTAGCCGCTTCTAATGCGACGCTTAAGCACTGACAAATGTTTTTCAAACATGAAGGCACTGATACTGTCTAAGTTTCCAAAACGTCTCACATCCTCATGAAGATGCTGGAGACAATGAACGTTGTACACAACATTCAAACTGGGTTAAATTTTTTTATACATTTTAATAAATAAAAGACACAGTTTATGGGCATAGTTTAAAGTTTCTTCACATTGTACATCATCTTGCGAGCAAAATATACGCATTATTGTGTGAAGAATAAGAAACTGATTGTACATCTTACTAGGTAAAAAACCTTTAAGAACAATAGGTCCTATGTAAAGCACAAAACACCTGAACTCAGTGGCTTTAAAGCGCTCCAATTCATTCTGGGATCTTGGTTTTCTGGCAAATTCTTTAGGCATTTGGCTCTTTATTTCATCAATTTTCTTATTCACCTTTTGCTTAACATTGCTGGCAAGTTTATATGGAATTACATTCCACCAGCAATGAAGTAGCTTCTTCACTATTCCAAGTAGAATTAGGTGCATGTAATCCAATGGGAAGTGTTCAATCATTTTATACCAATTATTTGCTGAATAGGGGAAATACCAATATGGTGTTCTTGTTGTTCTCTAACAATAAATCTTTCATCTGTTCTCGGAACACATTCAATTTCAGGGTATGAAACAGCATGATGCTGGTACACTCCCTTGCATCTGCACCTTTCACAAGCATAATATGCGCCTGGAGATTTTATTTGCTTCAGCAATGCTCTTGCAGGTGCATCACAAACAATAGAATCCAGTTCTACAGAAACAGTTTTGTGATTAGTTTGTACACCATCACGCAGAAGAGTATTTAACTCTGACGCAAAATGGACAGATATTCCTCAACAGCAGGTTTTGTTTTGCCAAGATAAATTGCAACTACAAAAGTTTTATTAGAAATTTTAGTAGAGCAGAGTATTGGCCAAAATGACACATTACTGCTTTTATAAACTGGCAGTGTATCTATATTGAAACACAATTTAACTTTAGGTGATTGTGATTGAGAAAGAATAGCCACTAAACTGTTTCTGATTCCAAAATGATGAAAATTGCCAGAACCTTCTCCAACTGATTCTAAGGAAAAATTGCATTTTGTTTTAAGCAATGGTTTAGCATTCAAAGGAACAAAGTCAGCTGGATGATATTTATTCCACAATTTAAGCAAATCTGACACACAAGAATGATTAACGTTGTGACTCAGAGCCCAGTGAGCAAGATCTTTAGATGGATTTAATCTTGCTTCATCATCTGCTCTACATGTACTTGAGCTAGATGAATCTGAATGTGAGAGGGAATTCTCTGAGATATGCAAACTAGAAGAATTTCCAACACTTATACTCTCACTGACTAAGTCTCGGTTGATTGAGGATTCACTCTCCTCACTAGTAAAACTCAGAGCAACTTGTGAAGTTGAGGCACCATGGTTTTCAGTCGATTCGGTCGAACTTACACTTCTTTTATCAAGAGAACTGTATGGAGATATAGCACTTGCAATAGCTATAGAAGACTTCACTCTTAACGATTGCCTTTCAGCAATGTTTTTTTTAGTTCGTAATAATTCTTCTTCATTGTAATAGATAATTGGCTGAAATCATGAAGAAAAAACAATTTTTTTTGAACAGAACTGCTTAATACTTAAGTTGACAATTTCTTAGTGCTAGATTATATATATGTTTTGAAATTTTTCAACAGCAAACTTAAGCTTCTTATTGAAAATTTATGATATACAATTATGATACATTTATATTAATATGAAAAATATGATACACAAAATACTTCCAGTCCAATCAGTGATACACACATTCAGGGTTAGCTGGAAGAATTTTTTTACATATATGCATACAGATAAATGTGACATTTGTAGCGATAAATATGTTGGATGTGGGGCTTCACTTTCATATGCAGAAGTCACCCAAACATTCTATCGAATATTTAAGCTAGGTTATATCTGAGCAACGGGTCCACGTGCAGATCTTTGGTTTTTAAAACTCAAACGTATTGCTCTGATAATGAAATTTGTTTGAAATTTTCAAAATTTAAAATTGCTAATTCTTTCACATCTACCAAACTAGGCCTACCTTGAACAGGCCTTCTATGAGCTGCGTATTAAGGGGGTCATCCGGAAATTTTAAATTTTGATCCTATTGGTCAGAAATTTAGCTAGTGTATGTTTTTTTTAGAAGAGAAACATATTTTATTCGTGTACCTTTCTTGATTTAAGCCTTAGTTTTTCAAAAATTTTGAAATATTAGTTTGAACAGTCATTTTTGTACATATTTCAAGCAGATAAGAAGTCAAAAAGTTTTTATGCTGGGACAAATTCAAAGACAGTTTTGGAATCCCTGAAACATTTCTAACAAACTGATGTCCTGTTATTTTGTATGTGCGATATTTTACCACTATATCAAATATACCAAATTTTTGGTTTTCAACTATGATAAAAAATTCAAATGAACAAATTGGAAAAATCAGGACATCAGTTTGTTAGAAATGTTCCAAGGATTCTAAAACTGTCTTTGTTTTCTTCCTAGCATAAAAACTTTTTGACTTCTATCTTTTCGAATGTTGAAAGTTAGAGTTGTTGGGTATAAGCCCTATTAACAAAATTTTTTGTTGAAGTGTAATATAATGGACAATTTATGTAAATAAGTGCTGTTTTCATTTCTATTTCGACAATTTCCACGCATAACTTTATATTCACAATGAGAATTGTAATTTACAAAAATACAACTAAATATATAATTTTTTATATGAAAGTTATTAATTTTTATATTTTAAGTTTGATTCTTATGAAATTTGAATATTTTATGTCCCTTATGAAAAGAAACCCAATTTCATCCATTCATTTTTTCGATTCAGGCCTTTATTTTTTTACAAAATTGAACATATTGGTTTATTAGTTTATTAATATTGATATTTAAAATGAAATGCTGAGTTTTTATGCTCGAACAAAACCAAAGACAGTTTTAGAATTCATAAAGCAATGCTAACATAGTTGCAGTTTCAAATTTTCCTTTTCCAATTGTGTTTTGTTTTTATATGAGGTAAAAATGGGGTCGAAAATTAAGGATTTTTAGTCCTTGATTTTTAGTCCCTAATGGTGGAGAGGGTATGGGGATAAAATCTTTAATTTTTGACCCCATTTCTACCCCATATAAAAAGAAAAAATCGGGAATTTGATAATTTAACAATGTACTTTTGTTAGAAATGTCCCAAGGTTTCTAAAACTGTCTTTGATTTTAT
Organism: Morinoia aosen; assembly: GCA_030386875.1. Taxonomy (NCBI): domain Eukaryota; kingdom Metazoa; phylum Arthropoda; class Malacostraca; order Amphipoda; family Talitridae; genus Morinoia; species Morinoia aosen. Next base: position 6,179,515 of record CM059569.1, read on the forward strand.
CCTAGCATGAAAACTCAATGAGGAGATACGTTTTGAAATATCAATAGAAATATACGAAAAAACCAATATGTCCAATTTCTTTCGAAAAATACGGCCTGAATCAAAAAAATAAATAAATGAAATTGTGTTTCTTTTCAAAATTTGCATATACCAGTCAAATTTCAAAAGAATCAGACTGAAAATAAAAAATTTCATAACTTTTATATAATAAAATGAATTTTATTTTATTTAATTTATTTAGGGAAATTACAATTCACAGTGTGAATATGAAGTTATGCATGGAGATTATCGAAATATAAATGAAAAAACATTCAATTACATAACTTTTCCATTATATTACACTTCAAAAAAAATTTGTTTATGGCTTATATTCAACATCTCTAACTTTCATCAATCAAAACATATCAACTCATGGAGTTCTGTTGCTAGAACAAAACCAAAAACAGTTTTAGAATCACTGGAACATTTCCAACAAAATTATGTTGACTTCCTTCCAAATGTTGGAATAAAAATGTTATATAGCTCTAAACCCAAAAATAATTTTCTTTGATGTAATGATAAAATGTTGCCTCTCCAAATTTTTTATTCAAAATGTTAAAATTTTACAACATACTTTTGTTAGGAAAGCTTCAAGGATTCTAAAACTGTGTTTGGTTTTTTTTAGCATAAAAACTCAATGAGTTGATACGTCATGAAATAAACATAAAAATGTACCAAAATCTAATTTTTTGTATAAACAATAAGGCATAATTCGAAAAAGTAACACGAGTAGAAAAGTTTACTTCCAAAAAATTCATATGCTGGCCAATTTTTGAACGAATCGGACAAAAAAAGTTCAAAAATCAGGATGGTCTCCTACCCAATTGAAGATCAAGGACGTGTCACCGGTGAATTAAGGACGAGACTGTCGATCATGTATGAATTAAAGGCGAGGCGGCCGTCTCGGCCTTATAACTCTCTTTCCCCGCTCGTAACTACGCACGGTCGAGCTCGGACGTGATATTCTAAGCAGGCCAGTAATGATTTGAGGGCGCAAAATTTTCAGTTGGTTAATGGCCGTAACATTCGAGGGCGACCATCCGTTGTTTTCAGCTATACAAATATCATTGAATTATCGCCGTATAATGGACGGAAGTAAGCCATGAAACGTGTGTTTTGACATTGCTGCGTACAATGCACCAAGCTAGAAACTGTACCTCGCATATTTTTTCAATTTTCATGTTTTTCCAAAATATAGGCAACATTGAAACTGAAGACTTCTCTGTGCTGTGCAATAAGTGATTCGGTGCGTTTACTAGTGTTCATTTATAAATTTTCACCATACATGTGTTATGTTTATGTTTTTATTTCCTTCTTCGATACCTTCTTCGATACCAGTCAAACATATTACTACAGTCCCCGCAGTATATCTATCTCTCTCAGAAGAGAAGTACTACTTACTGAGAGGACAACGCAAGGTTTCAAATTGAGAAATGAGATTCAAGAGTGAAATCAGTTTAATCACTTTTTAGTTTTAATTGCATTCTTAAGAATTTAATCATAATTTGGAAATTTCTAAAATGAAGAATAACATAAAATAAAATTAACTAATCTCGTATCATAGTGATTCAAATTATACCTAAGATTAATTGTATTCATAAATTTTATGCTATATCGTTCTATTTTTTATGGTGAAGATATCGTGATGTTGACAATGCTGATTATTCCAAGAAAAACATAGATTTCAAACAGTGCTAAGCGAAAACGTATTTTATTATGACAGTTTCTGATATCAAATTTCTTGACGTAACCCACTGTAGCGGGTAATGAAATTTAAAGGAAACGAAATATCGCATAATATCGTTCAGATTTGGCTAATTACGTTGCAAAGAATAACATATGATAGTAATGAAATCTTATATTCCAACAAAGTAATCAAATTAATTCTCGTTTGAATAAGTAAACCAATACAAGTCAAACTTTCCATAGTTCGCAATTCAAGTAACATTGCTTTTCAATTTCTGTTGGATATTTTTATTCCCGAAGCAGTCGTGCGTAGCTGAAGTCTGCTCTCAAGATTTACGAGTGTTTGCAGCATGGGATTTGCACATAAAACAATGATGTAACACTAACGTTCTGATAACATCGCGCAAATTAATCTTCGTTTGACGTTTTAAGCAAACGTCACATACCACAGCACCTAAACGTAGGCTAAAGATCGGTTATTATTTTTACTCAAATTAAAACAAAGACTTGATCATCAACGAAATATACTGAGAAGGAGTATAATAATTAAAAAAACATATGTCTGGGAAAGATGTTGGCAAATGGTTTGTCATGAGTTCGGTAAGTACGAGGTCGATGTATCGTCTATCAGTCGACGACCAATCTACAAATTACACTATCCATGTCATTTTAATTAAAATGGAATAACAAAAAAGTATGATGTATTACACTCCTACTGCCTTCCAAGAACAAGTGATATATATATACAATATTATTTAGTCTAGTATAAGAAACTCTTCCAAAAATTTGTTTCGAACATTTAAACGTTACTGTCTGTAAGCCAACATACCCTAAAAATTTGCTCTATGAACTGGTTCGACCCAGTACCATTCGAAGTTTCGAACGAGCTGTCTGTGGCATCACACCGGCGGGCGGCGGTGCAGCTTAGACAGTGTAAGTGCCGTCCGCTTTTGTTTCTTTTTCTCCGTAATTTGTACTGACACACTTGACTTCAGTTGGACTCAGTGTCTGGCTTATTTCATTCTGTTTCCGGACGGTGTGGAGATTACTCAAATATTCTACCATGTTCTGCATATTAAAACCTTGTTCGTGCCATGCAATTTATATTTTGATTTGTTTTGCTTTGTAATTTATATCTGTTCATCTTTTGTTTCAGCTTTCTATATTATATACACTATTCGAAACCGTTCATAAAATAAAGTCGAAGAACGAAAACGCGTATCGAATAAATGAAAAGAAATTTCCTATTTCATAATTGCTACGGCAATTATATAGTTTCGAATAGGAGTGAGCAGTAGCGTGGTGCACCGTGAAAGTTTCAAGATGCTACAAACACCGCCGAGAGCTAATCCATCGCAAGATGAAGCAATCGGCGCGACTAGTGTCAACATGCCTGAACTCAGCGCTTCGAAATCGTCAAATGACACGACTGGTGAGAACCCTATTGCTCCATCCAGTAACTTGCCATATGGCAAACTAGCCTCGGTCACGAAAAAACGCAATGAAATAGAGCTCCTGCTGTCGAATCCAGCAGAGCATCTAAACATCATAAAATCTCTTTATACCGAGTACTTAACCAGAATCGAGAATTTGTACTCAGCTTGTGTAAATGAAGACTCTCTAATTTGGCTCGAGTCTCACAATGGAAACATAACTAAATTCAGAACCAAAGTCGAAAATTTACTATACCCCATCAAGCAACATCCTACAGCTGCAAGTAGCACTTCGCGTAGATCTGCAAGTTCTGCTGCTTCGGCCAAGATACAACTAGCGCAAATGAAAGCGAAGATTGGCGCTAGTAGAGAAGCCACCAGGAAATTGAGGGTAGTACAAAAGGAAGAACTTGAACTGAAGAGAAGAAAGTTTGAAGAAGAACTGAAGCAAGAAGAAGAAATGATGAAACTGAAACAAAGACAAAACGAAATTATACAGGAAAAAGAGGAGCATGAACTAACGATCCTCGAAAACGAGTTATCAAAGCTAGAAGTCGGCGATGCATCGATGGAGCCTCCTGACCCAAGGAACGAGGCATTTGAAGACGATCGACGAGTCATCTCTAGACCAGTCGACCAGGAACGAAATCGGGACTCTGACCTCGCCGCAATTCTACGTCGGCAAAACGACATATCTTTGGCACTTGCCCGCTCACAAGAACGAACTCTACTACCAAAAAAAGAAATAAAAACGTTCTCAGGAGAAGAGATTACGGATTTTAAATCCTTTATAACTAATTTCGAGCGCGTAATCGAAACAAAATGTGATGACGACGCGGATAAAATGGCGTATCTTGAGCAATATACGAGCGGAAAAGCACAGAAATTAGTTAAAAGCTGCTGCCACTACGACCCTGCTACATCATTTCGGAAAGCTAAAGAAATATTGAAGGAAGAGTATGGAAACGAATTCAAAGTTTCTTCAGCATATATCGACAAGTTGAGCAGTTGGCCTCCAATAAAGTATGAAAATGTAAACGATCTCGAAGAGTATTCTCTGTTCTTGTTGAGCTGTCATCATTACTTAGAAAACATGACCTGGGCGAATCAATTGCAAACGCCTCAAGAAATAAAAAACATAGTGTCGAAGCTTCCGTACAAATTACGAGAAAGATGGAGACGCAAGGCATATGAAGTACAGAAGAATTTCAGTCTGGTAACATTCAAGGTGGTGGTCGACTTCATACGCGAAGAAGTAGCTGTGATGAAACAGCCGCTCTACGGCCAACTCGACGACGCACAGCCTGTTGGAAGAAAATTTGAGGTTAGTAACGCGAATAAAGTGTTAAAATCTAAAACTGGCGCCAGTGAGCAACCTGATGTAAAATTCAAGTTTACATGTAATGAGTATGAAAAAAGTGACACTTTACCCAAATGTGAATATTGCCACCAAACTAATCATACCTTGAATTCGTGTCTCATTTTCGAAAAATTGCCTGCAGAAGAAAAATCAACGTTTGTAAGAACTACGGGCCTTTGCTTCGGATGTCTGAAGAGAAATCACTTATCGAAAAACTGCAGAAATAGATTACAGTGTGACCATTGCAAAGGAAGACACCCGACTGTTTTGCACATGAATAATAAAGAAAAGAGTTCGAACTATCAAACTCAGAACTTATCTGTTGAAGTGAACGACTCGAAGGCCTGCTCCATCCGCTCCGGTACCTCTGCTGGGGCTGGTATCAACGAACGCAAGGTTTTTCACCCCGTGATTCCTGCACGAATAAAAATACTCGGTGGTAAGGAAGAACTTCTTGTTAACGTTGCGATCGATAACTGCTCATCTGACTGCTGGGTTAAAGAAGATTTGATTGACAAGCTTGGCATTAAAACTACTGAAACTAAAGTGACATTAGCAACCATAGAAAATGCTAATATGAAGACTAAAACTAGAGTGATGAACAATCTAATAATCAGTGATATCGACGGAAATAACAGCATTGTCATACCAGTCGTATATACAAGAAGCGAGGCTCAATGGCCTTTCTCAATTGCAGACATACCTTCCAACGACGACATTGAAGAATATGAATACCTGAAGGATGTCCCGTTCAATTTCACCACTCAACCAATTAGTCTACTTCTCGGTATGAACGTGCCGTCGGTCATGAAGCCTCTTCAAATCGTCGACCGGGAACCCGATGAACCATACGCTTCGCTTCACACTCTTGGCTGGGCTCTTAACGGTCCTGTTAATCGAGAAAAGGTGAAATCTATTTGTAACAAGATAACTCTAAAACAGGAACCTTACTTGCACAAACAAATTGAAAACTATTTCAACAAAGATTACGAAGATACTTCACTTGAAACAGTGATGTCGTCTGAAGAAGAGCATTGGTTACAGAAAGTAGGTTCTAGCAAGAAAAAGTTGGAAACGGGTATCTACGAATTCTGCCTACCATTCAAGACAGGGGATGCGTCTCTGCCTGACAACCGAGATCAAGCATTGAATAGATTTCGTTCCCTAGAAAGAAAGCTGCAGTCGAACGTTTCATTCGGTCAACAATATAAAAGGTTTATGGAAGACATGTTGCTTAAAAACTACATAGAAGTTGTCCCACAAGAAGAGCTGAAGACTCGGTCTGGGAAAAAATGGTACTTGACTCATCATGGCGTTTTCCACAAGCAAAAGAAAAAGATCAGAGTAGTTTACAACTGCTCTCTACCATACCATAATGTTTCTCTTAATGATGTATTGATGAAGGGACCTGATCTTGCTAATGATCTAGTTGGAGTTCTTATAAGATTCAGACAGGAAAAGGTGGCATTTGCTGCCGATATAGAACAAATGTTCTATCAAGTGAAGGTGCGCAAAGAAGATCGAGACTACCTGAGATTCTTCTGGTACGACATGAAAGACAAAACTAAGCTTCTCGAGTACAGACTTACCGTGCACGTGTTCGGTGCGACCAGCTCGCCAAGCGTTGCTAACTATGCACTAAAGCAAACTGCAGTAGACAATCCGCTGTGCAGTGAAGAGTGCGCGAACGCTGTTGACAAGAGCTTTTATGTCGACGACTTGTTAGTATCTGTAAGAGACGAAGAAAAAGCACTTTCGTTAATCAATGAAATTAAAGATACGACTTACTCAGCAAAATTTAAGTTGACTGCGTTCCATAGCAATTCTAAGCATTTGCTTCAGAATTTGTCATCGGAGGAACTGTCGGTAAATTTGAAGAAAATAAATTTGAAAGTTGATTCAACACCGACAGAAAAAACTTTGGGCCTGAACTGGAATACAAGCGAAGATAAGCTGAGCTTTACAGTGAAGCCATTCCACGAAAGCAAAATTTCGAAGAGGTCTGTGCTTGCTTATTTGGCAACAATTTACGACCCCATAGGCTTAGTGTCCCCTTGTTTCATTACTGCGAAGAAGATATTTCAAGAATCATGCCGCTTAAAAATCGATTGGGATGACAACCTACCCGAAAATTTGACTCTCAAATGGAAAAGTTGGTGTTCAGATATCATGCAATTAAACAACTTACAAACAGACCGCTGTATGAAAAAATGTGAAGCTGAGACAGTCGTAATGCACACATTTGCTGATGGCAGCGAGACTTCATACGGTGCCGCAATTTATTTGAGCTTCACAGATCAGACTAACACGGTTACGTCTTGCTTGGTATTCTCCAAGTCCCGCTTAACTCCTTTGAGCCGGTCTACGCTGAAAACCATTCCTCGTATTGAACTCAACGGTGCGAAACTCGCGGTCGAAATATCTGAGAAAATAAAAAACGAAGTGAGCCTCAAAATTGATGATCATCATTATTACACGGATAGCCAAACAGTTTTAAGATACATCAAAAATGAGAAGAAACAATTTCAGAGATTCGTCAGTAACAGAGTAGCTTACATAAGGAATTACTCCAACATTGACAACTGGCATTACGTACCTTCCAAAAAGAATCCCGCTGATATAATAAGTCGTGGGGTTTCGGTAAAATCTTTGTCCAGTTCCTCTTTATGGTTCAGAGGACCTGACTTCATTAATACGTACCCGCTGGTTCCTCCGGCTGTAAATTACAACCGCAATATTCCAGAGGACGATGAAGAAGTTAAAAAATCGGCAACGGCATTGTCCACGAAACCAACATCGCAGCTCTCTCCAACCGAGATTCTACTGTCGTCCTCATCAGACTGGTATAAACTGAGACGAAAAGTTGCATAGATGCAGCGATTTCAAGATTTCTTGCGAGGCAAGAAATTACAAAACTCGTTACTCTCTGTCCACGAACTTGAAAAGGCTGAAATTTCCATATTGAAATTTGTCCAATGTAAGTATTTCAATCTGATTTTGGAATGCTTGCAAAACGTAAAACCTCTTCCCCAAAGGGAGCCACTAAAAAAGCTTTCTCCCTTTATTGACGAAAACGGCATTCTGAGAGTCGGCGGCAGACTTGACAACATGGCTGCAAGCTTCGAAACCAAACACCCTGCAATTCTACCAGCTGATTCCGTCATATCACGCCTCGTCATGAAAAACGCCCATGAGAAAACCGGTCACATGGGTAGACAGGCGATGCTGACCAACGTGCGCTCAAAATATTGGCTCATCAATGGGAACAGCTTAGCGAGGAAAATATTGAAGGAATGCATTACTTGCAGAAAAAACTATGCTAAACCCTGTAGCCAACTCATGGCCGTGCTGCCAAAACCAAGAGTAACTACCGATGAACCGCCTTTCACGACGACCGGCATCGATAATTTCGGACCCTTTTACGTCGTTAATGGTCGCAAACAGGAAAAACGCTATGGCGTTATTTTCTCGTGCTTTGCAAGCAGGGCGGTGCACATAGAAGTAACGAGAACTTTAAGCACAGACTCTTTCATAAATGCACTCCGGAGATTTATTAGCAGACGAGGTTCTGTAAAAATGGTTTACAGCGACAATGGCACAAACTTCACGTCAGCTAATAAACAATTGAAAGAAAATGTGATACAATGGAATAAAAAGGTCATAAATGATTTTCTTCTTCAAAGGAACATCGAGTGGAGTTTTAACCCTCCATATTCATCACACTTTGGAGGAGTCTGGGAACGTGAAATTCGTTCAATACGCAAGGTTCTATCCGGACTTTTGTCACAACAGCCTAATCGCTTCAATGATGAAGAATTATCGACCCTGTTCTGCGAAATAGAAGCTATTCTAAACAGCCGCCCGCTCACGCCTGTATCAGACGATCCCGAAGACTATGAAGCGCTCACACCAAACCACCTGCTGTTGCTGAATTCCGCGCCGACGCTACCTCCTGGTGTCTTCAACGAGGAAGACTGCTACCTCCGTCGAAGGTGGCGTCAGGTTCAATACCTTAGCAACTTGTTTTGGACGCGGTGGAGGAAGGAGTATGTAACCTTACTACAAGAGCGACAAAAGTGGTCGCACCGTGCTCGATCCCTGGCAAGAAACGATCTCGTCCTAGTCGCAGACAGCCAACTTCCTCGCAATCAATGGTTGCTTGGGAGAATAACGAAGGTTTTCCAAGATTCGAAGAACTATGTTAGACGTGTAAGAATTAAAGTTTGTAAAAATAAAGATTCCTCTAATAAGTTCGGTACAGTAGAAATTGAAAGACCTATTGTTAAAGTTGTATTTCTGGCACCGAGCTCCTGAAAATATTAAAGTTCGTATTTTACTAGATATTCATTAAATTTGTAATATATGAAACCGAGAGATTTGATGTCTAGTTGACGAACTAATACAGCTCATTAAATTAAGCATCTCTTGTGGAAGGCTACCTTGATACGAATTAAATTGTGATGAATCGGCAAGGCAATTGCGATAATATTAGAGTAAATTGTACTCTGGTAAATTTTGTGTAAAATTTAGGGGCTGGTGTAAGTGCCGTCCGCTTTTGTTTCTTTTTCTCCGTAATTTGTACTGACACACTTGACTTCAGTTGGACTCAGTGTCTGGCTTATTTCATTCTGTTTCCGGACGGTGTGGAGATTACTCAAATATTCTACCATGTTCTGCATATTAAAACCTTGTTCGTGCCATGCAATTTATATTTTGATTTGTTTTGCTTTGTAATTTAAATCTGTTCATCTTTTGTTTCAGCTTTCTATATTATATACACTATTCGAAACCGTTCATATAATAAAGTCGAAGAACGAAAACGCGTATCGAATAAATGAAAAGAAATTTCCTATTTCATAATTGCTACGGCAATTATAGACAGTTTGTTAGTTTTTAATGTCGCAATAGGTGCTGTTACAGTGTGATTCCCAATTACTTCTTAAAAACTTTGAATATGAATTTTATTGATTGTAGTGCAGATATTTGAACGTTCTATGTGTTGGCAAATTCAGAATTTATACTGAATGAAAGTTCTAACTACAATTTTATGTTGATCGACCCGATTCGATCGTTACTCTCATCCGTAGAACTTTCTCGTCAGCTGGAGCGTTCAAGCTGAGTTTAATTTCTTAAAATCAGTCATGTGAAGGGTGTTTTAGTGATATTTATATCAAAGTCGATAGATTGCTCCTTCATCATATTTTTCTATTTCTATGGTAATCTAGAAATGATCCTACTTGAAAATAGTTTTTTTTGAGGAAAAAATTTAAAAAGTGCTCGAAGCTAGTTCTTCTGTCAAATAAGATATATACTGAAGGCCGTGAAAAAAGTGCGATAGCCCTCTCAAGGAAGTGTTACAGAATTTGCCTGTTGCCTGAAAGAAACCGCTGCAGGGGCGAGTTGGCGTTAATACACCTTCAAACATAGCAGTCGCATCAAGTAAGTATTTTATGCATATGTGAATAGTTCTTTTGAGTATTGGTCGTTTTGTGATAGGCTACACATATACCGAATATTATATTATTTTCAAATACTTGAGTTTTAAACCTATTAGGTATAATTGTAATTTAATATATATATAATTGAATATGAACAGGATATTATAACGACCTCCATTTATGGTTGCCAGTTCAATTTCTACTAAAAACTCCCATCATTTTACTTGCAATCGATATTGTAGAATTAAATCCAACATTACATAATTTCAACCTACTTGAATTTCAACCGTGCTGTAAACCGCATCATTAACTGTAGGTTGACCGTTAACATTAAAGAGTTTCCCTTTTATTTAATTGAACATAACATGACTTGTCATAACTCACCCTCACAAAGCTTAACTTAACCTTGCTCTACATGTGCCCTGCTTTTAAATATAAAAACACATGAAAATTTTCGTCAAGAAACCTATATAGTTTCCAACATTATAATTTATCGGTTAAGTTTTAAGCAGTCATCCACACTAGCACCTTTAGGGGCGGAATAATTGTAAATCTTCTGCCGGAAAATTTGGTAAAGCTCTATTGTTAAGATGCTAAGGAGGGATAGAGAAGTTTAGCTATCAGGAAAAATGTGCTACACGTCCTTACCTTGACATATCTGGAAATATCTCATACACGCGTTTTTACTTTCAGAAGAATTGGATTCATCCGAGGACTCTGAGCAAGGTGCTGAACCTGTCTCCCAACTGCTGAATTTGTTCGCGACCTAAGCCAGTAAGAATTACGTTCAGATAACGATGTTTCTTTCACATTGATATGTGCCCCTCAGAGGGATACAACTGTTGTATCTATGGGAATTAGCGCTCCCAGGGGAACTATGTGAGGGCCCGAGCTAAAGGTTAGGTAGGTCCTTTTTGTTGAAATAGAATAAGTTTTGTTTTGTTACGTACCATCTATTTTCGGTTCACTGCTGTCCTGTTTTTCAGCACCTCTTCTTCAACTTTTTCTTGTTTCATGATCTTCTTTCTTGGCTTTCTGTTTCTGTGCACTTTGTGCATAGATTCCTCGTTCCCTCAACTCCATACTAAATGGTGCTTTCCTACTTCCTCTCTTGGAACATCTTCGTCGTGGTTAAAGGAGGCTAACACTTTCTTATATGATAATAATAATAATAACAAAAATAATGATAATCACATTGATATGTGAACTTCGTTTTATTTTGTATTGTTTATGAGTCCGTTCATCAAAAGAAATCTATTATAGTACATGTTGAGTGCTAATCTATTTTATGTATTGCTGATTTTATGCGTGATATTTTAGGTGCGTAATGTATTGGGACGGTCTACTATTGCTTTACATCTTTTTCTTCGATATATCTCGATAGGAATTTGATGGAATGGTTTCTTTTCTACATATACGATGACACTATTAAAAATAGAAGGAATAAATCTCTACTTTTGTTAGTTTTAAAAGCTGTGTGTGTAAATTCATACATTGCACTATCGTTAGTGTTTATTTTACCTTTGACTATATCGGTAGAAGGGCTCTGCCAAGGAATTTGATTCCGTTTTTATCAATGGTATTCGATTTTGAATCCACGATTAAGTAAATCCTGTGAAAAGTTGTATTTTAATTCATAGAAATGCATCTTCTCAGGGAACTCAAAGAATATCTAGTTCCATGGTATTGCAGGGAACAATTCCAATATATTTTGACGTATTTTATTACTCAATTTACCCAATTATGGTGCATATCATCTTCCTTCAAATTAAGCATTTTAATATCCATTTCGTTATATGCAGAAATTTTTTTGAAATGACTCAAAAACATTAGTTGTGTTTCTGGTTTTGAGTACTATAATGTACATATGAACATCTTTCCATTTACCTTACAAGACTATCATAAGACCTCTTAAATAATATTTAAGAACATACTAGGTAAATAATTTTATCTTTCCTTCCATTTCCAGTTCCGTTGCTTCGCCAAAAAAATGGAAATAGCTGCCATTCAAAGTCAACACGATCGCATGGAGTGTAAAGTTGAGATATTAAACGATCAAGTTGCTGGGATCGCCTTGCTTCGAGAGGAGCATCATTACTCAGAAAAATCTGCAAACGTAACACCAGATCGAGGATTCGCGCGTGCGACTTCAATGGAAGACTGGACTACATACTTCAGAGCGAAGATTTTGTAAGTTGTATTGTGGTCAAATAATTGTTAATATATCCCTCCATTTATATCAAATTGTCATTTAAATATTTGTGAATAGTGAATTTGACGCTTCTTCGTTATGATGGGGAGTTGGCGTGAAATATGCGCGAAAAACTTAGACAAACACAATCTTTCATTTCGGCAGGCACAAGTCTTCGTAGAGAGACTTCAAAGCTAATATGCTGCCGAGGATTCAAACAAAATTGTAAGCTAATGTACTTCGGAGTTGTGGAGAAACTAACATTTTTAAATATGTCTTACAGTTTCCTGTTCTCAAATTTTCAGGTTCCATATCTGATGACCGCCAGGGAAGCAAACCTTAGTCGCACGGTGACCGCGATGTTGAAAATCGTACTCGCAGGAAACCTAGCGACAGAATTCTCCATGCCAGGTTTAGGCCCCCACAGACTGAGGACCAAATCAAGTTTGACAACTCCGCTCCGCCGCTTGTGCAGTAATCGAAAGTGAGTAACCATGATACCATGTACTTCAGAGTATTGTTACATAAAACTAATTCATATTTGCAAATCATGTTCACAACATTTGATTGTTTGGTAAATCTGAAGGATATGTCAGTTATCGGTTTTGTAAATTATGATGCCTTAGCATAGTTAATAAGATCGGAATAAACAAGTTTTCTTCTATGCACTTTCCGTCTCAAATGAGTATTTTATTAGTTATAATAACGGTAAATGACTTACCGCAACTCCAGTGTTTGAAGCGGCAAGTTATTCAAGGAGCACGTCGGACAGCAACACTGCAATGCGCACTCGCTTCCAGCGCGATCGTCATCAAAGACGAAACCAAACCTACCGCTATACCTCGTTAAATACTCATTTGACGAAAAAAGTGTATATATGAAAAGTTGTTTATTTCGATGTTATTACCATGATTCAAGCAACAAAAATTCGAAAATCGATGAGTAGCTGTTTATTCGAGCACATTCGTCATCAAAGACGAAACTAAACTTACCGCTATAAATCGTAAAATACTCATTTGAGACGGAAAGTGCATGGAAGAAAACTTGTTTATTTTGATTCAATTGATTAGATTCAGGCACGAAAAAGTCGAAAATCGACAACTGACATATCCTTCAGATTTACCGATTGTTTTTAATTTAGTGCGTAAAATAAAAGAGTAGGATACAGCCTGCAATAATGTGTTGCGAACGACCTTCTTCATATTTTTATCTTCATTGCAATGCAGATGCTCTTGCTCGAATTCCCGAGTACCGCAACGAGCCTAGGAGTAAAGTAAAATCTGCCTTTCAGAAAGCTCTCATCTCATAGCTAAGCTCTGCTGAATAATGTTTTACGAAGTTTCACCAGGATAAACTTACAATCTCATGTAGGTTCACAGATAACAAATTTTGTACCAAACTTCTATTGTTTAATGAACAACTCCAGTCACCCACTCCCCACAATTATGTTCTAACGCCCTTTTTCGACGAGACGACTACGTGCTATATCTACTTATTAGTCATCCACTTTCAGTTGCGAGTGGTATGCATGCACATGAATTTCGAAACATGACTTCATGAGTATATATTTTAACACTTTGACGTCAATTGGTTAAACTGAGATTCAATTTTCAACTAAAATTTGAAGTCGATTAAAGTTAGCTATTTTGAAAATGCAAACAATAACCGGATCCGGCCGTCATTTTGCTTTAATTAAATATTCATTAAAAATTTAATTTGTGATACCGTTCGGTCAGCAGCATTAGAAAAATCCCCTCCTAGACCACCGGTAGAGTATGTTGCGCTGAAAGTGTAAATGATGATAGTAGTCATTTCGAGCGATACTATAGTGTGGCCTGTTATTAAATCGGGGATGAGGGGAGTGCCGGGTACACATGACCATCATTCACTCACTGAATCTCAACTGACCATCATTCACCATGCTCATTGAGCACGTAGCACTGAAATTAGATTTTTTCATGTGCTTACAACGACAGATTGATAGTATAATATAGGTGTTTTCAAATTATTCTAACACAATTTATTTTTCAACATTTCAACTTTGCGAAATTGTTTTAGTTCTCCACGTGTTAGAATACGAAGTTAGTCACATATCATTTCACTGAAATGAACACCTAATTTCTTAAAAATTCTACATATATCAGTCAATAAAAGGCAACATTTCGATGTTACTAACATTTTCAGGATGCCAAAGACAAAACAAACAATCACTTTGATAAAACTATGTCAGTCCAAAACGTAAGCTACATCCGACTGAAAATAAATATTGGTAATCCGATTGCGATATGACTAGGTAGGACTTACTTTGTGCAAGACTAAAATTACAGATGCCTAGTTATTGATCACCAGATATTCATATGGTAACGGCACCAGAGATGAAGGCAAAATGAACGATCTACCGGAAGTTCCAAACGTCTAAGCCGCAGTCCTACAGAACAATTTTAGAGCAAAAAATAATATGTACTTTCGTTGAGGGTAGGTTCAATTTTATAAATCTGCAGTGCTTCTATAACTTGAATTCTATACCGGTGAAGCCGATTTTATACGGAAGGTACGTGGACGATATTATCGTTGAAATTGAGATGGTAGAGCAGTTGGAGATGTTGAGGAATTTGGTGACTGATAATCCGGTGTTACATTTACGTATGAGATGGGTGTGTAAGTGGGAAGCTGGCATTTCTTGACGTTTCAGTTGAAGAATCTCAGAGTGCTTTTCGTATAACTGTGTATGTCACCCTCGCATGCTGGTGGAACCAGAAACTGTGATTGTGATGCAGCGCATGTGTATTATGAAGGTGTTATCCATACCTTGTTAAAGAACATTTATGAAGTGTGCAGCAGCTGGGCTAGTTTTCATTCAGAAATGCTACGTGAAACCAATACATCCAGATATGTCATTAAAACTTCGTGTGTACTACAAAATCACAAAATCA
Source organism: Morinoia aosen (assembly GCA_030386875.1). Taxonomy (NCBI): domain Eukaryota; kingdom Metazoa; phylum Arthropoda; class Malacostraca; order Amphipoda; family Talitridae; genus Morinoia; species Morinoia aosen. The sequence continues at coordinate 6,194,595 of CM059569.1, forward strand.
GTGATCTACTTAGAAACAATATTTCCAGATCCAGTCAGTGACCTTGGCCGAGGCAATGTGATTTTTCAGTTCGAATGTAACAGGATAGACCGCAAGTCTTTCAGCAAGTGTTGCATTGGCATGACTAGAATGACACTGAAGCAAAGATTAATCTCGCACAAATATTAAGGTTCCGTTTTTAATCATTTCCGTGTTGATCATAGCTGTAAGCCCTCAAAGGAAGATCTGTGCTCAAATGCAAAAAATTTGTATAATGTTGTTTAAAGGTGCATATTCAAATAATAAGTCATAAACTTAAACTTAGCCTCAACGAAATTACAAATAATTTTTTGTTCTAAAATTGTTCAATAGGACTGTGGCTTGTAGACGTGTGATATCTCCAGTTGTTCATTCATTTTACCTCTATCTCTGGTGCCGTTAACATGTGAATATCTGGTGTGCGGTAAGAACTAGTCATCTGCAATTTCAATCATGTACCGAATTACCCTACCTAGTCTTCTCGCATTGTGATATTTGATACCAATATTTGTGACACCAATATTTTTGTTCTGTCTAATCTATCTTAAATCAGTGATTATCTATGTATTCTAACATGTTTAGAACTATTGAAACACAAGTAAGTCGATATTTTTCTCTACCAAAGTTTTTTTCAGACAGTATACCCTTATTAATTAAATGAGTAAAGCTACTGATAAGGAATCTAAAACGAAGGATAAACTTTACACACCTATGCTGTGAGGAGCATTTATTCACGCTAAAATTTGACCAGGAAACTATTAAATGTATTTCGTACTCAGAATATTTATTTGTTGGATAGCAATCCTATACCCAACTATTTTTTTCACCAGGGTCAGTTGACTGGCATAGAGGAGAGGCAAGAGACCCGTCACTTATCATTCAGCTATCACTTGGGCATTTGAAAATTGTACACCAGCCCTTGACGAGCCAGTTTTACTCGAGTTAAACGGAAATCAACTGTGTATTCTAAGATGAAGTGTCACAGAAGGTTTAGACCCTTCAGAGCATAGAACTACTATATCAATGGGAACTAGCGATCCCAGGGGAATTTCTGAGGCCCAGCTGAAGGTAAGGTATGCATTCCTTTTAATTTCATATACTTTTGTTTTCTTGGTTCGGAATAAATTAATGTTTTCTATGTTATGAAAGTTGGTCGCCGCAAGAAAAGCGTCAGCAAACGTGCTGGCGTTGAGATTCCTTTTTTTGCAGCTTACTGCTGACTTTTTCGCTGTTTATTATGTTCTTTAACTTCTATCATGTTTCATAAACTTCTGTGTATCATGTTGATTCTGAAAACAAGGTGTTTCACGCCTTGTTCATAGATTACCCGTTTGCTTAATTCCCTACAAATTTATTCGTTCCATCTTCTACTCTCTACAACGCATTAATTTGGACAGGGAGGCTTATCCTGAAATTCTAGATTTAGCTTAAATAAAGGAGTAATTTTAATGAAATATTTCATTTATACCTTTTTGAGTGCTTATATTGCCGATCGTACTTTGCATTTTCGTAAAAAAATATTAGCAATGAATACCTTAGATGTCAAAACATGTTTTACTAACTGCGAGTCAAGTATGTGATCGTAGAAATAAGACCAGCGCAATCTATGCTGTAATTGGACAGGTCTGCTTAATTATCGGCCAAGCTGAGCCGTTATTTTTGTTTCTTAACATAATTAACAGCGGGCGGGGGTAAACATTTGAGTGTTTTAAAACCAAGCTTTCTCATCAGAAACTCTCTGCCACGCTCAGCGAAGTTTTTGTTTTGAAGAGCAACACTCAAATATATATATAAATATATCTGAGTGTTGCTCTAAAAAAACTACAACTTTCGAAAAAAACTTTCGGCCGCGTACAGCCGAGATTCATCGCCTTTAAGCGATCCTAAAATACAAACATATATATATATATATGTATATGTGATTATGCATGTATATATATATATATATTTGAGGGTCGCTTAGAGGCGATAAATCTCGTCTGTGCGCGGCCGAAAGTTTTTTTTTAACGCCAAATTCAAGGATGGCCATCCGCGAATCATGTGCGTATCGCCGGTGAAATGGGTCGAGCAGGGACGTATCATGGACTTGACATGTATGACCATCGCGGACGGCCGCGTACGTATCTGAGCCAAAAGTTCGTCCTCAAGTGGACATTTCGCCTACGATTCGGAGGTGATATACCCATTTTACGTCCCTTAGGTTCTTCCTTACCCGGCCATAACACATCGGCGATACGTCCTTGATTTTCAATTGGGTAACTCTACTTGCAGCAAGCCTCCGGAAGCAGTACAAGCCACAAAATGGGAAACAAATCCATTGCACAAAAAAACAATTATGTGCTCACCAGGTATACTTTCATTTCAATTTCCTTCCAAATATGGCATTCATGATTTAAATTTGGTGATGATAATTATGATTATTATCAATAAAAAATGTTATTGAAGAAAATCGTGATTAAAAAGTTTGACTTTAACTCAGAAGCAATTTATACATGTAGATCCACAACTAAATCCAATATGCTAGGCCCTACACTGGAGCATTTCACATCAAGCAGGGCGAAAAACCACAATGGAATTTCTTCGCACATTAGACTAACTAGCCTAAATTATCGAGACTAAATAGAAAATTATTTAATTTACCATTTATTGATACTGAACACAAATTTATTTAATATTTTTTCAACACACAGCACACATGCGTCAACAAATAGGGAACTAAATATGTCCAATAACGGGATGAGAACGTCGGTAGAAGCCGCTCTGGCTTTCACAATGCACTTTATTCACGTTGAGCTGCCTAAATTGTCAATATCCAATAGAATTTCCTTTGAATCAATATTTATAATATTGAATACACAAAGTTACAACAATTTCATTCACGAACACTCCGAGTTAACCTTTAGCGGTCGGCGCTCACCCGAGCGGCGCCATGCATGAAGTCACCGGTCGAGCAGTACGAGCTCAGAGTCACTTGCAGGCGGGAAATACTTGCAACTTAGTTTCCGTGTTTACCGCACCGAGTTTCATGCACTCGTAGTGAGAATATTTCATACAATATAGTATGCAAACATACATATTTTAATGGTAGTAATAAAGGGCAAATTATTGTTTTTTTTTAAATTAAAATGCTATCGCATCACTTTCTTCGAACCTGCTTCATACACTTTCGAATGAAGAGACTGCTTTATTGTCCGAATCACTGCTCATACTAACGTCTGATTTGACGTCACTTAGTACTTCCTGTAAGGCATCTTGAAGTTCATTTTCTTTTAGAAACTTTCTTTTCGCCATATTGAAGGGATAGAACCTAACCGGGAGAGGAAGCACATGCACAACTGTACCTCGTGAAGGAAAAAGGGTGACTAACGAATGCGATAAGGATGAGCTCGACAGGGACGACAGCAGCTTCAGATGGTTGCCAGATGCACATTCTGTCGCTAGTCATCATATGATCATGTCAGCGACAACACTTATGTTTATTTGTTATTGTTTCATTGTTATATGTTATTTTCATGTTTATATGTTATTGTGCTTCATTAATTTATTCGGACCACTATGAAATCCAAGTTTACAGCTTCTTACATAACTGGTAGAAACCAATTTGCTGCAAAGAAGTGCGTCCTACCATTGAAAAAAGAGGGACAAAACTTAGTAACATAAGAATAATTTCTTGAATTCCAAGCTGATAAATATCAAAAAACAATTGCTGGGAATGAACTCATGAAATGATAACATGAATATGGATCACATATTTAGTTTTTTGAGGAATTATACGGGCATTATTTAGTGCTTGAATCAATGGGAAGAACTGCCATATTATCGAAATATATGAAATAACAAGAGTTAAGTAAATAAAAACACAACATTGAAATGGCATTTTTTTACATTTTCTTGCTTTTCATTCTCTGAAAATAAGAATCCCATAAGACAGCCACTTCCTTAAATAATATTGCTGAGCGCTTTTTTTCATATGTAATATAGTCGAATATTATTTATTTTTTGGTACATAGCAACTCAATTGGGAGAATAAAGTTTATTTGCGCAAATGTACACACTATGGTCCAAAGTCTAAATTTGGGCTGGCCACTACGCAGCCATGTTTAAAAACCACGTGCAGCCCACATTATTAGGTTTAGTGACCTAACCATATTTTACCCACCTTTTGCCCATGTGTTTATATATATATATATATATATATATATATATATCACCATTGCCCATCTGATTCCCATTGTCCCATGTGGGCCCCATATGGGCCCCATGACCGTCTTCTACTAGGGAACAGATTTTTACAAAGATGAATTTGTCGCTACCTTATTTAAACAATCTACTAACGAACCTAATAGGCACAAGAAAGGCTGCACCGTTGCTTGCAGGTTGGAGACGTCGTATTGGTAAAGGAACTTAATCTTAAGCAGACGTCTTACCCCCTCGGAGTAATCAGATCTGTTCAAAAGAACGACCTAGAAGAGGTGACTGCTGCAAAGGTCTTAATAGGTTCTACGAGTGAAGTTGTATTTAGGCAGGCTAGCTCTCTTGTCCTACTAATACCTTCTTCTTTCCATGCAGACCAATCTGCCGACTCTGCACAGGGTGGTATTATTGCACCTGATTGTGGAGACGCAAATTCATTTTCTCATGCATTTAATTCTACTGGTCGTATTCCGAGAAGTGCTGCCATTAAGTGTTCTGAACGGCTGCGCAGTAAGTTACGGAGCGACCAGGCTTAGATTAAGGATTAGGTTTAAGTTTAGAGTTCAAAGTTTCGAGTTTAGAGTTAAAAGTTTCTTGTTGAAAGTTTACGTTTGAATAAAATATATTGAAGCTTTATTCCTAAGCTTGTTGTTCCCTTTAAAGAAAAAAATTGCTTTTTATTCCATAAAATTCAATACCGAGCCGAGAGTAAAGAAAACAAAAATAATCTCAATAAAAAGAAACTCATTCACTGGTAGGGTGCTCTAGTCACGTGAATTTTCCGGTTTACTTCTGCTATGACTGAACGCTGGTAGAACAATCCGTCGTGTATATCCCTCAAAAGTTTTACCAGCAGAACACCTTTCACCAAGCAGCTGCCTCGTGCCTCTACCCGTTACCAAGGAGCTTTAATGGAATGGAGGCGACATCAGTGCTCTAAAGTGAAGCCAATTTTCGGTAGCTGTAGGGTATACGGGCACACACACGGAGATGGGGCTCAGTGCGTGTCAGACATTCAGCGTGACAGGGCGCCGCTTATCCACGCTGCGGTCAAGGACGAGTTTTTTCAATATGAGTTTCTTCATCATTCAGCGAGGACGCAATTGAAATATATGCCTAAGAAAAAAATGTATAGCACAGAGTAGCGCAAGTCTGCCATTTAACAGCGCGGTCTTCAGTCGCTGATGATGGAGGTGGTGCTACCCCTCCACTGCAACACCACCTCCACACTGGGACCCAATGCCAGGTGGGCGGGGCTTGGGTCGGCAAAATTGGCTTCACTCGCTTGCCGGGCAAAAGATAGTGATGCCGCCTCCATTCCATTGAAGCTCCTTGCCCGTTACCTCTATTTCATCGTAACTTCGAGGCGTTTCCCCGGGCCATTCCGTCCGCTCTTCCTTGGCTACGATGAGCGTGAGCTTCGTTCGTTGGAATGCGACCTAAATTGTTGGGGAAAACATGAGGGGCTAAACTTCTCCTCACCGCACTGCACTGCCCCGCCTTCCTCTTCTCGGCACCCATGACTGTGGGAATCCGTGCCTGGACGGGAGTCTTCGCGTCTCCTCTGCGTCGTCAACGGAACTCTCTACTTGATGGTAGCTGAGGTTAGTTCACGTAGACTTGGCGAGGTCTACCAGTGATTTAGCTGCCACTGAGCTTCCATAAGATCTGCTCCCGTAACTTCACCTGGTGAAGTAACTAACCTTGAACTATAACTATAACTTACCTTGAACTATTGCTATAACTATAACCTACACATAATTATAACTTGAACTAGAACTTACCTATAACTAGAACTTACCCATAACTAGAACTATAACTTGCCTATAACTAGAACTATAACTTGTCTTTAACCAGAACTATAACTTGCCTGTAACTAGAACTATAACTTGCCTATAACTAGAACTATAACTTACCTATAACTATTAGCAGAACTATAACGTAACTTTATAACCGTCTGCCTACAGCGATCGCAAAAACGGAATTATATATTCCGTTGATATCAAATTCATGTATTTTTCTTTCTATTTTAACCAGGGCACGACTAACTGAAGTGGCCCGAGAAGATCGCGCCCATTGATCTTCTCTACTTGGTGGCTGTATGCAGCGAGCTGCTGGCAATTTCTAGGTTGTCTACTTAATTATTCGCCTCTGAAATGTAAATTGTCGCGAATAAATTCTCCCGTGTGCGCGAGTGATGTGTCGTCACTTACTATTGCCATCTATGTTTGTTTTATCTTGAGTTCTGTGTCTTGATCGCACCTTTATAAGCCGAACTTGTCGAGCTTGGGGTGCTCTATCAATATCAGCTCTTACCTGTGCCGATGACACCTGGCTATCAATAAACACTGCCGCCAAGCTTCCATCGTGTTTACTTGCCCCACACATTGTTGGCACAGTCTGCGGTGAACTCACGTGCGCGTGTATATTTAATTAAGAGGATAAGAAGTGTCCAGAAGCTGGCTAATTGAAACATTATACAGTCTCAAATGTGTAACGAAAACAGTAACCGACTGTGGCAGCCGCAAGCATCAGTGTTTGTATTCGGTTTCAAAATACCAGTGGAAGTGTTGGTGGAAGCTTACACCGATTTCACGGTTTGGCTAAATATTGGATCACCATTTCGCACTAGAATACTTGTGTACGAGGCAGGAGAAGATATTGAAATTGTGTTTCAAATCACAATCGCCGCATCCGCAGCAACGAGTATTGAGTGAAGGAACAACTCTGTGAGTGATCAAGCACTTGGTGTGGATAAATTACTACGAAACGTCACCTAAATACAGTGTCACATAAATTACAAACTGTAGCAGAGTTAAAGGTATTACGTACTCTGGTACGAAATCAAAAGTTATCATCCACGAATACGTTGTCCGGCATAGTGAAATCATCTGCATCATCTAACGTCGTGTATCATCAGTCGGCGATTTACCCCGCACTTCGACAACGAGCACCAGCGGCGTCTTACACAGCAGCCCGACTCTTTTTTATTGCAGTTAAGTGTTCTCCTGAATTTTTTTTCTTCAGTGCTTGTGTACCGGAGAGCTTTGCTGTCCGAGTTTTTTTTTGTCGCAATGCGGGTATGCACTCAAGGCTCTCAGCCTCTGTCTCTGTCAGTACAGTCAGTCATCTATTGTACGTAGTGAGACGCACTGCGTTACGCAGGCCCTTGGATTAGCAGATTACCGAAACCCTTTTGTTTAATTGCCAAAGTAAGTGCATCCTGTTTTTTGTAGTGCTGTCAAGTTTTGATACAAGGGTTTAGGTATTATGATTTAACCCCAATAAGTAAATTACCCCAATAAGTAAAAAGGTAAAAACGTTTCCGTGTGTGATATGATTTTTTTCAAGTCTTATCAAAGGTACTAGAGTGTTTCTAAGTTCGTCTGGAGAGCTCAAGAAGTTCTCTGGAGATTATATTTCTTGAAGTTTTTACCTTTCCAAAGATCAGTGAGGATTGTGTATTTAATTTTTGTGTATATTATTTGAATTTACATGTGCTTTTTCTCTTTTTGTTTAGCGAGGTACGAAATTATTTTTGCATATCTTTGATTGTGAATAGGGAAATTCTTGAAATAGTTCTGTAGTAGGATCCCTATCAGATTTTTCGGATATCGAACCGGAGTTCGTTCGCACAGAGCCCACAATAACAAAGAGTGGCAGAATAAGTATTCCTACGGTTACTGCTACCCAAGTTTCGACAATGACTACCCCGACTGCTAGTGCTAGTACTAGTAATAATAATGATAGTACTCAGTTAGCTCGCGATATAGTGGCAAACATGCCTCCCAGAGTAGGAACCATAATGTCGAGCGCCGAAATCCCCACCTTTCGTGGTAGACGCAGGATTTCCGATCCAGAGTTCCTTGAGAATAAGTCGTGGGAGACTCACATTATGAACCTTAAGGCCTATATGTCACTGTTGCCAGAGGTCAATATTGATAATGCAAAGAAGGAATTCCTTGTGCGGTCTGCTCATAAGCAAGTGGGTGACTTCAACTCTGTAGTGACTAAGTTGGTAAACAGTGATCTAAATTACACCTTTGATGAAGTTGTAAAAATTTTGAACGACATTTACGTGTGCAAGGGTGAGAAGTCGCTTCACGCCCTTGCATGCGATTTAAATGAACTCCAACTGGTCCGCAATGATGCCTTGGCAGCACAATTAGTAACAGTTTTGGCAAAACTAAGTAAACTGTCTGATCATGTTTTAAATTCAAATACTTTGGGTTGGCAACGTCATCCCTACTACCAAGCTTGCATAACGCAGGCAGAACTCAAACGATTTGTCGCAGACAGTATTGTGTACAGTCTCGCTTTAACTAATTTGGGTCCTTTGTTGGATCAATCCTTTGCGAAGAAAATTTTCGAGTGTCAAATTGGTTCCTCAGAAGAGCTACTGGCACGGTTAATTGCAGCTGTTAGGAGTCAAGCTGAAAACAAGAAAATCATTGCGGCCCAGTACCCAGTCCGAAATGACAGTGAGAGTTATGTAGCTGATGTATCTTATGGTCTTGATGACTGCGCTGAAGCGCAGGACTCCTTTCAGGAGAATGAAGTTTTTTATGGAAATTTCGGAACCCACCGTAGGAATCGTGTAGGGCCACGCAGGATTGCAGGTCCTAGACCCTGGGTGCGAAATCCTCGTGGGAGAGCGAGAGAATTTAGTGGTTACATAGGAGACCGAGCAAATGGGTATTTGGAATGCAATGCCGTGAGGACAGACAGTGGTTCTAGTTCTGGGCAAGTTTCAGGTCCTAGTTTCAGTCAAACTTCGGGTAAAAAACGAGGTTTTCCATTTTGCAATTCATGTTCAGTGGTTGGACACTTTGAATGTAGAGGTAGATCACAGAGAGGTCAGGTTAATGGGAGAGGATGCTTCGCGTGTGGTGGAGCACATTTAGTGAAATATTGTGGAGCCACGGCAAGTTTACGCGGTGGTAATGTAAACAGAGGGAGCATAAGGCGCGGTAGGAGTGAAGTTCATTTTGCAGATGCCGAGCCGGGTGCTCGGGATTTTTTAAGCGAAGAATAGAAACAGGTAGAGGTAGCAGGAAGAAATTGATTTTGTTTGAGCCCGAGGTCAACAACAGCACCCTCGTTAATCTAGAAGCTGTGCTCGAAAGTCCAGATACCACCGAGACAACCAAATCCTTCATTGATCCCTTGTTCAAATGTGAAAATAGGTATAAATTATTGCAAGACGAAGAGCTTGCGGATAGACAAGAGCGAAGCAAAGCAGTTGAGGCTTATTTCTCCGCTAGTGTCGTAAAGGGGAATTGCAATAAAAAAGGCGCTGTTTTGGTTGCATTTAAAGAAAGCAACAAGCCTACAATAATAATTAAAAATAATGACCAGTATTTGAGTGCCTTGCTAGACAGCGGTTCAGAAAAATGCCTAATAAGTTACAGGCAGGTTAAAAATTTGAACGAAGAAGTTAAGCCGAGTCGTCTAATGGTAAAGGGTATTAATGGCAAAAGTAAGGTTAGCGGAGAGGTAGAGTTGTCTATTACCATTCCAGGCACTAAAAAAGTACTAAAAACTAATGCCCTTATAGTAAAAGAGGCAAAATTCAATTACGATCTAATTCTCGGCCGCGATGTTCTAAATGATGCCATCATCAACTTTAAAAATAAACCCTTCATTGGGAGGGTATTTCAATCCACTTTTGCGAATTAAAAATGGAGCCGGTTTTAAGCAGAGAAGCAGTAATGAAACAAATTGTAAACAGCGATATCGGATGTTGCTATTGTGATAAAGAGCGATAGGGTCAGTCACCCAGCTAAAAATAGTAACTACGGAGAGAAAAAAAAAATTGTGACCGCGGCTGAGGCGAGACAGTGCTCAAGGCGGTTGATAGTTCATTGCACTCAGGTGGAAGTGCCTGGTAACTCGATGAAGGTAGTGTACGGTTTCATTAAAAGGGCAACTCCAGGAGAGTATATGATTTTGAAAAGATGTCTTGGAAATGGAGCCTTTGTGGCTGACTCCATTGTTCGTATAGAAGACGACGGCGTGGTGCCGGTGATGATTCTAAATGCACAAGAAGATGCGATTTATTTAACCGAGAATACGATGTCGTGCAATATTGAGTTAATTGCAGCTGATGATGTTGAGAGCGAAATGTATTTCACGAGTGTTGAAACAGCACTCAGAGACGCTAATGATGTTGAAATAAATTCTGACGCAGTGTCGGATACAATGCAGGTTGTCACAGCTGGTGGTGGAATTAAGACCATAGCTGAAGGAAAACTTGGGTTGAATGCTGACGCTCGCGGTAGAAATCAATTTCTCGAAAGAGTTGATGACGAGGAGTTGGGAGTTAATGCACAAGTAGGTGTACCGTGTGGAGAAAAGCAGGAAGCACGACGTGGTTTAACTAATGATGATGTTTCTTGTGATGAAGAGGACATGCAGTTATCTTTAGTAAAATTATTAAATGAATTTCGAGATGTGGTTACACTCGAAGGAGAAACTATAGGCGTTACGAACATTATGAAGCACCGGATTCAGTTGAAACCGGGAGCGCCTGTACTAAATTTAGCACCATACAGAATTCCACATAAGTATCAGGAAGAGGTGATGAAAATCACTAATGAGATGCTTTCGCAGGGTATAATTGAGGAATCTAGCTCAGATTTCAATTTTCCTGTTATCGTCGTTAAGAAAAAAACAGGGGACCTTCGTCCCGTTATAGATTTTCGTGCTTTAAATAATGTTTTAGTGAAAGCCTCTTATCCGATACCCAGAATAGACGAAATATTGTCGACCTTGGGAGGTAACGCGTGGTTCACTAGTTTGGACCTGCGTTCGGCCTTTCATCAGGTCGAATTAGAACAAGAAAGTAGGAGGTTTACCGCCTTCAGCGTTAACTATCGTAAATATCAATTTCAACGAGTCCCATTCGGACTGAGTACGAGCCCGGGAGTTTTTCAGAGAGTGATGACCTCTGCACTTGCACCTATCCTGGGCAAATTAGCATTCTTCTTTTTAGACGATATATTAGTATTTTCCAAAACAAAAATTCAGCATTTGACTGATATTGGAAGCGTACTTAAGATGCTTCGTTCCGGTAATTTGTCTTTAAAGCTTGAAAAATGCCATTTCTTCAAAAAAGAGATTGAATATTTAGGACACATTATTGCCGCAGATGGTATTAAATGTAAATATTCGCAGAAATTGCAAGACTGCAGAGCCCCCGTAAATGTTAAAGAATTGCAACAGTTCCTAGGTTTAGCAAATTATTTCCGTAATTTCTTACCTAACTTTGCTGAGGTAGCTCACCCTCTGTACAATCTGTTAAGAAAAGACGTTGGCTATACGTGGACTGACGAATGCCAGAAGAGTTTTACTTTTATCAAATCTGCTCTGACGTCTGACACAGTTTTAAGACATTCTGACTACACTAAGGATTTCCACGTATTTACGGACGCGTCTAACTCTGGAATTGGAGCCGTCCTGATGCAGACAGATGATTCAAGTGATCGAGTTATGCGACCTGTGGCTTATTATAGTAAAAATTTGAATTCTAGCCAGAGGCGATATTCAACTACTAAGAAAGAATTTTTCGCAATTTTTTCGGCTTTAAAATATTTTATATATTTAATTACTGGATACCCTATTAGGGTCTACACAGACCACCGCCCCTTGGCACCACTTTTCACAAAAAGACTGCCTGAAGATACTAACATGGCGTGTTGGTGTATAAACGTTCATTCATTTGATCCTATTGTTAAATATCTACCCGGCAAGCAAAATGTCGTAGCAGATTATCTGAGCAGATTACCTGTAAACAATGAAAAATTAACCATTAAAGAACTAGAGCTTTGTAATGCGCTGGAATCCGCGCTTGAATCCTACGTCTGCATTGTGGAGACTAGGTCACAGAAAAAAGGCATGATGACGAGACATGAGGTAGTTGACCCGCCGCCTAGAGACAGTGCTGACGACGCAGCAAACAAAGAGACTCGTCCCAAGCTTCTAGACTATGTACCAAAGGAAGAGGAAATTTCTTGGACTATAAAAGAATTTATTGACGAACAAGAAAAAGACCCATTTTGCATGGAAGTTAAGGACGCTTTACTGCACGGTAGTATTTCGAAAATTCCAGACCTACAGAAATTTTTAATTTTGAATGACATTCTATATCGACGTAGACAAATTGACTACAGACCTAGCACCATTTTGAAAGCAGTGGAACCTAACTCTTTGATGGGTAAAGCTATTTTAGCTATTCACGCGATGTACCATACGGACGACGTGCACACATTGTTCAAGTTTAAGCTTAAATATTTTAATCATTTGGAAAAAACAATTGTGGGAAAATTTGTAAAAGATTGTGAAGTTTGTAAATTAATTAAGGCAAGACCTTCGGTTACCATTAAAATTTTGACTGCTCCGATAGCGAAAGATCCGTTTGAGGTTGTATCTATGGACCTCCTTGGGCCACTAAAGCTTACAGATAACGGCAATAAACACATCTTAATTATTATAGATCTTTTTTCTAGGTTTTGCAGGTTGTATGCGATTTCTAATCGTCGTACGGAGACAGTAATTTCATGTCTGAGTAACTGTTTTTCCTTGTTAGGATTTCTCAAAACTCTGATTACGGATAACGCTCTAGAATTTAAATCTGTGGCGGTCAAGCAGTTTGCAAATGTGCATGCCATCGCTAAAAAAGAAGTATTGGCATACAGCCCTCATTCCAACGCTATAGTAGAGACAAACAACAGAAAAATAACCAATCTACTTAAATTATATGTTAATTCGCTCCCTCATGCAGAGTGGGATCAGATGCTCGAGGTCGTTGAAAATGCACTAAACAACGCATTGAATTCTACTTTAGGCGAAACTCCTAGTTTCGTAATGTTTAATAGAGATCCGTGCGCATTCTATCAATCAGAGAGTTTTGATTCTGTAACTTACAGGTATTATGAAGAATTGGATTTAGTAAAGTTTCGAGCAAAAGAAGCGGCTCGGACGGTAGAAAATATAAGCAACTTGATTATAAATAATACAACTGAAAGAAACCTTTACAGGAACATCAAGCGTCGTAATAAAGACGTGAAGGTGGGGGATCGAGTTTTGTTAAAAAATCACGACAAAAAACATAAACTAGAGTTGACGTGGCTCGGGCCAGCTGTGGTTCAAAAGGTCAAAAGAAATTGGGCCGAGGTTAAAATTGGTTCCAAAATTTATAAAAGTAACCTAAATCACTTATTACCCTTGAGGAAGGTTAAGCTGTGAGTTGAAATGACGTGTTCATTCTACGACTTACGCTTTTGACGACGCAACAACTCGACGAGTTACGATTTCCAACGTTAAGTTGTTTAACAGTTGTATTAAGGTTAACAATCATAGGTTGAGGAGTTTTTGCTGTGTTAATCTGCGTTGTGTTTCATAATATTCCCAGTAACCCGTATATTATATTTTATGTGTTATGTTTCCAACTGTTTGTACCGCGTTGTTTTAGTTTAATTTGGCATAATACTTGATGTTAACCTGAGGTTAAAAGGAATGAGCAGCTATCCATTTTAACATTGAGGGTTGATAACCCCTGTCTCTAAGATGCTTCATTGGTTTTTAATTCACTTACAACGTTAAATTCATAGTCTGGAGATGTCGCTGAATGGACATTTTTTTAATAGTGAGCGGATTCTCCGACTGCCAAATGCAATCGCTGAGGCTGCAGTTCATCCTGTGAGATGGGTTGTTTTGACGCTGCGGCGTAGCTCACAGTGTTATTATTCTTATTTCTTCTGCCGGAATGTTCGGTGATCAGCAAAATTAATTAGAATTCATACACTGGTTGGTGGCTACCCGACCAACGGGTTCGATGAACTTTATCATGAACATTTATCATAAAAATTTAAGGAATTTTAGAATAATTTTTAGGTTTCGAGTTAGTTTTATTCTGTTTATATGTTGGTCATGCTAATCGGTTCTGTATCCTTCCTTTTCAGAGGTGCGAGGCAGCACGAACGGACTTGCTGCCTGATAACGTGACCGATATTGTGGTTATGTTGCTGATCCTGGTCAACATGGGATTAGCAACGGTACTACACAACCTGCAGAAACAGGTGAAGATGATAACGGTCGCACAGCGCGAGGATTTTTCCCGCGCAATCTCGCGCGGGAGGCCGCCAAGGGGCAATCAAGATCAATAACAGTCAACGTCGCAAGAGATTTTGTGATCGTGAATTTGCCTAACGTTAGGCGGGCCGGACGCAGGACGCAATGGCCGTCCCTGGCCCTCTGCAAGTGTGCGGCGGGAAATTTAAAAAAAAAAATTTTTAAAAATGATTGAAATGAAAAATTTGAAAAATTAATTGTGAAATAGATGGAAAGTTTGAAATAAATTTGGTCGATTGAAATTATGAAATTAACCAGTGAAGTAGATGGAAAAAATAATTGAAAATTTAATAATCAAAATGTTAAAAATGAAAATTTACGAGCAGTGAAAAAAGTTGGTAAATGATTCGAGTGTTCAAATTATTTAATTTATTTAAATTTAAGATGTTCTGTTAGGAATACGTTTTAACTTTAAGTAAGTGTTTAATCCTATGTATTACTACTACTCCGAAATACTACTCCGAATGTCGCGCAATTCTGAAGCGTTTAGTTTTTATCGCATAATTTTTTTTCTAACCCATTTGTGACGTTATTCTTAATAATTTTATTTCTGGCTGTTTTTGTTTCTGAGATGATGTGATTTTAGGTGTTTTCCAATACTACCCATGTTTTTAATATGTAATTCAATTTCGGTAATTTCTTAATGTGCAATCTGCGGAATTTTTTTTTTTTATTGGAAATTATTGCTTTAGATGCGTTGAACCAAAAATATGTGGCGTTGTTTTATTTTTTCCCTTTATTCTTACTGCTGTCGATGTGCTGCCGTTTTTGATGCACGGTAAGTCAGTTGAGTGCTTTTGCTTGTTTGGGTTATTGCTTTTTGCTTATTTTTTTTTAAGCAAGTATTTATTCCTGCTAAGTTTGTGCTTTACATTATCATATTATAATCGCTGTTCTTTCTATTATCCGGTGTAACCATAGCTGTAAGGAGTGGAGGTTTTTAAATTTTTTTTTGGTGATTAATCATGTGTTTTTAACGTTTACTAAGCTATTTAACTATTTTGCGGTGTTTGCGGTGCATAAATTTTTCGAGGTATTTCTATAAGTTTGCAGTATTATTTTTTTTTGCGGTTTTAATATCTATATATAAATCATTAACGTACTAATGTATTGGCGAATGGTTTTTATTTTCTTAAGATGTGGTTCTACGGTTGATTTTTTTTATCTCTGGCATTGTTGGTTTTTGTTGTGCGTTTTATCATTCTTTTAATTATTTTTGCTATAGACGGTTTTTGATTAGAAATTTTAACTGTGCGTTGTTTAATTAAGGTTTATTTAACATAATGTTTCGAGTTGTTCATTTTCGTACAGGGCATTATACTCACTTTGTTTCGCTTTTAGCTGCCTTCGTCTTCGCTTGTATCGCTTAGTTTCGATAACTAAAATGCTACTTGGTTGGTGTGTTGGTGAGTTAAAAAAAAAAGTTTAATGCTTGCATTTTATCTTTTAAAATAGTATGAGCTGCGAGGTAATTAAAAATATCGATCGAAGTAATAGCGATTGTCGCGTTAATTTTTTTTTTAATCCCTTTTGTTAACTTTTATTGTTAACCGCGTGTTTATTTGTTCAACGGTATTCGTTTGGTTTGCGAAATTTTTTTGGGGGGTTTCTTGTTTAACCGTTTTAAATTTGAGTTTATCTCTCATCCAATGGGTCGTAGGGGGGTGTGATGTGCGCGAGTGATGTGTCGTCACTTACTATTGCCATCTATGTCTGTTTTATCTTGAGTTCTGTGTCTTGATCGCACCTTTATAAGCCGAACTTGTCGAGGTTGGGGTGCTCAATCAATATCAGCTCTTACCTGTGCCGATGACACCTGGCTATCAATAAACACTACCGCCAAGCTTCCATCGTGTTTACTTGCCCCACACACCCGGCCATCAAGGTTTATTTTTCCCACTTCGCCGAGTTTTTCGTAATGATGGGTAGTTTTTAATTCATTTAAATCTAGAAAATTTTTTATTCCATTGTGTTAAGCACTGAACAGCATTTTTCAAGGAAATCCTATATGTACTATTATTGCCTTAAGAGAAACGGTAGATATTTAGTTTCAAAACATGGATCAACGTTGCACGTAATAGCCATAATATTGCGTGCAATTCAATGACAGGTTAATAAATTCTTGTTTTCTGCGTAATTAGGTTGTTTATGTTTTCAACTGTCAGCTGTAAGAAATTCATAAAAATCTGTGCAACGGTTTACAAGATACAGAGGTTAGCAGCTGGCTAATAGGGTGACTTACTGAAATTGTTAGGTCTATTCTATGTGATTAATTTACATCTGAAAGGGTAAAAATAACTTTGTTCTGGTATCTCATAGACCTATGTTTCAAAATGATGTGGATACTCATGAGGGGCTAATACACCCTGAGCCATACATTGTGTATGCATTCATTCAATAAATTACGAGCATTGCAAGATTATTTTTGAAATTTTACATTAATCCTTATCTGATATTGTAAGTTATTGACAATAAGATTAACACCTCTAAGGGGGATACAACTATTGTATCTATGGAATAAGCCCTCCCAATGGGACAATGTGAGGGCCCGAGGTAAAGGTTAGTAGGCTTTCTTTTTGTTAGAGTAGTATAGGTTTTTGTTTTGTTATGGACCATCTTTTTTCGGTTTACTGCTGTCCTGTTTTTTCAGCACCTACTACTGTTTTCTTCAACTTTGATCATGTTTCATGAACTTCTTTCTCATCTTACTGTTTCTATGCCCCTTCTGCATAGATTCCCCATTTTCTTATCTCCAGACTAGATGGTGCCTTCCTCCTTCCTCTCTTCGGTACGCTCTTTTTTATGTAGCGGTTAGGGAGGCTAAAACTAACTTAAAATCTTATAATCATATCTTACAAAAAGATTAACTAAGGCTCTCTCCCTCTTTGTAGAAACTTGATTCTACTCTCACTTGGTGCAGAAATGATTTGTCTGCAAAAATAGAGATCAGAATTTAAAGTTCCACTCTAAACTGGAATGTTGCCTGAAATTTGTGTTTTTTTCAAAAATTTGGATATTGAATACCTTTTTTCAATTCAATGTTAACAATTCTGTTTCCATTTGCTATGTATTATTTATTTTTGTGTTTAAGCAAATCTGGAACCAGTTTCTGCATTGAAAAACGATGGAGCTTTTGTTACTGTAATAAGTGCAAAAAATGGTGCATTTATTTGTTGTAATTTTTCTATTTGATTAAACAAAGAATTGAAGCTAAAAAACTCATATCCCTACCAGCTAAAGTACTCTTACGCTAGACTGGCGTTTCAAATTTGTTGTTCACCCTTTGCACTGAACAATAAAAAAAGACAGCTTGTTATTCGTTTATTATTAGGATGTTTTCTATTGTAATTGTAATATTTGAATGTATGCGACCAGCGCTGCTGCAACATTCTCACTGTGATGTCATATCAGTGGTTTTCCTTTGGTGCAGGAAAGAAACTTGAGCATCAAGATGGGAGAAAACAATTTACAGGTGTAAAATAAATGAATGTATGCTTGTTCTTAGTAGAATATGAATGGTTTAAAATATGATTATTTTTTTCAAAATGATTTTCATAAAATACCTCATGCTGGAAGAAGGCCTACAAATTACTTTTGTGCTGTAGCATTTTAAGATGTTTAAAACTAACTGAATCGAGACTAATAATCACACAAATTTGTATAGATATTTATATATATGTGTGTTCATGAATGTGCATATGCATGCATCTATATGCATATTTGTACACAACAATATAAATTCAGAGGGGTACGTACGTGCATGTTCCTGCGCATTCCTTTGCCAAACTTTTACTGGTGGGACTGCTGAGAGTTTTATGTATTTAATTTCTGGTAATTCTCTATTCAGTAGTATGAAAATGACTTCAATAACTTACAAACGCTGATGTATTTTCAACCTTTCCAGATAACTACTGAAAATCAACCCCAAACGAGGCTTCAAGATAAAATTCATAAATTGAATATAACAAGCATTGCTAGCAAAAAATCTGAGGGACGCATCAGAATGTCCGGTAGCTGGTCGAGTGTCTCAGCACGGAAGAGTCTCTTGGCCTTGACCCTGCCACTCTTGATTGCTGATCTATTCCCCTAGTGTGATTGATGTCTTCATCTTTTAGTGACATACAATTGAATATTATGTTCGGTTAAAGTTACAGCTAATTCAATTTGCTGACAAGTT
Organism: Morinoia aosen; assembly: GCA_030386875.1. Lineage (NCBI taxonomy): Eukaryota > Metazoa > Arthropoda > Malacostraca > Amphipoda > Talitridae > Morinoia > Morinoia aosen. Next base: position 6,213,115 of record CM059569.1, read on the forward strand.
TTTTATATTCTGAACATTATATAGGTCTCTTCAAATACGATTCGAGTAGGATTCGAGAAGGCGCAGATCTGTTTTGTAAGAGGTACCGGCCAAGATTTTAAAATCATTTAGGGAGATCGGAACACGGCACTCTTCCGCATGAGATCTAACAGAGGACAGTGGGGGGGACTCAAGAGGAAGACCAGTTCTGTAACTACGCCCAGCATACTCGAAAACTCTAGTCTTCAGGGTACGGCAGGTAGAACAAACGTAACGCGATTCACAACGTGAACAACTGTATTGGTACACCAGAGACGAGCACAGTGTGGGTGGCAGTTTGTCTTTGAAACGAAAAAGAGTTCCAATTGTAAAATTATTCACTAATATCATTTGAACTTTGAGTTGCGGGAAAAACTTGTTAATAAGGGATTTAACATCCTCGCTTAGTTTCAATGACTGATCTCCAAAATACGGCAACTTAGCATAAAAAGCTTGTTGTGCACAAGATTAACAGATTGAGAGTTATCATAAATTTTTGACAGAAATCTATTGATATGCCTGTCAACAACAGAAGAAGGAAAGCCGTTTTTGGCAAAATATCGTCGCAAAAAAATCAAACTCTTTGTGTAAGTATTGAAAGTTTGAACATACATTAAACGTTCTATGGACGAGAGTTCGAATGCCGCAAACCTTGAAATTGTATGAACAAAAGCTGAAAAAGCTGGTCCCGAGCCCAGAAAAAGTTTTCTTTCGGAAAATAGAGCACAGAAAAGTATTGCCAACTCTCTTTACACAAGTATCAAGAAACGGTAACCTATCATTTTCTTCGTCTTCCCTCGTAAATCTAATATTGCTATGACGGGAATTTAAATACTGGAGGAAGAGGTCAGCAGGAGCCTTACCTCTGAACAAAAAAAGGTGTCATCAATATACCGCTTGTAAAATACCGGCCTAAAAACAGGAGGACATTCTTTTAGCCAGTTTTGTTCATGGTGGCACAGAAATATATTAGCAACAATCCACAAGTTTGATTTTGCTACAAAGTTTCAATTTCGCCCGAATTAATTCTTCTTCTTTTGGTTTCGTTTTACAGAGATTTTGCTGAAGATGGACTGTTAATCCGAAATGTTCAGTTTCATTAGATCATTCTTAATAAGAATGACTTTATCTGTAGCGATTTTCTCCTCGATTTTTCTTCTCAAGCTTAGAAGCATCAATGCTGGAGTTATGAGTGTCAGTGGGGACTCCTTGTAGCGAGGACGTGCTTTGACCTCGCTCCAAAACAAAGTGCCGCGATTGTTAGAAAGATTATACTCCTAACCTAAATGGGTACCCACTCTCGCCATGAGGTTTCAAATGTGATTTAAACAAACCATACATAAAAATCATCAAACTAAAATGATAATATTCCCTTAAAAAGTGTGAAAGTATTCAACCCTCATTTACACAAGGAACCGAACTCTCTCAATCTTCAAGATAGCGCCTAAGAAGCAACGCAGCAGCAACAACAACAACAGCAGCAGCAGCAAGAACAGCAGTGAGTTTCAGCCGAAGTTTGGTCAATATCCTGATGTGTCTAGCTTAATGAAAGACGGCAAGGAAGTGGTTTCTGTCTTAATAAAATACTTCGACTCAGTGATGACAAAATTTAGGAGTGACATGGATAAAATGCAAAATGAAATAAGCAACCATACAACTTTATTTGAAACAATAGCAGAAAAAGAAGCAGAACAAAAGGAAACTCTCGAAGAACAGAATGAGCAAATAGATAGCTTAGCCTCCCGTCTCGAACGCTTTGAAAAAAATGATCAGCGCCGAGAATTAGAAAATAAAAAATGCACTCTCGTCATTTCTGGGCGGGAACTACTACAATCACACACGAACAAAATCTGTAAAGAAACAGTCTGCCAGCTCTTGAAGGACAATATCAACATCGACCTCTGCGACACTGAAATCACGTCAGCTAACAGAATGAGGAAAAAACCAGTAACTGGGAATCCAGATCGAAGAAACATTGTATTTGAACTAAAAGGTTATAACAAGAAACGTGAAATTCTCACCGCCTGCAGAGAAAATGAACCAAAGTTCTTCGTGAATGAATATCTCATCCCTTCACGAGCTAAAACCATGTACACTTTGCGAATAGTCAGAAGGAAATTCCCGGAGAAAATTGGAATCTCGAGAGCTCACGACGGAAACATCTTCGTATCTGACCCCAGAAACCCGGATTCAAGACTACGTCAGATCAAGACGCCAGATGATCTCGACCAATACCTGATGCTGCATTAGGATATGTCATCGAAACAGGTCTTGGGTGATCACCTCAATTAGATATCATGGCATTGTCATAACATGTAACTGTCACTGATTATATATGTCACTGTTTATATAAAATCGTATAACTTTACACTATAAATTGTTATAATTTCATGCTGTAAAACTTTATATCGTAAATCACTTCCAATTCATAAAGTAATAAACTAACAGTTTCCCCTCAATTTTGACAATTGTACGACAGGTGTATGTGAGCGTTCATGACAGCTGTATGTGAACTTTGTACCTACCGATGTCATAATGGAATTGAGATTTCCACCTTGTTCGTTATCCCACCTTATTTGTATGTAATTTTAACCAGTATGTTGTTATTACGCGTAAACTATATAAGCTGATTAGATATGTCATGGTCGCCAAAATTTTAAAACTCAATACCTGTTGTATGAGAACCAGGTGACAACGCCTTCAGAAATTTGTACGCACCGATATTGTCGTATTGAACTCCAATATTATTCGCTCATGGGTTAAGTATGTACTCACGAAATCGCGCTAGATTTTTTTTCTCTTCTCTCGTTTTTTTCCCAAGCTAGTTTTTTAGACAGGAATATCTTTTTAATCTTGACTCTGTATTTCGTTCTTAAGTTATATATTACTCAGTGCTTACTGTTTTTCACTAATTTTAAATGACTGATCACGCTGATGTATTCGATGAAATCGACTCAGATCTCAATCATTTAAACAGAATATATCCAAAACCTAAACGACTCTGATAACTGCATGTGTACTAATATATCAAAATTCAACGAAACTGAACGAATAACTTTCAATGATTTTTCACTCCTGTGTTGGAACTGTAGGTCACTCCATCCAAAATTGGAAGCGATACAATGTATTATTACTGAACTTAAGTATAACCTAGACGTGACTAGCTTCACCGAACGCTGGCTAGATGACTCAACCAAAGACATGATTAGATTTGAAAATTATCATGGTTAGTTACCATTCTCTACGAAAAACCAAGCGAGGCGGAGGCACCAGTTCGTACATTTCTAAAAACAATGACCCGAAAATCATAGCAAGTGCAACAATGAATCGGGGTCATATAGAGTCACTATTTGTAGAACTGTCTAGAGATGGTAAACGAATTGTGCTTGGAACATTGTATACACCTCCTACAGCCTGTCCTATATCCTTTCTGAATCAGCTCAATCGTTTATATCTCAGTTAAACAGGTGCTTATACAATGATATAATCATATGCGATGACTTTAATTATGGTCAACTGACACATAAAAATAATGAACCAATCTTTAATTTCCTAAATGCCTTTCATTCTAAATCTTTTCTTCCGATCATCACACAGCCCACACGAATCTCCTCAGAATCTGCTACGCTGTTTGACAATATCTTTATGACAGACCCAACTGATTTTCTTGCTGGAATAAATACTTCTGACTTCTCAGATCATTTTCCAGCTTTTCTTGTTAAGAAAAATGTCCATATTGCTTGCACCAAGCCACGGGCTGAAACTTACTCTTATCGTAAAGTAAACGAATTAAATTTCGAAGAATTACGCACCGGTCTAGAAAATCAATGCCAAAATTGCACATTTCTTAACAAAACAATAATGCAACGAGCATTGATGAAACAGTAGTAAAGTTGACCGAAACTATAATGTTTTCCTACAACCACTGTTGCCCAATTGTAACTCGTACAGTTACACCGAGAAGTAAACAAAAGCCCTGGATTACTGGAGTCATTGTGATAAATATAAATAAACTTCAAGCGTACCTAGCCCTCCTTCGCGAAGGGAGAGTCTCTAGAGAAACATATAGCAGATTCAGAAACTATGTGAAAAACCAGATAAGGACATCAAAAATGAACTACTTTACGTTCAAGTTTTCTCAATTTAAAGCCGACGTTACAAAAACTTAGCGCCTCTTTAACTTTTGATGATGTTCAAATTGCAATAACAAGTTCTGTATCGGAAATACCACAGACGCAAGTTAAAGCCGAAACTTTACTGACTAGCCTGAAATCATGGTACGACCGAAATGGTCTCAAATTAAATGCTAATAAAACACAATGCATTATTTTTGGATCCAAAGATGCAATTAAAAAACTTCAGATCTTACTCTTGCAGTTGGAAATGATAAAATTAATGCATCAGAAAAAGTTAAAAATCTAGGTATCTGGTTCGATAGAAATATGTCCTTCAAATCTCACGTTGAGACTACTTGCAACAAAATCTACGGAACTTTAATGTTTTTTCATCGTATAAAAAGTATGCTAGACGAAAAATCCAGATTATTAGCCATTCAATCCCTTGTGTTATCGCGCATTGACTACTGCAGCCTAGTATGGGGAGACTTACCTCAATAACTCCAAAGGGACTTACAAAAATGCATGAATTTTGCAGCCAAGGTGGTATGCAACGGTAATTTCAAAAGAAGTGATCACGTAACCCCTCTCCTCAATAAACTCGGCTGGATCCCTATCCAAGAAAGGCTCCTCATGCAGAAGGCCCAATACGTATTCTCCTCGTTATATCTTCCTCAGAGCAATGCTGAGATAGTGCGTTTCCATCCACCCACTGTAACCAATCAAAAACCGAACAGAAACAATAATGTCTAAGTCAACTATCGTTCATCTCACTTAGGGCAGAAGGCTCTGTCCATATCAGGCGCCTTACTGTGGAACAAACTTCCCCTGAGTATTAAAGTCCCTCAAAGACCGAGAGAATTTAAAGCCAAAATAACTCGTCATATTGTGTCTCAATAATAATCCTTAGTTACAGAACAGACTGAATGAGTACTGACGAATCTCATTTACCTGGTATCTCCATTGCTGAAAAATCTCCCTCGCTCATTGTTTTATAATTCAAGACATCAAACAACAGTTTTGAAGTATGCGTAGGTATTATGATTTGACCGCCTATACGTTGTCATTTGCGGACATGCTTACTTGTATATGTGTGTACGTATGTAGGTGTGTGTGCGCATATAGGTGTGTATATGTGCACGTACAACTGTGTGCACTAGAGTAGATGAACCAGTCGAAGGTGCATTTTATGTCATTCCTCTCCGTTTTTGTGCAAGCATCAAACTAGACCGTCATGGTACCTATGTGTGTGTGTGTTGATCAATTACAGACATTCTGCACCATATTACAAAGATAATGTATTTTTTCTAATATGAAATTGTAAAGCATCCATGTAAAAAAAATAAATTCGTTGTGTGATCATCCATTTATACTACAGTAATATACTTATTCGGCTTATAGTTATATGCTTATAATAATGTGATACCTATGTTTGTTTATCAATTGACGACAATTTGCGCCATATTTCAAAGATAATGTGATTTTTTTTCTAATATGAAACCTTTATAGGACATTAATGTTTTCTTTCTTATTCACGTCCCACAATCGTTTTCATGTTTCTGACTTAAGTAGACTGTTTTGTGCCACTATTTTTAGTACGAAATTTTATAAAATTCATGCTATAATAAAAGATATTTTCTCCGTTTCCCTCGATTGGAATTCTAGTTTATACTGACTAGTTTACGCTGATATTTGCGCACATGCTTACTTGTGTAAATGTGTACGTGTCCACGCTATGCGTATGACACTCTGTAGAATGCGTATGTATTGCCTCGATGCATAGAAATGCATTTGTGTATGCTTACGAGTTAGGTGTAAATATGTGCGTGGGTATATGTGTGCATGTGTATGTGTAAATATTTACATGTATACGTGCACATATATGTGTACTAAACTGACAACTAGCATTTTACTAGAGATAATGGTCTTTTTTTCTGTGCACTCTCAACTTGTAACATTACCTAACTCGTCATATCTTTAGTATTGTAAAGCATTCATGTAAAAACTATACATTTGTTGTGCGATCATCCATTTATATTTAAATAAAATGCTTGTTAACTAATGACCGTTATGTTAAATATGTTGAATCAGAAATACAAAACCTATAATCTTCTTGGTCCTCATGCTTATATGTACTCATATGAATATATGTGTGCGTGTGTGTGTGTGAGTGTGTGTATGGATATACACACACATGCATACGTATGTGTACATATGTGTGTATATGGATATATATTTATATATATATACATATTTTTCTTTTTTTTCATGCTTCCTTAAAATGACACTTGTGAACATTGACCGAAACAAGCGATTTCATATATTATTTCCTGGCGTCAAGAATTGCGAAGTTTTATGTCATGTACATGTAAACTGTCAAAAGTGTTTTCACCCCACAATGAAAATGCATCGTCCATGAAATTGTGTTATCTCTTACAATTATCATTACATGTATTATCAAATGTAGACTAAGCTAGATTAGGAGTTCATTGCCCTCAATCATTTCTTTTGACTAGTGACACGAGTTTTTCAATACTCGTGTGTGTGTATCATCTAAGTGTATTAATTTTAAGATATTTTAAAAACCAATGATGGTACTTTTGTACCATCTCTATTGGAAATAAACCGTTTTTCTTTTTTTCTTTTTCTTTTGCTATTAACCAAATAACGCCGATAAATAGAATATTGAATATGTTGTTCAAGAAAATGTACAATACCATGGGAAGAAAGAAACTGCAGATCTCTTTAACAATTTCTTCGTAAACGTAGGGAAAACTATTGCTTATGGTATTCCAAGTGAACCTACTGATCACCTGGAATACATGGATCATATCCGAGAACACAACTCCTTTTTCTTTACGCCTACCAACTCTTCCGATGTAATTGCGTGCATAAACAACCTGAGAACTGAATCGAGTGGGTTACAAACGTTTCCGACTAAAGTACTTGAAGATATTGTTGATATTGTAGCTCCTCTGAGATCCAATATAATGAATCATTCTCTCTTCCTAGGCACTCTCCCGAACTCCCTCAAAGTTGCTAGAGTATCCCCTATCTTCAAAAAATGGCAAAAAAACCTATGTAAACAACTATCGACCTATCTTCGTGCTACCAATTATTAACAAGGTATTTGAGAAAATTGTGTATTAAAAGTTTACTCTTATTTTGAACAAAAATCATTTCTCTATGATAAACAATACGGCTTTCGCTCTAAAAATCGAACAACACATTCTATATTAAGTCATTTACAATTCCTTTATTCCAATTCAGATGATGGAAAGCCTGTCTTCTCTGTTTTTCTTGACTTTCGAAAAACATTAGATTGTGTGGACCATAAAATATTGCTCTCGAAACTACCATGTTATGACATTCAAGGGGTTGCCCATGATTGGTTCAGATCATACCTAACAAATCGGAAATAATACGTTGTCATTGACGATGGATAATCGGACCCACAGACAGTTAGCCATGGAGTTCCACAAGGATCTGTCCTTGGGCCTTTCCGATTTCTGATCTTTATCAATGATATTATTAAATCTACATCACTTTTCAAATTCATAGTTTTTGCCGATGACAGTACGCTTTGTGCAGTCCTTCCGAACCAAAATCCCGCTCTGATTGCGGAGAGTATAAATAATGAACTCTATAAGGTTTCATTGTGGCTTAAAGCTAACAAAATAAGCCTTAATATCGATAAAACAAAATAAATTACATTCTCATTCAAGAAAAATATATCTCTCCCACGCATTGAAATTGGCGAAGGTGAAATCAAAGAAACAAACTCATGTAAGTTCTTGGGCATCATAATAGATAAACATCTGACCTTCAGAGAGCACATCACTCATATTAGTTCTAAATTATCAAAATCCATCTGAATCCTTAATATAGTTAAAAATTTCCTGCCTGAAACCGCCTTGCAAATGCTCTACCGAACGCTCATTTCACCATACTTGCAATACGGAATAGAAGCATGACATGGAACTGAAAAAATATAACTAATATACTTTTTACTCTGTAAAAAAGAGTCATCAGAGCGGTAAAGATTCTAGAATACAATGCTCACAAAAATGTTTCATTCAAAAATTTACCAATACTTTAAACTTTCGGATCTCTACAAATTCTCCATCTGTAATTTCATTTACAAAACATTAGCAAATGATGTCGACAAAGGCCTAAAACAATTGGTAACTGCACAAACTTGTCATCACGACCATTTAACCCGAAATAGAAGTAAATTCATACTTCCTTATTATTCAAAAGCCCGGTCGCAACACAGTATCTTATTCGTTGGAACGAAAACTTGGAACTCCATCTCTGCGGAGATCCGTGAAAATAATTCTTACAAGGTATTCAAAAGAAATCTTGAGTCTCACTTTCTATCAGAATACTAATTATGTAAGTTCACCAAGTCAAACCTTGTCTCCTACATGTATATTTAATCCCAAAAATGTAATTTGCCACTGTTAATATCGCCGATCTTCAGTCTGCTCTTACATCGTTCATCGAATATACTGTTATATCTAGTCCATATGAACTATATTGTAGAATGAAGCATCTAATATCAAGTTAAATTACTCATTGATCAGTAAAATGCGTAACTAGGTTAAGTGAATTAGGTTAAACATTATTGTACACCTTAGAATAACGTTGATGTTGGGATGCCCTAGAAGTCGCTGATCTTATTTGGGCCCACAGATAGCTCTACTCAAATTGGACCATTGTACTAGACTTAAGAAACATTATACCTCTGGATCACCTGTGGTAAATAAATTGTTTAAGTTGTGTAAAATAGTTTAAATTTTAGATTATATCTTGAGCATATAGTATCTGAAATTTACTTTCTTCATTCATTTTTGAACATTTGAGAGGACTTATTGTTAACTAGCTTGCGTGAGACACGGCGCCATTCGAGATTCAATCCCCTCAGGGGGATACAACTATTGTATCTATGGGAATCAGCTCTCCCAGGGGGGCAATGTGAGATCCCCAGCTGAGAGTTGGGTAGTCCTTCTTTTTGTTGAAATGAAATGCTTTTGTTATGTTAAGATCCATCTTTTTTCGTTTCACTGCTGTAATGTTGTTTCAGCACCTACTACTTTCTTCTTCAACTTTGATCTTGTTTCATGAACTTTTTTCTTACCTTACTGTTTCTATGCCTTTCCTGCATAGATTCCGCGTCCCTTAACTCCATACTAAATGGTGCGTTCTTCCTTCCTCTCTTTGGATAGCCTTAGTTGCGGATAGGGAGGCTTAAACGAACTAATAATCTAATCTAATCTAATCTTCTAGATTCAACAGTACTCTAACTGACCTCAGATAGGTTTGTTCTGAACCATATACTTTCATTCGTTAATAAGTTCATCGCTTTGTTAAACTCATTTTATTGTTCAGTACAGATTCATCATAGAGTGAAGCAATGATATCTATTAGAAAGTTTGTACACTCCGCGTAATTTATGTATAGCGTTATTCATGTATAACAATGAGTTGATTTTTCTGTAATTTCGTACTTTTGTGTAGGTTTTGCTTTTTTCCTGTCACTAAGAACTGCTGCCTAAATTTCGTAAGTGTTACGTACCAAGGCAATGTTTTCAGTTATACTTATATTTTTCATTGAACTCTGAAATGTTTAGCTAGTATTTTGATGGAGCAGACCGCATCACCATTTACAGCTGCAGTTAATAATTTTTCTGTTTGCAGAGTATCGCTATAGCTCTCGAATAATACTGCTCTGGATACTCAGTTTCATATACTCTATTAATTTTTACTTAGGTGTAGTTTTTCGTTCTTAGCAACGGACGAGGGAACAGTCTTTTCCCAGTCTTTTACTGGGAACATCGATAGATTTTTCAGCATGGTTCATTAATGTTTCTTGTGCATGATAACTCCTTTGGTTATATAACATTTTTTTTTCAATTGGAAAATAATTTCATACTTGATGCCCTCGCTCGATGCAACGAGCGATGCACGATGCAACGATGCAATAAAAGAACAGTCTAAACTTCCTATTAACGAAGGAAGTCTTCCGCATTAATAGGAAGTTACGACTAGTTCTTTTATTGCACCGTTCACTGCGGTCCGTACACATAGCCTTGCAGCTATAGTTCTATGCGACAAAAGTACATCGTATGTAATATTTAATAGGCACCATAATGTACCTGCACGAGGCAGACGCATCAGAGTACCGTCCAATTTCCAGTTCCTCTGTCGTAGTAATAGAATCTCTTGAAACTGTCACTAGCCCAGAGGCTACTTTATGTTTCTGTTGATTCAACAGAAGCTCTTATAGTTTCTAGAAAAGAGACGGCAACCTATGTTTCGTCCGGCATAATGCCGGCTTCACCCGTTCTAACCACGGACATGTAGACGTTCCCTGTTCGTAACACAGATCGTTCATAACATGTCTGTAAATTGAACAGAGATATAACAATAGTTCCGTTGGACCAACGGTGCGTCTATCGCAGACCGTTAAGTCAACAGATGTCTGTAACGACGACGGAAGCAATTTATGCATCTGGCAGACTACAGTAACAGAGGGAAAAAACTCTCTGGCGAAAAAGCTGCCAGACAATTTTCCGTAGTTTTGACACTTTTTTTACAGTGTAGTTTACGCTGATCTTCGCGCACATGCTTACTTGTTTATATGTGTACGAGTGCACGCTATGTGTGCGTATATGGATGTGTGTCTCACTAAGTAGTACATCATTTCATTTTATTATTGTAAAGTATTTATGAAAATATATATACATAAATATTTATTGCGCGATCACTAACATAATGATAAATAAGACGCTTATCAACCAACGATCTTTTAGTTATAATATTTAATTGCCATTGTTAAGATATTTCATTAAAAGTTGTAAGCAGCAACACATACTGAAAAAGTTGTTACGAACCTCCTTTGCTCATTATCCTATATCTTAGTACATCGTATACATTTTTGTAGAACTCATGTATTATGATTGCCTTGATGCATTGGTTTGTATTTGTGTTTGTATGCGTGTTAGGTGTATGTATTAAGTGGGTGTATATGTGTTTATATGTACATGCATGTATGCACGCATGTGTGTGCTAAACTAGCAACTAGCATTTGAACTAGAGATCCCGGTCTTTTTTCTGTTCACTCTCAACTCGGAACATTACCTAACTCGTCATCTCTTTATTATGGTAAAGCATTCACGTAAAAAACTATGAATTTGTTGTGTGATCATCCATTTATATTTAAATAAAATGCTTATCAACTAATGACCGCTATGTTAACATTTTTGATTAGCTGTAAACACGGGTTAGCAATAACTGGGTTGCTAATTCTATAAAATGTAAAATTGAGCTACACCCACTCAAGTTGTGCTATCGTTACGTTAGTATGCTCAGAGAAATTAATTGTGTTCCGAAGCCTCTGAGAAGCAGAAGATCTTAAACACTCCGTGGCTTTGCAGTAAACGCGCTTCCTACTCTCTTTCTATCCCCGAAACTTTTGATGGTAAGGCAATGCTTGTTCATCACCACTAGACCTGCCAGGTTGGCTTGCGGGACTTCGAATGCGACCGTCAGGCGGTGGAGCGAGGCAGCGGGGGTGCCGTGATGGCTTGGGCATCGACCTCTTGTTCTGATTGCCGCATTGTATGACGGTAAGTCTTGGACGAATGAATATATTATGAGTCGTGTTTTGCCTTCAGCATTATTTGTTTTTCAAAATTTAAGAGCGAAGAATAAAATTTTAAACATTTTTGAACGTTTCGGGATAAATCCCATCGTCAGCTGAAAAACAGACGACATAAAAATACATGTCATTAGTTTCAGAGACCAAAGGTTCACGAGATTATAACAAATTAGATGGAAATGCACAGTGGAAAAGAACTAGACGTATCATTTAGTGCTGGTCTGCCCTTTAAAATATGCAGTGATTATAAAATACAAACATCAGTGAAATTTGACCCCTGCCCTGTGATCGAAAAATTATTGTTGGAGATTATTGGACTGCAGTTGTCTGCTTGAACACGGATTGCAGAATGGGGTGGTTGTCCTTGCCTTGATCCTGTGCGGTAGCTGACTCCCCTATGCTCAGCGATCCTCTGTCTTAGGGTACGACCGGAGCAACCGACGTACCTGGATGCACACAGTGCACAACTATATTCATAAACAATTGAGGCTCGCATTGCAACGGGAAGTTTCTCCTTAACGCAGAAAAATGATCTAATACAAAAATTGTTCACACAGATAACAAGTGAATTACTTCTGAAGTATTTGACCTCAAGAGATTTCAGCTCTTCTTTTAGTTTCTAGGATTGAGCACCGAAATATGGGAGAGAAATGTAAAGTTTGTCATTAGGGACATCGGTGGACGGATGACTAATAAGTTTTTTGGACAAAAACTGCCTCAACTGGGACTTGGATAAAGTAACTGGATATTCATTGTTGACGAAAAATTTTTAAAGAGTTTCAAACTCAAAATGCATGACATTAAAATTCGATGAAATTAAGAAGGCACAGTTCAAAAGCGTCTTGATGCTATTCAATTTGAATTTGAAGGTACAAAAACTAAAAAAACTCAAACCTAGTCCAGAGAACGTTGTTTTCCAATAAACGGATGTTTGAAATCAGCCATTCACTCTTCAGACCAAAACAATCAAGGAAAGGAATTCTTTTGTTGTTCTCACCCTCCATCGTAAATTTGATCGAACTGTGCTTATAATTCAAATAATCAAGGAATTGAGATGCATGAGCTTGTTCTTTGAAAAGCAATAAAATATCATCGACGTACCTTTTATAAAACACGGGTTAAAAATCAGCTGGACAGTCATCTAACCTAATTTTCTCAGAATTAAACATGAAGATGTTAACAAAAGTAGGCCCTAACAGCAACACCATTCCCAACCCCTCCAGCTGACAGAAAATTGGACCATCAAACAGAAAAAAAGAACTAAGAACGGCTAATTCGAAAAGGGACTTAAAATATGACCTCGTTAGCCCTAAAACTTCTCCAGAACAACCTGTGACTAATTTAAAAAGGCAAATACCAAAAGTTTCTACGAGTTGAATATAGGTAAGAAGGTTTTAACTGTCAAAAAAAAACATGTGAAATGAGTTTGCGTCATTGCATTTATTGTCTATAATTTCCGATACATCTAAATTTCAGGAAATATTCGAAAATGTGCATGAATACTCAATGAAAATTGTAGATAAAGTTAACAACTTTATCATAAAATTTAAGAAAAACAACTTTATTGCGAAAGAAATCTACGACTCCTTGTTTATTTCCGGTTCAGCCCCTGGGATATTGTTTGGTCTCCCAAAAATTCACAAGCCTAACTTTTCTAGTGATTTTCAATTTCGGCCTATCTTTGCAGCGTACAACAATCCTAGTTATAAATTAGCAGAATTTCTTGACCCCGTTCTCAAACTGCTGACTAGCAACGAATGTACTGTTTAATAATTCTTTCAATTTTTCAAATGAATTATGCAATTTTAATGACGCAAACTCACATCACATGGCTTCTTTTGACATTGAAAGCCTTTTTACCAATATTCCACTCGTAGAAACTATGGATATTTGTCTTTCTAAATTAGTCACAGGTTGTCCTGGAAGAGTTTTAGGGCTAACGAGGTCATATTTCAAGTGCCTCTCAGAGTTGGCGGTTCTTAGTTCTTTTTTTCTGTTTGATGGTCGTCTTTTTCGTCAGCTGGAGGGGTTGGGAATGAGGTTGCCGTTAGGGCCTACTTTTGCTAACATCTTCATGTGTAATTATGAGAAAATCTGGTTAGATCACTGTACTGCTGATTTTAAACCCGTGTTTTATAAGAAGTACGTCGATGATACTTTTTTGTTTTTCAAGAACATTCTCATGCATCTCAATTCCTTGATTATTTGAATTCTAAGCATGGTTCGATCAAATTTACGATGGATGGTGAGAACAACAACGATATTCCTTTCCTTGATTGTTTGGTTAGTAGAGTGAATGACAGATTTCAAACATTCGTTTATAGGAAAACAACGGTCTCTGGACTGGATTTGAGTTTTTTTAGTTTTTGTACCTTTAAATTCAAATTGAATAGCATCAAGATGCTTTTGAACTGTGCCTTCTTCATTTCATTCAATTTTACTGTAATGCATTTTGAGTTTGAAACTCTCGAAATATTCTTTGACAATGGATATTTGTGTGCGCAGTTGCCCGTGCGTGTGTTAGTACGTATGCTAGTGCAACGCTCTGGTGCGGTTGTCGCATTGCGTATGCATGGTCAGCAGAAATTGTGAAGGTATATATGGACGTGCCCGGTTTGTAAAGTCGCATTTGGTCCGTGCTCTACCCCGTTGCAACATCACTACCAGTAAACATCGCAGTTAACCAGCGTATCTCTACCCTCGGCATACACACTGGTGGCCAGAGCTGTGACGGTCCCACGAATTTGAGAAGATATATTTGAGTAGTCAAGAAGATATAGTATTCGACGAGTAACCTACAGAAGTTTGGGAAGAAGGTCGAGTGACTTCAGCAATTCCAGACGGCTGAGATATCTACAGAGAAATCGAGAGAACTACCGTGAAGATCGTCTGGTGACAGAGAAATCAAGAGAAGTACCGTGAAGATCGTCTGGTGACGAGATTATTGTAACGTATAAGAAGAGGGTCTGCAGAGTCATTGAGGGCAACAAGATATCGATTATAAGGACAGCATCTACAGACAGAGATCTACAGAGATCTACGGAAAGAGCGACTACAGACCCAAAACCTACATCTACTTGGTGATTCAGCAAACTACAGCTACGTATCTGCGTGCTACGGACGGAGCAGTAACGGTGCATTGCTTCCAACGACTGCAGTGATCGCGACATCGTTCGTGAACGACAACTCAACCTACAATTTAAGATAAGTAACGCAGCAACAATTACGTGTTATAATTGTTACAGTCCCGTTGCAGCCTAGATCTTCATTGCGCGTGAGGCAGGCGGCAGCACAGCAGTGGTAGTTTTTGTCAGGCAGTGTTTTTTGCAATAGCCAGTGAGTGCGGGCGTCAAGGTCACAGGCTGCACTGGCAGTGAGAGCAAGCAGTGTATTCAATGCCCCTAGACATGAGCTGTTTTCAAGGTGTTAAGAGAGCTGTTTTTTTAAGTGAGTGGCGCTATTTTCTTGAAGTGTTGCTATAAGTGTTTCAAGTAATTTTGTATTGTTTTAGTTGTGTAAATTTACGCTTGAGCAACCGTTAAACTCAGTTGAGCAGGGATGTTATTTGTGTAATAGCTAGATATCAAACTAGTAACGTAACTATGCCTGAAATTTCAGTAATCAGCGCATTTAGAACTAGTACAATGAGTACCACAGTTTTTTCTAGCGTGGATGTATTGGCGACAGAGAGATAAGTATCCTTAAATGCCTTCTGTAGCCTGTGCAACATATAGGTCATGTAATGCTACCTGTAATTTGAGTAGCTATATCTTGGACATACATTGTGTCATTTTTAAAAATCATATTTGAGTTTTTGCTGATTGCGTCTGGTAGGAGGTTGCAGATGGGAAATGCGTTCCAATTTGCCCAAAGGTAATGCTGAAGACCTTTGTAAAAATCAACTTTCTAGCGTTAGAGTATAAGTAAAGTTCGAGAGACTACGGATCAAGGGATCCTTTATTGAGAGAACAATTCGCTGTATTGAGAGAACATGAATTGAAAGATAGTTTTCGACTAGTACAGAACAGGCTGAGGATTAAGCCTAGCGAGAAATAATAACGATGAAATATGAAGTAATGATGAGAAATTAATGAGGAAATATATTGTGGCATTTAACGCGCTGAGAAGTGCTATGTGACTTCGAGAGTTAAGGATAAATATAAGTAGGAAGGAGTAAAGATATACCCTTCCGAGTGACGTAAACAATCGTGGATGATATTCTGATGATACCTGATGTCATTGCTCAAAGTAAGAGAGAGGTATTTTTCAATACCGTAAATAATGCAGAGTGTCTGATGGCAGACGTGATTGCCCAGAGGAGGCGTAAAGAGAAATATCTGCTGAAGCAGAGGGAACCTAGAAAAATAAGCCTAGTGAATGGCGATAGAGAGAGCCTAGAAAATGGCGAAACGCAACTAAATAGCCTAGAGATAAATGCTGTTGGGCAGCGAAAAACCCAAAGAAAGAAGTGAAGAAAACTAAAAGACGAGCTATCGTTGTTCACTGTGAGTCAGTGGAGATTTCGAGTAATTCCATACGAGTAATTAATGGTAAACCCAGAGAGGTAAAAAGATACCGACAAGGCTGTGGATATATCTGGTAAATGGTTTAAGGTTACCAGGGAAATTTACCAGCGAGGTCGAGTAATACTATTGCGGAATAGTATTATGGTAATGCGCGCAGACAAGTGAATAAGCTTTAAGAGAAGCTGTTACCGTTGATTTTCGATGGGACTCTGATTTTAGTTCATAATTTCATGTGGTGGAAATAATACCAGTGATACCATGAGTGTCAGAAGTTTGCATTGTGGATCGCGGTAGTACTTGTGTTGACGAAGAGAATAATTATGTTCCATTTGTGAATAATGAAGAATGAGAGGTTATAAGAGGTGTGTGGTGCCTATTAAATAGATATAGAAAGCTGCCCCAGGGTGCAGAGCTGCACGCAGCTGCACCGAGACATTGAACTCTGAGAAAATAGAGCACTAGACGACATGCAAAAGCTGACTCAGACGTCGCATGTTCGGTGCGAGTAACCTCAAAGACCGCTATTGACGAAGCCATTGTGACTTGGTAGAATTAGTAAAGTAATATGACAGAAAGTGAAAGTAATATGAATCATGTTTCTGGCTTTTGAGTGGAATGTTGCACGTTGGCATTTAGTTTTATGCCATGAAATTTGTGAAATGTCACTCGTAAAAGAATGTAATTTCTCGTGAAGTTCACCAAATTTTCAAAATGACGATTTACTATTGATTGAAAAATTAAAATTCAGGGCCATTAACGGCAACATTTACCTTGACAAATATTCGGGCATGTGTACCGTGAAAAGTATGTTCTTATGTATTCAATCATGTTTTTCTGTTGTATTTGCTTATGCTTCATTTTAACCTCGCATATGCTTTAGTATTTAACTATTTTGATTAGGCCGTTAACGTAACGCGATATGTGAAATGTAAAGTAATCGTTTACAGTATAAAGGTTTAACAATCACAGAATAACATTTTTTCGTATGTTCTTGTGTAAAAGCCGCACGTGATTGTTGGCATGTGTTGCAAGAATTGACGACTTTGCACATATTTATTTATTTTGCCATACATTGTCTGGGAACGCATTCTCATGTCTCGATGAGAATTAATATGCTGTCTTCAAACTTTAAATACAGATTGGAAATAATCTTTATTGAGTCACCATTCCTTCTCTGAGAAAACTTAAATGATAATGAGAGACCTGTTCTTGCTGGACATTTAAATAATTGACTCAAGTTTAGAGAAAGTTCATTCGTCATTAAATAAATAGTAAGATTCGTTGAGGATCACTCCGACACTAGAGGTGTTTCTCATTTTACTTTATTCAATCATTCATGTACTAAATTTTGCGCTTTAGCCATGCTAATCTTCTTGTTTTCTCCAATTTCAGTTCGCACGGGTGCGAGCGGTAACACGACATCTTGTAACACCATTCATGCTGCTGTGCCAGCAAAGAAGCACAGCGAGTACGGGCGAGTCACGTATTAAACACGTGACGTGTTACGCACTAGGCTGTGCTGTGTCCGGCCAAGACGGCCTGACGCCAGCACCTGTCAACAAACATAGATAGCCTTGACGGCAGCTCAGCTTCGCGCGCAGTCAAGAAATTAATGAAATTCACCTTCGCGCGCAGTGATTTCAAAAGAGTAACTTACTTGAAGATTTGATTTGGTGTTAAATTGAAAATGAGAGTTTACCTTTTACAGTGTTACGTTTACCATAAACGTAGTGTTTGAAATTGATTAGTGATTGTTCCTTTTTGTTTTGTTGGGTGTATAACTAACCCGAATTTCATATAATCGTATGCTCGATGTGTTATATGACCATGTAATTAAGTTTTGTTATAACGAGTTCTAAGGTACTACGTCATTTGCGTTCTGCCTGTCGCTTGACTTGACAAATGTTTTAAATCTAACATGGTGAACAACTTCGACGTGATGGGAGAGGTATCGACCAAATTTAGTAGTATTGAAAATATTGAACTTAATTTGCCGTTATATATAACTGTTATTCATTTTTCCTTGTTTAGGTTTTCACAACTTTTTCATAAATTATTACATTTTATAGCAGACTTTCTTCAACTGTTTGTTTTTATTTCAAAGTTTCTGCGATGACCCTACGGGATAAAAGTTTTATTAAACCCATTGGATTGTTAATGTGAACGAAACCGATCTGTACGGATTTTCCTTTTTTCCTTGTTGGTTTACTTGACCCATTTCTTTTTAATGTTTCATAATCGTATAACCTATATAATCACTCTTTAATCTAGTTCTCGCTATGTAATCACTATTTAATCATGCTAATGTTGTATGTGTTTTACGCTCACTATGCGATCGAGCGAGTGCAACATGTTTGGAGAAAACGATGGTGTTAATTAACATTTGTAGTTGTGCGAAATTTAATTAATGGATTTGCTTTAATTTTGTTTAGTTATTATTTCGTTATTGATGTTGTTTTTGGACTTATTTGAAATTTCTTTTTATTTTTCATGCACAAGGTTTTGCGATGTTGGTGTGTGATTTCATGTGATTACCTGATGTCTAAATTGTTTCTATTTACAAATTGTTGCGACGAGTGATAACTTTTTATTGCGAAGGAAATGAAATTATTTGGGTTGTTGCGAATCGAAATTGTGTTTTTTATTAATGAGGTTATCTGGCGTTTCATTTACTTCCCTTTGCTGTGTCTTGTTGACGTAAGTAAGTATATTGTAAGTTCAATAGTTGTGCTGTTGTTTTTTGTAGCGTTTTATTTCTTTTCAAGTTGAGGATAAGGGCATTATGTTATATCGCTTCAGAGCCTTTATACTCCCAGCTTGTGTTGCGGTTTGTGTTATACTTCTTGAGCTAAGTTCTGTTACTAAATTTGACCAAATTTATTCGTATTGATCTTTTAAGGGTGAAGAACCACGATTCAATTATGTAACAGTGTATTTCCGAGATATCGTGGTAAATATAAAGAAACGCCAAGCGCACCTAGCCCTCTTTTACGAAGGGCGAATATCTCGAGAAACATATAACCGATTCAGAAACTATATGACGGATCAGATTAGGACATTAAAAAATGAACTACTCAACTTAACTCAATTACTCAATTGTAATTGAGTATGTTAACTCAATTGAAAGCTGACGTTAAAAAGATTTTGCACCTCCTTAACTCCTGCTGTGAACCGAATAACGCCGATAAAAAAAAATTAAACATGTTGTTCAAGATAATGTAGCATACCATGGGAAGAAAGAAATTGCTAATCTCTTTAACAATTTCTTCGTAAACGTAGGGAAAACTATAGCTGATGGTATTCCAAGTGAACCTACTGATCACCTGGAATACATGGATCATGTTCGAGAACGCAACTCCTTTTTCTTTACGCCTACCAACTCTTCCGATGTAATTGCGTGCGTAAACAACATTAAAAATAAATCGAGTGGGTTACAAACGTTTCCGACTAAAGTACTAGAAATTATTGCTGATATTGTGGCCCCGCTGATATCGAATCTTATTAACCAGTCTCTCTTCCTAGGCACTTTCCCGAACTCCCTCAAAGTTGCTAGAGTAACCCCTACCTTCAAAAATGGTGAAAAAACCTGTGTAAGCAATTAGTGACCTATCTCCGTACTTCTAATTATTAGCAAGGTATTCGAAAAAATTTTGTATAAAAAAGTGTACTCTCGTTTCGAACAAAAATCATTTCTTTACGATAAACAATACGGCTTTCACTCTAAAAAATCAACAACACAGGGGCTATATTAAATCTTTCACAATTCCTTTATTCTAATATAGATGAGGGAAAGCCTGTCTTCTCTATATTTCTTGACTTTCGAAAAGCATTCGATTGTGTGGACCATAAAATATTACTCTCGAAACTACACTGTTATGGCATTCGAGGGTTTGCCCATGATTGGTTCAGATCATAATTAACAAATCGAAAGCAATACGTTGTCATTGATGACGCAAAATCGGACCCACAGACAATTAGTTATGGAGTTCCTCAAGGATCTGTTCATAGGCCTCTCCTATTTCTGATTTTTATCAATGATAAATCTTCATCATTTTTCAAATTCATACTTTTTGCCGATGACAGTACGCTTTCTGCGGTCCTTCCGAACCAAAATTCCGCTATGATTGCGAAGAGTATAAAAAATGAACTTCATAAGGTTTCATTGTGGCTTGAAGCTTATAAAATAAGCCTTAACATTGATAAAACGAAATACATTACATTCTCATACAAAAAAAATGTATCTCTCCCACGCATTAAAATTGGCGATGGTGAAATCAGAGAAACCAACTCATGTAAGTTTCTGGGTATCATAATAGATAGACATATGACCTTCAAGGAGCACATCGCTCATATTAGTTCAAAATTACCAAAACCCATCGGAATCCTAAATACAGTAAAAAATTTCCTGCCTGAAGCAGCTTTACAAATGCTCTACCGAACGCTCATTTCTCCATACTTGCAAACTGAATAGAAGTATGGCACGGAACTGATAAAAATAAAACCAACAAAATTTTTACTCTGCAAAAAAGAGCTATCAGAGCGGTAAAAAACGTAGAATATAATGCCCACACAAATGGTTCATTCAAAAATTTACAAATACTTAAGCTTTCGGATCTCAATAAAATCTCCATTTGTAATTTTATTTGCAAAAAAATAAGAAATGATGGCGACAATAGCCTAAAACAATAATATTATTAACTGCGAAAACTGGTCATCACGACCATTTAACCCGAAATCAAAGTAAATTCATGCTTCCTTATCATTCATAGGCCAGGTCGCAACACAGTATCCTCTTCGTTGGAACTAAAACTTGGAACTCAATACCTGCGGAGATCCGTGAAAGTAATTCTTACAAAGTATTCAAAAGACATTTCGAGTCTCACTTCCTATCAGAATACTAGTCATGTAAGATCACCAAGTCAAATCTTGCCTCCTACATGTCTGGTCATAATAATGTAACTTGCCATGGGTAACATAACCTATCTTCAGTCTGCTCTTAAATTGTTTTATCGAATATATTGTTAAATATAGCCGATTTGACCTATATTGTAAAATACAGCATCAAATGTCGAGTTAATTATCTCATTGATCAGTGAAATGCGAAACTAGGTTAAGTGAATTAGGTTAAACATTATTTTACACCTTAAAATAATGGATAGTAGGATGCCCTAGAAGTCACAGAACTTGTTCGGGCTCACAAGTAGCTATACTCTAGTTTGACCATTGTACTAGACTTGAGAAACATTCCACCTCTGTTTCACTTGTTGTAAATATATTGTATAAAATTGTTTAGAAGTTCAAATTATGTTTTTGATTGCTTATGCAGTAGAAGCATTAGAGGAATGTCATCATCATAATTAATTCAGAAGATTATGCTCAATCTAAATCACAAGCCTCCTTTTTGTCCGTCCTCGCCCGTTAACCCGCGTTGCTGTAGCGAAGATCATAATCCGCAAAGAAACGCGACAGTTCAGATCTCACTCTAAAACTTCAGATCTTACTCTTGCAGTTGGAAATGATAAAATAAATGCATCAGAAGAAGTTAAAAATCTAGGTATCTGGTTCGATAGAAATATGTCCTTCAAATCTCACGTTGAGACTACTTGCAACAAAATCTACGGAACTTTAATGTTTTTTCATCGTATAAAAAGTATGCTAGACGAAAAATACAGATTATTAGCAATTCAATCCCTGGTGTTATCGCGCATTGACTACTGCAGCCTAGCATGGGGAGACTTACCTAAATACCTTCAAAGGGACTTACAAAAGTGCATGAATTTTGCAGCGAAGGTGGTATGCAACGGTAATTTCAAAATAAGTGATCACGTAACCCCTCTCCTCAATAAACTCGGCTGTCCAAGAAAGGCTCCTCATGCAGAAGGCCCAATACGTATTCTCCTCGTTATATCTTCCTCAGAGCAATGCTGAGATAGTGTGTTTCCATCCACCCACTGTAACCAATCAAAAATCGAATAGAAACAATAATGTCTTAGTCAACTATCGTTCATCTCACTTAGGGCAGAAGGCTCTGTCCATATCAGGCGCCTTACTGTGGAACAAACTTCCCCTGAGTATTAAAGTCCCTCAAAGACCGAGAGAATTTAAAGGCAAAATAACTCGTCATCTTGTGTCCCAAGAATAATTCTTAGTTACAGAACACACAAAATAAGTACTGTCGAATCTCATTTGCCTGGTATCTCCATTGCTCAAAAATCTCCCTCGCTTATTGTTTCATAATACAAGATATCACACAACAGTTTTAAAGTATGCGTAGGTTTTGTGATTTGATCGCCTATACGCTGCCATTTGCAAACATGCTTACTTGAATATGTGTGTACGTATATCGGTGTATGTGGGCATATGGGTGTGCATATGTGCACGTACACCTATGTGCACTAGAGTAGATAAACCAGTCGAAGGTTGCATTTTATGTCATTCCTCTCCATTTCTGTGCAAGCATCAAACTAGACCGTCATGGTACCTATGTGTGTGTGTGTGTTTATCAATTGCAGACATTCTGCACCATATTACAAAGATAATGTGATTTTCTTTCTAATATGAAATTGTAAAGCATCCATGTAAAAAAAGCAATAAATTCGTTGTGTGATCATCCATTTATACTGCAGTATTACGCTTATAGTTATATGCTTATAACAATGTGATACCTATGTTTGTTTATCAATTGCCGACAATTTGCGCCATATTTCAAAGATAATGTTATTTTTTTTCTAATATGAAACCTTTATAGGACATTAATGTTTTCTTTCTTATTCACGTCCCACAATCGTTTTCATGTTTCAGACTTAGGTAGACTGTTTTGTGCCACTATTTTTAGTACGAAATTTTATAAAATTCATGCCATAATAAAAGATATTTTCTCCGTTTCCCTCGATTGGAATTTCTGGTTTATACTGACTGGTTTACGCTGATATTCGCGCACATGTTTACTCGTATATATGTGTACGTGTGCACGCTATGCGTATGACACTAAATAGAATGCGTGTGTATTGCCTCGATGCATAGAAATGCATTTGTGCATCCTTACGAGTTTGGTGTAAGTATGTGCGTGCATGTGTATGTGTATATATTTGCGTGTATATGTGCACACATGTGTGTACTAGACTGACAACTAGCATTTTACTAGAGATAATGGTCTTTTTTCTGTTCACTCTCAACTTGTAACATTACCTAACTCGTCATCTCTTTATTATTGTAAAGCATTCATGTAAAAACTATACATTTGTTGTGCGATCATCCACTTTTTGTTTAAATAAAATGCTTATTAACTAATGACCGCTATGTTAAAATTGTTGGATTAGAAATACAAAACTTATAATCTGCTTGGTCCTCATGCTTATGTGTACGTGTATACATGTATATGTATGTGTGTATATGTACATGTATATATATGTATGAATATATATATGTATATATATACGGATGTATATTTATATATATATTTTTTTCATGCTTCCTTAAAATGACACTTTTGAACATTGGCCGAAACAAGCGATTCATGTGTTATTTCCTGGCGTAAAGAATTGCGAAGTTTTATGTCATGTACTTTTAAACTGTCAAAAGTGTTTTCACCTCACAATGAAAATGCATCGTCCATGAAATTGTGTTGTCTCTTATAATTATCATTACATGTATTATCAAATGTAGATTAAGCAAGATTAGGAGTACATTGCCCTCAATCATTTCTTTTCGACTAGTGACACGAGTTTTAAAATACTCGTGTGTGTGTATCATCTAAGTGTATTAATTTTAAGAGATTTTAAAAACCAATGATGGTACTTTTGTACCATCTATATTGGAAATATACTGTTTTTCTTTCTTTCTTTTTTTCTAATGATGAATTTGAATTAGTTTGTCATAATTTTCAACTTTCCCAGATCATTTCAGTTCATCATGTGTTGAAGTAGTAATAAAATCCCTCAGCATCTTTTTTTGAAACAATGTCAATTGTTACAAAACTCTCTAACTCTGTGATCTATAAAAAGCGAAGTTCCAATGCACGAACATGTTCAGGTTAAAATTATACAGAAAAAAATTTTCCGTCATATTGATAAAATGCAAATTTAATACTCAAAGCTACATCAGATAAAGTAATAATGTTGGAAATGACAGCACAAGAAATGACTAGAAACTAAATTTGTACCACAGCAATATGTACCACTGTAGTAAGATTAGGTAACAGTATTAACATATTTTTAGTATTACCCCTAGAGCACCTTTTTATTTTTCTTTTAAAAAGCTCAAATTCATTTTAAATAAGCTTAAGTTTAATTCAAAACAGATCAAGTTTAATTTTAAAAATGTCAAGTATATTTTAGAACATATCAAGTAAAATTTTGAAAAGCTCATATTTCTAAAATTGTTTACCGATACCATTGTACTGGACCTTTTATAAATTATACATGACCTTTTTATATCAAAATTGAGTTGTTTAAATTGAACTTGAGCTTTTTTGAATTGATCTCGATTTTTTTTCAATTGAACTTGATATTTTTTAAATAACCTGAGCATTTTTAAATCAAACTTGAGCATTTATAAATTAAACTTGCGGTTTTCAAATTGAATTTGAGGTTTTTGAAATTGAACTTGAGGTTTTTGAAAGTGAACTTGAAGTTTTTCATATTGAACTTCAGGTTTTTCAAATTGAACTTGAGGTTTTTCAAATTAAACTTGCGGTTTTTTAATTAAATTGAATTTGAGGATTTTCAAAGTGAACTTGAGGTTTTTAAACTGAACTTGAAGTTTTTTTAAACTG
Source organism: Morinoia aosen (assembly GCA_030386875.1). Taxonomy (NCBI): domain Eukaryota; kingdom Metazoa; phylum Arthropoda; class Malacostraca; order Amphipoda; family Talitridae; genus Morinoia; species Morinoia aosen. The sequence continues at coordinate 6,238,209 of CM059569.1, forward strand.
AACTCGAGGTTTTTTAAACTGAACTTGAGGTTTTTTAAACTGAATTTGAAGTTTTTTAAATTGAACTTGAGGTTTTTGAAATTGAACTTGAGGTTTTTGAAATTGAACTTGAGGTTTTTTATATTAAACATGAGGTTTTAAAATTGAACTTGAGGTCTTTTAAAATCAAATGTGACCTTGTTTGTATAAAACCTGAGCTTTTTAGATACAAATTGAGTTTTTTAAATTAACGGTAGAAAGATATTAGTCTTACCAGTACTTATTGTTGTGGTACAAATTTTGCTTTTAATCATTTTCTAGTGCTGTCATTTTCAAAATAATCCCTCTGTCTGCTATAGCTCTGAGTATTAGATTTGCATTTTATCACTGTGACTGGAAATTTTTTTATACATATTTCAGCCTGAAGATGATGCTTGAACATCAAAATATTGCTTTTTATGGACTACAGAATTAGTGAATTTTTCAACTATACACAGTGGATGAATCAAAATATGTTCTTTGAATTTATTTCTATTGTTCTTACCGTGATGTTCTGGATAGATTTTGTAACATTTAAAAATAGGAAAAGAAATAATCGAATTTTTCACACTTACCCTGATGTACTTGGTACTGTCTCCAAACCTTGTGTAATGATTAATTAATTTTAAAATTATCCAATAATGCAAATGAAGGGAAAAGCTCTTAGTTCCCTTTAATTCTTAGTCACTTCCTGATAAACGCTTAGACTTGTTCAGTAAATCTGTTTCATTCAATAGTCAAAATTCAATATGTGATACTCCCATTGATAACAGCCCTAGTCAATCAATAAAACTTTGAAAACTCAGTGAGTGAAATCCCTCTAGATTTGTTTGAGTCTGAAGCTAGAGAAAAAAGTTCTTTTCATACAATTCCTCCAATGAAGCCTCTGCTGATACCTCAAGTAAACTAAGACCTGTCATGATGAATTGTGAAGTATTTAACTTTTATGATACAGTACTAATGCCTTATGTTTCTTATGAGACATTTCTTTCATTCCCATAACAGGATGTCTACTAGGTAGGAAAGCAGTAAAAAGTAGAAAAAGTTGAGAAGTAGCAGAAAAGGAAGTAAGGAATAGTGAAGTTTGCCTCAGTGGTTTACTTTACCTGTCAGGGTTGTAAAAATTGTGAAGTGGGATAATTTACTGAAAATTGAAAGTAAAGTACTTATGTATATAGTTTAAAGATTTTAAAAAATTCATTGCTCCGAGAATCAGATCTTTGCTTCAGTTTATGGGAAATATTCCTGTTAGGGGATTAGACAATTCAGCGGTGTCTACTACACCTTTTTCACTCCAAATTAATCTAAGTAAAGTTCAATTTAATAAGAGTCAAGTTCAATTTAATCCGAGTCAAGTTCAATTTAATCCGAGTCAAGTTCAATTTAATAAAAGTCAAGTTCAGATTAATCCGAGTCAAGTTCAAATTAATCCGAGTCAAGTTCAAATTAATTCGAGTCAAGTTCAAATTAATCCGAGTCAAGTTCAAATTAATCCAAGTCAAGTTCAAATTAATCCAACCCTTAGTCGAGTTAAAAATGACGTAATAATTTGTTAATATGAGTTTTTTGTTAAATATGTAACTATTGGATGTGATGAGCAAAACTGGTTTCGAGGATTTATTTACACTCATAGATATTTATACGCGTGAAATTCCACTTTATCACATATATGAAACCAAATGCATGCAAGTAAAATATATTATCATTGGACGATATTGAATTATTATATATTGAATTGTAAATAAATATTAAATTGATTAAATCTACATATCGTCCAATGATAATATATTTTACTTGCATGTATTTGATTTCATATATGTGATGAAGTGGAATTTCACGCGTATAAATATCTATGAGTGTAAATAAATCCTCGAAACCAGTTTTGCTCATCACATCCAATGGATACATATTTAACAAAAAACTCAAATTAACAAATTATTACGTCATTTTTAACTAAACTAAGGGTTGGATTAATTTGAACTTGACTTGGATTAATTTGAACTTGACTCGGATTAATTTGAACTTGACTCGGATTAATTTGAACTTGACTCGTATTAATTTGAACTTGACTTGGATTAATTTGAACTTGACTCGGATTAATTTGAATTTGACTTGGATTAAATTGAACTTGACTTAGATTAATTTGAAGTGAAAAAGGTGTAGTTTCCAGTCAGTTTATTTTTTTGCATATGATGAGCTGTTGCTCTCATTGTTGAAAGATAAGACAGGGTCTATGCCTAGCATTTTTTAGGGTCCATTTTGAAGGGGAACCTAAAAAATTTAGGTAACTTTTTGCAATTATGCGTTGGATCTTTCATTTGGTAATAAGTTTTTAATTTACTATTTATGCATTAATCACCTTGAATTTTTTTGAACTCATGTTATTGCGTGTATTATTGACTCAAACTACTCATTATTGGATGATTTCTTACATCCTGTACATTTGGAAAATATTCATTATGTAAAAATTAGGAAGTCATTTTTTGCTGTTGATGGTCGTAAAAAGTAGTAAAATATGACAATGAAATATTAGGAGACCTCTGCATAATGTTTATGTTAGAATTGTTTCGATGTTTCTGTGTAAATATAAAATTTCACAATGAATTTTCTTCTAATGAGGACTGTACATTTGAAACCAGAAATTACTTTCCCGGAATATTATGTGTGTGGAATAAATCTGAAAATTCTAATTTTGTTTGTGAATAAGGATAGAGATAAAAACTCAATACAAAAATGATATCAAAGATACCAGTTTCCAACTGCATTCAGTATGCAACAATGATAAAGTTATTGAAAAATACTGTGAAAATGTGAAGTTGGTCAGCGATTGCACAGATAAAACTTTTTATTACCAGAGTGAATAACACATATTTCGCTGTGATGGCTCTCTTTGCAGTACCTACCCTCAGAGGCTAGGAATTATTGCACAAAGGCTGGATTTACTGGCCTATCCACCGTCTATTTAGAGCTGAACACTCCATGAGAACTTTCCTTCGGAAGTAAAAGCGGCATGAATCTCGATCCTACTCAGATATCTAAATGTCTTGGTTATTAATTATTCAGTATGATACGGTGTGGTAAAGGTTTTTCGAAACAAAACTTCATTCTCTTTGCAATAAGGCAGTTTCCAGAATAGGGTGTGCATTTGATTTCGATTTATCACACACAATTACATTCTTTCTTTAATTTCTAGATGACGGAGCTTCAGCGATGTGGGGGCGCCAGTCTGCACGTCACCAACTCATCAAGACGTCATGACGGTGGTGTGGCCTTGGAAATGTCATACTCTGGGTTAGGACAAACTCGTCAACATACGAAAATCTCTTTCAAGGAGCATTCCACCTGTCAGTTAATATAAGGTTCGTGTAAGCTCACAGTTTTTTTTCTTCATTAACTAATGTCTTTCCCCTCATGGGGATACGACTGTTGTATCTATGAGAATTAGCACTCCCATGGGGAAAATGTGTGAGGGCCTTTTGAGAGTTACGAAGGCTTTTTTTTGTTGGAATGGAATGTATACATTTGTTATGTTAAGGACCATCAATTTTTGGTTCACTGCTGTCTTGTTTTTCTGCACCTACTACTGTCTTTTTCAACTTCTATCTTTTATGTGAACTTCTTTCTTAACTAACTTACTGTTTCCATGCCCCTTCTGCATAGATTCCGCATTCCCTCATCTCCTTACTAAATTTTGCCTTCCTCTCTCCTCTCATCGAAACGCTCTTTTTGGCGGTTGGGGAGGCATAAAATAACATGTTTTCTAACTAATATCTTATATAGCATTCCGTTATATTTAAACCCCTCCGGGGGATCCACCTATTGTATGCATGGGAATTAGCTCTCCCAGGGGAAAAATGTGAGGGCCCGAGCTAAGAGCTAGTTTGGCCTAATGTTTGTTGAACTATAATTGTTTTGTTATGTCAAGGACCTTCTTTTTTCGGTTCACGCTGTCCTGTTTTTCAGCCCCTATTACTTTCTCCTTGAACTTCGATCTTTCTTCAGGAAGTTCTTACTCAACTAATTGTTTCTATGCCCCTTCTACATAGATTCCGCAACCCCTAACTCCATACTAAATGCTGCCTTCCTCTTTCCTCTCTTTGGATCGCATTTATTTTGCTGCGTACGAAGGCTTAAACTAACTAATAATTATCTTTCGTTATAGTAATGCAAATAAATGGATTTATTGATACAAATTTTTTGTAACAAATACTGGCAGATCTGTTGCAACGTTGGTAAACGTATTAGCATTTTAGTGGTTAGAATCGATAATTTATTACTTATATGAATAATCTGTTTTTTCGTTCAAGAATTGATTATTTCTCACTATATTTGAGCGTAGCATGGACCTCAGTCCTCAATGTTACGTTTTAATATCAGTTTGTTTCATCCACACAACATCATTTGATTTAAATTTAACAAGCCAAATGAGTTCAAAGTTTCCTATAAAAATAAATTGTCAATAACTTAACGCCCAGGTGTCGAATAGGTTACTGATATCCAGTGTTGTATTCAGAGTTAGGTTAATCGACTTATTCTCTGATGCAGCCAAAACCAGGTAGGCTAAATGTTGCGATCACAAGTAGAGCTAGTCTGTCTTGTTCCAAACCCAGTGGTAGTTGGAATTCAGTCATTCGGCTAATGGTATTTTATTTCATTTTATTTTCATTTGCACAGTTTGTATTTACAAATGTATTCCAATTTATCAGATGCTTTAGCAAGAGGCGGATATGATGAAGATAAGAAACTAAAGGCGTCAGCCATCCAAGAGGTCCTGTGTCGTTGCAACGATTGGACTGGCTCAGAGACGACGACAAGAAACCAGAGACGACAGGAAACCAGTACACTTCCTCAAAGTCTACCTGCTTCTTCATCGCTTTCTTTGACCGCCTCTCAGTCGCCTTATTTGCTAGCTCCGTCGACATCAGGTTATGATACTCATCCCTTTAGCTGGATTTAGACGGAGGGTGCTTTCCCCGGGGCAACGCCCTTTCTCCCTCCCCGCCTCTTCAAGAAACACCTAAACCCTCGATCAAATGCCTCCCACCTGTTCTCGCTGCCAACCTTCATGCCGGAAAAACTCAGAGGCGACCAGGGCTGCCACTGATGGGGATTTTTCCTGAATCTGGGGGAAACGGTAGTTGTCTGGGGGAATGGGGGAAACTCTCGTGAAATCGACTAAATTTAGGGGAATTTAGCTAAATATTATTTTTCATGAAAATATTGTGAAACCTGGTATGGTTATTCGAGTGAAAAACATGACGCAGAACAGAAAATTTTTCCTTAACAGCAAATGAGAGGCAATTTTACGAAGTTGGAAGGTGGAACGAACTTTTTCAACTCACAGCTCAGGCTCGAGAATCGAAGAGTTCGCTCAATTAGAGGAATAAAAGGCTGTCAGTGACCTTGTGACTGTTGCTTTAGCTTCCTTTCACTGAGCGAATACTCCGCAGTCAAAACCTCATTCATTAACTTAAATTGTGCATTAAAAGTGTGGTAATTACTCTTATATATTAAATTGTGAATTCTGATATTTTTTGATGTGTTTTCTCAGGCAAAGGAAGCAGAACGCAGATGTGTTTTTGAAGATTAGTTACTTTTGTGCTTTAAATTTAAGAGATACTAAAAATGTGCGGCAGTCCTAGTCTTTGTTTCTTATACCGTGGTGACTTATTAACCAGTGGTTTTACACTTATAGAGTCGCATATGCAAATTTGGAGCGTCCTGGTTGAGATATTTTTGAGATTTAACTTGTTTCTCTTTCGGCTTGAGATGCTATCGTTAATGCATCCAACACTCATGATTGCATTGTTCCAAAGCAACTATAATTATTATTATTTTCATTTATTTGTATTGTCATACTTTATTTGCGTTACAAAAGCTAACTTTGTAACATGCTGTTTCGCAATCAGTATTTTTCTAATATGAATATTTACTTTACGTTTTAGGATCTGAAGTTATACAGCGATGACAACTAAGTTTTACTATTGGTTAGTGAGACATTTAAATATTTTGTTATTTTGGAGTAATTATTTTTCCTTCTGAATGCTGATATTGTTCCCCTAATGAATGACCAAACAGAATCATCTTCTAGAAAACGGGTTCTATGCACAGTCAGATAGAGATGACGAGCTCAGTGTACCCGAATTAAAAACTTACCTACAATGGAATAATAATCTCAACTGCAGTTAATGTATGGGCTGTAATATTTCTTTGAAAAAACATTATAAATCTATGCTTTGTGGAACATTCAGTGAAACATAAGAAGAATCTAAATGTTGTAAGTACCAGCGCTGATATCGCACACTATATGGTAAGAGAGCCATCCAAGGAATCCGATGAAATTGCCATAAGCGAACTTACTCTTGCAATATACTTTGCCTAACTCGATATTCCATTCTGACGTGTTGATCATTTCTTATCGATGGGCAAAACAAATTACTCTGACAGCAAAATAGCTTACAAGCTGTCAATAAAAGGAATAAAATTACATATGGACTAAATATACAGTGAGTAAAGGGAGCTTCTTGTTAACTTATACGATAATATATTTCATCTAAATTTTGGGGGATTTTTTCATTTTTAAGAATGGAAATGTGCAAATTTAATTTAAAATTGTTAAAAAATTTTTAGTAATCGGTTGCTTGATGAGTTCTTTTGAGGTGGTAGTTAATTTTAAATGAAAGTTATATACGTAGTGTTTGCAGTGTTGAATCTCAAAAACCACTTGTGATGAAATTCTTTGCGTGTCGAAGATATTTTTCAAGAATTTATTTCAATAGTCAAATGTCGGCTGTTGAAAATGAAGTAAAATACATTTTTAAAATCTGTAATGTTTTAACCTATTTATAAATCAGTGGCGATTCGGATTAACCTTATATTGTACTGTGAGACTTATCGTAATTGTCTCGTGTTCTACGATGAAGATGACAATTTGAGCACTCGTGCTGTAGCATTCACCAGCATCGCAACTATTTTTTCTAATAATAATTGCGTTGTTACTTGTAACAACAGGCCTCACCCTGTAATACTAATCTGTTCAATTATCGCAGTTTGTAAAAAAACTTGACGAAATAAAAAGAGTATTAAACAAATTTGTTGAATTTAAATAAGCAATTTCGGTAATTTTTGTGCAGTCTTTAAATTCGCGGTACTTGGACAGATGGGTTTCACGAGGTGTGGTTTATTGTTTTCAGGAGCAATTCGCTATTTTTTGAAAAAATCGTTGAACTGCTTATGAATCTTCCGGAATATAGTGTTTAGAGAAGCCATTTTTAATGTTGAATTACTGGTAATTATCGTAATTTTTGAATGAAGACCGACTATTATAACCGTTTAAAGACCGGTAACTAACCAGTTAGGATCGTCGGTCTTCGTCCAAAATTCACGACAAAAATCGGTAATATAACGTTAATCCGACGATAATATGAGACATTCCCGACACTGAATCCGACGGTACATCGTCGACTTATAGGAAGAAAAAGTTTATAATTACCGGTAAACTAAGACGCGAATTATTATCGTTGGTCAGACGATAAATTTCAGACTGGGTGTAGGTGTTTTATAATCACTGCATATTTTAAAGGGTAGACCAGCACTAAATCTCGTCTAGTTCTTTCCCACTGTGCATTTCCATCTAATTTGTTATAGTATCGTGAACCGTTGGTTTCTGTAACAAATCACATTTATGTTCATGTCGTGTGTTTATCAGCTGATGATGGGATTTATCCCGAAACGTTCAAAAAATATTTAGAATTTTATTCTTCGCTTTTAAATTCCTAATAAATTTGCGTTATCGCCAAGCAAAAGATGTTCTTCATTATTTGTTTGTATTGATGCACTGAAACTATGGATTGTATTTATGTGTAAATAAAGGTGATATATTTCACCGAGCCACCTATGTTTTGGTTCCACAAACATTTGAAATGATATGGGATATTTGTTCACAAAAGTGGTATAACGAAGAATATATCTTAAAATAATTTCCCAGCATTGGTTGGATACTTTTGACATTCACTGCACACGATATTTTAGTACGCGAATCCATTTGCAAGAAAATTCAAAAGATTTATTTCAAATCTTCCATTTCAACGATAGAGGTCCATAATATTTGAGTATCGTGGATGAAGACCTAATTTCAGTTCAATTAATACGAAATCTATTACGTGCAAATACTTATAAGCCATCCCTGTACATCGGAAATTTTCATTCCCGTTGATGAAAAGTCAGTAAAAATTTGAAATGATAACTTTTATAAGCGATTACTTTTCAATTGTAGGTAATAAAATTCAAAGAGCAGCAGCTTTCTGATATTTTGCCATTTTAAGGAAACGAATTGTGTTACTGATTTTTTCTTGATGTTCAATTACTTCGCCCAAATCACTTGTGAACTTATGAACAGCGTGGAAGAAAATGACTTTCCAATCACGGTCGGAAAATCAGATCAATGGGCTATTGTTTCATGAATGGAAAAGTAGCTAGCTGCCTTGAACCCATTACAATTCTATTCGCATCCAAGATCGTAATCACATGCTTTATCTTCTGCCCTCATCGACTTCACATAAATGGAGGTAAAATTACTGTCGAATAACTAGTGAGTTTCCAAATCTTTTCAGGTAGTTGTATTAACCAGATAGTATTCTCTTGATCGATAAACAATCAGCAAGTAATTTTGGAACATTGCGGCCAAATTGATGGTTTCGAATCCATCTGAAGTATAAGAATGACACAGCAGTAAAAATCAAAGATTTGTTCCAGAGTCTCATTTTTTCGTTCTGATATAAGCAGAAGACTAGGATACTCCAAGAATGCCGGTAATTTAAGTTTCTTAAGCTAAAAACCAGCAGACTTTTTGGGTATGTTAACACTGCTTTGATTAAAAATCCTTCTAACATCGCCTGCGTTTTTCCAATGTTTCAAAACCGTTCCTTTGAGATGCGATGTTTGCGAAGTGTTTTCATGATCGATTTTAGCACATGATGACACAATAACAGACCAATTATCTAAGCATGCTCGGGTGATTTTTGACAGACGGCAGTCATGCTGCAGGCGGCGGAAGGGACAGTTGTCTTTCACTAAATATTTTCCCCATAGAAATGGAATTAAAGGCGAATAAAAATAGTTAAAATTAGGAAAATGTGATTTTATTCATTGGAACTTTTTTTCTTTCAATACCTCACGTAATCTTCAATAGATATTTTTACGCATTCTAAAATTTCAGTGAAACTTAAAACATGATATTTTAATACATGTGTTTAAAAGTTCAACAATTTTTATGATATTGTCTTTAATGGAGGATTTTGAAAAAGGTTTTAACGTATTGTCTTAACAATTGACTGTAATATTTGTTTATTTCTCATATTCACACACACGCACATAAACAACTCACACAGGTAATGATATATACGAATACAATATATTTTAGCATTTTATATATTCCGTATTAAAAAATTGTCATTTTCCTCTCCCTTCCCATAACTCTTCCCATAACTTCCCATAACATAATAATAACTGAAACATCACATGAGCTAGAAGTTACCTGTTCAGAATCGTAATTCTATTCCGTTCGTATTGTTGAACAGATTTTGGAAGCATTAATTGAATCTCTCTTTTATGTCAAAAATATTTGCTATCTGTATTCAACTAGCCAAAGTGTTATTTTACTGTCAATAAACACAATTCTGTGTTACTAAAGTAAGCAGAAAAGAATTTCACTCAATTACACGTAGTGTCAGAAATGAGTTTCAATTTTCATAAGCCGACAGTTACGTTAGTTTGTAACCAGGCTGCTGTCCTCTGCCTCCTGTTGGGGATCGAGGCGTTTTCAAGCGTTTTAATAGACCGCAGTTGGACAGCTTTTAGTGCAAACATCACCCAGGTTTATGGCAAAAACTCCACGGAAGTAGCCACTCCAGACATCACGGTTTGTACTTTGCTCGCTTCGAGGAGTCCTCCTGCCAACCTCGCGTGCTACAAGTCCTCGAGGTGCGTTTTTGCCTCCGTGTACCTGCCGCGCGTCGGGGGAGAGCAGACTGAGGGCTTCAACGTGCTGGTATTCCCAGGGTGAGTGAGGGCGTGTTGTCTTGAGCTCATCTCCTCTTAGGTTGCATGTGCCAAACGTGAGATTTTTTTGACGGATGTTTTAATATGCTCTATTCCACGACCAAAGATGTGTAGTTTTAGTATATTAAGGCTTATTAGTAGAACGCGTTCTCAGGTACGTTAACTCTGTTTTCCAGTTCACAATTAATTTCCCCTTAAACACACTTCCCTTCTACCGGTATGTAGTACCAAGGGTAAAAAATACTCTTAAAGTAGTTTCGTTCCAAGGGAATTCTTAGTGAATTTCAGTCTGAGTTTATTTCACATTATTTCACTTTGTAATAATAATTTTGGGCTCTGAAAACAGAAGAAACTGAAATGTATTATGCTACACGAAGAGCTCTCTACTGCAGTCGGAGAGTGCGATAAAGTATTAAAAGCACTTCGAATATCGACAGTGTACACAGAAGTGTTTCTAGAAACAGTGTTTTTTCAATATCTTAATAATTACGAGAGTAAACACATTTCAACAACTGTTCCACCTCACGCATGCCGAGAGTAAGCGCCTCAAACCTAAACGTGAACTTTGATCATATGAGAAAATGTGCTTGTTTATGCAACTCAAAACTAAATCCTTTTCTGGAAGCATGCAACGTGAAAAAAACGTTTTAAACAATTTAAAAAAATCATTTACCACACGCGATACAGCAATAGATTGTTTCTTAAGTCTAGTACAATTGACACGTTTTAGTAACACTATTTGTGGGCCCATATTAGTTCAGTGACTTCTAAGGCATCCTACGATCAGCTCTATTCTATGATGTGAATAATTATGTTCTACCTAATTCGCTTAACCCAGTTGCAGACTAGGCTGATCAATGAATTTCTGAACTCAGGATTCGAGGCTTAATTTTACAACACTATTTAATATGGGCTAGACGAGAACAGAAAAAACTCAAGAACAGGCTTGAGATGTTTGTCATTAATCAAGGCAAATGACCCTATCAGGATGAATCGAATAGGAAAAATGATTTGACTCAATTTCCTTGTGTGAATAATATTTCGAAAGAAACAAGGATCCAAGAATAATTTTGAAGGCTCAGTAAGAATTCTTTTTCACTGATCGTAGCAGGGATTGAATTCCAAGTCTTAGTTCCAATGGAGAGGATACTATGTTGAGACTGAGCTTTTGAATAAAAAGGAAGAATGAAGTTACTTCAATTTCAAGTTGAATGATCATGATGGCGAGTTTGTGCAGTTAATAATTGTTTGAAGGGGTTGCTACCATCATCGTCCAGCGTTTTATACATAAAACGACATATTGAGAGCTTGTAGAGATGTAAATGTCAAGTATTTTTAAACTTTCGAATGAATCATTTGCGTGAGCATTATATTCTAAATTTTTGACCACGCTGAGGATTTTTTTGCAGCCCAAAGAGCACACTGATTTCATTTTTATCTGTACCGTGCCAAGCTTCTATTCCTTAATGTAAATAAGGTGAAATGAGCTTTCGATAAAGTATTATCACAGCTTGTTCAGGCAATATATTTTACATTTTCTTGAGGATTCCAATGGATTTTGATAATTTAACACCGATATGAGCAATATGCTCTATGAAGGTCAGATGTTTATTTATTAGAATAACCAGGAACTTACAGGGGTTAGCTTCTTCAATTTCACCTTCACCAATGTTAATGTGTGAAAGAGATACATTTGTCTTATATGAGAATATAATGTATTTTGTCTTATCGTCTTAAAACCTAATGCGGGTCGTTATCTATATTTTCCGAAATTAGAATAGGATTTTGATTTGGAACGATCATAGAAATAGCAAAAAGGAAGAATTTGAAAATGTTGCAGATTTAACTATATCGTTGATAACGATTAAAAATAGGAGAGACCCAAGGACAGATTCTTGTGGAACTCCACGGCTAGTTGAATGTAGTTTCGATTGTGCACCGTCAATGACAACTAATTTCTTCCGATTTGTTAGGTATGATCTGAGCCAATCATAAGCAACTCCTCAAATGATACTACGACGTTTTGGGCAATATTTTGGTAGGTCTCCATTCTAATTGTAATTTTAGTATTTGTTGATAAAATTTAAACTCACATCATCTGCTTTGGACCGATGAGAGCATTAAGAATGTCTGATAGGGTTCGGCAGAATAAAAAAAAGTATTTCTTACGTTTGAGAATACATATGAATGAATATTCAACGTTTTCAGTGTGCAGCTTCGAAGGAGCGCTGGTGAAGGAAAAGGAAAACGTCACCGTCGCTGATCCTGCTTGTCTGGGCGCACGAACTCTCACGTGCTCCATGCAGGGAATGATATTCAATGGTTCGTTTGGTAGAATGCATATTTTTCAATTGTTCTTGCAAAATAAAGGTACAAACTACAGCATGTTAGCGACGAATTTTACGAATATTTCGAGATAAGAGTATAAACCATTTGCTTTCATTTGGATTCAGACACATACATTCATATAACAAAAACCACATTTTCGATGAACAGTGATGATGCAATGCCATGAATCAGACTTCTTCCGTCTCTAAAATCCCCAACAGATGTGCCTCCCCCCGTACCACGTGCACAGCCCCCTTCACGCAACATTCGTTTGGTTGCATGTACGACAGCGACTTCAGAGGCACCTACTGTGAGGCACGCCAGTACTGCCAGGGGCTGGGGGCGAACCTTGCTTCTCCGGAGACTGAAGGGGACACCGCTAACATGATGGCCTACTACGACACCAAGCATGGTGATCAAATGGACATTATTATTATTATTTTATTCTTTTGATTTTTTCGGTGTACCCGAACGCAAGGAGGTTTTGTAGATTAATGCGCTCCAGTAAGCAGCAATCAATTAAAGACCGTAATTTTGAAAACTTTTATTTCTATTTGCGTATCGTAAGGCAGACATGCAAATGTTTTACCGTGTTAATTCCTAAAAAAATAAGAAGGAAAACTTGTGAATAATAGTTTTTTATATTCAAACAATGAAACATCTGCAAAAATGAGTTATAATTGAAGTGTATAACGATTACTAGACTGCATTATGGGTCAATGTAACATTGTGGTGTCTACCCAACTTAATGCTACTGCCTGCGTGTTGAGTTCCAGAAACAAAATTAGGTCATGAGGCTGATGAAACAAGAACCTTAAGAGCAAACTAGTCGCTTATCAAGGTGAATAGTTGACGCCTGGGTTCCATATTTGCAGTTAGGTTTTTTTAAATAACTCTTCCAGGTTAAGATATATATTAGGCCAAGCTTTCAAACTCACAAGTGGAGTTCGTCATCAGGGCTGAAACATTCACAAGAGCTGGACGCATATGGCTACACACGTACGTATCTATGATACAGTTTTTAAAAGTAATTATTATTAAGCGGGCTTCTACTTGGTACTGACATCATTCCAAGCACATACGCTGTCATTTTGGAGGTAATAATTTATTTATTATCGGGAAATAACATGGGGGGATATCTTGTCTTCTATTAATTGATGCGGAATTTTACCTAGAGTAGCACGCTTCTACGAATTTTCTGGACATTGTTTTCGACTCCGTTGCTAAAATATTAAAATTTTCGATATTCAGTTAGTGACCAGTTTCTTGCTGGTGTTGGAAAACGTTACTTGTTATTTATCGGAGCTGAATTGATCGTGTATGTTCCTCAATGCGTTACTTCGCTGTTCTCCCCGTCTCTTCTATGTATGATGCTGCACATTGGTTGCAGTCAATTTAGTATACAACATTTTTTCTCTCTTCCTTGGACCTTTTATCTTTCAATTTACAAAGTTGATTTTTCAGACTATGAGTGGATTTACTACAAAGCACAATATCCAATGGTTTGAGAATTTTTGCCACTCTTTCTGTGACTCCGTTAATATAAGGTACTGAAACAAATTTTCTACCATCGCTTGACGCTGCTGGAGGCATGGCTGGTTTTGTGACTAAAGTTGCAGATTTTTATGTGTGTGTAGCCATATGCGTCCAGCTCTTGTGAATGTTTCAGCCCTGATGACGAACTCCACTTGTGGGTTTGAAAGCTTGGCCTAATATATATCTTAACCTGGAAGAGTTATTTAAAAAAACCTAACTGCAAACTAGTCGCTGTGTCTAAAATTTCTTTAATATGGCTTCATCAAGCAGGTGTACAGTGAGTTATATATAATTCTCTTTTTGAACAAACCCGAAGTATCAAGATCACCATTGAATATTGTCCTAATTTATATTTGTCTGAAGATGCTGACATCTACAATCAAAGTCGTAAAACGAAAATTAAGATAAAATCATTCAGCATTCTATTATCTTTTTGAGTAGTTTCTTTCTATGAGGGTGTGTGTAAATAATTTATCGGTCATTCGTGTACTTTGTAGCACAGAAAGTGCCCTACTACGTGGGCCTGTACCTAGTGAGCGGAGTCTGGCGCTGGCCAGCCAATCAGCGAATCCCTGGACCACCGAAGACCGGGAACTGGGATCCCTCTCAACCGAACGGAGGTGAAGATGCAGCAGTCATGTACCCAGGTGCCAATGGAATATATAAAATCGGGGATACACCAGGAAGGAGTATTCAAAAAGCTCTTTGCCATGTTTGGACTACTTACTAAGTACTCGTACCAAAGTAATGCTCAGTCGGAGTCTAAACACATACGACAGAATAGTAAATTGCCACTTATAATACATACAAATTCATAAACAGCAGGGTGTTGGAAGAGATTATGTTGTACTTGTTTTCAGAAGATTATGAACCACTTTGGGCGTTATTTCTCGGCAGACGTAGAAAGCTTCCTGTACTGAGTACTTTGATGTACCAAATGTTCAGTTTCTACTCGGAATCGCAATTTTAGTGATTGTTCTTGAAATTTTTAAAATCCCTTGTGTTGCTTTAGCGGGGTATTTTTCTCAAATTCCGGAAGCATTACCAACACATTAGGTAGCGTTTCATGAAGTGGGTTGAGTCGGAGAGCGTGCAAACTAACTGACTCCAGAGTGATTCTTTCTTTGTATATGTGATTCCTCAAGAACCCAGTAGAGCATACACTAAGCATCTACCGTTGGCGTATGTCAGAGTTTATATATACATATACATATACATATATATATATATATATATATATATATATATATATATATATATATATATATATATATATATATATATATATATATATATACAGTGCTTCAGATATAAACAGTTTTTCTATTTGGAATAGAAGAGACTTTTTTGATAGATCCCTGCTTCACTAATTAGAGGCTCTATATTAAATTGCCTAAAATTTTTCCATACTAGGTTGAAATTGGCTTAGAGAGATAACCTATGGTATTTGAAAGCTACCGAAATTGATTGCTCATATATGATAAAGTGACATAAAATGACATCACACATAACGTCGTTCAGATCTGTTTATTTTGGAGGTTTTAACAAATTAATTTTACAACAAGCAATTCTTCGTATTATGATGAAGTATTGCAAGATTTTTTGGAAAAACACTCTCAAAATTTCATCGAATCGATGAAGAACTCTTTATACATATCTTATTAAAGACGGAACAATTTCCGAAAAAATTTCCAGTTTCCGGTAGTCCCCGAATATTACCACATTCCGACTGAAAATCTATCGAATGTTGAAAAGAGACAAATATACCTACGAGAGGAGTTCAAATCGTGATGAACCTTATTTTTATCTAAAAGTATCGAACCAATAAAGCCGGGAGATATTATTCAATGTAGATATAAAAGGGACAGTGACGCAGTCCTGAAAATTTTCGTGCTCGTAGTAAGCCTTGGCCTTTTGATGTTGAGCGAGTGCAGGATGATATGTTGTGAGTCGTCGGATTTTAGTTTTTGGTAAGGGACCGCATAACCTGAGCATCGATAATGCATAAAATTTTACAAAAACTTGGCGATACCCAAGCGGAAGCCGTTTACAAGATTCAACGTGCTTTTTGGGACGACACTATGAGGACCTCAAGCAGTGAAGGGTGCTACAACTGTTCCAAAGATGGTCTTACATATGTGGGCAGTGAACTTCGACCAAGGTTCTTCACAAGTCGGAAGGACACTGTCATTGAGCGAGTGCGGAATGTGGTCTTAGAAGACGCTCCACTGGAGCAAACTATTACTCGGGAGGTAGGACTTCGTCGCCTTCGTGATGTTGTGCGTGGCAAAAATGCTGATCGGTGGGCAGCGAAAAGGCGGAAGCTCCGTCGTGATGACACACCTGCCCATTTTACGCTTAAATTAAGACATTCATCGCCAAACTCAAGATTCCTGAAGTTCGTGTCAGCGTTCTTACTCTTTTGACATGGCATCCTGAGACTTTCAAGCATTCACAAGCTATAAATGGAGTCTTTTATGAAAGGGACACGATTTCAGTTAAGAGACTACTTCTTGTAAAATGCGACAGCACTGCTGCTCGTCAATACAAAAACTGCGTTCCGAAAGTGTTCTCAATGATGGCGAGAAGTGGATGTATTAACAAAGAGATTACTTCGAAAAAGAGTCTTGTGGTGGGATTCTAAATCAATGAATATTTTTTTCCTTAAAGTCCGATATTTTTTGAAAACATCCTTATATATTGACATATTACCGTACGTTTCCTCTAGCAGGGGTTTAACTGAAAACGAGAAATTTAAAAACCAGTACATCAATATAGATTCATTTAATCGAACCTAGTTTAATTTGATGTAAAATGATAGGAGAAAACTTTGAATTGTGCATTCGCCGTACAAGGTGACGTCATATGCCAACGCAAATGGAGGAAAATTTTTGGTGCATGAATTCTTTCCCTAAGGTGTTTTTATTTTCTAATGGATTTGGAAAAATAAAACCATTTTTTTACAACATGCAGAAAACCAACCGTTCAAGTACACTCAATCCATTGAAGATGAGGGCCGCGATTAGGCACTGGAAATATAGCGGTTCTGCCATGAATTCTTATAACTGAGAAAGGATCTCAACCGTATACATTCACAACAAATATGTATCAGTACATTCACTAATATAGCATTTAAGTTTATTTCCTGATACATTTTATACGCGTGCTTGCCTCACGCCTGTAGTTCGTTCACTTTTGATGTATGTTTAATTAAAAACGAGTTAATGTTCATGTTTTTCGAAGTCTTTTTTCCTTTTACTTCTTTTTTCTTCAGGTTATTTCTTACGATCACACTGAGCTTGACTATCATTTTAGATGTAGCAAGAGCAAGATTGTTTTTTATGTTTATTACCATTTTTCTTATAATTTTCTTATAATCATTTCCAATACGTATATACATAAATGACTATGTGGGAATAGCGTATGTATGGTGTGTGTGTGTGTGTGTGTGCGCACGCATACATGTATGTTTATGAGTGTGTGCGTACATGTACATGTTCATATATACATTTACGCACACGCATGTAAATATATGTTTATATATATTTTTTTTTCGTGAAAACAAAAGCTCAAGATACATTACATTTTACCTAAAGCTCTGCGACCAGTTAACACTGATCTATATTTCAGAAATAAATGTATTTATTGCACTTGCTTAATGAATCACAAATTTGTCTATCACTACCTCAGATGGCGTTTCAGTGAATTGCAAAATGAAAAATATAAAAAGACAAATGAAATGAAGAGCTCCTGAAAAAATTATCTTCCTGTCGGTATGTTGAACAAGACATCAACTTCATTTTGCGTGTAAGTTTGTACACGTGTTTCTATAAGTGCGTGTTCTGTTGCGCGATGTTCCTTATAAATTACATTGTGACTAACCTTTTCTCAATACTTGATAGTCATTTTCAACGGTGTTTCAATCTGCTTCGGTATAACGTTTTCTGTCTTTTCTTTTTCCGATTCAACTAATAATTTAGGAATTCCGCAGAATTCTCTAGTAGTATTCAAATTATGTATAAGTTGTCAGCCCTCACTTGGGATACAAATTATCCAAGAAGTGACATTTTTAATTTAATTTGCCCTTGACAGGGTTAATCCATTAGCACGCCGCGTATGATTTTTCTATTAGTATGGCTCGTATGGTTTATTTATTTGTACACCTCGGATGGTTTGTCTATTAGTACAGATCGTATGTCTATCAGTACACCACGTATCGTTTATCTATTGGTACACCTCGTATAGTTTGTCTATTAGTACACCTCGTATGGTACGTTTGTCTAAGGACGTCTAATATTAAGAAATTTTTAAGAGCCAATAAGTTGCCATGCATCAACTTTTTTTAGAAATAAACGGTTTTTCGTTCTTTCTTCATAAAGTAATCAGTTCCTGAGGAAGCATAAAAAATTACCAATGTAAAATTGAGCTTTCAGTTTTTCAATTCGGTCAAAAACTTGTTATTACAAGGGAATCACACACTAATGAGTATTACGTTTTCGTAAAAAGATATTACTGAGCACTGGAATGCATAATTTTTTTACGAATTAATGCATGCGTTAGAGGCTACCAAAGTTCATAAATAATGACAAATTTCTAAAAATTGAGATCTCCTTTTGTCTGTAAAAAATCCCCTTTTGTAGAAAATTAAATTCAATATTTCTGAAATCCTACACTAAAGAAAACGAAGTTTCACTCTATGCATTAGAATACCTTCAAAAATCATCTGAATTATCGATTCACAGTAACTTCACTCAAAAATTACAAAATTACACGAAAAATTATGTAACTGATTAGCTTTGGATTCATATTTTCATTTTGGGAATGAAGGTTTCATATCAGAAATTAAACGAGCACATCAGAAACTGTGACTTCGACAATCAATTCTTAATCTCAATCTGTTAAGGGATGTGTGGTTAGACATCACACGCACAGTATTGGAAGTTGATGGTTCATTGATGGATTTTCCCTTATGATGGGTTTTGTTTCTTCTATTTAAGAAATTTGTTGTATGGAGCAGAGTCAAATTCGGAAATTTGTTGTATGGAGAAGTTTTTGTTGTATGGAGCAGAGTCCTGGGGGTTGAGAGCAGCTGAGAGGAGGAAGTTGGATGTATTTGAGATGAAGTGCTTGAGGAGCATGTTAGGCGTAACAAGAAGAGATAGGATCAGGAATGAGTTGGTTAGGGGGCAGACGGGTGTTATCAAACAGTTGAGCAGGCGAGTGGATGAAAGAGTGCTTGAATGGTTTGGGCACGTTGAAAGAATGAATGTTGAGCGGCTGGTGAAAAAGATTTATACGTCGGAAGTGAGTGGTGTTAAAGCGCGAGGTAGACCACGGATGAGTTGGATGGATTGGGTGAAACGTGCTTTGTATGAGAGGGGTCTGACTGTGGACGTGGCGAGAGGGATGACTGCGGACAGAAGTGAGTGGGGGCAGTGCGTAAGAAGGTAATTTTATTTTTGACGTGGTACTGGAAGTTGCCCGCGTGTGGTGGGGTTGACCTATCCTGTGCGGGGGGGAGGGGCAGCACTCAATGAAGCGGTCGGGGTAAACCAGCTATGGCTGTCGGGCTTGGCTGTGCAAGGTGGTTGTGCTGGGCTGCTGCTGATCCTGGCAGTCTGGTGCAGCCAGTGCTGCCTCTCTCGCCTCCTAGTGCTAATAATGTTGGGCCCTTAGGGAGGAGAAGCCTGGTATATGTATATGTATGTATTTAAGAAATAGTGATTTGATTATTTACAGGCAATAATTCGGCATTTACAGGCATATTTCGACAATTTTTTCTCAAGCCATTCGGAAAATGAATCTTTTAAGAACTGCACCAGTCTGTCGAATGGCACCATATTTAAATATAGCACCGCATTGTCTTTCTGTAACTGATAGTTGATATAGCTTTAAGACTTAAACTTGGAGCCTCTACCACTCGGAATTCAATAATTATTATTACCTCAAATGAGATTCAAAAGTTCTTCATTTCAGAGTATCACTTAGTTCAATCATAATTTCACGCCTATAAAGTGAGATCACACTATAAATGTATAAAATAGTGATATGAAGTATGTTTATGTTTCTCAAAAAATGACTTAGCGTTATAATTAAAAAATTTAAATGTGCAAAGCAAATTGTCATCTGCTAGACTAACTCAGCGTGTGTATGCTAAAACACAGGAATTTTCGTACGTAGTATTCTCAAATATATCGCTCTGAATCGGTAAAAATTTTAGATTGTGTTACTGTTAAATCGGCAAAATGCAAAAAACGAGCTAGAGTACCAAATGAAGAACTCCAAAGTCCGTCTAATGTGTCTGGTATTAGAATGAGTTTATTTCTATTTCTTTTGAGGTTTTACGGCACGGAAGTATGATCATTACGTCAAATCAAAGGATGTAGTTTATGCTACCTCCACATTACCTCTAAAGTTATAAATTGCAGTTAGTTGAAAAACATCTCCTAATAAGTAGTAGTTTGATACCCATTGTGTTGCTATAGCCAATTCCTGTGCTGCAGAAAGTAAACCATGCATGCATCTGAGCATCCCCGATGTTCATGGTTCAGTAGGATAAAAGCGTTTGACAACGGAGGAGCTGTTGTAAGACGTTCTACTCAGGCTGATACGCTGGATAAATGTTTCGTGTGCTCGCTATTAATCAATTGCACCATGCTGAGGAAAACGAGTTCGTTCGGTTCAACGTTTGATTCGAGTTTAGCTGGTTACATATTGTTTTCCTCAAATGTACTCGACTCAAAGAAGTTCTTGTTTTCTTTTCCATCAACCTCTCCTATATAGTATTACATACAGTCAGGTGTGGCTATGTTTAAGTCAAAT
Organism: Morinoia aosen; assembly: GCA_030386875.1. Taxonomy (NCBI): domain Eukaryota; kingdom Metazoa; phylum Arthropoda; class Malacostraca; order Amphipoda; family Talitridae; genus Morinoia; species Morinoia aosen. Next base: position 6,258,972 of record CM059569.1, read on the forward strand.
GATGATTGAAGAAAAAAAATTTATAATCGCTTCCACAGCAGCGACTGAACAATAAACTTAGGAATGCTATTAGTTGAAAAGAAGATGAATTGAAAAGTAGGAGGAGCATTGCAGGAGTGATGTAAATACACCCGAAAAAGTTTTCGTGTTTATCAAAATGAAGGCATCGAATACTTTAATAGATTACACAACGAAGGCTTTTCGAACATGGGGTCAACGTCCAAACCAGAAATCATGGCCGAAAATTAGTTTTAAAAAATTTGATGGAAGTTCATGCTTTCAATTTAGCACCATTTTAAGCTGTCAGAATTTGAAACAAATTTCGCTAAAATGTTTCAGCTAACAGGGGGAAAAAATTCGTGAATGCTTTTGACAATTACTGGGTTGCCTATTTCGTAAACTACAAAAATTACCGACGGGTCAAGAAGTTGCTGTATATATTTCGTATAAACATACTGTCAAAACAATGTTCATGGAGCTGGAATATTCACAGCTACACAATTTCAAATGGAACTGAACAAAAGGTTCTTTTTTGACTTAAAGCTTTACCCTGTTTCCTATGAAAACTCCCTGTCTAATTACACTGGAAATGGAACTGCGAGCCTTTTGTTACCATGTCAGCATCAGGAAGATTGGAGACACCATTGCTCCGATGCCCCACCAACAGCTGTGCCGGCGCTGTGGTACGCCGGAGCGATAGCTCACATCATGATAGCTCACAAATGTGATTGATAGCTCACATTGTGAGCGATCGCTCACAAATGTAGGGTTTGCCCTGAGGTCCAAGGTTCTAGAGATCGTTTCAGTTTCTTTTGTGAAGGGGAAGGAGAATTACACGCAGCTGGCGATGTCCCTTTATTGTTGGTGAAGTGTTGATACAGTACTGATACAAAATACAGCGAACACAATGAACGGGCGGGGCAGGGCAGCGCCCCAGCACCGCTGTGCGACGCGCACACGCCGTAAGCTCGGCGAGGCTGCGCTCGACTCTCTGAATACCTGAATGCCTCACGCTCTAACATTACAGCGCGTTATATAGGTAGCAGTATCTTCGGCATGCTTTCCCATGCTGATATAACAACATAAGAAATCCCGACTCCGACATGGCTCCCCTCATCGCGGAAGTGGGTCCTCCCACTTCTTAACCCATACCAAAAATTTCAAAAGGTTCATTATTGATGTGGATAGTTTACGTTAAATCAATGAAGGTAGAGCCGATGTGAATATACATTACGAATGGTCTCATTACTAGTTGAATTTGGATAATATGGATAATCATCATCGCTTTATCTGAAGCAATGAATACAATACTTGATAAAAGCATAAACGGCAAAAGCTAAAATACATCACAACATACAATAGTGATGACGCAAAGCAAAACTAGTCTAAAAGACACAAACAGGGAACAAAACACTCCAAAAATGAAGGAAAGCGCGGCACGTGTTTATTATTCATGTCGACGGACAACATCCGTCGAACGACGTAAGATCTCTATGACTAACCCAAGCACACGAACCACATTTAACTTTCGGATCCATCCATCACTCATGTACACAGTCTTGCACTCTTGAACATCCTGTATCACATGCACTCCGGTATCCTAACGAATGTTCTAGAAACATTCACTTACTCCCTATAGTAATTACGATATACACCACCCTTAAATCGATCAGAACTTCTGAACGAGAACTTACATTACCTAAATATCCGTATTTTCTAATGTATCGACTTACTACGCAATATTATACGTTTAGATAAAATTATTATTCGGAGTTTCCTGAAGAAAACATTGTTTACATGATGATGGAGTGACATTTTAACTGAGGAATAAATGAAGAGAAAAGTTTTCCGAACAGAATATGGAACGTAATGGAGTCGTGAATGATGTGCATGATGAAAAGAACGCCTACATTTAACAAAACGTATCAAAACATAGCACATGGAAGTTTGATAACCAACCCATCGATTACCACATCTTAAGCTTAATACCACAAAATAACGCATACAAGAATAAAGTTGAACAGTACACAAATAAAAAAAAGGTGAGAGTCTCACGACATTCTATCGCAAGGACCGGAAACGGCCAGGAGCAACTGCAAGCCTGCAGCGTGACAGCTGACAGCTGAACATAAGTATCAAGTGCATAGAAAAATATATATAAATTTTTTGTAAACCACTACGTATCGCAACATTTCTAAAAGAATGAACTCAGATAAAAATACAACACACTCGAATAAAAAAATGAAATCAAATTCAATCAAGCCAAGGATAACCAAAAGATGAACAAGAAAACGTAACAAGTTCTCGAGCGTAACGGGCTGAAAAAAAAGACTTATGTCTCGTGTTATTCTTCGAAGATGTTATCGAATCGAATTGCCCCAACTTCATCGTTAAATAAATATGTCGTTTGGAGGGAATTCTTTTTTTAAAAATATTTCAAGGAAAATTATTAAAACATTATAGGACTGAATTAGTATAGATGAAATTTAGATGACCAGACCAGAATGATAGTTTGCACTTGTGCATTTAAAACAAGTTGGACTGAAGTTGTTGTTGGTCGAGCCTTTGTGAGGATTTCCTCACAAAATTGGTGCACGTCTGCTAATCACATAAAGTAGCAACCTATAGTGACATATTCGCAAGCTAGTCCGAGAGCGGTGGAGCTGAGAGGTCAGAATTGCCTTAGACTTGCTACCGTGCAGTCCTTCATTGCGCTCTACTACCGGTCGTAAGCCGCAGTTTCCGGTCAACGCTACCCTTGACGAAGGCGGAGCTGGACGTCGTTGCGTGGAGACAAACCGTGCTGGCTCAATTTTTCGGCGCTTAGCTCACCTAAGTTCTTCTCCTTATGCTTATCTTAAATTTTCATGAATGAATGGTTGAATGTGTGTGCTTAATGAATTCTTAAACCAGTCTCTACTAAACTTTGAGCTGGTCTTTCCATTTTCTTTGAAACCTTTAAATTAACCTTGAATTAACCTTAAAAAAATTGCATGCTTCTAACTTAACCTGGAAAAGGGGCCTTCTACTAGTGGGTTGAATTCCTACCCACGTCGCCTTCCTTTTCACTTACTTTTCTTGCACTTACCGGTTCTTCCGGTGCCTCTCTTAATTAACTTCGCGCCTTAAAGTGAGAAGCACACTGGACGACCTAATAAGTTCAGGTGCGCTAATTTTTGCTATTTTGCCGCTTTATTACTGCTGTGATACCCACTTGAAACTTAACACCAGTCGTTGTGAAGAATTATGCTCATGTTCAATATTTTGTCCCCTCTACAGTATTAACCGAACCGAGCCAGCGCGCGCCTTCTTGTCTTCCTTGTCTGTAACTGCGGTTCTTCCAAGCAATGTCTAACGGCGTCTTTTTATTGAAGGTGAATGATGAATTTCTTACGGTTGTCAACTTATTTATACTGTGAACAATTGCTACATTGCCACCTTGTCGCATACTTATTTGTATATTAATTATTATCTGGTTTCCATTTTGATCGTTCAACGTCGCTCTTTTTAACACGAACAGTAGCCTGGCGACGTCGGTTCTTGCCTTACCTGGAGCTGGAGCCTGGCGACGTCTGTTGTTGCCTTACCTGGAGCCTGGCGACGTCTGTTGTTGCCTTACCTGGAGCCTGGCGACGTCGGTTCTTGCCTTACCTGGAGCTGGAGCCTGGCGACGTCTGTTGTTGCCTTACCTGGAGCCTGGCGACGTCTGTTGTTGCCTTACCTGGAGCCTGGCGACGTCTGTTGTTGCCTTACCTGGAGCCTGGCGACGTCTGTTGTTGCCTTACCTGGAGCCTGGCGACGTCTGTTGTTGCCTTACCTGGAGCCTGGCGACGTCTGTTGTTGCCTTACCTGGAGCCTGGCGACGTCTGTTGTTGCCTTACCTGGAGCCTGGCGACGTCTGTTGTTGCCTTACCTGGAGCCTGGCGACGTCTGTTGTTGCCTTACCTGGAGCCTGGCGACGTCTGTTGTTGCCTTACCTGGAGCCTGGCGACGTCTGTTGTTGCCTTACCTGGAGCCTGGCGACGTCTGTTGTTGCCTTACCTGGAGCCTGGCGACGTCTGTTGTTGCCTTACCTGGAGCCTGGCGACGTCTGTTGTTGCCTTACCTGGAGCCTGGCGACGTCTGTTGTTGCCTTACCTGGAGCCTGGCGACGTCTGTTGTTGCCTTACCTGGAGCCTGGCGACGTCTGTTGTTGCCTTACCTGGAGCCTGGCGACGTCTGTTGTTGCCTTACCTGGAGCCTGGCGACGTCTGTTGTTGCCTTACCTGGAGCCTGGCGACGTCTGTTGTTGCCTTACCTGGAGCCTGGCGACGTCTGTTGTTGCCTTACCTGGAGCCTGGCGACGTCTGTTGTTGCCTTACCTGGAGCCTGGCGACGTCTGTTGTTGCCTTACCTGGAGCCTGGCGACGTCTGTTGTTGCCTTACCTGGAGCCTGGCGACGTCTGTTGTTGCCTTACCTGGAGCCTGGCGACGTCTGTTGTTGCCTTAGCTCGAACCGGGCGACCGTTCGTCAATTTATTTGAAGCAGTCGCTTATGCTGCTCCTTAACTTTAATGTATATTCCTAATTATGCGTAACCTTCTAGTTCGTCAAGATAAATTTATTCGTTGATGTTTTAGTCGTTCGTGTGTTCGCGTTGCTTGTCGTTCGTGTGTTCGCGTTGCTTGTCGTTCGTGTGTTCGCGTTGCTTGTCGTTCGTGTGTTCGCGTTGCTTGTCGTTCGTGTGTTCGCGTTGCTTCTCGTTCGTGTGTTCGCGTTGTAGTTCTTTGTTGCTCGTATCGAGAACCTTTATTCCTTATACGTTAAGATTAAATAAAATTTTGACTTGAACCTGACTATAAGTCACCTTAAAAGATTGTGTCGCGGACAAATTCTCGACACCTTATCTTAGTTGAACCTTAAATAGAAAGTTTGTCAAGTTGTATTCCCACCGAAAGCCCCAGTCGTTGCTGGTTCGGTATCAATTCTGTATCCGCTGTTTTCACAAACACGACGGCTTAGCGCTTTAACGTATCCTGTTTAGGTTGATGCTACGGTCTCCACCGTCCACTTTTAGTTTGTTGTGGGGAATTACCCTCTCAGATAACTCTTCTGTCTCAGATAACAAGGTTCTCTATCGTTGTTTTTGTAGTTTTTCCCCAGCGTGGCTTTTCCCAACACCAGAGCACCTCTTTCCGCTCTGCATCTCCTAACAGCTTTTCATTACATTACAAATCAAATGACGAATACATCAAAAATAATATTTATCAATGAATCAAATTCAACAATTTCAAGTAATAATCACAGAACACCATCCCCCTCACGCATGGAGAGATTGCTCCGTCAATCAATCCGCACGCGTCACAACTCACGTGAAAAAAAACAATAAAAACTTCGGGAAAATACAAGTACAATGGGAAAACTTGCACCTGTTAAACAACATGAAAAAAAATTCAAAACAACACTTCAAAATGTGTGTCGAAAATAAACACAACTGAACAATCTGCACATGCTACACAACATGCCAAAACATTTCAAAATAACCTTCCAAAATAAAACCAGAAATGAAGTACAGAATCCAGTACAGAATTCGCGACTCAACAGTAAATTAACAGAAACAGGCACATAACAGTAACAGTAACGTGTAGCTCCACGAGCCACACAGCTCACTATCGCTTGGACCGGATGCCGCAAGCAACGCTGATATCTGCAAGGCAGACATCTCACCGCAGCGCAACCGTAGTTACACTGACAAAAATACGTGACTAACTATACTGTACTGTAATAACTATACTGTAAAAAAACACTGTAAAAAAAGTACACTGCCATTCATAATACGAAAAAAACAGTCCTATGTTTGGAATAACCTCTGCTTCTATTTGCACGAAAACGGACTTCTATATCGTCAATTCTTGCTCTTTAATTAAAACTGCGGACTCACGTAAAAATCGAACTTCGTTGCCCAGAAAAACACGCAAGTCGTAATACTGCGCTCACCAACTGTGAACGAAAATAAACAAAAAAATAAAACTTTGTATCCACGTTCGGACACTTCCTAAAAATTCTTTTAACTCATTATAGAGAACATGGGCTTATGGTCATCCGATAACCGTAAATAATAACTCGACCGAATACCGCTGCCAAACGTATCTTCCTACGTTCAAATTCACAGCGACCTCTGCTCTCCATTTCCCCACAACGAAATAAAAGAAATACTGGACTACCCCATTCTCACAAGAACAGGTCACTTACGACGAGAAAAAAAAAAATGTTTGTCACTTTAAGGAAAAACACGCGAACACGAAGAGCATTATTCTCTCACAGCATTCAGTTCTCGTATCTTCTCATAGTTCGTAGACTGGTTCTCACACGATTGCAGAAAACACATTTTTGCTCCTTGATAAACAAAATATGGGCTTCTGGTCATCCGGAATCAGCTGTCGTATCTTGCCGTGCCGCGGGATATCTGATGATCACGCGTTTCGTCCTTGATACTTCTGTCCAGTCGTCGGGAAGTTCCGCATCTTCTGCACCTGATTCGTTGGTTGCAGTTGGGTGCGTCGTGAGGTCGTTACGTAAAATAACGAAATAAATAATTTCTTCGTCACGGTGCCGCCATCACGCAGGATAAATTTCTAGTTGCGTCACGGAACAGCTTCCGTGGTCTCCATCTTCTCTGGGATGCTGATGAACACTTAATAATCGCGGCCTCCGCGAATTTAATGGGATGCGTTGCTCGTTTCGTAACCCGAAAGTCCCAGCACTGTCACTTCACTATTTCACTCTCTCCCTTCAAAAGCCTCGGCGCCCATGTCACAGCGCAAAATGTTGAAATGTTGAACGGCCTCTTTATAATCCGTCGAGCTACCATAGGTATGTTCGGGCGCCAAATGTAGGGTTTGCCCTGAGGTCCAAGGTTCTAGAGATCGTTTCAGTTTCTTTTGTGAAGGGGAAGGAGAATTACACGCAGCTGGCGATGTCCCTTTATTGTTGGTGAAGTGTTGATACAGTACTGATACAAAATACAGTGAACACAATGAACGGGCGGGGCAGGGCAGCGCCCCAGCACCGCTGTGCGACGCGCACACGCCGTAAGCTCGGCGAGGCTGCGCTCGACTCTCTGAACACCTGAATGCCTCACGCTCTAACATTACAGCGCGTTATATAGGTAGCAGTATCTTGGGCAGGCTTTCCCATGCTGAAATAACAACATAAGAAATCCCGACTCCGACACTTTTTTGACATAAAGCTTTACCCTGTTTCCTATGAAAACTCCCTGTCTAATTACACTGGAAATGGAACTGCGAGCCTTTTGTTACCATGTCAGCATCAGGAAGATTCGAGACACCATTGCTCCGAGGCCCCACCATCAGCTGTGCCGGCGCTGTAGCACGCCGGAGCGATAGCTCACACCGTGAAGCTGCACCTGTCGAAGATGCCATCGTCACCAGACGGGTCCCAAAAATATGGTAGTGTGAGAGAATCGCTATACGGGAAGATCATTTGTAGAGTATCCTCCGTGTGTAACATGGAGTTTAGAACTGAGATAAATTACATGTAGAAGGTATAGTGAATATACTCGAGTCCAAGGAGTAGGATCCAGTAGGCAGGGTATATTCAGAGTACAGAGCTTACAGGCATATTTTATTACATATGGTGTATTTAATTCGTTTTTCAAAATGAGCAGAACAGGGCATTCTACGCACCACGTGCTCTATAATGTGCATAATGTAAACTGTGTTCACTGTACCATGCTTACAACATGGTGCGCAATGTACACTAATAAGAAATCATCGTTCACTAATCAGTTTACGAAGAACACTATTTCATTTTTACAGCGAGCTTTATGCATCGAAGACCGCTCACCGCGTGCGTTATGAATTAAATCTTGACTGATACAGTGTACAGTATAAGAGCTGACGTTAGTGTAGGTTACTTACACTGTTCACAGAATATTCTAATCTCTAATATTGATAACTATAAACATTATTCTACCTAAATTTCTATATAAGTAGTACAATGTAACAAATTATTTTCAGTGCGGAATCGACCTCTGAGGATGCAAATTCAAAACTAACAACAAAAAGATATTTCTCGTCAATAGGAATAACCTAATGATACAAGTTCAAAGTTCATGGGAAGAATACTCCCAGAAAATCGAATTTTCTTAAGATATTGGGTTTTAGCTGCCATAGAATGGGTAAGATGTCAGGTACATCCTGTGAAAAATGAAGTTCGTACGTTCATTGGTTCACTCGCTACTGGGGTTTGAAGTAGGGGGGGGGGGGAGGGGAGGGGGAAGTGATATTTTCTCATGATACGCCTCCCCCTTGGCACTTTCTTCACGGCTTGACGTTGCCGTGTCATCTTCTATGTCTCTTCATTACTGTATAATGATTTCAAGGGTCCTAGCTAACCCACCCAAAAATAATAATAAAAAATTGAGATTGTTTATGTATCTTTGTTTACCTTATTTTGGAGGATCGGAACGTTGGGATTCAAAATATAGCTCCTCCTACAGTTTTTGAGGTACAGTAATGATTTAGTATCGAAAAAACTGAAATTTAATCCTCTACAAGATGACGTCGGGCTTTATTCATTTTCGGAATATAAAATTAGCTACATTTTTTTGTGGGGAAAAGTGTGATAATGGGTTCAATTTTTGTATTTTTTCATTTTTTTCGAAAAGTATTTCGAAAATTCAAAAAACTCTACGCTACGTTTAAGAGAATACAATTCTGCTTCTTTTGATACCAATATTATCTCTGTATCTCAAAATCTGATTTAGTCATGGGATTTTCCGCAGACCCTCATTTTTCCGTTTTCATTGAATAACTTGTTTTCTATGGGGAAATGGAAAAAAACATAAGTCTAATCTGAATCCATGTTCAATTTTGAATACCTATACCAAGTTTCATGAAGATCGGTCGAATAGTAAAGGACTTTTAAAACTGGGAGTATTCTCCCCTTAATAATTTTATGCCGCTACTGTGTTTAACTACTCATGCTACGTGGCTCATCGGGAATTCAAAGAATTCAATTCAAATAAATTCAGTTAGCGAGCCTGATTAAATCAATCGCTGAATCCGACATTTAGCTAACTAATTCACTAGGTATGAATAGACTATTTGATTTATGATTTTACTTTCATGATTTATGACCTTCATTTTTATGATAAAATGCGTATTATTGGAAAGTTTCTGCCGGACTTTGCCGACATCGATACCAATAAAAATGAGCGATACTGCCGATACCGATACATCGGCACATCACTAGATGATATAATATGTTGCACGTCTCCTTTCATTGCTTTTACGTAATTACGACTTGTTTCGGTCTAGTGCTACTTAAATATAACTAGTCAAAGCAGAAATGTTACACATACCGGTCGATTCATTATTTTACTTCTTTTATCTCGGTCTCAACACCATGCCATTCCCTCAATGTTCATGTGATATCGAGACTGGGAATATGAGTACTTGTTTATTTGTATGTGTGAGAGCAGCAATGAAGAGTCGATAACAGTGATGCGACAACCCAATGCAATGCCCTAAATATTAAACAATGACAAGTATGATCATAAAATTCACTTCATTGGTTAATTGGCCTAACTAAAAAAGCACCTCGTTGGAAGAAGTTTTCAGTTCAAACCCGAATTGCGGCACAATGTTAACAGACTTTGTAGCCAACGACACCTAGAATTATGGTAACTTTCTGGCCCATCGAATTATGGAATTATTAGTTGTTGCGTTGTTTTAATGAATTTTAAATGTTCGATACAAAGAAAATATTACGCCATACACTGTGATACAGGGGCATGTTCAAAACTCCTCTAAAATGTTTTGTCTTCGCCGATTCTTTGAAAGTCAGGATAACATAAATCAAATATATTCATGCAGATTTAGAATGTAATGAGCAGCATACTGCCTGCTCATTTGATGTAGCGTTTGGTTCTGCGAAAGAGATTAGTCATTGAACAATCATCACGTAAAATATCTTAGTCCATTCTCATTTGATTAAATAATGAAATTTCTTTTAGGTGACAACGCAGAGGAGGGACAACTACCTCTCGTCATAGAAAACTGCAGTCTGGCTGTGGAAGAAAATTCAAAATTTCCAAATGCCTCAGCGTCCTCGCCACCTGGCACTCTCATTCCTTATTCCATCAAGAGTTCTCCATGAAACAGGTTTGCCTTTATACGAATATTTTAGTATTGCAAGGGAACGATTTGGTTCACGTTTTTCCTACTTTGCGAAAAAAATTTGAAGAAGTTGAGTGAAAAGATATTTTAAATCTTGTGTTCTGCTGCATTAAGAAGCTCATACAGAGAATTTTGAACATTGGTTGGTAAAAGAACATAATATCACCTGACATATTGTAATTACCTGAAGTAAAACTGTGAATACCTTTGGTTCTCAGAATGGCTTGAAATATACGGATAATAGAAGCACCCAAGTCTCGTAAAGTTCTCCAAGAGAGTTTCATTCTTCATTTGAAGCAGCTGCCCAAAGTTTTATCCACCAAAGACCAAAGGGGTTCAATGATATATTCAGGCATGGCGACTGTGGAGACTAATGGAGATGTGACAGTCTTAGCGCCGGTTTATCTGTCTTGGGCGATTTGAATAGGTTCACTACGGTCTCAGTAATTTAAAACAGGTCATTAGCCACTCCGGAGAAAAGCCTACAGCATATAATGATGACGCATCCCTTCGCTATAATGTTGATGAATTTTGTTAATGGGTCAGAAAAAATACCAGGATATGGCTGCCCTAGCCCTTAACGATAGAAATTTGTCACTAATGTGCTGGCGATGTTATTATAATCTGTATCAGAAACACGTACTGATGTTCTCCACACCGAAATGCGGCAGGGAGTAACAAATTTAATCCTCTTTCAAGTCATCAGTGGCTCTAAAGTTGCTGCACTGCCGATCATTTTCTGCTCGCTGATCTCTTTTCTGATTGTTTTTCCACTACCAGCGTTTGTCAGCTTTGTTTTCATTCCATGAGTGACTTTAGGCTCCTAGGGACCACCTTGGTGCAATCATATTCCATGTGTTTTTGTTTCTCTGGCGCAACACTCTCATGGTTCACGTAAGTTGTTTCATGGCACTCGTAGGCAGTTTTAATCTCGAAGTACTATATTTTGACACCCCTAATATTTCCTCTTTTTCATCACTGAAGTTCCCATTGTACGACCGTTTCCTTTTTTTGCGTCCATAGGCTAGAGAGTTAGTCTATTTCTTTGTGCCATTGGCTACCGGGTCTTCTAACTTTCTGATGCAATTCGGGTTTGAAGTGAACACTTCTTTCAACGAGGTGTTTCTACAGTTTAGGCCATGCAACCAATGAGGTAAATTTTGTGTTTGAACTTGTCATTGTTCGTATTCAAGGGATTGCATTGGGCTTCCACATTCTTTTTCTAAACTAATCACTGCTGCTAAAGGTTAGGTAGGCTTCCTTTTTGTTAGAATAGAATAGGTTTTGGTTTTGTTATGGACCATCTTTTTTTCGGTTCACTGCTGTCCTGTTTTTCAGCACCTACTACTTTCTTCTTCAACTTTTTCTTGTTTCATGAACGTCTTTCTTAGCTTACTGTTTCTGTGCACTTCGTGCACAGATTCCGCGTTCCCTCAACTCCATACTGAATGGTGCCTTCCTCCTTTCTCTCTTTGAACATTTTTGTCGTGGTCAAGGGAGACTAAAACTTTCTTATAAAATAAAAATAATAATCCTTCGGTTCTCTTTGTGTTCGATCCGTTAACTTAATAAGCGTGTAACTTCTGTTGTCTTAATTAAGATAAATTGTCGTTATTCAAACATTTAGTCAGTAAGTCACATTATTTCTGCATCATTTCACCTCAAAAATATATGAATGCATTAATTAATCATTTTTCATGGTCCCCACTCTGGTGAGTGGGGACCGGTAAAACTTCATGCATATAATTTTTTAACCCATTTTACACACCTCATTACATAGCTTTTCGTCCTCACGCAGCAGGATGTGCATTTGTCTCTAATGTTTCCACTGCATACATTATTTCATCATTAGTACTTGGGCTACAGTTATCGAAACGATTAGCTCCTGAAATTTTAAATTTGTTGTATTTACTTCATATCCTTCCCAAGTAAACTCTTCGCAGCCAATCATTACTTGTGGAATGAGCTATCAACGCTTCGACGTTCGTAAAAAATGGCATATCAGTAAGCTTTGAGTGCGTTTTTTAAATTGCTCATTTGAACAATCACGTTACCATTAACTGCAAGTAAAACTCCATCCATGCCACCATAGTAAATCGGAAAATCATAGTACATCCCTTTGCAAACCTTGCATCAAGCATCTCTGTCTCTTTCCCGGCACTTTCTCTGTCTCTTCTCAGCTTAAACCCTTAGAAAGATGCAACTATTAAACCTATGACGCTTCTAAAGGGAGAATGTACGGGCCTGAGCTGATGATTTGGGAACCCTTTTTAGGTGAAGTAGTGCGTTCGCTCTCAACAAGAACTTTTTTCTGTTGAATGCTTTCCATTTATTCAGCACCTACCAACTTATTCCTTAACTTTTGTCTTTGAAGTTTCAACCTGACATATTTTCTTTGCGCAGAAACATGTGTGGGAACACACTTGTGCATAGGTTCCCCGTGTTCGTAATCATACTTGATGATTATATCGTGATTACTCTCTTGTTTAGCTCCTTTGTTGTGGGTATGGAGCCTTAAACTAACTTTCATACCAAAAATATTTTTGACTCATTAATATTTTAAGGCCTTTGCGCTTTTATCACTGATTGTAGAACAACGTAGTGGTGTTTCTATTCCTGATCTCCGGGCACATGTTTTTCCTCGCTTTAAGGATACCGTCCGAAGCCCCTGCCAGGCCCCTGTCGGTCCGGCGAGAATTTTTCATGTTATTGTTGGAAAAGAACCCTTAGATGGTGGATTATTGGGTCCTAAAATTTTATGGCGCTACGGACAATAAATCCATTTGATAACCACATTGATAACCCAGAGGAGGGGTAATGGGACAAAAAACTTGAATTTTCGACCTGATTTCGACCCCATATAAACAGAAAATATGAAGGGAAATGGATAGTTTCCCAATACCCTTTTGTTGGAAATGTTTCATAGATTCTAAAACTGTGTCTAGTTTTGTTCTATCAGCAAAACTCAATGAGTTGATACGTTTTGAAATATCCATGAAAATGAACTCAAAAACAAGTATGTCAAATTTTTCAAAAATTAAGGCCTGAATCAAAAAAATGAATAGAAGAAATTGGGTTTCTTTTCAAAAAACGTTACAAATTATAGTTAAATTTCGTAGGAATCAGACTGAAAAAGAAGAATTTCATAATTTTTATGTATATAAAATTTTTTTTTTATTATTTTTGGAAATCACAATTCACAGTGTGAATATGAAGTTATGAATGGAAATTATCAAAATAAAAATTAAAACTGCATTCAGTTACATAAATTATCCATTATATTACACTTCAACAAAAATTTTGTTATGGTTTAAACCCAAAACATATACCTTTCAACATTCAAACTGTATCAACGCATTGAGTTTTGATGCTAGAACAAAACCAAAGACAGTTTTGAAATCCTTGACACATTTCTAACAAAGTTATAATTAGACTCTCCATAATTTTAGAAAAAAAAGTTATACGGCTCCAAACCCAAAAATAATTGTTTGCGATGTTCTTATAAAAGATCGCTTATCACAGAAATTGTTTTTCGAAATGGTAAAATTTTAAATTATAACTTCGTTAAAAATGCTTCAATTATTCTAAAATTGTCTTTGGTTTTGTTCTAGCATCAAAATTCAATGAGTTGATACGTCTTGAAATATACATAAAAATATATCAAAAAACTAATTTTTCGTAAAAAATAAGGCCAAAATCGAAAAAATGACACGATTATAAAAGGTGTACTTTCTAAAAATACATATACTTGCCAATTTTCAAGCGAATCGGACGAAAAAAGGTCAAAATCCTGGACGGTATCCTTAAACGAACAGTCGGCACATAAGGGAAACATATCTCCTTGATCACGTACTGCGATCACAGCCGCTGATAAAACATTTGCCCCAAATGTACATATATATTTTTTATATTACTTCTTCGGAGTCTCTAATTTGTTGCTTATTTCTCGTCAGTACTCCTTCCCATTCAAATGTATTTTCAATAATATACATCACTTTATCCAGATGATAACGCAGCGGGCGAAGTACTGCCCAATACGGCAGCACTTCTACGGATGAATATTTTGCCAGCGCTCCAACCCGCTCTCCAGCCCAGCGCAGTACCTGTTGAGAGATTGGGCGTCTCCCCAACTCCGTCTGGAACGTTATGTGGAACCGAATCGGTATGATTATATGGTAGATCTGTATCATGAAATTAGGTGGAATTTGTTATGACTTTTAGAAATAGCAGCTCATTTAGTGAATTCTACAGTTTAAAATACATATGAAACCAAAATAGAATACATTTTCAGCTGTTTCAACAATAAATTCTATTTTGGTTGCAGTTTGGTAGGTTTTGTACAATATTATTCCTTATTGGTTCTTCAAATTACTTAAGTTATCTCTTTATAATTTTTTGCTTATTCTATGTTCTCTCGATTAAGTCGTAGTGGTGAGCTTATGAGAAGTTTGATGCCTTGTGTTTACACATTTTTAACTCATGATTAATTTCTGAGGGTGCTTCGCTTTTATTCTATATTAGGCAAGACAACTTTCTAAATTTTTGGACAGTTTGCCTATTTTTAGATCAATGCTTCAAGATAACAAAAATTTTCTGTGTACGGATCAGTCGAATTTCAAGGCTCAACGTCTAATTCCCACGATGTTATGGAAAAGAAGAGTGGTTTTACTCGAACCAGTAGCTTGCCAGCATACTCGCATGAATACATGGGCCAAAAATTATACGTTCGTATAGTCGGTTACCTACACTCTAAAAAACTTACAACTAATTCCTGTGATTGATAAAACTTTGGGCCTTTTACCAGTACGCTTTCACAAACTTTTACAACAGGTGGCCTTTTGCAGCCGCTCGTTTTTTGAGCGGGAGGATGAGGCGATTATCTCAGCTCTAAGTTGTAACATTTTTATCGCCATATAATTATTCAGTTCCAAAGGCATACATCTTTTTTAATATCATTGGAGATTTAAGTCTCTATATCCACATGGATTCTTGCTGGTGACTTGTTGCTGTAATTTCATCCTTTCCGGTGTCACCCTTGCGCTAAACAAATTGGTTTTCAGCGCTTAGTCGAGAAGATCAGATACTCACTGTCATGAACAAAAAAAAACCATTTAGATAAATACTGAACGGCATGTTTTGAGCGCTAACTTATCATTGCAATCGTACGGAAACAACGATAATAAACTGCACTGATACTTTTGTATATTTATAATATTAGCGGTAAGTTTTGAGTTCTATTGATGCAACCGTTTGCTTATGGAAGATGTGCGCAAATGCAGACAATAATCATGTTAAATTACTTTTTCGTTTTGATGCGCGCTGTTCTCGTTGTTGAGTAGGCAAATGGTGAGGGGTTATCTGCAAACTCTCAGAATGTGGTTATCAAATGGAATAACGAATTGACAAGAACATGTACACTGCTATTCAAACGCACTGTTTGGCTGCATCTACTCTCCCCTCAACCATAGGAAATGGTTCAGAGAATCAGCGTATGATATATTACTACTCGTGATGTGTGGTAAGATAAGCAGAGAAGAGCAACTGTTGTGAGAACGTAATTTTGCTTAGTTCATTGAGCTTGTTGTTGTGGTTATAAAGCTTCCTGGTTTTAGTTTTTTCTTAATACTCGATCTAGCTTGTGAGTTCCCGAGTCTTAGAGTGAACCAACATAGCTGCAGTTAACTAATATTGAGCTATCACATGTTGACAGATATCTTGTCTTACTGCTTTTAAGCCCTTTCTCAGGGTGTCTACTATGTAGTAAAGTAGTAAAAAGTAGTAAAAAGTAGTAAAATTTGGAAAGTAGTAAAAAAGTAGTAAAAAGTAGTAAAATTTTACTCAATGTAGTAAAAAAGTTGTCTAGTGGAATAATTCTCCAAAAATTTAAAGTAATGTTACATATTTATATAGAGTATGAAGATTTTTTTTAAATTTATTTTTCTCATAATCAAAAATTTGCCGCGATTTATGGGAAATATTCCTGTAGAGTGGGGTGTAATTTTAGGATTGGAGCACACAAAATAGAAAAAAATTTTAAAACTTTTGCAAACAATAGTAAAAACAATTCACTTTTTTTTCTCATTCCGTTTGATCTGAAAGTTATCTAGTTGTTTTATGATGGAAGGTTCATTGGAGCCATTTTATTACTAACAAGTTATTGAGAGAAAACAATAAAATGGCTGTCGATTTGATGCGATATTCGAGGCTTCATAAATCTTATGAATGTAAATTTAAAAAATGTAATACCAGTGACGATGCATTGTTGGAAACACTTCTATTAGTGCGCGCTTACACTGAGTTACAAGCTTAGGAGCTTGTGATATCAGGGATTAGTATTGAAAATAAAATAAGGATTTAAAAATTTTGCACATGATTATGAGGTCGACATTTAACATCTTTTATTACGTATCAAATATACATTATACGATCTCAAGGAAAAATGAAATAGCATAGCTACATATTTTCTTGTGGAAGTATATCAAGTGGCTTTGATGGAAATGGGTTTGTCAAGTAAAATAATTTATATTTTATTAAGAATTACGATTCTTTCAAATGTAAAACATCTCGTTAACTTTGTCTTTTAAATTTTATGAATAAACATTAACAACTAGCCAAAATTTTTAAATAGGTAGTTGTACTTATCACTAAATAACTATTACATTTTATTGGATTTCATCTTTAGTGGATGCAGTTACCAGTAAGATATAGAGCATAGTTGGCTTAATTGTTCTTTTTGTGCACTTGATGCTCAAAAATTAAAATATTTTATTCGCAAACGTAAGCACGGAAATGAAATTATTCTTAATTAGCTTTTAGAGTTCTGCTTCAATTTCAGATGAGTAAGTCGTGAATAAACTTATTATTTCAATCCCTCCTAATGAATAATGTGTTTAATTCAAAGTCATATATTTGACTAGTAAGGTCTTGATTATCAAAAACTTGATGTAGCCTGCCAATTCTTATTCGAAGACAAATATTCTCTCAGTCAAATTGTTGCGGCAGGATAGAAACATTACAATGGCGTCAAAGGAACTTCTCCGCAGCTCATTTATATCCAGTAAGTGTTCTTTTAGACCTGAGCTTGATTGTGAGCAGTATTATCTTTCTTTGAAAAGACGAGTTTATTCTGTTCACTTCGATTCGGGGAAACAACGATTTACTGAAACTATAAATGTTATTTTTTTTAAATTACCTCTTTGTAAAGCTGAAAGTTTTTTTTTTCCAGCGACGTTAATTTATGTCCAAATACAGAAAGAATTGTGCTATAAAATTATCTTTTAATACAATGTGTCATCATTTGAACGAGAGTTTAGTCCCTTTGAAATTCCTTTTGGCAGTCATGGCGATTCATTTTCCTCCAGGATGTCGTCATAGCATGGAGATGATCCTTGTAATCAAAGTTCATTCTTCTACTAAAAGTACATAGGAAAGCTACATGAAATTTGCATTTTTGTGATTGGTTCCGTAATTTAACATGTTCATAACCAATTTGTCATTATTGATCGCAATTAGGATGCCGATTTAGATTTTGAGGTACGATAGAAGTAGTTTACAAACTCATATTTCCGAAGGGCCATAGTGTTTGGTCATAATGAAATTCCTTGATATTCTACCCTGCTGTGAAGGGATCTGACAATCCCTTGGTGTCTACTAGTTTCCAGTCAGTTTATTTTTTCCATATGATGAACTGTTTTCATCATACTTAAAAGATGTTAAGACAAGGTATTCGCCAAACTTTTGTTGGAGTCCATTTAGGATGGGGTACCCTAGAAATTTAGGTAACTTTTTTGCTGTACAGCTTTTGTTGCTCCATGTAGTATTAAGTATTTCAAGTATTAAAAAACTAGGAGCCTTTTTTGAACTTTTGGTATTGCGTATATTATTGACTCATTACTCATTATAGGCCAATTACTTACCTCTGAACGTTCGGACAACAATCATTGTGTGAAAAAGGTAGTAATTTTTTGCCGTTGAAGGTAGTAAAAAGTAGTAAAAAGTAGTAAAATTTGGAAATGAAATATCAGTAGTCACCATGTTTCTGCATAGATTCCACGTTCCCTAAGCTCCGTACTAAATCGTGCCTGCTTTCTTCCTCTCTTTAGATCGCCTTTGTTGCGGATAAGGAGGCTTAAACTAACTAATAATCTAATCTAATCATCGGTAACATACCCATCGTGAAAATGATCTCAGTAGTCAATTATGTTTGAACACACTACGCACTACTCTCCTATTCGCTGTACATTTGACTCCGAAAAGACTTTCTTTTCATGGGTGATGCTTGTCATGAAATTCTTCCCAATAAAAATAAATTCCTTCTCTCATGTAACATTGAATGAATTAATCTTTCCGACTTCCAGGTCATTAGAACTAGATACCAACAGAGATCTCGACGGCCGAATCAGCGGTCACAAAGACGTCAGGAGCAACTAATCCGAAGCTTTGGACTACTCCGACTCAAGAAAAAAGCCCCACTCCGGTTTTCAATGGTCAAATGAGTCTTTGTATGAAAGTCGTCAGCAAACCAATTTTTCCTTGTCATGGGAAAAATTGAGCTCCAGTGTCCTCTCAGAAATCACGTAAGCGGCTTTTGATCATATGTTGAAGAAACCCATAATCAAACCATATTATTTATTGACTTCAACCGTACATTAATTCAGTTTGAAATTTGTGCACAGAACAAGACCTCTGGTGGTATGTAATTCGAATACTCATTATATATAAATGTACATTATAAGCCACGTGATTATTTTGAAGCAAATGATGGGCGTATCATCAAGTTCTGATAAAATTTATTTATTTTACATGGACCTAGGTTCGTATTTCCCTGCCATTTATTGGATGTATTGAAATAGGTGGATTTGGAATAATTTGAAGCTCTCCGGGGGAAGATAACTTTTGTATTTGTAAGAAGTAGCGCTCCTAGGGACACAGTATTAGGGTCCGAGCTGATGGTTAGGTAAGCCTTATGTTTGATGAAATGCCGTGTTTTGAGTTTTGTTAGGGACCATATTTTTTATTATTGCTTTATCTCTGTAAGTTAGCTAAATTTTCTACCGGATTCTAAAAGTCAAGCTCTCTGTGGTCAACTGATACTATGTATTGTTTCAATCTTACATTTACCTTTTTCATGATCTTTCATCCCAACACTTTTTCTGCTTGTAGGAGTAAAAATGTGCGTTGAACGTGGATTCCGCGTTTCTTGGGATAACCTTCGTGGTGAAAAAGGCAAAAATAGTATGATCATCTGCTGTTTAGGTGAAAAATGTGAAGTGAAAAGGAAACGGTTAGAATGGCGTGTGTATGGACTATTGAATGCAGTATTGATTTGTTTTTAATCTGTTGTTTGAACCATGAGATCTTCGTCGGATTTAGTTCGTTAAAGAGAAACTAGGGAACCTACATTACATCTAGTATTAACGATATAATTTCCTTCATAGATTTACTCATTTTCTTTCCCAAATGTCTTTGAAACTACTGTGTATGGGAAGTAGTGGTCCCAGGAGGAGAATGTAAAGGCTCAATCTGAAAATAAGGTAAGGCTTGTTTTATCATAATAGTGTGTTGTTTTGATTTGGTTTGTTCGAAACCATCTATTTTTTGTTCACTGGTATCTATTTACAATCATTAATACTTCCTTTTGAAATTTTTATCATGTCTGAACTTCTGTCCTGACTTATATTATATGCTCACGGATGCTTGTTACATGGGAACATGTCTGTGCGTAGATTTTTCGTTTACACGTCCATACTACATGGTGCCCATTCCCTTGCCCAGCGAAGTCATAGTTGTTATGAAAATGTAGCTTCAAACTTACAAGATGGTATGCAATCTGGGCTTTGAAGTACAAAACATTTATGATCTCACTAAAATTTTCAGCTACCCAAAGAACATAGTACAAATTTTCACAAAAGATTTCAATTTATATGAGTTAGTGTTTCCCATGATAATTCTTGTAGCGTGTAGGAATGTTTTTCTGTTAAATGTCTCCTCCGTGAATGATGATTTCATACTGCGTGTTAATTAACAGAAGAATATAGGTAAGTATTTGTACGGGGTAGCTAATTGATATGTATGGTTAAATTCTGCCTTGATGCTTCTTGCACTAGGTTCTATGAGGATTATAGACTGGACACTCAATAGAGGTTGCCGGTACTTTTCCATGTACAGTAATTATGTCCTTACCCCTTTTGTGGATGTAGGAACCATGACGAGTATATCTTTAGTCTTGGATTCGGCTCATGTCATTCAAATTAAACTACACTACGTGTTAAAAATTTCCTTTTGCCTATCTTGGGTATTCCCCCTCTGCCTATCTTATGATTCAATGTTTCCAGGAGGTCATGAGAAACTGTCGGTTCACTCACAGAGCGTTTTAATTGTTTTCGTAGGCTTAAAATGCAGCGTTTTTTCATAATACTCTGAGCTGGTTGGTGTTACGGTTTTACTGCTAGATATTGAAATACTTTCCGTTGTGTTATGCTCGTGTATGCACTGCGCCACCATATTTTTATTTGCTGTAAATTTTGCGTCGTAAACATTGCCAACTTTAGTATGAATAAGTTTGCGCCCCATCAGAGGAATGTTTTTCTAGTATGCCATGTCATAAAAAACTGTTTTGTCAACCCTAGTTACTACTGTACGGAATTAATCAAATTGGATTTTTATGTCACTCAACGGCTTTGTTCTTTTCATTAGACTTCCATCGAGTGGCTGCATGAGCAGTTCACATTGAACTTTTCTGATCGATATTTGAAGATCTATTCTACGTTATTGAAATAGTCAAGGTCAATTATGTTTTGGTTCACTGCTGAGATTTTGCCCTATTTGTTTATTTTCTTTGTTTTGGCCTTGCAGTCGCCGAGTTTACAAAGCGCTTGCGTTCTGTGCTTTCTTCACGGGTTCGAGCCCTGTACGCAGCAGTTGGCGTAAAAAAGGCTGACGCGGCAAATCAGGGTCGTTGCCTGCAGTGTGGTCTCTGTCCTCAAGGAATGTTACCTGAGCACTCAACGAGAGGAAAATAAGGCCTTAACGCTCAGGCGTGACTAGAAGCCTTGGGAACCCTATCATGTACATTCCCTGTAAAAAATCATGTCAATGATACTCAGCCACTCTCTACTAAAAAGAGAAAAGGCTTGGTAAATACCATTATGTTTATTTTCCTAAATTAGGCATCCAAAATTAGCTCCTTATAAGCGAGTTGAGTAAATGTTGTTCACCCTTGCTCGTTTCAATTTAATATCCCCTCATCAGGCCCCACGCACGTGTTAAATATACGAGTACTACGATAGCTCTGTGTGAAGGATGCGGTGAGCTGCAGAGATCATTATTTTACATGGTTCATGGTGCAGACAGTGTAATATAGATACTCAAACGCACGCAAGACTAGCGACGATGATAGTAGTTCATAAGAAAAAACAATTTAAATAGACATGCACCATCCATAGCCAGTATATACCCTACGTCTAGCCACCTAGCAAGTAATGATTGTCGTACTGTACTGTAAAGTATGAGTACATGCACGGGAAATTTACGCACAATAATGATTTCGAACGCAGGATTTAATGTGCTCAAAAACAGGAAGCCAGGAAATAAATTGAAAAAAATAGTACTAGAAGAGAGGTTGGAGCCGTACAAAAAATGACAACGTTGAAGCGAAAAAAAAACATAATAAACATGTATATCATCTCAACGAAAAACGGCATACCTTACCTTTGCCTAGGACCCGTACGCTTCTACTTTGGAGTTCTACCGTACTTCCCGTAGAGACGATAGTTGTTTCGGTGCCGGTATAGTATGATGTATACCGTCGGTTTAACATCTACGAACCACTTTATCCTACGTATTTCTTGGTGTCAATTTCTTATTCAATAATAATTGCAAAGTATCTACGATATGATGTCATAAATAGTGCATAAGATTGAAATTAGATTTCTTAAAAGTATGTTTCACAAAGAAAATAACACAATACTTGCAAGAGATTTTTACAAAGTAATTTCCAGCGAGAATTCAGTTGTCTCTTGTGAAGAGAGCAAAATCTTCTTGAAAGTGTGCCTCCGATACTGTTGGAAACATGAGAAAACACGAGTATCAACTTCTTTCTTAATTAAACGATGTGAGATTTGATGACTGAGTAACCACATAATAACAGAATAGCCTTTTGTAACATATTCTTTTCTAATAAATGTTTCATATATCCTTAACCAAATAAACTTCATCTTTAATAATTGATTTTAATATACGGGATATTTCATACTATACCAGAAAACGGACGGTAGATCTCATACTATCCCGCCACCGGCGATTACTACTGAGGGAAAATTTAGCAATAAAAGCCGCTCGAAATGAATTTTTCATTGAGCACTTTTAACAGCAATAACAGTAGAGTACGATAGTTTGAACTTAATGCCCCTGAACATGTAAACTTTTTATCCCCGGTGGCACATTTTAAAGATGTTTTTTTTCAAAAATTACTTAGAAACTGACGAGATCAATTCAGTATCTATATATATCGCCACTATTGAAGACTTAAATAATTTCTAAATCGATATGGAAATAGAAATGAAGATTCTTATGCACACGAACAAACACTTTTCATTGTTCATGATTGCATAAAGTTACGTCACAAAATAAAAGTAAAATGGTAAATGACTAAAAAAATACAGAAAAGCCGCAATTTTGATTACGTGCTAACCTTCATGTATGATGTAACACACACTAAATTATCCGTTGTCACTGAAATAATCCAAACATAATTTTTCAAAAATTTAAGGCAGCCAGTGATATGCATTTAGAGATTGAATTCAACATTATATCGGTGTTCTAGCTAAATCCGTTTTCGTTGTGCACGGCGTCTTCACATTTCCTAAATAATTACGCTTGTCTTCACATTTTTTAAATAAGTGCGCTTGTCCTACTTGACACAGTCTAGTGAGGCAAGATCTATCATCGTTCGAGGTATGCCGTAGTGTCGCTTAGCCTACTTGAGCTCTGATATTTGAATACGAGAACTTCTCAGCTTAGTGTACTCAGCCGCAGAGCATACTATGCAGCAAAATTGCGCTTAGCCTACTTGTGCTTTTTTCCTTCAACTGTTGTTCTCTTTGATTCTAATATGTTCTGATATACGCGTAATATATATGCTTCTTTATTGTGTGAAGTGATTATACTTTTTGAGACATTTATAAATTAACCTAACAATACTCGATGTGTATTTATTTATATATTTATTTAAAAATTTGTTTGTAGTCCGTATCTTCCATTTCTTTGTCACGCTCATAAGGATGCTCAATGACCGTATCTATGATACGAGTTTCACGAAGAGTACAAGTGCAATAATATTATATTTTAATCGCATGGTAATATTAGATTGGATATATTTATTTGTTATCCATATCTGCAAGATTTATTGAAGGGAAATATTAAATCCCATTATTTTGACAGGCCGTGCACACTAGTACAAATAGAATACTCCTCGAATTGAATTTTATGTCACTCGATTGAACGCTTGTTTATTATTTTTGTAAATGGTTTTCATTACTTTAAACTACACCTTAAGAAAAATTTATTCTTCTTCACAGTGCCGCTTCCGAAACGTAAAAGGCGAGAAGAATACCGAGACGAATTCGGGATGCGAAAGCGAAGAAAGTTTCAATCAAAATCGAAGAATGTAATTAAATATCTATTTAATAATGTGAAATTTTTGGAGAAAACTTTCTAGTACGTTGAAGTTTTATTGCTTAATTGAGTTGAAGCTTTAAAAATGAAGTTTTGATGAAATTTTAAATTGAAGTTTTATTGCTCAATTTTACATCATGTAATGTAATATTTATTCAATGATGTTAAATTTTTGAAAAAACTTGATAGCACTTGATCTTTCCAGGAGGTGTTGATGTTTCACAAGCGAAATATGAGTGGTACAGATTTTAACTACCCTGACCTGGCAAACATCCTAAAACATTTTAAATGCAAAGATAGTATTATTGACTCATTGTTTGCGTTAAGTAAGAATGAACTTTGTAAAATTAAATGTGCGTTATACTTATTTAAAGGGAAAATATCATAGTTCACACGCTAAGAGAATGAACACTAAAAAGCGTGTTTCTACTGACCAAACACTTATAAGAATTAATAATGTCCTGCATAAACTGAAAACCACATCCGCTGATGATTTTAGCGTTAATATGACAGAAAACTTAGATGTGTATACAAAGCTGCAAAAGCCAAACCTGACAGTGAATGAAGGGGAAATCGTGAGTGAAGGGGAAATCGTGACAGCGTCTGAAAGCTAAAATGAACTCGATGTTTCTTATACCATGTTATTTAAAGAGTGAACTTTATTCTTGGCTGTTACATCAACCTAATATAAAAAATACTACGAAAGTGTAATGTTTAAAGTGTCGGTTAGAACTATTGAAAACTACTCATTATTAAATAGGTTTCTGAAAGAGTATCCATCCGCTGTAAAACTTGAATAACCTTTTAATTTCACTGTGAAAACATTGCAAAAATTAAAGAGTGCATCGAATGTAGTGATGAAATAGAGCTGATTTGTCGTTCAAAAATATCGTGCTTTTCTGATAATTAAATTAATTGAGTTCCTACGTCGCGCACCTATTGGGGAGATACGTTACGTACCTTTTGAGGAGCTACGTCACGAACCAACTGAAGAGAACGTCACACACTTTTAAAGAACTACATTACCAAGCATTTTGATAGTGTAAACGAAATTTTCAGGATCCAAAATTGATTCTTGTTTTGGATACTAAACCAAAACAATTAGATATTCTACTATGTTTATCGAGATTTGTCGTAATATCACTTAGTTTTTCTTGAAAACCTGTAGTATTCTTATCTATAGATGCTTAGATAGAATCACTTCTGAACTGATAATCTTCATTGATAAGATTTTCTCTTACCTCTATATATTTTCTGAGATGAAGCCTCGAATTTTCCAAAATTTCGTCAACATATTTCTTATTCGGAGCGTCAAATTCTTCGATTGGAAAAAAATATTTGCAAGTATTCTGTTATATAAATCGAAATTTTGATCTTCATCAAGATATTTAAAACCCTTTCCAGGAGGTCCTGGTTGTCAAGATAAAAATGATGTTTTTCCTTGTTGTCCAAAAATATTAACGCCTATCATTTTTTACACATAGAATTTTCAATTCTAAAAATTTTCTCGAACTCTCATTGATATCAAATTGTTTACTCGTTCACTCAAACTTTCCACTTCCTGGTATAATTGTTATTTGTTTATCAATTTCGTTCGGAAGCATTAACTTGAGTTGACTGATTTCATTCTGATTAAAAATAATATCTCTCGAAAACTCATGGAAAAGACTTTCTACATCACTCAAGTTCTTAGCTAGTTCATCTATTTTTTTTAATGGGACTGACTATGCTCGTAATTCCATTATAATTTTTTTAAGATCATTGAATGGATGGGATTATGATTGACTCTAAATTTATTAGCTTATTGTCAACTATTAAAATGAAATTAAATATTGCCTATACAGTGTACGTATCGATTACACACAGAGTGTTGCGTAATTCGATGCACATGTTTTATCCATAAACAGATAAGAAAATCGTTTTATTTTTCGTTTGAGTGACTAAAAGCTGAGAACTCCGTTTTCGAGAAATATTTTTCCAAACGTTTTCCCGTAGGAATTGGCTTACAATGCAGACATTGAGTAAAATTTAACTTCTTGGGCAGGCCACTAGTGCGGGCTGTAGCATTGAGAAAGAAGAATCTAAAACTATTTCTGGTCGTCATTTAGCGGAAAAGGAGTTTCCAGGTTTTTGTCTCTCATGAAAATCGTTTTTTTTATCATTTATCTGTATATGATGAAAGGTTGTGCAGCGAATTACACAACATTCTGTATAATACATAATGAAATGAGAAGGTAATAAAATTAACTATACAAAATATTCTTCAATATAAAAATATGTGACCAGTCATTTTTACGGCTTCTCCAACTTCATTCCATGCAATTTCAATTTCATCCTTCCTGAAGTAACCTGGTGGCCTAAAGGTATATAGTACAGGGGTTTTTTCCACTTTCTTGACTAATTTTGTGTTAATTTTTATTCGTTCATTTTGTAGAACTGCCATACACTAGAAAAGTTGCCAAGAAACTGAGGGACTCAATTCATAAGTGACTGGACACGCGAGTCACCCAGCAACTGGTGGCTAACGCATTACTAACGAGTTAGTAAGCACTAGCTGCGTGTACGGCGTCCTTATCAATTATATAGTGTGGTGAAATAGATGATGTTAGGCATATATATATTTGGCAAAATCACATCACATTTTTATTCTTGGGCTAAATTCCGTGAAGCCATAACATTTAAAGAAGGGTAAACATTCTGCAGGGCTACAAACATTAGAATGTGTTGTGCATCGAATATCGTCGAGGGTCGGCTCTTTGGGCAGCGTTCTCAAGTGTTTGAAACAGGATGTCATTCATCAAAGTGCCACCCTGCGGTCGGCTTGCACACAAACACAAATCTCAGACACAACACAAGGCACACACACAAAACACATGGGAGCTCAAACACACAACACACGGGTAGGCGTGAGTACGAGCCCACTTCAAACAAGCGAGGGACCGCGTCTGCCGAAACCAATGAGAATCAAGGAGTAGAGGAGGCAAGGAGGTGTGTAAGAGAACGCACCAGTTACATATCGGCACCCCCCCCCCCCCCCCCGAAACCAGGAAGATTTCCACCAATCATAGGGGAAACACGTGATCTTTGCAAAGGAACAGTCGCGAAGGTTCTGGAAAAGAAACCAAGCGAGAAGATATAAGCGGCGAACAACTACATTGGTGAGGATTCTAGTCTCAGCAACGTCAAAGGTTACACGACGAGAGAGGGTCTTTTTGGTGCACGTTCCGGGGATCCGGCCGCCGCCGTGGTCCCCGCTGGATCTGCTACTCGAGAAAAAACATCAAGAAAGTGCCCCGATAGAGTGCTCCTTCGAATCTCCAGAAGTTAGCAACGGACCCAGCAGACACTGAAGTACCACCGGCATCAAATTCCGCTTGATACGCAACAACGTCGAGGATAACCGGCACGTATAAAAATGTGTCAAATCGTTCTCCTGAGAGAACATAAATATGTCAGTTCTAAGTCGACTTCAAGACAGCATGAACACTCCAGCCTGCATTTTGGAACTCGCACAGCTGCCAATCTTCGACAACGTCAAAATCGCAAATTCCACAATTGTTGAGCTGTTCGGGCAATAACGCCGTGAGCGCAACGAACAAGCGCTCTAGGCACAGCGTCTTCGACGTTTCAGCAACCGGCCGACGCCTGCGATTGGAGCGGCCGCAAGCGAAGAAACATTGCGAGCGCCCTTCATGAGTTGAACAGGGCCCGATGCTAGGTGCCACCTGCAACGCATCCCAGAGGAATTGAAAATTTGTGGCATCGAGTATTTTGAAACAGTGCTTTGAAGTGTATTAGTGGAAGTTGAAGTGGCACGCTGTGCAGCGCAGTGAGGGCCGGTACGCTTGTCATCAATGTTCTGTGATAGGTGTTGCGTAGGGATTTCTATAACTTTGTGCATTCTTTTGTTAATTGTTGTCAGCTCGTGAGTATTGACGATAGATATTCTCGGGGAAGTTTGATTTTTGGAATGCTATGTCGTGTTGAATTTCGCATTGGTGATTCTCATGAGCATCTTGCATTAGTGCACTTATGCGCATTTTTCAATTCATTTCCCTGTGCTTTAATCATTGCATTGAGATGTTTGTGTCTTCGCATTCATCCCACGTGTTCGTAAAAATAAAGCCAAATTGAATCTTTAATCTTTTATTGTCCATGCTTTTATGTAGAGTTCACGCGAGCACAAAGGTGTACATTATATTTATTTGTGGAGGTTGCAATTCCTCATGCGTTACGTTCTTAACCAGCATTGTTTTCGCGACAATAGGAATTGACTCAGGGCGAGGTGGTAAGTGATTTGCGTCAGTGATCCGTTTCTTTTGAGTAGCCCCATGTGCTCGGATCTTCGCAGGGATTGAGTTCCAAGTTTTAGTTACAACGAAGAGGACACTGTGTTGCGACCGGACCTTTGAATTATAAGGAAGCATAAATTTACTTATATTTCTAAAAACTGAAAGACGAAGAATACAGCACAAATAGGTATCATATTTAACAGAATTTACGAAGCTAAATTTAAAATATCTGAATTAGTCATTTTTAAACGTTTCGGAGACCAGCTCCATCTTCAGTAAGTCCGAAAAAAATCAAAACCAAAATTGTTTAGTTCTAGACGAAAGTGATCAGTAGGAAAAAAATCCAGACGTACATAGAGCCAGATCTAAAAAATCTAGCCAGACGTACACTGTGCGCAACTAAATTTATATACCAGGGATGCCCGCATCCGCTAAAGAATCCTCTTTGTATCGAAAGAAAGAGCCAACTCGCAGTAGATTCACAGTAATCACATTCAATTTTACCACAGGAAAGTGGTTAAAAAGGTTTTCAATATCCCGGGACATCCTGCTCGTAAAATCGCCATAATATGGAAATACACAGTAGAGCTGTTATACCGAATCGGCGACATCGTTAATACGTGAATATTTCTTGGCTAAAATTTTTTTAACATGGGCATGAACAATAATTGAAGAAGGGAAACCGTTTTTACAAAAAAAAATTAGACTACAAAATTGAATTCAGCATGCAGATCCACAAAATTAGAACACATGTTGTAGGCACGATTCAGTAAGGTTTTGTAGTATCGCTGTTTTCTGGCGATATTAGATTCGTATTAGTAGGAAGCTTTAACTTCAATTCGCCTAGCAGCAAACCAGGCAGGACAAGAGAAACTCACAGGCAGGACTTCTAGTAATGTACTGACTCTGTAGTTCACACAGCTTGCTCTTAAGTCTAGTTCGCAACAATGGATATTTCCGGCGCTGGGCAATAGGGTCGCTTCCAACCTATCCGGCGCTTGTAACCGCCAGGGGCTCATCGGCTGTTTCCGGCGGATGCCCTATCTATACATGTGACCGTGCCGAGCGAGACTCATAAATCTCCGTAGCTGGAACCCCCCATAAATACCACCAGTACGTCACTATACAACAGGTTTTATTGGCATTAATTTAAAACCTATAGTTACAGTTACCGTAGAAACGTATGCCCAATCCAGTAAAAGTAGCTTTACGAAAAACTGAAGAAGTGAAAGATTTACCTACTCGAGTAATTTTTGAGTCCAAAAAAGATAACGAGCCATTATTCTCAATTTCGATTGTACATTTTATTGATAAATGTTTCTCATTTAAAGATTCCTTGTACATTTGAGCATGACTTGGATCACGAAACAACAAAAACGTGTCATCAATGTACCGGCGATAAAATTCTGATTTGAATTCCTCAGGACAATCGGCCAGCCCTTTTTGTTTCCAGTGACACATGAAAATATTTGCAAATGTGGGTCCTAGCGGAAGACCCATGCCCAGGCCTTCGATTTGTTTATACATATTACCAGCAAACACAAATATTGTACAATTTTCAGAGAAATTAGCTATAGAAAGGGGTAAAAATTAAGTTCAATCGACATTCAAGCTTTACTCAGGAAAGAGATTTGGAACGGACACGTAAACAGCTGTAACGGACACAGGGTACAAGAACAGGACGAGCTGTTAGAACCGTAAGCAGTTCAATACCATGTCCGAGATCCTTCCAGGGAATTGTCCATTCTGCAAAGGCATGAAAACGCGAACCGTCAACGGGGTTTCCAGAGAACACCCAAAGTACAATTGAAATAGTTTCACCACCAAAGTTTATAGTTTATAGTTTACAAGATTTAATACGTTTACCACCAAAGTTTACCTTGAAAGTTTATACGTCGAACGACAAGTAATTTAGTTTATGCGTCGAACGACAAGGTAATTAAGTTTATGCGTCGAACGACAAGGTAATTAAGTTTATGCGTCGAACGACAAGGTAATTAAGTTTATGCGTCGATCGACAAGGTAATAAAGTTTCTGCGTCGGACGACAAGGTAATTAAGTTTATGTGTCGAACGACAAGGTAATTAAGTTTACGCGTCGAACGACAAGGCAATTAAGTTTATGCGTCGAACGACAAGGTAATTAAGTTTATGCGTCGAACGACAAGGTAATTAAGTTTATGCGTCGAACGACAAGGTAATTAAGTTTATGCGTCGAACGACAGGGTAATTAAGTTTATGCGTCGAACGACAAGGTAATTAAGTTTATGCGTCAAACGACAAGGTAATTAAGTTTATGCGTCGAACGACAAGGTAATTAAGTTTATGCGTCGAACGACAAGGTAATTAAGTTTATGCGTCAAACGACAAGGAAATTAAGTTTATGCGTCGAACGACAAGGTAATTAAGTTTATGCGTCGAACGACAAGGCAATTAAGTTTATACGTCGAACGACAAGGTAAGTAAGTTTATACGTCGAACGACAAGGTAAGTAAGTTTATACGTCGAACGACAAGGTAAGTAAGTTTATACGTCGAACGACAAGATTAGTAAGTTTATGCGTCGAACGACAAGGTAAGTAAGTTTATACGTCGAACGACAAGGTAAGTGCACTTAAAATCGCAAAAATTTCTTTTTCGGTAATACTATTATTTTTTTGACTAGCGTTCAAACTTTTACTAAAATAAGCCACAGGACGCTTTATTTTATCACCGGAATCTTCCGACTGCATCAGGACCGCTCCCAACCAAAATTTGAAGCGTCTGTAAAAAGATGAAACGGTTTGGTGTAGTCGGGATGTCTTTAAACAGTGTCAGAAGTCTGAGCTGATTTAATATAGTCAAAACTTTTTTGGCAGTCTTTGTCCCAGTCAAAATCAACATTTTTCTTCAATAATCTGTACAGGGGATTTGCAATTGTTGTAAACTGAGGAATATAATTACGGAAATAATTTGCTGCACCCAGGAATTGTTGCAATTCTTTCATATTTACTAGTGCCGGATAATTTTGCAATTTGTCTGAATCTTTACAGCGTGTTCCTTCAGCCGAAATAATATGTCCTAGATATTGAATAGATTTTTTGAAAAACTGACATTTCTCGAATTTAATAGATGAATTTCCAAAGCGGAGCGTCGTAAGGACAGTCCTAATGTCAGACAGATGTGAGTCCTTAGATTTTCAGTACACCAATATGTCGTCTAAGAACACGAAACACAACCTACCTAAAATAGGTGCAAGAACAGAGGATATAACGCGTTGAAAAATGCTCGGACTTGAACTACGTCCAAAGGGACTTCTGCGGAATTGGTATTTTTGGCAACCTATACTGAAGGCTGTAAGCTTTCGGCTTTCCTGCTCTAGTTCTACTTGATGAAATGTGGACCTAAGGTCCAATGTCGAGAATTCAATGTTTCCCCCAAGTGTGGACAAAATCTCGTCTATGCGCGGTATGGGATACGACTCCTCAATTATGATCTTATTTAAATCTCTAAAATCAATTACTGGCCGTATCTCAGCACTCATTTTTTTTACAACAATAATAGGGAAATTATAATCCGACAAGGAGTTCTCAATTAGGCCCTGTGAGAGCATTTCTCGTTTTACTTTTGCCAATTCCTCTTGATATTTATGAGGGATACGATAGGGTGGTATATTTAAAACTGGTGCGTCAGGTTTAGGCACAATTTTGTGTTTCATTACATTCGTAACACCCATAGCTTCGCCTTCTAACGTGATCACGTCACGAAAATCATTCAACAATCAATTAATGTTAATTTTACGTCAGCTTCGTCGCATGCTCTGTCCTCAGTTGTTAACGGACGACGTACGTCCCTCTGTACATTAGGCGCACTCTCAACTTGTGCATAAACTCCTCGTTCCTTACTACAAGAAAAATGACAATTTTTTCCGCGTTCGTCAACCATCGATTCAAGTATCTGCTTAGCCATGGTCTTAACAGTTCCACCACGACTCGAGATGACTTCAAGTGAATTCGACGCAGCCTCAGGGCTCATCTCTACACAATCCGCTTCCTCCAGCGCTTCTTCTACGTTCGTGAGATAGATCTCAGTTTCTACCTCTTCCTCAACTACAGCTTCCAAATTGCACAACATAGTGTTTTTCAGGTCCTACGTATAAAAGGAATGTTCGGAACTCAACTGCCTTGAATCTTTCTAATTCTTTCAAGCTTCTTGGTCTCCTTGGGGAATCACCAACATGATGTTCAGTTTGAGTCCTATTTTTAAAAGATTCGTCTGTGCGCAACTCTGAGTTCAAATTCTCATCAAATATCGCTTTATTCTTGTAAACACCTTTTACAGTACATTTCTCGCATGTAAAGTAGCCCCATTGCTTATACATTGTTTTAGAAATGCACGAGCAGGAGCGTCACAAATGAAGTTGTGTAATATAACTGCATAAGTTGAAGAGCCAATTGTTGCTTAAAATTTTTTTCAATTCATTGATTGAATCTTTTAAATATAAATTGAGACCAGGCTTACCAGGTCCACAATATATTGCCACAACAAATAAATTTCCGTCTCCGAAATTTTCAACGGAACACAGTATTGGCCAAAACGTAATGCTACTTGATTTAAAAAAGAGGCAGACCGTCCATGTTGAAAGATAAATTAAAAACCAAATGTTCCGAATTCAGCTTATAGTTAAAACTGAAATACTCATGTATACCTTTTATAATACCAAAGAATACAAACTTTCCTTTTGCGCAAGCCACGATATTGGGACTTCTTTCAATTCGCAACAGTGTTCGAGCATCTTGAGGGAGGTTGTCGTCCGAGGGATGTTTACTTATTTTGGACAGTAATTCATTGACAGATCGGTAGGAATGATTATTTCTAATTGCCCATGGTCTTAAATCGTCATTAATGGTGCCTTCGTTCACAGGTTCATTAGCATTTAAAGACTGGCTGTCCGTTTCGTTTGATTCATTTTCAATCATATAATTTTCACTTTCATTCGGCAAAGTCACTTCGGTTTCCGTAGAATTTTCAACTCTAGCTTCAGATAGTTTTTCGATACAAGACACATCATTCACGCGTAACGATGGCGGAACTTCAAAGAGACTTTGTTCTCTCGAACTTCGTGAATTTATGCAGTCAGGTTAACCGATATTTTCATCCGGATTAGCTAAATTATTGGGTATGTCCTTTTTTTCAATGCAGCTTCATTTTCAATTTCACTCCAAATTAACTGAGATTTTTTATTTATCTTAATTATATTAAGATTTTTTATTAATAGTTCCTTTTCCTCCCCATCATATTTGAACTGAAAGTATAACTGAGAAATAAATTAGTCATTTGATGCTTCTTTCTCGTTATCAAGATGACAATGCTCGTGTAAATTGAAAAAATACAGCTTTAAGGGACGTAGGTTTTATTATTCTCTATCACTCGATCAAGGTTCGTGCCAGCTGACGGGCTTTCATTTGTTTTACCAGGGTACACACACGTACGACAATAATCAAATAATACTTTGGACTAGAATAATTCCTAGGAAACAGCAATACCAAAAGAATATTGTGAAGACTGATAAACCTTCAAAATAAAAGTTAGCGAAGTAATTCACGAAGTAAGAAATAAATAAAAAGTCCCAAGCGAATAATTGCACTGATGGATTTGTTATGAGTATTTTAGACTTGAAATGTTTTCGTATATATGTTCAAATCTTCTAGCTCAAATAACAATGTAAACTGTTGATAAAAATCCTAACTGATACTGAACGTTCAAATATACTATTTGCAATTATGATTATGACCAGTCTGGAATAACATTATGAATTAAAAGAAACCATATTCTTTCAGCACAGGTTGAGAAATTACGCAATTAAAGTCTCAATAACGTCGACAACGGGGAATAAATATATAAGTTCACCAGATTTTCTTTTGAAAGGCCACCCAAACGTTTCAAATTTTTGGTGAACAAGTCTGTAGTGGGCAATATTCTTCAGACTGACGTGATAGATTAAGTGAGCCATAGAAATTAAGTTCAATTGCACGGAAACAGATCCTAGTATCTTGTCCTCCCGTGCCACGTCGGAGCGCCCTTCAGAGGTGCGTATGATGCTTCAAACTTGAACGCGAGTGGATCCCGGAATAGGAAAATGTCATGTGATTTATTCTTATTGTGTAACAGCATAGTCTTACTTGTGTTTTTTGTTTGTTGTAGGTTGCGTGAGGGGACTGTTGCCGATGTTCTCTCTCCCTCTCTCTTGTATATTTAGGTTAATGATAGTATTATACTGAAATCGTCTCGCCCGTTACCTCTGATAATTTTGGATGTTCAATAAATCAGTTATAGATTGCCTTTCTTTGGTCCTTGGGAGACTGGCGGGGTGAAAGCGACTTTAAACGAGATCAGATCTCGTTACAAAGTCATACATCCTTAAAGATGGGCTCTTGTCACTCGCGTTAGATCTATCATACTACTGCTCAGATACGTAATGAATTAATATAATGATAATGATGAATGAGTTATTGTGGAAGAACTTCTAATGCCCTAATCGAATATGTGGAAAATGTTCTTAAGCATGCGTACATTCACTTGAAATATTAGAGCTTACTCTGTTCACAGTAGGCGGCGCCCTCCTATACATAAGGGCACCGACTAGTCAGAATCAAGAAAATGGCCATCACGTTTTTTCTATGTGATCTAGAGGTATGAAATTTGGCATACGTATGTATTTAAAAAATAAATAGGAGTTGTCTTGTGGACTTTTTTCCATTTTCGCCCTTATGACGGAGATAATGGGGAAAAAGGGTAAAAAATTGACATTTTTCAAGCCACTTCTTCTCAAAAAGGTAGTTTTGGTAGAATAATGGTCTAAGTATCATTGGATGACAAAGGGTTGCGGCATAAAAGGTAGAAGGATTATTTTGAAATTCCTAATAGTTTTGTTTGTATAAATTTAAAAAAAAATTAAAGAATCATTAATTTTTCCGTAGATTTTTTTATTTTAACTAAAATAACACCATGAAATTCAATGAAATCATCTGAATCTTTGTGTTGCAACTTTTTGCGCATCCAATGATACCAAAAACATTGCTTTACGATTACTGGTTTCTGAGAAGAAGTGGCTTGAATATTAACATTTGAGTTGTTCAACAAATGCATATTTGTACAGAAAAAGTTTTTATCATTTGCAAGCTATATAGCTCTGAGAAATCAGCCCAGTTGACGTTATGAAAGCTATTCAGAAATATTGTCTTGATTTTGGCTATCTTTCATCGTAGTATTTTGTAGTTCCTTGTCAAAACGGGACCATAATTGGTACCAGGGACCTGGTCCAAAGCATGAGGATCAAGGGTAACGCATAGCTCAGGTGGAACTGAGGTGTGCTTCAATCCTTACTAAATTTGCAGACTGCCCAGAGCTTGACAGGCTGATTTAGCTAGTTGTTTGACAAAGTATTCGCTTCAGCATTCATGTCACACTGAGCTCCTCCCCCGGCCAGCAGTCCTATTTATGTCTACAGCACATGAGGGGATGAGGAAGGTTTGTGGGAGGTACCGAGACTCGCCCGACGGTGCCAAATCGTTAAAGTTCTTGAACAACTAAATGATAAATAAGTATGTCTTCAAAAACTTAGAATCGAAGAAAATTCTGATAAAATTTATCATCTATACTACGAAAATACGAAAATGTTTCGTAGTCCAGCTCCATCATCAGATCAACTAAAAAAAAGAATGGCGTCTGAAATATAAGATCAAAGTAAAATGAATTGAAGGTACTAAAAATACATCATGAAAGTAAAAATACAATGTATGACACGGACAAAAAATAATAATAAATAGACTGGTACTGACATGGAATCTATCTATTCAATATTTGCAAAGGGTACGAGCTCTCCTTATTGTTAAAATCCGGGTTTCGCTTAAAGATATTCAAGGACTCTAAAATTCTGAGGTCATACGGGGTTGAACCTGAGCTAAAAATTTTGAAATCGGCAGGAGATATAGGAACATTGCATTTTTCACCATGATTTCGCACAGCAGAATGCGATGAGTGTGCTAATTTGTTATCAGTGTGGAAGCTTCTACCTCTATGCTCTGCCACTCTGATATAGAAATTTCGTGACGTCATACCGACGTACGAAGATATGCACTGCACACAACTATAAGAGTATACCAAAGAGGCTCGCATCTCACTGGGAAGCGTTTCTTTGTACAGAAAAAAGAACCAACTTTGAAATTATTAACCTGAGTGACATGTTAAGTAAAATTATGGAAATAATTCGCACACAGTAATTTCAATTCACGAGACAGCTTATCGGACGGTGCCCCAAAATACGGAAACAAACAGTGCAAACGGTCTTCACTGTTAACCTCGGCAGCTTGTGACTTGTATTTCTTTGACAACAATTTTTTAATTTGCGAAATAATAAGACCCAAAGGAAACCCATTTGCTGTAAAATATGGCCGTAAGAATTCAAATTCACGAAGCACGTATTTGAAAGTTGAACATACATTGTAACCCCTGTTAATTAAAGTTTGGATAAAATTAATTTTGAAATCTATCGAACAAAAACTGAAGAAACTAGAGCCTAACCCAGTAAAAGTGGGATTGCGATATACAAATGTCTGAACCTGATCTTTATCCTTAGTCACAAGACAGTCTAAAAAGGCCAATGCGTCATTCTTTTCTATCTCCACGGTAAATTTAATTGATTAATACTTAAGATTAAGGTAGTTCAAAAATTGATCAGCATGTGATGGATGGCTAAAAAGAACAAAGGTATCGTCCATGTACCGATTGTAGAACACAGGCTTAAAGTCATAAGGACATTCATTTAACTCTTTAGTTTCATGAAAACACATAAAAATATTGACGAGTGATGGGGCTGAAGGAAGTCCCATTGCCAGGCCGTCTATTTGTTTGTACAATTTCCCCGCAAAAATAAAAAGAGAGTGCATCACTGATAATTATAGTAAATTTTTTAACACTTTACTAGTTAGGCCCATAAATTTCGACTTACCCTCCGAAAATACCTGTTTCGGACAAATATCAATAGTTCCTTGCTGAGGGATATTAGTATAAAGTGATTCTACGTCGAATGAAGCCATAGTCAAATTTTTACAGATAGGAATCTTTCTAATATTTTCACTGAATTTGAAAGCATTGTCGACTGTGTATTCATTTTTAGTTAAATGAGCAAGGGCTGGGTCAAGGAGTTTACTCAGTTGGTAACTGGGAGTATTGTAAGCAGCTACAATTGGTGTGAATTGAAATTTCGAAGCGAAATCGGACTTGTGTATCTTTGGTAAACCTTACAGCACAGCTGGGGAAGAGCCTGATATATGCAAGTTAGAAATATTTTTCTAGTCCGAGTTCGTCGATTCTTTTAGACCGCGTAAGAAATTATTTATTTATTTTTAACTTTCAATACTATTTCATTTATTGACTCCGTAACCTCAATGAATTTTGAAGTATCAGATATTAAATTGAGCATGGTTTCACGGTACCTCTGACGATCGATTAAAACTACACCGTTGCCCTTATCGGGTTTGCAAATTATCACCTGTTTGTTAGCTGCAAGGGATTTTAGGCGGGAGATGTCGTTTTTACGAAAGACTGAGGAAAATACTTCTTGAGGCTTGAAACTATAAAAATGCGTATGAGCTAATGTCTTCAAATTACTAATAAATTCTGGAAAGTTAATACACTTCCTATTTTTAAGTGAAAGAGCTAATTTCTAAAAAGCCAAAAAATGTTTAAAGAAATTAAGTTTGTAAACCGGAAGGCAAAAGTCTAACACAAATGCCAGAAGGATTTTAACTCTACGACCTAACTGAACCGAACTAAAATTATGAACTACCTTATCCGGGTCGCAAGGTTGAATTTCATTGTGAATGCCTAAACTATTCAGTTTCCTTAAATGAGTTAGTTTTGTCCGATCACAATATTGGTCCCTGGAGACTTTTGCATGTCTCCTGACGAGATGGGCATCCAGAGTGGAGTAGGTGGAGCGCACTTCACTATCGCTGGTTTCGAGTTGCGAAGTCAGGTTTGCCAGTGTCCTTCTTTTAGTGTAGAGTTCTCGAGCAAGTAGTTTGGATTGCCAGTATTTGTAGAACGAAGTGGTGTGCAATGATCTCTTGTAGAACTTGAACCGTAAGAACTTAGGCATATCGTTGAACAATTTGCATTTCGTTAAAGATTCAATGTCGAGAGAGACTTCCGCAATTTTCTGCAATATGTCATTGTATTTTCTATGAACACGAATTCCCTCACCACTGTATTTTGACTTAATGTAACTGAACACGTCAGCGGTTTGCTTTGATCGCAACCTTATCAAAACTCGAAAACGAAGAAAATTCCGATAAAAATTATCCTCTTTACTACGAAAATACGAAAACGTTTCGGAGTCCAGCTCCATGATATGCGAGCCTCTTTGGTATACTCTTACAGTTGTGTGCAGTGCACATCTTCGTACGTCGGTATGACGTTACGAAATTTCTATATCAGAGTGGCAGAGCATAGAGGTAGAAGCTTCCGTACTGGTAACAAATTAGCACACCCATCGCATTCTGCGGTGCGAAATCATGCTGAAAATTACAATGTTCCTATATCTCCTGCCGATTTTAAAATTTTAGACACGGCTTCAACCCCGTATGACCTCAGAATTTGAGAGTCCTTTCATATCTTCAAGCGAAACCCGGATTTGAACAATATGGACAGCTCGTACCCTTTGCAAATAGTGAATAGATAGATTCATTGTCAGTACCAGCCTAATTTCCTTTCATACTTATATGTCACATGTAAATATTTTTTTATTGTGCTTCTGTACTTTATTCTTTATTTTTGTCCGTGTCATACTTTGTATTTTTACTTTCATGATATATTTTTAGTACATTCAGTTCGTGTTACTTTGTTCTTATATTTCAGACGCAATTCTTTCTTTTTCAGTTGAACTGATGATGGAGCTGGACTCCGAAACGTTTTCGTATTATCGTAGTAAAGATGATTAATTTTATCGGAATTTTCTTCGTTTTCAAGTTTTTGATAAGGTTGCGATCAAAGCAAACCACTGACGTGTTCAGATACATTAAATCAAAATATATTGATGAGGGAATTCGTGTTCATAGAAAATACAATGACATATTGCAGAAAACTGCGAAAGTCTCTCGACATTGAATTTTTAGCGAAATGCAAAGTGTTCAACGTTATGCCTAAGTTCCTACGGTTCAAACTCTACAAGAGATCATTGCACACCACTTCGTTCTACAAATACTGGCAATCCAAACTACTTGCTCGAGAACTCTACACTAAAAGAAGGACACTGGCAAACCTGACTTCGCAACTCGAAACCAGCGATAGTGAAGTGCGCTCCACCTACTCCACTCTGGACACCCATCTCGTCAGGAGACATGCAAAAGTCTCCAGGGACCAATATTGTGATCGGACAAAACTAACTCATTTAAGGAAACTGAATAGTTTAGGTATTCACAATGAAATTCAACCTTGCGACCCGGATAAGGTAGTTCATAATTTTAGTTCGGTTCAGTTAGGTCATAGAGTTAAAATCCTTCTAGCATTTGGGTTAGACTTTTGCCTCCCGATTTACAAACCTAATTTCCTTAAATATTTCGTGGCTTTCGAGAAATTAGCTCTTTCACTTTGAAATAGGTAGTGTATCAACTATCCAGAATTCATTGGTAATTTGATGACATTAGCTCATAAGCATATTTATAGTTTCAAGCCTCATAAAATATTTTGCTCAGTCTTTCGTGAAAACGACATCTCCCTCCTAAAATCCCTTGCAGCTAACAAGGAGGTGATAATTTGCAAACCCGATAAGGGAAACGGTGTAGTTTTAATCGACCGTCAAAGGTACCATGAAAGCATGCTCAATTTAATAACTGATACTTCAAAATTCATTGAAATAACGGAGTCAATAAATTAAATAGTATTGAAAGTTAAAAGATAAATGAATAATTTCTTACGCGGTCTAAAAGAATCGACAAACTCAGACTAGAAAAATATTTCTAACTTGCATATATCAGGCTCTTCCCCAGCTGTGCTGTAAGGTTTACCAAAGATACACAAGTCCGATTTCGCTTCAAAATTTCAATTCACACCAATTGTAGCTGCTTACAATACTCCCAGTTACCAACTGAGTAAACTCCTTGACCCAGTCCTTGCTCATTTAACTAAAAATGAATAAGCTGTCGCCGATGCTTTCAAATTCGGTGAAAATATTAGAAAGAGTCCTATCTGTAAAAATTTGACTATGGCTTCATTCGACGTAGAATCACTTTATACTAATATCCTCAGCAAGGAACTATTGATATTTGTCCGAAACAGGTATTTCCGGAGGGTAAGTCGAAATTTATGGGCCTAACTGATAAAGTATTCAAAAATTTACTAGAATTATTAGTGATGCACTCTCTCTTTATTTTGGCGGGGAAATTGTACAAACAAATAGACGGCCTGGCAATGGGACTTCCTTGAGCCCCATCACTCGCCAATGTTTTTATGTGTTTTCATGAAACTAAAGGGTTAAATGAATGTCCTTCTGACTTTAAGCCTGTGTTCTACAATCGGTACATGGACGATACCTTTGTTCTTTTTAGCCATCCATCACATGCTGATCAATTTTTGAACTACCTTAATCTTAAGTATTAATCAATTAAATTTACCGTGGAGATAGAAAAGAATGAAGCATTGGCCTTTTTGGACTGTCTCGTGACTAAGGATAAAGATCAGGTTCAGACATTTGTATATCGCAAGCCCAC
This sequence comes from Morinoia aosen, assembly GCA_030386875.1. Taxonomy (NCBI): domain Eukaryota; kingdom Metazoa; phylum Arthropoda; class Malacostraca; order Amphipoda; family Talitridae; genus Morinoia; species Morinoia aosen. The sequence goes on from CM059569.1 coordinate 6,299,866, forward strand.
TTTTACTGGATTAGGCTCTAGTTTCTTCAGTTTTTGTTCGATAGATTTCAAAATTAATTGTATCCAAACTTTAATTAACAGGGGTTACAATGTATGTTCAACTTTCAAATACGTCCATCGTGAATTTGAATTCTTACGGTCATATTTTACAGCTAATGGGTTTCCGCTGGGTCTTATTAATTCGCAAATTAAAAAATTTTTGTCAAAGAAATACAAGTCACAAGCTGCCGAGGTTAACAGTAAAGACCGTTTTTACTGTTCGTTTCCGTATTATGAGGCGCCGTCTTATAAGCTGTCTCGTGAATTGAAATTACTGTGTGCAAAATATTTCCATAATTTTACTTCACATGTTACTCAGGTCAATAATTTCAAAATTGGTTCTTTTTTCGGTACAAAGATACGCTTCCCGGTGATATGCGAGCCTCTTTGGTATACTCTTATAGTTGTGCGCAGTGCGCATCTTCGTACGTCGGTATGACGTCACGAAATTTCTATATCAGAGTGGCAGAGCATAGAGGTAGAAGCTTCCGTACTGGTAACAAATTAGCACACCCATCGCATTCTGCAGTGCGAAATCATGCTGAAAAATACAATGTTCCTATATCTCCTGCCAATTTTAAAATTTTAGACTCGGTTCCAACCCCGTATGACCTCAGAATTTAGAGTCTTTTCATATCTTCAAGCGAAACCCGGATTTGAACAATATGGACAGCTCGTACCCTTTGCAAATAGTGAATAGGTAGTTTCATTGTCAGTACCAGCCTAATTTCCTTTCATACTTATGTGTCACTTGTAAATATTTTTTTCTTGTGCTTCTGAACTTTATTCTTTATTTTCGTCCGTGTCATACTTTGTATTTTTACTTTCATGATATATTTTTAGTACCTTCAGTTCATGTTACTTTGATCTTATATTTCAGACGCAATTCTTTCTTTTTTAGTTGAACTGATGATGGAGCTGGACTCCGAAACGTTTTCGTATTTTCGTAGTAAAGATGATTAATTTTATCGGAATTTTCTTCGTTTTCAAGTTTTTGATAAGGTTGCGATCAAAGCAAACCACTGACGTGTACAAATACATTAAATCAATGTACAGTGATGAGTGAATTCGTATGTCTTCAGAAATAAAGAGTCGGTGAGCAATATCATGGTAAAATGACATGGCACAAGAGCGCTGACACGCCATGCGACCCATCCCTCGCTTTTTTTTACTTCATTTCAGATGCTTCAGATGCTTCCAAAATTTTTTACTGCTTATTAACTTCGCATTGCTCTACCGAATTAAGCAATAAAAAAATTCCTCCAAACGGTGGCCTTATATCCAAACTTTCATTTCACCTAGGATGTAGCAGTTATTTCCATTGATTTTCACCAAAAATTTTGATTAGTTATCATTTTCATCGCCTTCTTAATAAGAGAACTTAATTTGTGCCCACAATTTAAAAGCAACACTTATTTCGAATCCAACACTTCTGGGAACCCTTCAGGGAAAGGTTTACACATCTATGAGAATTAGAAATTTGCATAATATTTTTAGGCCAAATCCAGCGACGTATCACTTTCCATCACAACGGTGTGCTTAATTAAAAGAGAAAACACTGTACTATTAATATCAGATTAAGAAAACTTCGGCACTAAAATTAGCTACAGTTCAACAAAAAGAGTTCAACAAAGTTCAACCTCTCATTACGTCTTAACCAGCAGCGCATGAAATTAATGTCTCTTACATCGACACTGAAAATCTTGTCTAATTAATTATTCAACTAATACTATTAATTGAATGATGTTCACAGAAATCTGGAGGAGCACATTTAGCACTGATCATGTCTTGAGCAGCTCTATAGAACTAACGGTCTCGGCTGAAAACGGGCGCCAAAGCGTCTAGAGGAGGGGGGAGGAGAGGGGGATCCGTCCGTCGTTTAATCCAGTCTAAGCGATTGAGCTGCTAGATGCAAATAGTTTCGAAATCGAAACGTCAAAACTTATACAAATAGTTACTTGTGTGCGTATCTATTTATCTATTGGTGTTTTCTGTAACTATCACAATTTTACATCCAAAGATATCAGCATACCACTTCATACACAAAGATAACATTATTAGTTATTCCAAATTTTTCAAATGGCATTACAACTGAATAAGACACAACTAAGTCGTGACAATGCGAATGTTAGTTTTTTTAGCACATGGAATTTCTTTTCCTTCAGGTTCACCCTAAATACTACAAAAAATGAAATATTTACTCCACCCAGAAGCTAATAGCAGTTAAATTTGGGACTAATCAGACGTATAAGATGGTTATTGATTTTAAATGCAGAATTTAATGTGTGCTCTGAGAGATATCTTTGCAATTGTATCAAAACACGCATAACCACAATTTTATTATATATCTATACAATGGTTTTTTAACAATGCCATTTAAAAGAAAGTACGTGCATTCACACGTGCCTCCCATATGGAAAATTAATGTAAAGCCAATGTGGTAGCTAATAGGAAATCCCACGTGGACCCCGCGTTCCAAAAACAGCATTCAATGTACTAACATGACTATGATGAGTATATTCAGTGGCAAATCCATCTTGCCAGCTGAAATCTACGAAACCACTGACTAACCATGTAGCATCCATGTGACATTGTATGTAGGGAAGCGTCGAAAATTTTCTTCGCACACGTTTCATCAAGCAAAGGTGCTAACACTGTTATTGCGTGACTCAGATCAATACTGTCTCCTACGAATCTTTTAACTCTGGTTGGGTCGCACTAGCCCTGAAAAAGGGATGTCTCTGTCACGCTATTGAGACCGAATTCAAAAAATGCTCCGACAACTTCCTAATTTTCGCGAACGCGGTTACCAACTGCGCTGCAAGGCTATCATTCCTGACGAAACGTATCTGATTTAAGTCACATGCTAATGCGTGTACAAATTTTTCGCCTTTTGCGACGTAAATGTCGACCAAAATTTTTATTAAATCCTCATAGGAATATTTTAGATCAGAATTTACCAACTTGGTCACTATTGAATTGAAATCTCCAACTTGTTTATTAGCCGACCTCACCAACAGCTTTTTCTGGGCACTATCAGAATTTACATCTGGTAATAATGTCATACATACTCTCAGGTTAGCGATATGCGTCCTAAAGCTTTTATTTTCACAAAACTCGGGGTCTTCCCGACGTCTACGACCCCAAAAAAGCGGAAGTTCCACATTGGAAATAATTGTCCCCGTTCACGGCATGGCCGCGGCTACCTCTCGAGCAAAAAGAGTACTATTGGTCGTGCTAGTATTCAGGGTATTTGGGCCAACCGCACCGCTGGTGGCTGGTTCAGTCATAGCTGGGACCGTATTACTGCTTGTTGTATTACTATCGGCACGGAGTCGTGGGACTGAAACACGACCTCCACTCGTTTTGGTCGTTGTTGACAGAATAAACTCTTCCGAGTCTGACGATTCAGACACACAGTGTTAAATTTAAGTTAACACAATCCTAACACCGGAAATTTACACCAGCCAAAATAATATAAGTTTTCCACACAAGAAAATAACTCAATTATCACCAAATGTTGAGAAATAATGAAAGAAACCTTCAACACCAAAAAAACAGCACTCACTTTCAAAAGCTATAGCTATCTTGGACTGCATCAGTCTATGACTAACATGACTACGTTCGCAAAGCCTAAAGCCCCGTCCAGACCTTGCGTTACCATAGTGCTTGATGCCGCTAAGACGAGCTGAAGATGGCTCTGAGACAGCTTGGGAAGACGATTTTTCATGCCCACCAAGAAGCTGAGCGTCCCCGATTCATGTCGTATGAGTGGCCAGTCAGGCTGAGTCAGTGTGATTGCGGAAGGCATTGAGGAAGGTTGTAGCGCTCCGCGATCACTCCGCGGCTATGGTCTCCGCGGCTTGGCACAGTGCATCGTCGTTATTAAACATCCTTCTCCTCTCATGTACTACGATAACCATGTATGAATAGCAATTAAGGATCTAAATCATTTTTTAGACTGCTGATAATGATAACTGATAACTGACTGCTAATGCAGTCAGTCAAGCCAGTCTGGTCAGGAGAGGTTCTTTTTCAACACCACTGCGACGATCACAGGCAATATGAAAACGCAAGGTCTGTACGGGGCTTAACGCATGCGGCATGCTGCTTGCTCTCTCACTGCTCGCGGCCTTGAGCCGATGCAAAAAAATAATCTGCCTCTAGCAAAGCAAAAAAAACTACTCACTGTCTGCACGCGCTGCAAAGCATCTGCACTGCTAAGATAAGATGAACGACCGATTCCTTATCTTTTACTTAACTTGCATGGGCTGATTTGAAGTAATTGAAGTCGCTCGCCGCTGTAGATGCTCGCTGGGACCACAATGTAGATGTAGACGCATACTTGGACCATAACTGTAGATGTATTCGTAGATTTTGATGTTTACGATGTAGCTGAAGTCACTGTAGATTTTATCACTCGTCGTTGGTTATTTCAACGAAAGTTAACTCGAGGACTACTTCTAGGTCCTCTCCCGCATCATAGAGCAACACCTTTGTTCGGAAAGAGTAGAAAGTTTCTTCCCAGGTAGTGCTGTACTGTTCTGAAGTTCTCGATTAAAGATGAGTACGGGATCTTGAAGCCGATTTTCAGGACAGACGAGTGCAGTTTTCGCAATCTATTGTCACAGTTGCTTCCGGTCATCGACACGACTTTACCAAATTACTCTTCTTTTCTTGATATTCTTCGATTCTTGATAAACTTCAAAATCTTCAGAGGCGAATCTTCTCGGGAGTTTGTTGTACTGGCCACCACGTATACGCCCTGGCTTGGCGTATGTTAAGGAATAAAAACGCAGGTATCTTCCGGGAAGCGTTTACTCGGTGAGAACGATGACATGCGTGGTTTTCACAGCATTAAACACAAACGATTTAGCGTTATGCCTGAGGGGCAGTTAACTTATATAGCCTCTGAGGCTCATGGTGTGCAGGGGGCATATGTGCGCACACACAAGAGCACACCCTCACATTAACTACACAAATGCATATAAAACTTACAACACTCATTTTAGAAGCACATATAGCAGCACGCAATAGAACCCAAAAATTTGGCGATCTTCTATCACAATCCCTAAAAATGAATTTCAACATTGATACCACCTTTCCAGATCGTGACTCAGCCGCAATTTTTAATTTCTATTACAAATCAGAAAAAACACCACAGGAGATGGAAACAGAACGGGAAAAAACGGTAGACGTGTCTCTCTAGAATGTGAGCAGGAGCAAATGGAGGAAATTACGGACATAGAAGCAAGAACAAAGCGCAGGATAAGTGATGATATGGGCAATTCAACCATAGTACTAGATAATAAACACAACTTTCATAATAAACTATACAGGAACTTCATCGACAACTCACCAATCCCTGAAGAGCCCCCGATAGAATGACACATTCAGGAACTTAACAGAAAAGAAAATGACAAAGGATTAAAATTTACAGTTCAAAACATGAGATCACAAGCATTACTGGAATACATAAGGAGCAACAGGGTCCAATTTACAAGAACTGAAATAAACATCATTCCACACGAGGACTTCATAAACCTTCCAAGACACCAATCAATAATAGCAGCCACCAAAAAACCCAAAAAATTAATAGCTCAAAAATGACAAGAAAATAACAATAATACAGCACAACGTGCAATATTTGAACACCAATAGAACCACTTTATCCAACATATATAACACTCTCGACTCAGACATAATACTCAATAATAGTCACTGTCTCATAACAACCAGCCTCCTAAGATCTTAAATTACAATATATTTTATTCAAATAATTTAAACTAAAATCACGCAGGCACCGCAATAGCACTCAAGAAAAATATTTCGTAAAGGCTTAACGATAATTTTCATACAGAAATGATAGCAGTAACAATAGATATGCTCCAGGGACCAATCAGTATCGGTACTACATATACTTCCCCAAGAACGGACTACCTACATTTCATAGACTTTCACCCACTTTTCAATAGACCTCATCTTACTTACTTCTTAGGAGACATTAACGCAGCCCACAGTATAAAAGGATACTCATACAGAAACAACAGGGGGAATCATCTCTACTATCTAATCTCAAGACACAAATGCACCGACGTCGGACCAAATTTTCCCACTAAAATAGCACATAATAGCGCCTCCTCACCAGATGTAATCCTACAGAACAAACAAGCTTACCACAACATCTTTCTGTAGCCTGGACCAATTACACCATCAGATCATATCCCCATAATAGCGACAATATCGACAAATCCAGTACGAATTCCTATAAAACCTCGAAGACATTTTCATAAAACAGATTAGAAAGCCTATAGACAGATACTGTCAACTGTCACGCCCTCTTCAAAACAAGACCCAACGCTTAAAGAAATAGATCAATATGTGGACGTATAGACGAAACACGTACTGGACGCCACCAACGCAACAGTTCCACTTAATCATCCCCGGAATCAAACCAACCCACGAAACCCTGCAATTGCAAGCATTATATCAACAAACAATGCAATTTATTCACAGATACGGACCTTCTATACATCTCAATAGACAACAGACCGTAATCAAAACACAACTACAAGAAATGTATAGAAGAAAATATACACTTGGGAGGAGCTGATACAAAATCTCGAGCTGCAGGAGAACCCGAAGGTATTTTGGTCGTCCTGCAAGAGGATGATGGGTGATAACTTTAAACAAATAGTCCCATATATAGAAAATAATAGAACTCAACTACACACACACCACAAGAAAAAGAACCTATTTTCAGAGAGCATTTGGAGAAAATATTTACTGAGCAGTACGAACCAAATTTTGATAGAGAACACATTGAAGCAGTAGAAGATCACATGGACAATAAAGCAAGTTCGATTGTACCTTCAGAACCGGAAATTTTAAGATTGGATTCAATTCATTTTCCCCCTATATCATATGAGGAGCTACTGCACTCTCTACGGCCATTCAAACAGAAAGCATCAGGAATCACAGGAATAACCACTCTGCAACTGAAAAACCTGTCAAAAAACATGATCCAATTTCTGATTTACATCTTCAACATGTCTACATCTGCAGGCTACTTCCCTGACAGCTTAAAACATGTAATAATGATTTTTCTACCAGAGCCAAATTCATCCCCAAAATCAGTGCAGAATTATAGGCCGATCTCCCTCCTAGGTGTACAAGGAAAATTACTAGACAAAATTTTAAACATCAGATTGACAAATATTTTCACAATTCACAATCATTTCAACAGCATGTAACATGGATTCAGATGCAACCCTAAACAAGGCCCTAGGGTTGCAAGGCCCTAGCAACACTACACAAAACAATATCCATCAAACTAGCACAGAAGTGTAAAATAGATATTTGTTTAAGAGACGTGAAAAAGCATTCGACAAGGGTTTGATCGTCAAACTATCACAAACAAATCTCCCATTCTATTTGTACGGACTCTAAGCAACTACTTGAACAACAGAACAGCATCAATAAGAATAGCAAACTAAATATGACCCAAAATCACATTATACACCGGCGTACCCCAAGCAGCATGTTTATCCTCCACACTTTAAAGTTTCTACACACACGATCTACCTCCTCCGCTACCAAATACAGATTATATATGTTTCGCAGATGATATCACCCAAATAACAGCAAGAAAATATTCTCTAAGATTTGCAACAGCAAGAACCAAAAAAACAATAGAACAGATCAATTCGTTCGAAAATAAATGGAAAATACTAACTAACAGCAGCAAATTTGCCATTATCCCAATCAGTCGGAGGAAAACTCTTGATGTAAAGACCAACAACCAAGTAATTCCGTACACAAATAGAGGCAAAGTCCCAGGTTTAAACATAACTATACATGGCATATCATCTCAGGCTTCCACTAGACAAGCAATAGCGTACAAAAATCTTGACAAAATTGACCGTTTCACTCATCTGTTCATAAAAACGAAACTAAAACTCTACATGGCCTACGTAAGATCAGCACTTATATACCCGGTTATACCCTTACACATAGCACCTGCATCAGCTATATCCAAACAGCAAAAGGTTCAAAATAAAGCCCTCAGATTCATCACAGGCCCAACATTAACAGACGCATACTATCCGAATACATGCACATACAACTAGAAGTCTCTCCCATCAACCTACTGCTGCATGAGCACGCAAACAAAATCTGGAACAAAATGCAGCAATTTGATCCCGGTCTATGAACTAATTTAACTTCCCCACCAGATCTCATCTCAAAACAAAACTCCAGATTTAAAAGCTCAAGACTACTTGCAATGGCCCCCCTCCCCCTCCAAAGTTTAATTGAACCACCTAATCCAACAGACATATCTACAAAAAATCCAAAAATTCTCAGTCGTCTTCGGAGGAACTGGAGGAAGACCAAAAAACTTTCATTTACATTCATTACTTTTGCTGTTCTTGGATTTTTTCGAGCGGTAGGACGGTCTTCCCCCAAATGGGTGGGAAGCCGAAACCCCAGACATTTCATCTCATTCCAGCTTCACTGATATACAAATTTTATATCAATTATTTCTCATTACTTTTACAGCGATCACAAAAGTCCATAAATTCCAGCTTACTTGCAATTTTAAATATTCAACAGCCTATTTGTAAATAGGTACTTAGTGTACAGTGTAAATCTATAGAACTGAATCGAAGGGTATATAATGTATGATATGCATAGATGTTATATTGTAGATATTGTAAATAGGTAGGGAACGACGAATAATTTGAAATATAAATAATATATGATATATACAGAAGGTATTAATTAGTGTAAAATAGTGTGTTCATGTGTGGAAGAGCACAGAGAACACTTGTAAATAAAGAGAGTGTATAAGTAGGAATTCCTTAGCTAATTATAGGCGTTGGGCGATGTACGGGCTTAGATATTAGATAGCAAATAGATTAGGAACAAGTTTAATATTAAAAGAATGTATATATGGGCAAAGCTCGTACAGTGTACGTGGAATGTGCATATATTAAGTAAGCTAGGGTATGAATTTCTTGACCGTAGCCGTATAATTTTGTATAGATAGGTACGTAGACCTAAAGCCGAATTTGTAAACAAAACCATGAATATTTAGGTGGTGTTTTTGTGTAAATTATGTGTAAATGTTAGGAAGCTAGGGTGTAATATAGGTAGATATGTATGTACTGTAAAAAACATAATAATTCAAAAAAGTTAAAAAAAATAAATGAATGACAAAATGAAAAAAATAAATATAAATAAATAAAAAATGTATATATGTAAAAATAAATGAAGAAATAAAAATCATGCATATATATATATACTTTGATATTTATAAAATATATATAGGATCCTTGTAGATAGGAATGAAATTTCCCTAAGCTAAATTTTAATTCAATTTGTGCACCGATGGCTCCTGCCACCCTTTACCGCTGAATAAAATACTAAAAAGTAGAGATTACGTAGCATAATTCAAAAAGACGAATTACTTCTAGCATAAAAAGCCCTAATGATTCCCTTTTCCCTTACCTTATCTTAACTAAATAGTAACATATACAAGACAAGATGCACATGATCACCTAATTATATGTTAAGCGCCTTTTCTTCTTACACTATCCCTTTCCTTTTCTCTCCTCCTTTGTCTCTACTGGCACACTCTATGTCAAACTCTAATTCACTTCTCTCCCTTCCTTTTGTTAGCGCCCCCCCCCCCCCCCCCAGCGCCAAACTTGAGCGCTGATTGGTTGGCCAGTAGGAGCGCTTCGAGGCTGTGAGGTGGCGCTCGTAAGCTTGTGTGTTGGTGTTTCCGCACAGCTTGTTGAGACCACCACAAGTCACTCTACTGCCATCCGTGCTGCCGTTCCACATCGCCTGACGGTCCTTCAAGACAGATATTGGTGCAGTATTGCGTGACAGCAATCAGTTCTTCATGTGCCATTACTGTCGGCGATATTCATAATAGAACGGCTTTTATTCCATGTGTATTTTTTTACCCTGTGGGGATCGTTGGTACTTCAGGCACTAGCTTTAGGCATTGATATTCAAAGTTATTAGATATTCACAGTCAGCCCAGAGCGTAAAGCAGCCTAAGGCCGAGCTCAGATAAACAGCAGTGGAGCAAGGAAGAGCAGAGAAGTTACGACCCTCTTGGTAGCTGCTAGCTTATGCTAGCAGGTTAGGAGGCCAAGCAAACAGCAGCGGCTAGTCTTGAGTCCTCAGCAGTTGTAATCTTGGTGCCACGAAGGGCGGTGTTTTGTGACTGGTTACCTCAAATTTTGCTTATTAAATATCTGTAGAACTCGCAATATTTCATCCAATTATGTTTGTATATAAATTAATATGCTATGCATTACCTTCTTAGCATTACAATTACATCCGTACACAGTCGTATAGCACTTTTGATTTCCTTACAATATTCCCACCCACAATGATTGAAATGGCTTTGATACTGTTTTATAACTGCTCCAGGAAATTCTACAAAAAATGAATTGCATGGCAATATGCTAGTTATGATTGCTGATAAAATAATCATGCAAATAATTCACTGACGAATGACTTGAAACCTTATAAATACTTGGAGGGAGTAATTAAGTTTTTTTAGTGCGTTCAGTGTACACTAGCACTGAACTTTCAAATCAGAAAAATTCTAAATTTCTGTAATTAAAATTATTATTGTGGACCACTGTTTAGTCTACATGAACGTGCCAAATTTTGTATGTATTCGCCACTCAGAAGTCATATCCGGTCACAATATTATTAAATTTAATCCCATGTACCCACGTCCGTATAATGCTGATGAGAATACCGATAGGGTGTGAACCTCGAGATGTTTTCTTTGCTGTTTGTTGTTCCTTGACTGTGTAATGTCGCTATTTTCAGTACGACATTAGGAAGCTTTAACTTCAATTCGCCTAGCCGAATACCAGGACGAAGGAAGGGAAACGCACTGTAGGACTTCAAGTATTGTACTGACTCAAAAAGGTACAGGCATTCCTTAAGACTAAAGTGCCCCCGGAAGTTAAATAAAGCCCTTCCGGTAAATGCACAACAAAGGCGGCTTCCGTCAGTTGCGTTTATGACACTTTCGCCGTTGACCACGATATCCCAAACCAAGTGTGATAAGGACACCCGGCTCCGAGGCCTGTATTGAGATACTACAATTTCCCTCCCTTAAGATGAATATATGAGACAAGGAAGGAAGAACTCAGCAACCTATTCGCATTACAGGTTTAGTTATTCTCCCTGATCTAGGAGGTTCATTTTGCACAGGTGAACTGCTAACAGGCTGCAAAGCAGGAGTCTCTGCTGCCCCACTACAGACAGATCCCAAACTACTATGCAACAGCTGATTTGAATGTCTCTTCCAGATTACATTCAATGCTAAAATTTGAACATGAAAGATATTAACAGCAACTTTACTAACAATAATTCCCTTCAGCCACTTGGGACCGTTTCTTAAATTCAGAGCAAGAACACGATCACCGACATCAAATTGAGTTACATGCATAGGCAGAGGGAGCAATTTTTGTAACACTATGCGGAATACAATGTGATTGAAATAACGCTTTTGCTAGACGGGATTTGAACGATTCGGAGGAAGAGAGTTTTTTCAACAGGTCTTTAATGACCCTTACCCCCTCTCAGCTTGCCCATTGCTTGCTGGAGAGTAGGGCAAAGGTGTGAGGTGCTCAATGCCGTTGGAAATTAGAAAATCTTTAAAGTCTTGAGATGAAAAGTTAGAAGCATTGTCACTTACGAGCACGAGTTGATTCTATCATCTTCCACAATGAGAAACTTATGATCAAAACTAGTGTTTTTATAACTAATGATTACTGAAGATTGACCAAGTAAATTTACAGAGCCACCACTGTATCCGAGCACTTTGTTTCACGTGAGATTTACGACTGTACCAACAACATGTACATCTCTTTTACGTATAGTTGAAACTGCACTGCCGTTGTCAGGGAGAAACTGAATAGGTTTACCATTTAATTTGCATGTTAACATAGTAGGCTCTTTTGTAACGGGAATTACAGTGGTGTTTACTCTAAAAAATTAGAATCATTTTAAGGGATAATCAGAAAATTCATGTACAGAATTACCATCACCACTTTCGTTCCTAGGTTTTTGTAGAACAACTTCGTTCTTCTGCTGTATAGGCTCCCGTGAACTCTTCATTAACGCAACTTCTCTCCCGACGTTGCAATGACAACCGCTACTCTCCGGCTGCACCGCGTAGAAGTGAACTACATCAAATTTTCCTCGTGTAGGTCCCGCTGGAGAAGGCCGTGCAGTCGCCCCAGATTTGCAGACTTTAGAAATGTAGGCTGTTTTCCACATTTTTGGCATTTCAGTCTTAAAGCATAACAATTCTTTGCAAGGTGCTGTCGCCTGGTTCCGCAGCGAATGCATATGTAGTTCGGAGGTAGTTTTTCTGTTGTGAAAAACGATGGAGATGAATCCTCACGAATAATATCTTGTGCGTCGGAGCTTAACTGTTCGATGAGTTTTGCATGTTCAACGCATTCGTTGAAGGACTTGCTGTCACACTTCTGTAGAACCGCGCTGAGAATTTGCGCTGAATGTAGACCGGCTACGAAAGCATCTCTAAAGAGACGATCGCGACAACAATTTTCGTAGTTGCACGCCGATGCTAAGTCATTTAACGTTTTAGCATAACTTTCTATGGATTCATTAACACTTTGCATTCTGTTTAGAAATGTAACAGATGCGCCAACAGTGGATTTCTTGATTTCAAATTATTGTATTAACTTTTCTTCAAGTTCCTCATATGTAGCATCAGTGAGTAACGTAGGTTTAATTCATCGTTGTAGATCAGTAATTATGTTTACAGGCAATGTTTTAATTAAAATACTGGCTTTTTACCACCATTGCTTCCCGCCTTCTGAAGAGCGTCTGCACACTGAACTTTCAAACGTTGTATGAATTCACTCACTGCTTCCACTCTAACAATATCAGAGCACTTGTAAAGTTTGAATTCACTTAGGAGATTCGAAGTTCTCGTCGCCAATTGTAATGCTGATATTTTCAGTACATTAGGTTTATTTAAGCAGAAGCTTTAATTTCAATTCACCTAGCCAAATACCAGGCTGAAGGAAGGGAAACGCACTGTAGGACTTCAAGTATTGTACTGACTCAAAAAGGTACAGCCATTCCTTAAGACTCAAGTGCTCCCGGAAGTTAAACAAAGCCCTTCCGGTAAATGCACAACAAAGGCGGCTTCCGTCGGTTGCGTTTATGACACTTCCGCCGATGACCACGATTTCCCAAACCAAGTGTGATAAGGACATCCGGCTCCGAGGCCTATATTGAGATGCTACAGACCGTAACCTGAGTTTTCCTTAAAATTTCTATTAGGAAATTTAAAACCAGTTCATTTTTCACATTTTTCGAAGTCTTCTTTCTTATTGATTATTGTTTTCCGAATAATTTCTTACGATTACAGTGAGCTCGACTGTCAGTTTCGATATAGTAGGAGGTATGTTTTTTTACCTTTTGATTATACATGTATTTTTTCTTATATTCAATTTCCATAAGTATATATGTATTAATATCTGTGTGTACGTATGTAGGCATATTTGTATCCACATAAATAGATACACATGTTTCTATTTCTATTTTTTATGTGAAAACAATCCGGTTAATAATGTGGATTGCACTTGCGAAGTGTTCACAAAAATAGATCCATTATTTTCCCAAGGGGCGTTTCTGTGAATAGGAAAAATGAAAAATACAATTAGACAAGAGAAATAAAGTGCAATTTGAGCATATGAATCGTGGTCAAATTATCTTTTTGTCCGTATGTTGAACAACCTATGAATTTTCATTTTGAGTATACGTTTATTTACTTATTTCTGTGAAAATTTTGTAGATATTTGCTAATCATAAGTGATATCCGGCTTACACTGTTTCTCCATTTTATCCCATGTACCCATGTCCGCAAAATATTACGAAGAATACCGAGAGGATGTGAGATATGTTTCTATTTTTTCTGCTGTTTTTGTTCCTTCACGGTAACCTGAGTTTTTTTTTAAATTGCTGTTAGGAAATTAAAACCCATTTCATTTTAATGTTTTTCGAAGTCTTTTTTCCTATTACTTATTTTTCCTCAGGTTATGTCTTAGGATTACACAAAGCTTGATCGTCATTTTAGATGTAGTAGGAGCAAGATTGCTCTTATGTTTATTATTATTTTTTGTATTCATTTTCCATACGTATATATGTGAATATATGTGTGTAAGTGAGTGTAGGTGTGTGTATGTATACGCACGCCTACGTGTATGTCCATGTATCTTTGTGCACATGTACATATTCACACATGTAAGTACACACATATGCAAATATATGTTTCTATTTCTATTTTTTTGCGTAGAAGCAAAACCTCAAGACACATTACATTTTACTCAAAGCGTTACGACCAGTTAACACTGAACCAAATTCTAGAAATAAATATATATACTGCGCTTACTTAATGTTTCAAAAATAGATCGATCACGACCCCAGAGGGCATTTCTGTCAGTAGAAGAAATGAAAAATAAAAACAGACAAATGAAATAAAGCGCTCGTGAAAAAATTATCTCTGTCCGTATGCTGAAAAAGGAATGAATTTCACTTTTGCGTGTAAGTTTGTTTACGCATTTCTAGATGTGCGTGCTATGTTACGCGATGTTCTTTATAAATTATTTCGTGACTAACCTTTTCCCAATACTTGGTAGTCATTTACGATGGTGTTTCAATCTGCTTCGGTATAGCGTTTTTTGTCTTTTCTAACTTCGATTCAATTAATAATTTTGAAATTCCGCAGATTTCTTTAGTAGTACCTGAATAATTTATAAGTTTTCAGCCCCCGCGTGGAATATAAAATATCCAAGAGATGATATTTTTTATTCAACCATCCCTTGACCGCGTTAATCTATTAGCACGCCACGTATGGTTTGTCTATTAGTACGTCTCGTATAGTTTGCCTGTTAGTAAGCCTCGTATGGTCTATCTATTTGTTCACCTCGAATAGTTTGTCTATTAGTACACCTCGTATAGTCTGTCTATTAGTACGCCTCGTATGGTTCATCTATTTGTACACCTCGGATAGTTTGTCTATTAGTACTTCTCGTATGGAACGTTTGTCTTAGGACGTCTTATATTAAGAAATTTTTAAAAGCCAATAAATTGGCATGTATCTCATGTGACAACAAAGATGGAAATAAACGGTTTTTCTTTTTTCTTTGAATATGGATTATTTTGCAGTGCTAGACGTGTAGACACACTACAGAACAAGGAACATATTCGTTCAGGCTTATAAATATATACATCTATGGATATAACACCCCAAATTTTGAATTATTAAACTAATAAACAACATCAAAGTGTAAAAGGATCTTCTGTATGTGGAGTGTGGCACGAAGTTTCAATTTAAATGCAATTTTTACGTAGAACTCGAACACCACAACCGTTTTTTAGAAGAAACTAACAGTTTTTAGTTCCATGCTATCGAAGTTATTTTACCAAAGTAATACTGATAAAATGCAAACTTGTTTAAATATCTCTGCATCTGTGCGAGCCACTTACTCTCGCCATTGTCTTGGGGTTTCTCTTGATATCTTGATGTCCCCGTCTCGTAGCCTACTTAAGGCGATGTTAACTGTCGTTTGACGCTCAATCGTCCATATCGTCCTCACCTGTTGCCGCACCTGATTCTCTCCAGTAAAAGCCTCCAAGATTACCCAAATTGTTTGACTGCCCCGCATATTTGGTGGCCTAGTTTGGTACAATTCCACGACATCCGCGTGACACTTTCAAAACCATAAGAACCTTAAGTATAAGAAGATAAGAAGATTTAACGAGAAAGAAGATTGAAGTTGCTCCTGTGCTGAAGAGTTGCAGAACTTCCGGTCACCTTCAATGACTGGCAACAACGATAAACAGATTTGGCAGCCGCGCCCTTCAGTTTTTGTGTTTGGATTTAGAATTCCGTTGGAGGCGCTGGTAGAATCATATTCGGAGTTTACAATCTGGTTAAATATAGGCTCGCCGCTTCGCACCCGTGTGTTACTATACGAAGAGGGAGGAGACGTCGAAATTGTTTTTGAAGTTACCATTGGAGCAGCAGCCCCAGCGACGAGTAATGAGTGAAGGAACAACTTTTTGAGTGAACAATAACTTTGAGTGTTGATACATTACTACGAACAAAGAGCGTCACATTAAATTAAATAAACTGTTGCAGTGTTAAGTGATTGTTACGAACAGTGATACACAACCTTAAGTTACTTAATCAACGACTACGTCTTACGGCATCGTCTCACGACATCGTGTAACAGCGGCATCCTACCCTGCAGCTCGACGTTTTTCAGTTAAGTGATTTCTTGGATGGAATTCTTGCGTGAAGCGAGTGCACTTGCACCGAACGTAAGCGAAGGCAGCTCGAGTTTAGTTTGAGTTGTTTTTTTCTGTCGGCTAATGCCTGCCGCGCTTAGCAACAATATCCGCATTGCGGGTCTGCAGTTTGCACTCTGCATTGAGATAGGCTCTGATTCAGTTACCGTTCGGAAGTAATGTAAGGCGGAGTGTGACGCTCGCTCGTTGGATTAGCGGTTTAATTTACCTTTCGTTCTATTTGCAGCGTGGGAGGATATTCCCGAGTAAGTGTAACTTTGTTCCATTGTGATTTGTAGTGTGGTAAAAGGATCGGGTGTTTTATTGTGTTTTTCTGGAGTTTTTTTGGAGTTTTCTGGGGTTTTTCTCGAGTTTTTTCTGGAGTTTCTGGAGTTTTTACCGTTCCAAGTTTTTCGAGTAATTTCAGGGTGTGTGGTAGTGAAGAAATGGTGTTATTGATCATGTACCGTAAGTACGTATATTTTTTTGCATGTTGTGAAATTTTTGCATTTTTTTGTTGTATTAACGGTGATTTGGAAATTTTGAATTTAAATATGTGGTAATATTACTCATGTCGGATACATCTGATTCCGAGGAATACATACGATCAGAGACAGTAAAAACGAGAGTAAGCAGAATCAGTGTCCTGCGATTTACTGCTACTCAAATTACAACAATGACTACTCCCACCGCTAGTGCTAGTGCTATAGTGCTAGTGATAGGACTCTGTTGGCAAAGGAGATTGCGGCAAACATGCCTAGAGCTGGAACAATAATGTCAAGCGCTGAGATACCCGAATTCAGGGGTAGACGTAGAAATAATGACCCAGAGTTCCTTGAATATAAAAGTTGGAGTACTCACATTATGAATTTAAAGGCTTACATGTCTCTTCTGCCAGAGGTGAATAGTGATAATAGCAAGAAAGAGTTTCTTGTTCGGTCTGCCAATAAACAAGTAGGCGATTTTAACTCTATAGTAACCAAGTTGGTTAACTCTGATCTAAATTACACCTTTGATGAAGTGGTTAAAATTTTGGACGATATCTACGTGTGCCGGGGTGAAAAATCAATACACGCCCTGGCATGCGATTTAAATGAATTACAGCTGGTCCGCAATGATGCTTTGGCAGCTCAATTAGTTACACCTTTTGCAAAAAAACGTAAACTGTCAGAGAATATTTTAAATTCAAACACGCTGGGTTGGCAGCGACATCCTTATTACCAAGCTTGTGCAACTCAGGCTGAACTCAAAGATTCGTAGGAGACAGCATTGTTTACAGTCTCGCGTTAACCATTTTGGGTCCTTTGCTGGACGAATCTTTCTCGAAAAAAATTTTTGAATGTCAATTTAGTACGTCAGAAGAACTGTTAGCGCGTTCCATAGCTGCTGTTAGGAGTCAAGCTGGGACAAAGAAAGTCCTTGCGATTCAGTATCCAACCCGACACGTATCCAACCCGCTTGAGAGTTATTTAGCAGATGTGACTAGTGGTCTTGATGAATGCGATGAGGCGCAGGATTTGTTGCAGGAGAGTGAAGTCTACCATGGGAATTCCTGGAGTTTTGGGAACTACCGTAGGAATCGAGCAGGACAACGAAGGAATACTCCTATACCCTGGTTGCGAAATCCTCGTGGAAGAGCGAGGGAATTTAGTGGTTACGTAGGAGATAGAGGAATAGGTTCCATGGAGTGCAATACTGTGCGGACAGACAGTATTTCTGGTAGTTCTGGTCAGGCTTCAGGGCATTTAGCGGGAGCTAAAAAGCGGGGTTTCCCATTCTGTAATTCATGTTCGGTGGTTGGTCATTTTGAGTGCAGATCTTAGAGAGGTCAGGTTAAACCAAAAGGAAGTAGCAGGCCAGGGTGTTTCGCTTGCGGCGGTGCACATTTGATGAAAAATTGTAGATCTACGGGAAGTGAAATAAGGAGCTACAAGGCCTATCTACGCGGTTGTAACATAAACAGAGGTAGCCAATCGCGTGGTAGGAGTGAGGTGCATTTTGCAGATGCCGAGTCTGATGCTCGGAATTTTTTATCAGAGGAGTAGAAAAAGGTAGAGGTAGCAGTGAGAATGAGATTGAGCCCGAGAGGAAGATCAGCGCTCTCGTAAATCCTGAAGCTGTGGTCAAAAAACCAGATAATCCCGAGACACGTGAATTTGAATCCTTCATTGATCCGTTGTTCACTTGTAATAATAGGTACAAATTACTGCAAGACGAAGAGCTTGCGGATGACAGTCAACAACAAAACAAAGTTGCTGAGGCTTACTTCTCCACTAGCGTTGTAAATGGCAATTTCAAGAAAAAGGGTACTGGTTTGGTTGCTTTTAGAAAATCAAGTAAACCAACTATAATCATTAATCGTAATGATCAGTATTTAAGTGCCCTGTTAGTTAGCGGCTCTGAAAAATGGCTAATAAGTTACAAGCAGATTAAGCATCTGAATGAAAGAATTAAGCCGAGTTGTTTGACGGTGAAAGGTATTAACAGTAGAAGTAATGTCAGCGGAGAAGTCAATTTATTTGACTATTTCAATTCCGGGTACTAACAGAGTACTTGAAACTAGTGCCTTGATCGTTAAAGATGCAAAATTTAATTACCATCTGATTTTTGGACGAGATGTGCTGAGTGACGCCATCATTAACTTTAAAAACGGAACCCTCGTCTGGGAAGGCGTTACGGCGCCATTTCATGAATTAAATGTGGAACCGGCACTAAGTAAAGAAGATGTGATAAAAAATATTGTAAACAGCGATTGTCTGTTGTTTGCCGGGAAGAGCAACAAAGGCAGTTACCGCGCGAAAAATATTAGCTGCAGAGAAGAGAAAAAAAACGTGCCCACGAGTGAGGCGAGGCAGAGCATAAGGCCGTTGACCGTTCATTGCACTCAGGTGGAGGTGCCGAGTAACTCTAGGAAGATAGTGTACGGTTTTGTTAAGAAAGCAACTCCTGGAGAGTATTTAATTTTGAAAAGATGTCTTGAAAATGGAGCCCTTTTGGCTGAGTCCAATGTGCGTATAGAGGAAGATGGCGTGGTGCCTGTAATGGTTCTAAATGCACAAGAAGATGCATCTTTCCTTTACTGAGAATACCATGCTTTGCAATGTTGCATACTTAATTCAGTAACTCGAAATTTGTCCGAGTCTGTTTAGAAAATTGGCTGAGTCTATATGGTCAAGTGAGGTATTAAATTGAAGCCACTGGTGTCTATATTTGCAGAAAACTATTTATTTATTTTTTTTTTCATTTTTTTTTATTTTTTATTTTTTTTTATTTTTTTTCTTTATTTTTTTTATTTTTTTTTTTATTTTTTATTTTTATTTTTTATTTTATTTTATTTTTTTATTTTTAGGCAAGTCGGACAACCCGATACTCGGGTTGAACCGGTAACTAGTCATAATGACTAGTGTTCTAGTGTTGTATTGATTCATAATCACTAGTGATCTAGTGTTGTATTGATTTATAATGACTAGTGTTCTAGTGTTGTATTGATTCATAATGACCAGTCTTCAGAAACTTGAAGTTAAGTTGTGATCATACAAGTTCCAAGTCTTTAGGTTATGATCTATTGTGAACGACTGGTCTTTGCCAAAACTTAATGCTATGTTCTGATACCTGAAGGCTTCTAGTCTTCAAGTAATGTTATCACCATTGATGATGTAGATTTAATTGACTTATTCTAATTTTAGTTGATATTAGTAGATTTTTTCAACCACATTTAGTATTTATGTACTTCTTATTGATCCCTATGTTTGGTTTACTTCCTAGTCTCATTATTATTGGAAATTTCTGCACATTTCAACTATTTTACCTTGAATGTTGTTTGGTTCTTTCAGAGTTATATTGTCTTTCACTATTTCATTTTCATGTTTTATTCTATTTTCAGATCAGTTCTTAATTTTCAAGTAAGCATGTGCCAATTTGAATTTTTTTGTAAATATGTATTTATAATTTCAAACTGAAGTATTATCTATTTTTCAGTATTATACAATTAAATAGCGTGCACTGCCCTTCAAAAATGACGGGATTCAATACCTTTCTTGAACATATTTTTCAGATGTGGATTACAAACAAATTTGTCCATCCTAAGAGCACCCGTGATAAAAAATATTCATGTACTTGTGCTCTCGGGAAACTCGTATCACAGATACAGTCATTATAGCTATCCATATGAACGTGACAGAGAAATGGAAGAAGCCAACTCCAAGCAAATAAGTCAAGAGTAGCAGGACCCACGGACACTGTTGTCGTTAGAGCTGAGTTGACCCGTGAAAATATTTCCGTAAACCTAACCTAACCTATACTAACCTAACCAATCCTAGCCAAACCGAACTTATGCTGATAAAATGTCAAACATAATAATGCATATAAAGGTGTTATTTTATTGTTACGCTGAGGATTTCAGTATCCATGTTATCGCTAACTCAGACGAAAGCGTAACGGATACCAAACAAATAAATGTACCTTATTAAAAATTTCAATTCTTAAGCCGTGACCTTCCAGTTTGAACCGTAAAATTTAGCGTGCGCTTGAATGCAGTCATTTGTCTGCACCTGCAATTGGAGATGTCATGGGAGGTTCTTGCGCAGGCTGCAAGAGATTGGTTTTGAGAGCCCTTTCGTTAGCACGTTAAATTCATTTTCTTAAAGTTTTCTCTTTTCCGCTTTAACTTTTAGTTTGTGTTAATGAGAATTATTTCTGTTGAGTTATAATTTTGCATGTTTGCGCTTCTTTTGTTCCACTCTTTAATAAGTTCTAGAGTTTAGCTTAATGCCGGTTTTATTCGTTCTAATTATACTCGTGTCAATTAATTAAAATAAAGTAAAGGAGTTGACTGTGACCCTCTGGCTGCCATACAGGCAGATTATCTTTACGGCTGCGAAAAACAGAATCAAATGTTTAAAATTAACCTAATATGTTGGCTGCTTGAAAGCAGAGTTGAGGCGATGTCCTAAATTTAATTGACTGAAATTAAGCCATGCTTATTTTGCATGATTCCTAACAAATTACCTTTCACCTTGGTTTAATAGAGTGGAACTATTTCTTACTCTATTTTCCTTTTTCTAAAAGCTTCTCAGAGGCTTTTGTTTATGGTCCCCTTTGAAGGCGACAAATAGGTGCGTAAAACTAGGCTATTGTTATGAAATTATATTAACCATACTGCTATACCTTTTATAAATTAAAAGTTTACATGATCTTAACATGTTCTAGTTGAAAGTAACATTAAACTTGAACATTTTTCAGATAAGAATACACGGAGCATCTCTGCTTCTTCTGTAGGGCTTGGTAAAATTTTCTTTGCGGGTAATGGAGGCCCAGCATCGGCAAGTTGACTGATTTTATGTATAATTCTTCGTTATCTTTTGGGTGAGCAGAGGGAAATGCTTGTTCTTGAACAAAGCAACTTGCCTATTACTGAAACATAGTTCATTACGATTAGCTTGGTCGATTTGTAATTAGTTCTTTCATTTTTCTATTCCCGGGTGAGTCGATCCTGTCCCTGGACATGTAAATTAAAAGTCGCTAAATGGTAAATTCCTTGAATTGAACAACGATGTCGTCTTGAAACTCCAATACATCTGTTGCTGGTTGTTCGCATTTCATTTCCTCCTAAAAATTACGAAACGTCCTATATTTTGTAAGAAGCTGACAACAAACAAAAATATAAATAAATATTTAAACAAATAGATAAATAAATATTTATATATATATATAAAGAAATATTGTAAGTAAATATATAAATAAATCCCCAACGGGTATTTTTAGTTGAGATTACTTCTTCGTAACGAATATTTGGAAATGTTTTAAGATAATCAATACCGATATTGGGATATACGAAAGAATTAAAACAATATAAATGAGCTGAAGTGAACATAACATCACAACACTAGCAAAACCTCATTTGGTCACAAACTGGTTGTAACTGAAAGCAATGCACTGCGTCTGCTGCAATGATTGCTACATTTTATACATTAGTACGAAATTTCTTTCTTAAAACGTACTAAATTGCACCAAAAATACAAATAAATAGAAAATGGGCGTATATTAAATTAAAAATATCAAATTCATGGTAAAAAGTTAGAAGAAATAAAAAATGCTACCATATAACATAAAAATACGCTAAAAGTGTCTTTAATTCGTACATAAAATGCATCAGAAACGTGTGGCCCGCTGAGACAAAAGCGAAACGAGCTTTGCCTATTATAGCTGTAATACGACATGGTTTTGAGCATTGACGTGGCACGTGAACTGTGGAACGAAATGGATAATGCTGATCTATACTTCTTAGGGTAAGCACTGGCTACCTCGCTAACTCAGAGGGCACGTGTCTGTAACATACTTATATATAATAAACCTTGATTTTTTATATTCTGTTATCAATTTAAAAATAATTTGTAAATGAAATTTTTAGGTGAAATTAATATGATCAAGTCTGAAGATGGAGCCTTTAAGAGAGTAGCTTCAACTAACGGTGGAGCACTTACTCCATTCCCTCTTTCAATGCAAATATAAACCTCTCAAGGTAATGCAATTGATGTACTTATACAAAAAGACTGATGGTGGAGTTAGAAAAATTCCGGATCAGTGACTTTATTTCAATTTGACGAAAGATTAATAACAGTAAAAAATTAGCAAACTAATTATACGGGCGAGGAGTATCACTGAACGGGCCCGAATGCAGAACACGTAGATTTTGCCACACACTCACGCCATTTAACGCAAAGCTGAGGATGAACCCTTAAGGAATACACCCAACGGCCTATGGGGAAAAAAACCAAAGACTTTTGCGTTACCAAGGCACGAAGTACCCCCGGAACAACTTCAACACCCACCGTGGTAGTTGATAAGATTTGAGTCATAATTATCATGTTTATAAAGTGAAAGTTACCAAGTTTTTAGATTTATGGTTATCATGTTTATAGAGTTATAGTTATCAAGTTTATCGGGATATAGTTAAACGCGTGTGTGGTGATGCACCCTAATTGACCAGAGCACGAAATTGACACCTCAGCAGTGAATCCCAACGGCCAACCAACCCACGTACTTTTCGGTGTTATCCAGTGCTTCGATGTGAGAAGGAGAGGAGGAAAACGGCCCCCGGTGAGTTAGGTTTCCATGGTCAGGTTACGAGTCAAAGGGCGAAAAGGCGAACTCAACAGCGTATCGCAGTACAATGTTAAGGCGTGACGGTCGATTATATATGATTTATAGGCTGGTCGGCCTGCTCTGCCACAAGACTCTTTCCCCGCGCTCATATCTACGCTCGGTCGAGCTTGGACGTGAAATTCATAGTTGGCCATGGATGATTTGAGGGATCAAAATGTTCAGTTGGTTAATGGACGTAATATTTGAGAACGCCATCCGTTGTTTACAGCCGCACAAATATGTGCTGCCGGTGGTTTGCTGCAGGTGGTGTGTGGCAGATGGCGTGCTGCAGGTGGTGCAGGTAGTTTGCTGCAGCGAATTATTGCCGTGCTTATGATGGATGGACGTCACCCTTCAAACGTGTGTTTTGACATTGTTGCGTCATACAAAGTTTTTAGTTTACTTTTTTTTAATATTTGAGCTTTAAGAGTTAGTACATTTCAGCAATGCTCACAAATTTCAAACTTAAACCGTTAAAAAACGAATTCATTCGTTGTGTGCGTTTTAAGCATTCGTCACATATCACAGCCCATAGAACAAAAACTATAGATCAATAATGTCCGTATTCAATCTAAAGCGAAGACTTCCTCATCAACGAAATGTATTGAAACTACCAAGAATGTATTTAATAAAAAACATGTTTGGAAAAAATTTGCACGTGATTCATCAAAGATTCGGTATATACGAGGTTGATAATCAGTAGAACGTTCATAAATCGAAGACCAATCGAGGATCAATCTATGAATTACCTTAACCTTGCGAGTTTTAATTAGAATCAAGAAACATAAAGGCATAATCTAATACACCCTTACAGCCTTGCATACACGTGTGAAATATTTGTAATATTTTTTCGTCTGGTGTTAAATATTCTTCCAAAAAATTTGTTCTGAACATTCAAACATATCTGTTCGTGAGTTAATTTACCCTAAAAGTTCGGTCAATGAGCTCGTTTCAAGCACTAGTGACTAATGTCGAGTCATTGTCCACGCTTAATTGTTTAGTCATTGTCGAGTGAGGACGTGTGCTACCGAACCTATTACGAAAATTGAGGTGGATTAAATTAAAGTGGCTGAAATAGTGATATAGTTTCTATATTCACGTGAATATAATGTGTAACATCGTATAAGTAGCAATATAAGTAGCCTGTGACAATATAAGTAGCCTGTGAGAGTAGTGTCTTTGCTGCCTGAGACAGCGTTTGTATGGTGACTTGCAACTTTTGACTGGTAGTCTTCTATTTGCCTGTAAGTCTGTGCGGAGATATAAGTTTGTGGTAGAGAATGGCAGTTAATGGGTACAGAGATCGAAACAACCCTTGGTTTTCTAAAAAAGCACAACTGAAGTTTTTTTTGTTGTTTTATTGTTTTTTTGCTCCATTGTTTTTTTGTAATACTTGTTTTTTTTTAAGTTATTGTTAATATTGATGAGAGGAAACTAATGGAATTCCGAATTTCTGTTGCCTGTATCATGGTAATTCGATGAAATAAAACAATTTTTATTCTATGCGCTTTTTGGGGAAATGACTATTTCACAACGTGTCCAAAAGGACACATTAGTGTCCTCTCCTTAACATTTATTAAAGTTATTCCAGATGCCTCTATTTTAAATTTATACCTATACACTAATTGATTAAATATTGATTACTTTATTTACAAGATTATATCATATTATTTTATGAATTATTACAATATATGAATATTATATTCCCCTCTGGGGGAAACAACTTTTGTATCAATGAGAATTAGCACTCCCAGGGGAAATGTGAGGGTCGGAGCTCAGAGTTAGGAAGGCCTTCTTTTTGTTGAAATAAAATGTTTTTGTTATGTTAAGACCCTCTTTTCAAGGGTCACTGATGTTCTGTTTTTCAGCACCTACTACTTTCTTCTTTAACTTTGATCTCATTTCATAGTCTTCTTTCTCAACTTACTGTTTCTATGCCCTTTCTGCATAGATTCCGAATTCCATCAGGCCGATACTAAATGGTGCCTTCCTCTCTTTGAATGCCATTTGTTACGGATAGAGACAGGAATGAAAAAAAAACAATCCATATTGCATCTATTGGGTTAGAAAATATTGTATTTAATTGTTTTTTGGGGCTTTATTGGTTTTATGTAACACCTGTTTTTGTTTGAAAAAGTTATTCACAGTTATTATTCACAGTCAAAAGTTATCACAGTTATTCAGTTGCCTCTATTTCAGATGTATATATATATTAATGTATATATATATACACTAATTGAGCAACTATTTTATTTCTTCATTTCCAACATATTATTAAATATATGAATTATTACCTGTCAATTCATAGTCAGTTGTGTAAGCACAATAAGTTCCCTATTTTCACCATATCAATGTTTAGTTGTATGCTGACTTTGAACAAAATAAGACCAACAGCTGCATGGTATAACTTTTGTATTTCGGGACTTAGCACTCCTACAGGGTCTGAGAGATGTGCAGTTGGGTCAATTTATATTGTAATAAGTTATTGTTTTGCCTTTTCATGATAGTCAATTTTTTTTTGCTGTTGATGTCAGCTCGTCTTGCTGTTCAACTATTCTCTTGTTTAATAGGTTTCTCTAGATTTGTAGTTCTGTTCACTGGGTTCTGTGCAACAGTACACCCTATCTATCTCATTTGAGGGCATGGTTCATAGTGAATACTTGTTTGGAAGGTATTTGCACTATATAATAATGCATTAGTTCATTTCTAAAACCACATCAATAATGCAAAGAAATTTTTTTGTACAATTTTCTGCTTATATTTTGCATTTTGTTCTCTGATGGAATGTTCTATTGTGTTTGAACTTGTAATAAAACAAAATGCCATTCCCCATCCAGTCAATAAACAAGCACATTCATTCAGTCAATTTTTGTCCATTTTTCAGTCAATATTCGATAAATTTTTAAGTGCCTACCTATGTAGTTTATGAATGATCTATTTTTGCGTAAAAAATTTTTGGTGGTGCTTGTTCATTGGTCACCCAGCTGAGGTAGGGGTATTAAAAACTAATATTGTAACTAATTTATTTTGTTACGTTCTTTCATGAAATTCAACATGTTCCCTGCAGACAAATCATTTCTATAATGTGTAAAAATATTAGTGGAATTTTCTTTAGTGATGACTCATGGCAAGGAGTGCCTACAAAATGGTTGTCATCAACAAATGATGGAATTGTTGTAGCTTGGCCAACAACTGGAGACGTCACAATGCGAGAAAAAAATCAAGATGAAGTAGAACTACATGCATGGTCAAGACACAAAGTCCGCGAAATTGTAGCATCTTCCGGTACGTGCTTTCTTTCTATTGCTTAGCAGTTTGTCTAATGTTTGGTTGTAGGGTTTTCTATTAGTTACACATAATATCAAGTGAGTGAACCAATTTTTGATATGAGCTGAAATGATAATATCTACTCATGTACTTCAGTCTTATATTTTCTGTTTTCACTGTGCATATATTTTTTCACATACAGATGGCAAAAGACTGTAATAATTGTGTGATTGAGTTTTGATCTATGGAGAATATATGTATTTTGAATTTTATGATAGTTATGACTTGCATTTTTTAGGATATCCACAACTAGGATTAAATAAGTTAGTGAGAGAAAGTCAATGATATATTTTTCTTTATGTGACCAAAAATTTAATATCACATTATTGAGGTGGTAATTGTTTTGTGCAGAATCTGTGTAATTTTGCCTATGAAACTTAAAAAATATACTAAATGGTGCCTTCATCCTTCATCTTTTCGGTACGCTCATTTTTGTAGCGGTTAGGGAGGCTTAAACTAACACATAATCTATTTATTAGCTTTTAGGAGTGGAAATTTGAATGTGTAAGCCAATATGACTACCATAAATTTAAAAGTTTAACACTAAATGAATTTCCTACAGTATTTTCCTGGATGACAGCATGTTATTGCTAGTACTGCATTCAATATTTACAAATGCCTGCGTGTAGCGATCAGCTTTACATAACCCGTTGATGGATCTAACACAAATGAAAATATCCTAGTGAGAGTTTGGGAACAGTATCTGCAATATGAATTTACATCAGACAGTATGCATCCACTGCTCGTTGAATGGCTATGTCTTTTATTTCAATAGTCCTATGTTTACTTTTTATTTCATATCATTTACGTGTAAAAACAATAGTACAAATATTTCTTTGGATTTCAGAGTAACGTCAAAAGAAGCACCAACAGGTCCTGAGAAAGAAAAGCATCTGCATCTCAAGTTGGATAAGATAATGGAAGTTGTGAAGGGGAATCGGCTACTCCTGGAAGAGATAGTCCACAAGAGGAACGGTGAGAAGAGAACCCTCATGACAGCTCCAGTTCCCCACTGCTTACCAGTGCCAGCTGATACGCCTGTTGAATTGGAGTCCCTTCTCAAAAGATGTTTTGGTAAGTACAATAGAACTTAACGTTGTAAGCTCAGAAGCATTGCTTCGTTACGCTATAGCTAGTTGTAATGTTCTGTCCCTACAACAGCTGGCAAGTTCAAATGTATATACAACTTCAGGAGGTTTGATGGTGGTGCTACGCCTCAGAAGGATACAACTATTGCATCTATGGAAATTATCACTCCCAGGGAAAATGTGTGAGGGTCTGAGCTGAAAGTTAAGTAGTAGGCCTTTTTTGCTGAAATAAAATGTTATTTTTTTTGTTATGTTAAGGACCACCTTTTTCGGCTCACTGCTATCCTGTTTTTCAGCACATTCTACTTTCTTCTTCAACTGTTATCTTGTTTCATAATCTCCTTTTGCATCTTACTGTTTCTATGCCCTTTCTGCGTAGATTCTGCGTTTCCTTAACTCCACACTAAATGGTGCCTTCCTCCTTCCTCTCTTTGTATCTCATTTGTTGCGGATAGAGAAGCTTAAGGGTGTCCTTCAGGCCCCCCTGTCGCTCCGATGATCATTTTTCATGTTTTTGTTGGAAAAGAACCCTTAGGTAGTGGACTATTCGGTCCTAAAATTTTATGGCGCTACGGACACTAGATCCCCCCCAGGTTAAGGGGACAAAAATCTTGAATTGTTTCTCAATTTCGACCCCATATAAAAAGAAAACAAAACGCGAATGAATAGTTGCCTCTATAATTATGTTAGCAATTTTTCAAGGATTCTAAAACTGTCTTTGGTTTTGTTCTAGAATAAAAACTCAATGACTAGTCCTCTTATGAAATATCAATACCAACGGACTAAAACCCAATATGTCAAATTTTTTCAAAACTAAGGCCTGAATCGAAAATATGTATGAAAGAAATTGTGTTTCTTTTCAAAAGTTACATACCATAGTCGAAATTCATAAAAATCAGATTGCAAATAAAAAATGTCATAATTTTTATGAAAATGTTCATTTATTTTTTTTCATGGAAATTACAATTCACAGTGTGAATATGAAGTTATGCATGGAGATTATCGAAATAAAAATAAAAACAGCATTCAATTACATAAATTTTCCATTATATTACACTTCAACCCAAAATATTTGTTTTGGCCTGTCCTGTATAGTTCCTGATTTTCAACATTCAAAAAGATAGAAGTCGAACAATTTTTATACAAGGAAGAAAACAAAGAGAGTTTTAGAATCCCTGGAACATTTCTAACAAACTGATAGACCTTTTTTCCACTTTGTGCATTTTAATTTTTTTATCATAGTTCAAAACCAAAAATTCGGTATTTTTTTAGATACTGGTAAAAAATCGCATATAATAAAAAAAATTCAAACACAAGATAAAAGGACTATCACATTTTCACAAACGCTCCAAGGATTCAAAAACTGTCTTTGTTTTCTTCCTAGCATAAATACTTTTTGACTTCTATCTATTTGAAATTTGTGTAAAAATGACTGAAAAAACTAATATTTTAAATTTTTTGGAAAAAAATAAGGCCAAAATCAAAAATTTCTCGAATAAAATATGTTTTTCTTCTGAAAATACATATACTGGCCAAATTTCAGACCAATCGGATCAAAATTCAAATTTTCTGAGAGGATCCCCTTAAACTAACTAATAATCTGTCTCTGATAGTGGTACTAGCCATACCAAAAATGAAATTTACTATGCTTTGTATCTGGAATGCCCCTTTCAATTTTTGTCCCATCTTCATTTTGGGTGTCTATAGGTAACGAGTTTATTTGAAACCACAAAAAAAATGTTTAAAAATTTTTTACTGAGTTTGGTTGGAACGTCTTTTCTACGTACGGATGTCTATCAGGGAGTAAAGTAGTGAAAAGTAGTAAAAAGTCCATTTAGGACGGGGTTCTTAAGGAACTCGGGCAGCTTTTTTCCAATAATGCTTTGGTTGCTACATTTAGTATTAGGTATTTTAAGTATCAAGAAACTTGGATCTTTTTTTGAACCTTTGGTATTGCATGTATTATTGACTCAAACTACTCATTATAGGTCGGTTACTTACATGTTGACATTTGGGCAACATTCATTATGTAAAAATAGGTAGTAATTTTTTGCTGTTGAGGGTAGTAAAAAGAAGTAAAAAGTATTAAAATTTAAAAATGATAAATCAGTAGACGTAGAGTTGAAATGAAAAAAATGACCTTGATCTTGAGTATAAACAAAAAGCTATTAATCATTTTCTTCAGTAATTGCAAAGAACTGGTGAATTCTAAGAATGTACAGTGCCAAGTTTGATTCAATAAAACAAACAAATATGCATTCTTGTTTGCAAATTTTTCGAGAAGCCAGTCATTTGAAATAAAACTGCCAGAAGGTCATAAGGTCATACTTTTGTTGATGATGACTTCATTCATTTGTTATTTTTCCATGAAATTGTTTCGATTAAATGCACTCGAATCTGCAAACAATAAATAGCAGAGTGGCTGTAACTATGTACATTATATTTCGACATGAATGAAAGCTACACATTTTTGTAGCAAGTTTCAGGCTGTCGTAAAAATATTATTATAGGCCAATCACAGGCTATGCATGTAGGCTTCAGAATGATTATGGAACTCTTGTACTTTAGGAATAAATCCTGAAGGTAGAAAGTGTCGATTTGTTTATGGGTGTAGTAGTCTTCTCTGTTGAGATCTAAGGTTTTTTTTTCTATGTTGGGGTGTTTTTTTCATTACAGGGGTGCATATAGTATAAATGTTACCTTTCTAAGGCAATCTTTCCATAGATGAATTATATTCTGAATAACTCTTTACAGGCATCCTCTCCAGCATGCGGAATATGCTGCGGAACCTGGCTGCAAAGTGAAAGCAGCTATTCAAAAAGCTGTCAAAGGTGAGCGTCTCAGGCCAACGTTTAAGAATGAAATTCAAATATGTGTAGTAACTATTTTCTACATTAGAATAAGGACTTTTCACTGGAATTTATAAGTTCCACACGACTCTACGGATACAATATCACATTGTAGGACATGTCGCGAATACCTTAGACTCGGTTCAGTTAATAATGTCAAAAATACATGAGAGATAGATGAATAATTTATGTATATTTTCTAGTGGTGAAAAACTTGAATGAAAACTTGACTGTAGTTTCGAAGTAAAGAGTTAAGGAGAAGGCAGGTTTGCATGGTGTTCAGTGTTCGCGAAAAGTTGATACTCTGTCTATTTTTAGGTAATTTCAATAAAAATTCCTATTTCAAAATGTTATTCACAAAATTGCCAAATTTTTACAATGTAATATTCAGTCAAATGCCCTCGAGCTGCAATTTCGCCTTTGAGACGCTTGGGCATGAAATGAACAAGGTTTTTCAGTCAGAGGCATCCATGTACTTATTCCAGAGATTAAGTAGGGCTTCTTTTAATTTTAGGACTGATGTAGTGTCTTGGTCATGAAGCTTACTCTTTGTACGGTGTTCGCCTAGGAGTTACTTTTATTGGTCATGTTTTACTTGAAGATAGTTTAGCCTAATGGTCAACCCCGCATGAGGTTCGGTTGTAACGAGGCTCTCTTAATAAACAGACCTTTCACATCGTGCTCTGTATTTCCGACCTCCAATACCTGTACATGGTGCCCCGGGTGAGGATGTCTAATAACTATCGCACGCCTGCTCCATTAAACTTTCTTGAGCCCCGTTGGGATGCTTGGAAAGCATCGTTTCTAACGTACAGACTTGCAACTAAGCTTCACAAAGAAGATGGCGAGGTGCAAATAGCCAGTCTCAAGTATGTGATGGGTCCCGAAGCCGAAGAAATATTTAGCACATTCTCATTCAACGAGGGTGAGCGAACGGATTTTAATGTAGTGCTGACTAAATTTGATAAGTATTTTAAACCCAAAGTAAATATTATCAGGCACCGAAGGAATTTCCAGCGTAGAATGCAGAGAGCTGACGAAAACGAAGAATGTTTTTTGCGAGCCTTGTACATTGCTGCTCAAGACTGTGAATTTGGAAGTCTACTGAAAGAGAGAATAAGGGATCAGTTCATCGCGGGAATTCGGAATGAAGAATTAGCCGAGAGGTTAGAGCACCTCTATCTGTCTGATAGAGAAAATTTTACGCTGGACAGAGTCCTCGAGTTTTCACGGACCTATTGTGAAGTCAGAGATGGAAGAAAGAAGGAAAGAGCCATGGAGCCCTCGTCGGACGTTTTTAGGGTAAAGGAAGAGAAGAAATTTACCTCGTCATTTGCAGCACTAAATAGGAGTCAGCGATGTGGATATTGTGGTACATTTCATGAAAAGGGAAAATGTCCTGCATATGGAAAGAAATGCCATAACTGCAATGCGAAGAATCATTTCTCCAAAGTTTGCAAGCGCGCCAATTCGTCGGAGGCCACTACGAGAGCTGTTATTGGTCAGATCGAGGCTTCCAGTTGCAGCCAGCGCGAGGCTGATCCCAGCGACAACCACCCTGCATATCTAGGTGAATGTATAGATAGGGAATCTTTGAATTGGGCTGTTCTAGTTTCTTTGGCTTCCGTGTCAAATATTTCTTTTAAGGTGGATACAGGAGCCGACGTAAACGTAGTTAACTACAACACGTATAAAATTATATCTCGCGAATGTCAAATTTCAAGATCAGATAGGAAACTTTTTACTCCAAATGGTGAATTAAAATTATTTGGAATGTTCTCTTGTACTCTGAAATATAAAAATTTAATTGAATGGGTGACGTGTTATGTGCTTCAGCCGGGAAAATACTCCGCTAATTTGCTGTGTAGAAGTTTAGCAGTTAAGTTGGGAATAATTAAATTCGTAAATGATGTCGAATCTGTTTTTGGATTCGGAAAGTGGGACACTGAGCCAGTAAAGTTCATATTGAAACCAAATGCTGTCCCATGCGCTATCAATGTCAGTAGACGTGTACCAGTCCCCTTAAGATTACCTGTTAAAATCGAGCTGGATAAAATGGTAAAAGAGGGAATCATTGAACCTGTCACTGTTCCAACCGAGTGGGTAAGTCCCATTGTTCCGGTTATTAAAGGTTCTGACGCGAACGGTCAAAAGAAAGTTAGAATTTGCGTGGATTTTAGAAAACTCAACCAGAGTTTAAAACGCGAAAATTTTCAAATTCCTACGTTTGAAGAATTATCGTATAAATTGTCCGGCTCCACAGTATTTACAAAGCTTGATGCTGCATCAGGATTTTATCAAATTCCAATTTCAAAGGATTCGCAACTTTTAACAACTTTCATTACCCCGTTTGGTAGATATAAATTTAAAAGGTTGCCTATGGGGATTAATCTGGCACCAGAAGTATACCAACGTAAAATGAACGAGCTTTTACGTGATGTTGAAGGCGTAATTATGTATATGGATGATCTCCTAGTGTTCGCTAGGACTGAAGCGGAGCATGATAAAATTTTGTCGATTGTAATGCAAAGATTAAAATTGTCGGGCTTGAAATTGAACAAATCTAAATGCGTTTTTAAAACTAATGATGTTGAATTTCTGGGACATAGAGTAAATGAGAAGGGAATTCAGGTATCCTCGGCAAAAACAGACGCTATTCAGAATATGGAAGCTCCCAGGAATGTCGAAGGGTTGAGAAGGTTTTTGGGAATGGTAATTTTTTTAGCAAAATTTGTTCCTCACGCTCAAACTATTTTGAAACCTCTTAATGATCTTTTGTCCAAGGATACAGAATATATTTGGGATGAAAATCAGAAAAGCGCATTTAAAAATATTAAGAATCTTTTAATGAAGGCTCCTGTCCTTGCATATTTTGATCCATCTAAAGAAACAATTGTATCAGCAGATGCTAGCTCTTATGGGTTAGGGGGGGTGTTGCTCCAGAAAGAAAAAGATATTTGGCGTCCAGTTAGCTATTGTTCACGCAGCCTCACAAAAACGGAAATCAACTACGCGCAAATAGAGAAGGAATGTTTAGCTTCAGTTTGGGCCTTCAGTTTCACTTATAAATAAAAAAGATTTACCTGATGTTCCTCTCCGGTATCAAAGATTGTTAATGAGATTAGCTCGGTATAACCCTATAGCTGAATACGTGCCTGGTAAAAATTTAGTTGTCGCAGACACCCTTTCCAGATGCAGGGAAAATTCAGGAGAACTCCATATTTCTGATTTAATATGCGAAGTTTCGTCTTATGTGAACGATGTAATAAGTAATCTTCCTGCTACTAATCAGAGAATTAAAGCTATTGAAATAGGACAGGTATTGGATGATACTTTAGGAAAAGTTATTAGATATACAAGAGAGGGTTGGCCAACTTCGAAGGTTCCAGTAGAGCTGAAAGAATTTTTTAAAGTAAGAAATTTTTTATCGATCGTTAATAACTCGCTACTACTTTTTAAAAACAGACTTGTTATTCCATCTAGTATGAGACATGATATTTTAAATCGCATCCATTCAGAAGGTCATCTTAGTTTGAATAAATGCATTGAGCGGATAAATGATTCAGTCTGGTGGCCATCTATTACCGTTCAACTGAGAAATTTTATTAGTCACTGCTCACATTGTCAAATGTATGCACAAAATAATAGGGCGTTACCGATGAAATCTTCAGAGTTGCCACCTTTACCTTGGAATAAATTGGGGGCAGATTTGTTCGAATTTAGAGGAATTGTTTATCTCATTGTTGTAGATTATTTTAGTAGGTGGATTGAATTTTGTCCTTTGGAGCGTGCCGACAGTGAAACTGTAATATTAAATTTGAAAAGAATGTTTGCAACCTTCGGCATACCAGACTATTTACGATCAGATGGAGGACCTCAATTTACTAGTTGTTTATTTAAGAAATTTGCCCGTGAATGTGACTTTATCCATGAATATTCTACCCCGTATCACCCCCAGGGTAATGGATGCGCTGAGAGAGCTGTGCGAGTGGCGAAGGGACTCTTGAGGTGCGTGGACCCGTGGGCAGCTCTGTTGGCTTACCGTACCACGGCACTGGACGTCACTGGCTGCTCCCCCGCTCAGTTGCTCGTGGGCAGAAAACTAAGCACTAAACTGCCCCAGCTGCCTGCCAATCTTGTTCCCCAGTGGCCAGAGATTACAACAGTACAACACAGAGATCATATGAAGAAGAAAATATCAGAAGAAAACTTCAATAAAAGACATGGCGTGCGGGAGTTACCTGCTATCGAGCCTGGACAGAAAATAAGAGTAAAGCTTCCGAAAGATAAACATTGGAGCGATACAACGGAGACGCCTCTGGCTAAATTGGGGGATAATGCGTATGCAGTGAGACATCGCAGGCACCTCAAAGTTGTTCCCGATGAGTACAAGGAGGGGGGAGAGACAGATGGCGGTGGTGCGTGTGGGGGGAGCCCTGGCTGTATCCGCGGGCCACAGGACACTCGGAGTCCTACGTCAGACTCGAGTCACGCTCAAGATCAGGAATGTCAGGATGCAAGACCTCTTGTAACTACTAGGTTCGGTAGAGTAGTTAAACCTGTTCAAAGACTACAAGTTGGGATGTGATAGAAATTCATTTTCATTAAATTTCGAAGATGTCCTTTTAAAATACGTTGCATTTTAACTTTTAAGAATTTTGATTGAAGCTAGTTGCTTAGATAATTATACTTCATTTTACTTATCAAGATTGATGTACCGAATAACGTGTAGAGATACAGTTCGATCGTTGGGCTTCTTTTAATAAAGATACTCGGGCTTCTTTTAATAAAAAGGAAAGATGTACGGTGTTCGCCTAGGAGTTACTTTTATTGGTCATGTTTTACTTGAAGATAGTTTAGCCTAATGGTCAACCCCGCATGAGGTTCGGTTGTAACGAGGCTCTCTTAATAAACAGACCTTTCACATCGTGCTCTGTATTTCCGACCTCCAATACCTGTACACTCTTCATGTATGACTATCAATTCTCAATGGGTGGAAATCCGGTGAATAGCCTGGCCATTCAAACACTTCTATCTTCTTGTTAATGAGGAATTTTAAGACCTTTTTTGGTCGGTGATAAGGAGCCGAATCTTGCATAAAAAACTGGCATTCATGGATCACAATATAAGAGAGCAAATGATCGTCTAATACTTGTACGTTATAATCTTCATTCATTGTTTGATTTTTAGGTAAGAAGTATAGGCCACTTCTGCCCATTTTGTCACTAAACCATCCCCATATCATGACCTAATCGGGTGTTTTACAGTCCGGCTGGTATACCTGGGATCATATCTTAACCAAGGGGCTCACCCTTCCTTGACGTTCGGCAATGCACCTAAATTTCGACTCATTGCTCCACATAACATTCTTTCACATCTCAGGTGTCCATTTAATGAATTTTCTTTAGCAAAATTCAATGTTTTTGCCGTTAAGAATAGCTTTTTGGCTGGAGAACGCAAGGGTATTTTCAAGTGTTTTTTGAGCCTTTCTTGAATAGTCCTCACTGAGACAGCTCCAAGAAGCACAGGATGAGTTTTTCTCAGTTTAGAGGCACTCATTCAAAAGCTTTTCAACACTTCTCTCTCTAAAAGATGGTCTGTAGCTTTTGAGGTTTATCTTGGCCTACCTTCTTGAAGCTAGTGGGTAAAAATCTCACCCGGTTCACGGGAGGGGGGGGGGGGGGGGGGGAGGGGGATGGGCGGCATCGCTTTACAAACGTTTCGCAGTAGCAATTCGTCGTTCAATTCTAGGCGCTATTTCTTTGAAGAACACTTTCCCTTATCAGGGCTAATGCAGTAGCCTTTTCTGCTTCTGTGAGTACTCTCCCAGGCTTAATAATACAATAACTTAAAAATGCATAAACTTGAAAATGACATGGAAAAAATGGCAAGGTATGCAAAATATGACAATTTTTTAATTAACACTGGAGCATAAATGAGCATTCAACGGCAGCTCGAAACGCACTGAGTTCTGATGCCTCTCAATTCTCTTTCATAATTTTAGCTTGCAAGATGTACGATGCTATTTATCGCTAAAGAACACGAAAATACTTGATAAATTTACATATACAGAAATAAATAGTTAGGGTATCATCTGTTCTCGCGCATCGGCGTTTAGGCAGACGGGTATCATCTATTTTCGCGCACGCTGTATTTCCGGGGAATATCAACAGTTTGTGATGGTTTGAAAATATGTTGAAATAATGGGTTATGGTAATAACGGGAGCTCGCAGTTGAGAGTATTGAAGACGCGAAAGACGACAAACCAATATATGCATTAATAGGAGTCAGGTTTTTAGCTGTTTTTTTTTGTCTGCAGGTGCAGGTGACTGGGATGGTCACAGAGGGACTCGTGTGAAACCGTCCATCGGAAGCGCACACCACTGAACCGGCAGAAGACGAGGGCCATACTCTGCAAAAACCTGGAGTACCATTCCCCCACCCCTAAATGTCTGAAGTAATGCTCACTTTCGACCACTTTTAGTCGAAATTATTTACAGTTACGCATAACTGTAAATGTACTTTACTTGATATATCTATATACCAAAAAATATAAATAAACCATATATTTTATTGGTTTATGATTTATTTTTGAGGTATAGATATAG
The DNA here is from genome assembly GCA_030386875.1 of Morinoia aosen. Taxonomy (NCBI): domain Eukaryota; kingdom Metazoa; phylum Arthropoda; class Malacostraca; order Amphipoda; family Talitridae; genus Morinoia; species Morinoia aosen. Next base: position 6,337,291 of record CM059569.1, read on the forward strand.
ATATCAAGAATAATATGTAGATGAGCGTTGAAAGGGAACTCTGTAAACTTGATTTGATATATCTGTATATTATGAAATAAAATAAACCATAATATATAGATATATCAATAATAATTTTAACAGATATATAATGTAGATGAGCTTTAAAAGGGAACTCCGTATACTTGACTTGGTATACTTATATGTCTAGAAATAAAAAAAATATTTATTTCATTGATTTATGGTTTACTTTTATTTCTTGATATATAGATATATCAAGTAATAAAAGTATACCATAAACCAATGAAATATATATATGTAATGTAGACGAGCGTTGAAACGGAACTCTGTATATCTATATATCATGAAATGAACCATATTTTATTGGTTTATAATATATTGATATTTCTCGATATGTAGATATCAAAAATAATATATATGTACAGGGTGTTTGGAAATTCCATGCACTTATTTTACCCTCACACAGAAAAACGCTAAATAAAAAGATTTTCATGAGCAAACATAAAAACTCCTTCGTTTTCGAGAAATGATGACCTAAAATAGTTTCAGATTCCCAACGGAATAGCCTAAAACGCGCGCCAACAGCCTGCCCAAGAAGTAATATTTTACTCGTTTTGCATGGTAAGCCTATTCTCACGGGAATCTGAAATTATTTCAAGTCACAATTTCTCGGAAAGGAGTTTTTAAGTTTTTTGGTACTCGCGAAAATCGTTTTATTTTTTTTTTGCGTTTTGCTTCGTAGATGGTTAAAATATGTGCATCGAATTACACAACACACTGTATACATATAAAATGTTTATGAGCGCTCTGTGATAGAGAATTAAATTCTCATGTCTATTTTTATGCAGTGAATATTTGTGTGTAACAGGAAGTATTCTAGTCGGACTGTGATTGCAACTTAAATTCCAGTATTATTCTGGTGTTCCAGTGATGGGAAGGCTGTGATCAAATTTTCCCGTATATTTTTATTTAGAGAATGTTCAAGTTTTGCATTAAAAATTACTTACTGAGAGGGATTCCTTATCCTTTTTAACGTATTGCATATAACTCATGTCCTTAAAAACTCCCGGTTGCACGTGGTTTGGTCTCATTGGATGTACAATATTGTACTGAGTTTATTGGGTCAACACATTCATTATGCATTAAGTGTGAATGTATTGTAAGATCCAAACTTCCAGTGGGATATTGTACACCCCGTGATGCGAACCACGCGCTACCGGGAGCAATTTTTTACCCATAATCCACGGACGGCCAGCCGCGATTCGAAATTGGTTGAAGTTGGGTGAGAGGCGAATGGAGTGGAATGCGCGGTTCTGAGGCGGTAAACGGCCGTTAGGTAGGGCGGAACAACGGCGATTCGCGTGCAGTTTTGTGTCCGAAAAAGTGGACATTTGACCCTTAACCGTGCGTAATACAAATAAAAAACGCCTAGGAACCGACGCGTACGCACCGGCGAAACGTCTTTGATTTTCAATTGGGAAGCAGCCTTCGACGACGGCAACGCCAGAGGCGGTTTTCGAGTCGTAATCTCTAAGTGATCGAGTAACTCTCAGAGTTACGCGGGTTACTCGAACCGTCAAAAACAGTGTTTCCAAAGTTGATCCGTTACCTAGATTACTTTTAGAAACACCGGTTAGTGTCACCCGAGTAACTTTCTCCGCGACCTCGTTTAGAAGAGGATTATTACCGGGTTGGGTTATGACGTCACTAATGTTTACAAACAAAGTTTTTCGCAAATCTTTGCTAATGAAGTGGCATTTTCGTATTTACTTACGAATGAGTGACCTTATAGGATAAAATTGGATGATATATCCATAGTTTTTATTATTTTAGCATATTGTGTGAAGTTTGAAGCATTAAAATGGAAAATTATCAGAAATTAGTGTTATATACACACGCAAATAGTGTTTATTTTATGCCATTTTTACAAAGCTGAGGAAAATGAATTGTCTTCCGAATTCAAATAGTTCACGTTGTATAAAAACTAAGTATGTAGGTACTGGTATTCATTTATACTCATTCAATATGAATTAGGGGCCTTAATTTCTTTTTACTCAGTTATTTATGAACCGACTCTTTCCTTTAAAGGATGAAAATTATCATATGCATTTTCAAAATTCACTTCTTTACCAAAATGTCAAGTTTGAAAGGTTATTTACAAATATTCTCCTACTGTAAATGGCTAGAAAGATTATATCTCCAACAACAATGTTGGCTGGTTAAACTTTGATGAAATCTGCAACACAGTTCACATTGTGAGTCTAACATTTTTTAATTGGAATATTTAAGTTGCATATTGTAGTATAACTCCTACAAGTGTTGAATTATTGGATGGCTTTGCCTAAGCTATTTGTGAGAGTTTATCATTGCATCTGCATAAATGTTCCCTGTACTGTTGAGATATAGAACTTATAATTAACAATTGCCTTTTTTTCCTGAGTGTAATTTCCATCTTATGAGGCTAATTTGAATTTTATATTATTTTAGGTTTATTAACTGATTAAACACATTTCCTGCGAAGGGACCCTCCGGTGGTCACTTAGGTGATTTTCATAATGCTGCTGACCCACCTGCAGTGACTAACTCATTTTTTATTAATACTTAATGAAAGCTAAATAAACGCCCGGTCCAGTTAATGTTTGCAATTTGCAAAGTTAATTACCACAATTGAGTTTCAATTTGAATTGAATATCGAACTTCAGTTTAACCCATCGCAGTTAACGTGTCAAAGTAATGATTTCGATTTTGCCCTATATCAAATTAGGATATAATTCTCTTGTGTAAAAGATAAGTCAACTAAAATTCGAGATTAAGCTTGTGTCGCTCCTAAAATTGTTTAAATAAAATCAGAGCTTAACATTTCTTTTCGTACTGTATTTCTTTAAATTTTAAGGCTAAGATGAAATATTTATTTTTTCATGGAACTTATTTGCCATAGTGAAGTTTTTGCGAGTAATTATAATCTTGTTCAATTATTGAACTTAGTTAACTGTTAAAAAAAACTGATGAAATGAATACTCTCACACGGTAAAAAAATTCAGGGCCCTTAGTTAAACATTTGGTCTACTTTTTTTGTTAAAATAGTATATATAGTAATTTTTTATTAACAACTTTTTTTATTCAATTCTGAGATTTTCTTTGTCATATTTGCATCTATGACTTTTTTAATTTTCTATTAGGTTTTTAAAAGGTTTATAAAGTTGAATTTTTGTACGTTAAGTGTTGGAACACACCTTGTTCATTTATTAATTTATTATAAGGCTTCTTCTCCCTTCTTGGTGGGATTTTAGTTAGGAAAGTTGGTTGTGGTGGGAACAACTTTAATCAATTTACATTATAGTTCAATTATCCTCGCCATATACAGGATTTGTAAATTAAAAGAAATTATAAATATTGTTTAAATCTGATCAACCTTTTAAATTTGCTATAGATTTCATGGGTACTATTTAATATATTGCTAATTTTCTCCTGAATAAACTTTTAGATAATAAAAATCCACATTTATTTGCGTTAGTTATCATGGTCCTATGAAAATGTATGGATTTTTTATTACGGAGGATGTTATACAATTTCACCTGTGAGCCACTCTTCAAGAACGCAAGAACGTAGTTCCATTCTGTTACAAATACCTTAGTAACGGAGTGGCTAGCTGACAGGTGTGAGCAGCAAGCTGGGGCTAATATGCACAGCACGATGAAAAGTGAGGCAACAAGGACATAACTATTGCATCCCCGTATGTCGAGTACATTACTTGCATCATTATTGTATCCCTGTGCGATGGCTTTGGTTTAAATAGATTCATTTATTCAATGTTATATTTTATTGAAAAAACGGAGTGGGGAAAAGACGACACGATGCTGGTTATTATTTTAATAACATAAATGCACATCAAGAATAATAATAGGAATAAATAACAGCAAAGTAGTCTTCAATTGTAGGCACGTCGGTGTCTTCTTGGTTAGATAAAGAAGTCGGAAGTTGGTGCATCCGACGGCCTCCCACATCAATTTTGCCAATAACCGTGATCTGTTGAGATAAAATAGGACAAGACGTAAATAATTTGACGGTGGTAAGATTGAGAGCTGTCGAGAAAAGATTCTGAGTTAACAGATATAGCAATGCACTCAATTTGGTATATATTTGTAAGACATTAGAGTTTACGTTTAAGTCACGGCTTTAAATTTAGGGTACGGCCCGAGTACGGGAAACTACAGCCAAATGTAGGCCAGTGAGGAACGTTCGGGACAAATGCACCTACTTATCTCCAAACGTACCCTCACAATGGATCCCTTGAAGTCCACGTGACGACGGTGAGAAGAGAAGGTCGATGACAGACTGCCCGGCCGCTGAAGCGCTGGACTGCCGTAGTTCCCATCCAGGCTGCCTCCGTAGTCCCGGAGACGAGAAGTCGGAGAAGCAGCTGAGTGCGGAGCAGTCTCGAAGCGGTGCGAAACCGTAGTGGCGTCATCATGCCTCGGCCGTCAACCACAAGCCCTCTCCACGACGTCAAGCGTAGGGAACCGTAGTGCAGGTCACAGGAGGTTTTTAGCCGACAACGCCCATTTAAAAACTGCTTCTTAGAACATGAGAAAAATTAAAGATGAACAAAAAAGCAGTGCTCCACAGGAAGGCGTGAGCAAGTTGTTTGCGCTGTGGATGTTGGAGCGTGTCTGTTGTTTGTCAGGCACGACATTCCGAGAACAGTTATGAGGCGTTAGTACGTAAAGGGCCGTAATTGGTTTGGTAATAAGGGCACACTGTACCGAAAGTCCTCGAAAATATAAATGTTATTAACTAGTTTCTTAAATTTACAAAGCCTTAATACTAAGTCCCCGACTAAGAAAATGGATTTCTTCAACATATTTTAATAGAATTAATAAACCATACCACTAAATCTATTTGACATGGAACTTCTTGCACTGTGGAGCAACTCGCCCTCTTTTATCATAAAAAATACAAAAAAAATCTGCATCCTTAGTGAATATAGAACTGATGAACTTCACATGTGTAAGGCGCTTGTCATAATTCACGCTTGTTTCAAAACAACATTACCGACTTTTGCTTCATATTGAGTGAGGTCACCTGCTTCTCAGAATAAGGAGGCGTATATTTATCTTGGGAGAAGAAATTGTGTAAGCATACATTGACGACTGTTAAATTAAAAATCCACAATCTTTTTGAACCCAGTATTAAACAGTTATTTTGTTCATAAATATTTGAAAAACTGGGCTTCTTTCCATCAGGAGTTATTTTAACTTGAACCTGAATAACAGGAGAGTAAATTAGTGGTGTCGAAAGAATCTCAAGAGCAACCAAAATATAGATTTTGGGTAGCTGAATAACAAATGTTCAACCCTTGTAAAAGACTGAAAAGGAGTAAATGCTGATTCTGGTAGGCGTTTCATAAAATTGGTGAATATATTACTCTATTCATTAATTAATCATTTAGGTTATTGAAAAATAGACGTAAGAATATTTCTTGTGTTCAAGAACAATTGAATGTCACGTACGTGCCTATAAAACTAGTAGTTTTTCATATTCTGGGTTAAAAAAATTTCTCTGAGCAGGTATAAGCAAACATAACCTCGTTCACTTCGGGTGGTGTTAATTATAACGAAGTTCTCAAATATCTAAGTCTTTTATTTGACAGTTTCTAAATTTTTACTAGAATCCCAATTTTTGTATTTCACGCTTACTTCATATTTCTAGTCAGACTAAAGCATTTTTTTTGTTTTAGTTACAATCTGAATGAAAACCAAGATAAAAGATGCCTACTGAGCTGATTGTTTCATTATACAAATTTCATCTACATGGTCATTAAGTCATGCTATCCCCCGTTTCATTGGGAAAGAATTGCCACGGTAATTTTTTTATATTATGTCGATTTATAGAGCATATGGTATTATGTAAATGTACTGAAGTGCAAGATAGCTGTGATAATTCATTTCTTTTGCAAGGTCACATCATTTTGAGGTATTTTAGTGATGATTAAATTTACATTTGACATGTTATTTGAATAAAAAACTCTGTTTACAAATTACTGTGGGCTAACGAGAGCTTGAAAGATTTTTCAACATAAATGGCTTTCCTTTATTTTCTATATTTTTATTAAGCTATCTGATATTCCTGAATCCAAAATAAATTTAGAGATTTTCGTTCATGAATGTACGGTCTCTAGAGGAAACTTTTCTTCGTTTTGTTTCATTTAGTCTCAAATTTCTGTTGAACAAAAATTTATTTTCAAATAAATCTCAGGGTTAAACATTGTTTTGTTTTTTCCATTCCACTGTATACAACGAAGAACTGGACATTTTTTCCATACTAGGATTAAAATACTTATACTGAATTGTCAAGCAACAAAGTAATAGATCAAAATATGTTCTACAGTAACTGTGTCATTGCCTATTGATTTGAATGATTCAGAAATTAGCTGATTCTTTTATTGAAAATAAATAAACATAAATGATGAAACTAGGAAAGTAGGCCCAACACTGTGGTTATGGCCAGTTGCACAATAAAAAAGCTTAGCTGCCGTGGAACTCAAACAGGTTAGGTAAAGCAGGTAGAAAATTTTTGAAAAATTTTATAACCTCACGTGATAAAGCAGGATGAGTTTATTTAAAATATTACAATACATAAATTTGAATGTAATTACTCATCAGAAAATATATTAAGAGAGTCAAAAGAAACCCTCAAATACTAATACAGGAAATACAATAACCACTTAATCGCATGCTACCTAAGCGGATTATATAATTTTTTGTTCCATAGTTACATTTTTAAAATTATCAGTAACATTTAAAGTAAGCCTAGTGAGAACAGAAAATTGTACAGAGAACAAACTCTCACATTTGAGTCATTATTTGCTCAATCTGTTACATTAAATACAGTGATTTTTTCTCAATTAAAAAAGGACTGCTAACAAATTTATACGCAGAACCAACGAAGTTTTTATCAAAAGTTTGTGTACAGTAAATTGAGCGTAGGATAAATAGAAACGAATGAGCTTGTGTGTTTGCTGATAACGAGTAATAACGACTAATGGTACATCGCTTAAGAAAAAGCGAACCACTTGTCATTCAATGAAAAATTCTTCGTTGCGTATAAAAAAGTCTGCATTTCTTTTTCGATGCAGTAAAATAGTAATTCAAACAAATAAATATACAACCAAAAATTCAAAATCAGCCATAGCTATATCCGCCAACGGTTTTTCACAATAACAGTAATGTTGAAAATTAATGACCATTGATTTAGGTACATGTGCGAGTGTAATAGATCGATTACTAAATGATACACAAATTCATTTTCAACACGCTTGTTCCACATCATTCCTCCAGCCTCAGCTGATGCAATCTGTTTGTAAACATTGCTCGAGTCGCCTCAAAATCGCGTTCACAGTTGCGTTTTCAGATCTTGACTAGAATTACTCCGGTGAGAGTTACGCGGGTAACTCTCCAGGTTATGACTGGAAAATAGCCTCAGGATTGTTTTGACGACTGACCCAGTGGCACTAAACGAGCCGAGATCTGGTGCGAGACTGAGAACGCACGAATGGCGGTTCATTTGATTAGACATGCTTTCTCCGTCATAGTCACCCGACCAGAACTATCCACTAGCAACGCACAAATCGCGATTGGTCAATTATACAGAAAAAACATTTTTTGAGCTGTAGCCCATTAAGGCATTTTGAGTGTCCTCTGAGACTCCATATGGTGAGGATGTGCGTTGCGCTCGCTCCGCTCGCTCCGGAACAAAGTGCCTATTGTTAGAAAGAATGTACTTCTAGCCTGAATGGGTACCCTCTCTCGCCATGAGGATTCAAATGTGATATCAACATATAAATCATCAAACTAAGAATATAATATTCCCTCATAAAGTGTGAAGGTGTTCAACCCTCGTTTATACAAGAAAGCCAACTCTCTAAACCTACAAGATGGGAGCGAGGAAGCAACGCAACAACATCAGCAGCTGCAATAACAGCTGTGAATATCAACCAAAGTTTGGTCAATATCCTGATGTGTCTAGCCTAACGCAAGACTGCAAAGAAGTGGTATCTGTTCTAATAAAATATTTCGACTCAGTGATGACAAAATTTAATAGTGATATTGACGAAATGAAAAGTGAAATAAGCGACCTTAAAACACTATCTGAAACAATAGCAGGAAAAGAAGCAGAACACAAACAAATTATTGAAGAGCAGTATGAAAAAATACAAAGCTTGGAGTCACGTCTCGATCGCTTGGAAAAAAATGATCAGCGCCGAGACCTGGAAGATAGAAAATGTACTCTCGTCATTTCCGGGGGGGAACTACCTCATTCACACAACAACGAAAATTGCAAAGAAACAGTCTTCAAAATTCTGAAGGACATCAACATCGACCTCAGTGATGCTGACATTACGTCAGCTAACAGAATGGGAAGAAAACCACTAAGTGGAAACGAGGATCGAAGAAACATCGCTTTCGAACTGAAACATTACAACAAAAAACGTGAAATTCTCTCTGCCTGCCGAGTGAATAAACCAACGTTCTATATAAATGAATATCTAATACCTTCACGAGCCAAGATCATGTACACCTTGAGAGTAGCCAAGAGAAATTTCCCGGAAAAAATCGAAACCCCGAGGACCCAAGATGGAAACATCTTCGCATTCATCCCTGGACAACCGGACTCGAGACGTCAGATTAACACGCCAGAAGAGCTCGACCAATACCTGATGCGGCAACTGGATAAATCATCGAATCAGGTCTTGGGTGTTCACCTCAATTAGGTATCAAAACATGTACCTGTGTCAAATTATATACTCGTATGCCAATAACGCCTAGAATTCTATAACTTTACACTAGATCTTCAAACTGCATAACTTCATGTCATGAATCAGTTCCAACCTCTAAAGATATATACGGCAGTTTTACCTCAATTTTGACAATCTTATCACAGATATATATGAACATTTATGACAACTGTATTGGAAATTGCAACAGCACCATCAGCAATTTGTACCTACCAATATTATGATGGAATATTGATATCCACCTTGTTCACCTTTCCTCGTAAATTGTATGTAATTTTTAACCAACAAACTATTATTATGTGTAAAACATATTAGCTGATTAGATTATCATCGTCGCTAAATTTTTTTCTATTTATCTTTATTTTTTTTTTTTTAACTTATTACCTGTTGTATGTGAACTTTGTAACAACGCCTTCAGCAATTTGTACGCACCAATTTTGTATATTGAACTCCAATATTAATCGCTATTGGCTGAGTATTGAGTGTACCCACGAAATCACGCTAGATTTCTTACTCTTTTCTATACTTTCTAAGCTAGTTTTTAGATAGATATATCCTTTTAATCTTGACTCTGTATTTCGTTTTAAGTTGTACAATAGTACTTACTGCCTACTGTTTACTAATTTTGAATGACTGATCACGCTGATATATTAGATGAAATCGACCCGGATCTCAATCATTTGAACAGAATATTTCCAAACCTAAACGACTCTGAAAACTGCAGATATACTAACATATCAAAATTCAACGAATCTATACGAATAACCCGGCAGGATTTTTCGCTACTGTGTTGGAACTGTAGGTCACTCTATCCAAAATTGGAAGAGATACAATGCACTATTACTGAACTTAAGTATACCTTAGATGTGATTAGCTTCACCGAAAGCTGGCTAGATGACTCGACCAAAGACATGATTAAATTTGAAAATTATCATAGTTACCATTCGCTACGAAAAAACAAGCGAGGCGGGGGCATCAGTACATACATTTCTAAGCACATGGATTCGAGAATCATAGCAAGTGCAACACTGAATCAGGATCATATAGAATCATTATTCGTAGAACTGTCTAGAGATGGTAAACGAATTGTGCTTGGAACGGTGTATAGGCCGCCTACAGCCTGTCCTATATCCTTCCTTAATGAGCTTAATCGAATTATTTCTCAGTTCAACAGGTCCTTCTACAATGACATAATAATATGCGGTGACTTCAACCATGATTTGCTGAAACATGAAAGCTATGAACCAATCTCTAATTTCTTAAATGCATTTCATTCTAAATCTTTCCTTCCGATCATCACAAAGCCAACACGAATAACCTCAGAATGTGCCACGCTGCTTGACAATATCTTTATGACAGACCCAAGTGATTTTCTTGCTGGAATAATTACTTCTGACTTATCAGATCATTTTCCAGTTTTTCTTATTAAGAAAAATGTCTATCTTGCGTGCACCAAAGCACGGGCTGAAACTTACTCATATCGTAAAATAAACGAATCAAATTTAGAAGAAATGCGCACCGTTCTTGAAGATTTAATGCCAACATTGCACATCACCCAACAAAACAATAATGCAAGGAGCATTGATGAATCAGTAGTAAAGTTGACTGAATCTATAATGAACGCATACAACCAGCGTTGCCCAATTGTAACTCGTACAGTTACCCCGAAAAATAAACAAAAGCCCTGGATTACTAGAGACATCGTGATAAATATAAAGAAACGCCAAGCGTACCTAGCCCTCCTTTGCGAAGGGCGAATATCTAGAGAAACATATAACCGATTCAGAAACTATGTGACAAACCAGATAAGAACATCAAAAAAGAGCTACTTTACCCTCAAGTTTACTCAATTCAAAGCTGACGTTAAAAAGACTTGGCGCCTCCTTAACTCTTGTTATAAACCGAATAACGCCGAAAAAAAGAAAATTGGTTATATCACTCAAGATAATGTAAAATACCACGAGAAGAATGAAATTGCTAATCTCTTCAACAACTTCTTTGTAAACGTAGGGAAAACTATAGCCAATGGTATTCCAAGTGAACCTACTGATCACCTGGAATTAATGGATCATATTCGAGAACACAACTCCTTTTTCTTTACGCCTACAAACTCCTCCGATGTAATTGCGTGCATAAACAACATGAAAAATAAATCGAGTGGGTTACAAACGTTTCCAACTAAAATACTTAAAATAATTGCTGATATTGTGGCCCCGCTGAAATCCAATATTATTAACCAGTCTCTCTTACTAGGCACTTTCCCGAACTCCCTCAAAGTTGCTAGAGTAACCCCTATCTTTAAAAATGGTGAAAAAACCTGTGTAAACAATTATCGACCTATCTCCATGTTACCAATTATTAGCAAGGTATTCGAGAAAATTGTGTATAAAAAAGTGTACTCTTATTTTGAACAAAAATCATTTCTCTATGATAAACAATACGGCTTTCGCTGTAAAAAATCAACAACACAGGCAATATTAAATCATTTACAATTCCTTTATTCTAATATAGATAACGGAAAGACTGTCTTCTCTGTATTTCTTGACTTTCGAAAGGCATTCGATTGTGTGAACCATAACATATTACTCTCGAAACTTCATTGTTATGGCATTCGTGGGGTTGCCCATGATTGGTTCAGATCATACCTAACAAATCGGAAGCAATACGTTGTCATTGACAACGCAAAATCGGACCCACAAAAAATTAACCATGGAGTTCCACAAGGATCTGTTCTTGGGCCTCTCCTTTTTCTGATTTTTATCAATGATATTATTAAATCTACATCATTTTTTAAATTCATACTTTTTGCCGATGACAGTACGCTTTCTGCGGTCCTTCCGAACGAAAATCCCACTACGATTGCGGAGAGTATAAATAATGAACTCCATAAGGTTTCACTGTGGCTTAAAGCTAATAAAATTAGCCTCAATATCGATAAAACAAATTATATTACGTTCTCATATAAGAAAAATATATCTCTACCATCCATTAAAATTGGCGAAGGTGAAATCAAAGAAACCAACTCACGTAAATTTCTGGGCATCATAATAGATAAACATCTGACCTTCAAAGAGCACATCACTCATATTAGTTCTAAATTATCAAAATCCATCGGAATCCTGAATAAAGTTAAAAATTTCCTGCCTGAAACAGCCTTACTAATGCTTTATCGAACGCTCATTTCACCATACCTGCAATACGGAATAGAAGCATGGCATGGAACTGATAAAAATAAAACTAATAAAATTTTTACTCTGCAAAAAAGAGCCATCAGAGCGGTAAAGAACCTAGAATATAATGCTCACACGAATGATTCATTCAAAAATTTACAAATACTTAAACTCTCGGATCTCTACAAAATCTCCATCTGCAATTTCATTTACAAAACATTAGCTAATGATGGCGACAATAGCCTTCAACAGTTATTAACTGCGCAAACTGGTCATCACGACCATTTAACACGAAATAAAAGTAAATTCATGCTTCCTTATTATTCAAAGGCCCGCTCGCAACATAGTATACTATTCGTTGGAACTAAAACCTGGAACTCAATACCTGCGGAGATCCGTGAAAGTAATTCTTACAAGGTATTTAAAAGAAATCTTGAGTCTCACTTCTTATCAGAATACTAGTCGTGTAAGATCACCAAGTCAAATCCTGCCTCCTACATGTCTGGTCCTAATAATGCAATTTGCCATGAGTAATATCGCCGATTTTCAGTCTGCTCCCAAATCGTTATCGAATATACTGTTAAATATTGTCCATATGACCTATATTGTAAAATTAAACATCAATATCGAGTTCATTATCCTGTTGATCAGTCTAATGCGAAACTAGGCTAAGTGAATTAGGTTAAACATTATTGTACGCCCTAGAATAATGTAATGGTAGGATGCCCTAGAAGTCGCTGAACTTATTCGGGCCCACAGGTAGCTATACTCAACTCTGACCATTGTATTAGACTTAAGAAACATTCTACCTCTGTATCTCCTGTGGTAAATAAATTGTTTTAAATTGTTTTAAATTGTTTTTAAAGGCCACCGTACACCTTTTTTCGAACAAATGTTCACAAAAAATTATTTTGCTTTAAATTGAAGCTTTACGTGGGCTGAAGATGCGCGATAAATTTTACAGGCGTGCGCGCAATAGAACGCTCAGTAGGGGGTTAAATTACAGCCTTCAGAAAAAATGCAGAAGCACACAATCTAAACTCAATACAGAGATACAGTGCAGATAAAAGGTATCCAGGAACAGTGGGAATTGAGAGTGAAGTTTTTGAGTGTTTTATAACAAGAGGACAGCGATATCTACTCAAGCTGCGAAATAACACAGGGTATTTTACAGCACCAGTACAACCCTATGGGGGTTGTACTGGTGCTGAGGGGGAACAGTTTTTGCTGTAAAAGAACTTTTTTACCAAAACTTGTTTTCATTATGAATAACATTTTTTTACGAACTTTTTCAACCATGAAAGCAAAATGACAAGAAAAAACAGTTGTTACGCTCAAACAAAATGTTTTATCGTGAAAATGTGATTTTTTTCTGCATTTGTGGAAACCTAAAATTTTTCTCATGCTAAATGCTACTCCTACAATATTTGGTGTAAAAAAATGGAGATAATGTTTTTTGAAAGAAGAATAACAGAGCTACAGCCCCGAGGTATCAATTTGAGATCTTCAAATTAGGTGAGAAACGGCAGGTCTTCGGAGAAAAAAGCGAGCTTTTTGGCAATTTTTCAAAACCTGTTTTTTTAACTCAAAAGATCTCCAAAACCGAAACGATTCTCAAACATTCCTACCTCAGCTGTGATGCCCAAATGTTCGTCTTTCAAATGACGCTTGTTTCATGTCCATAGGTTGAAATTTGTAGTATGGATAAGGTTTGCCGTGCGCCCACTATTTTCCGTTTTCTTAACCGTAACTCATTTTCTAAGAAGAAAATCGAAAATTTTTCACAGGTTTATCCCTATTTTTTTCATACGTTTTACCAGTTTATCAAAGTTCATAAACATTGGTTCATGACTCATAAACAGAACAGAAGCTGTACGGTCCCCTAAATAGGGTAATCTATCTCGATTTCCGCTCAGTATTTGTAAAAATTAGTATAACTAGGGAGAGGATGGATAATGAGATGTGAAACTGAAGCTAGGGAAGTCGTACTGGTGATTCACTCTTATCTTCTCCGTGACTATGATTTTCCAGTTTATTGAAATTCAGATTTTGGCATCCATTACATTCTTGCTTTCCTTCAATCCAGGTCCTTAGTTCATAACTCCTTTCAGTCTCGCTGTTTCAATAGTAGGGAGTGGGAACACACCTTCAGTGTAGATTCTTCGTTCTTTTATTTTCATGGTAAATGATGCCTTACTCGTCCTCTCTTGGGAACGCTGTATTGTATTTGGAGAGGAGCGACCTGTTAATGCCCGAATCGTTTCTTCATTTTAGTGGTATTACGAACACCGTCGTACGTCCGGCACAGACATCAAATTTTCATCGACATCAGAATGGAAAATCTACTCTGGCAGCGAATTTCCCAGGAGCGCATGAGAAAGCCATTTCAACATGTAGAAAAAATTATTTCGGTTTATTTTTGATGAGGGAGGACACCAGCGTCTACATGGTCGTTGAAGGCTGTATTTAGATAAGGTTCATTAGGTTTGTCTACCCCCTGCGGTATCTCGTGAGTAAGAGCAGACATCTCACCCACCTGTCTGAAGGGAAAATTTTACGTTCGTGGACGAATAATAATTATTAAGACTAATCCTCTAAATGGAAATATCAAGTTAGGAAAGAAAAGCGAATTGAAGAGAGACTTTGAGGTCGTATTTTTGTATTGCGTCTCTACTTGTTTTCTAGCTCAATGTTTGTCTCATAAGAAATTAGCTACAGATGTGCATGACACTTGCAATTAAATGTAATGATTACTGATTTTGCCTGAATAAAATACTAAGCAAAGAAACTGAAAATTTTAGACCAAGACACTGACATTTGCATTTAATTAAAATAGCATTACTGTGCCAACTAAATAGAAAGAACAATTTTTTTGGAAATAGGGTAAAAATCGTCTCAGTGAAAATCTTAGGCTGAAAATCTCCTCCACTCTATTAAAGCATTTTCCAAACAATTTGTGCGCCCGCCAGGCATATAAATAGGGTCGGCGAGAGACATCGACGTTCATTTAGCGGTGGTCTGCCGTAGAGGTCGAGTTTATAAACAAAAGCGTCGCTGTCAGTAGCGGAGCTCGGCTGTCGAGAAGCATCTGTAGAGATCACTGATGCGCTATAAGTTAACGAGATTATCTTCCGATCTAAAGACTCTCTACCAATTACACGCCTGTGTCAATTCTGAAGTACAATAAAGGATAACCAAAATCGGCTGTGATTCACTCCCGAACCTCATTCGCGTTAGTTCGACCTGATACTAAAAAGGGTCGGAACATTTCTGGTGGCCGCAGTATGGGGAGCCACATTCAAGATATCCACATTGCCACATTGCCCCATTGAAGAAGAAAGATATCAAGAATTGATCTTCAGTTCTGCTGATCCGTGATCTTAAGTGTGAGGAGTGTCACCCTGTTTGGAGTAACGTCGCATAGTTATCACATTACTTCAGAGCATCGAGAAAGGGAAGAAAGACGTCAGCGCAGAAAATCAAAGTGCTTTCCAAGAAACTCTTCGAGAAAGAAACTCTTCGAGAAAGAAACACTTCGAGGGAGAAAAAAATCGAAAATCTACAAAATGGGCTACTCAAAGGAGAAGATGATGTGAGGGGTCCAGACCAACAAACTGGTCTGTCGACGAGATCTACGCATCTACGCACCGTCATCTGCAACGAGAAGATCTACGAGAGCTACGCATCGCCAAAATATTAAGTTAAGTGTACGCCGATAATGTTGCTTGCAAATTAAATAAGCATGCGCTCAAATTAATGATTATAAATCATCATTATAAAATTAATGAGTAGGAAGTTGAGCAGTAAGCAGTAAGAAGCTAAGCAGTAAGCATTGCAAGCGCTGATTCCGAGAAGTGGAAGTTGAGCAGCGAGCGAGCGGCGTGGGCATTGCGAAAGCGCAGTAAGCAAGCTGATTTCCCAGGAGTGAGAGAGCGAGCGTATACGCGGAAACGTTGTGGGGAGAGGTAGTCCATTGTTCTCCAGAACAATTGAAGGAAGTGGTTGCTATTGTTCTCGGGCTATTGTTCCCTGGCATATAAGAGTAAGCTGGTGCAGCTTGCCTCTGTTCAGTTGCTGCCGACCTTCACGTGCCTTTGGCTTTGCCTTTTTGACTTGTGTGCTGGATTAGCAAATAGCCTGTTTTAAGTCCACTGAAAATGTAAGTTAATATTTTATTGTATGTAGAATATTATCATTTGCATGTAGAAAATTTTATTGTGTGTAGAACATTTTTCTTTTAATGGAAATTGGAGGTTTATGAATATAGGATTATTTTTGTGCTTATGTCGAACAGTGACTCTGAAGAATACGAGTACATAAGAACAACCCCGTACTTGACTAGCTTTGGTAGGTTATCCGTCCCTGTTTTCAGATTATCAATTCCTCAAATACCTAGCACGATGGCGACCACTGTTACCCCTGTTATCAGTGCAGCCGTTACAACAGTTAGCGCTGTAACTAGTACGGTTACCGCTGTGACAACTTCTATTGTAGGTCCAATACCTAGTGTTGTGATTGCTGGTCAGGATCTACCGCAGTACCGCGGTAGAAGACGTAGAAATGACCCGGACTTCATAGAAAACAAATCACTAGAAACGCATATAAAAAATGTGAGAGCGTATTTCAACATGCTATCAGACAATTCAGAAGAATCTAAATTAAACTTACTACTGAGAACGGCAGACAAGCGGGTAGGCGATTTCAATACGGTCGTAGCCTCCATAATCAGTGAAGGTTACGAGTTGAGTTTCGAAGAAGTCGTGCACCTGTTAGAAAATATCTACGTATCAAAAGGTGAAAGATCTTTGCATGTCTGCCTGTGATCTAAATAACGTACGACTGAAAAGAAACGATGCATTAGCTAGCCAATTCGTGGCGATATTATCCAAAATCCGTAAGCTAACCCACAGAATAATGACCAGCCCGGAGTGTTCGAACAGAGCCCACCCCTATGTAGTAAATTGTCCCGATCCTGTTGCCCTCGATAAGTATGTCGAGAATACTTTAATTGTTGCATTAGCTATGGTTATCATCAACCCCCTAGTGACTGAAGATTTTTCCAAAAAATTATTTAACAAACCCTTTAACTCGTCGGAAGAGCTCCTTCAGAGACTAGTGACTGTAATTCGCAATTTTCCCGAGGATAAACAAATACTAGCGACTCGATCTGAGAGATCTATGGAAATCTATTGTGCTGAGGATGATCATTCGTCCGAATCAAACTTTGATGCAGCCTGTGATGAGGCCGAAGTGCATACAACAGAAAGAGGCGGATTTCGAGGTAGAGGTAGGACGCGTAGGCCCTACTGGAGACCAAATTTCCCGAGACCAACTTTCCGTGCTAGACCTCACGTAAAATCTTATGTTGGAGATAGAGAATTAGGAACTCTAGAAGTTCAGGCAGTGGAGACAGCTGAAACAAAGCGTTGCTCAAATTGTTACAACCATGTGTGTGTCTGTCAAGGACAAAGTGTGTCGGGAACCGTTGTGGCTAGGAAACCGACTGATTGGTACAAACCAGGTTCATCTCAGACAGCCACCGAGCATTCACTGCGTGATGTAGCTTGTTTTCGTTGTAATAAGCTAGGACACTACGCAAGAGATTGTAAGTCCAGAAGAGACTATTTCAACAGACCAGGCAGACCGGCTCGTGTCCGTGCGCGAGGACAGTATAAAACTCGTATGTCAGAAAAAGGCCAGGTAGAAACTTACCAAACTAACAGTGCCAATGATTTTTTAGCAGAGTAAACAGCAGAGACGATTTCATTTCCGATAGAAATAACGTCAATGGTAAAAATGAAACTAAAATAACTAAGTATGACTCTACGGCGACAAATCCCTGTGAACCCGAGGAGAATTCTCGTGCTGAAGATTCCCTCGTTAAAAATGTTGAGATAATTGACACACTAATTAAGTGTCAAAATAGATATGAATCTCTGGGAGAGGTGGAATTAAGTGATGATCTGAACGATCATGGCATTAATTATGAAAGCCATTTTACGGCGAACGTTTGTAAATACGAAGAAGATGAAGAAGTTGAAGTTACAGGACAAAATGAATTATTTGTAATACGAAAAAGTCATAAGCCCATGATTGTGCTTAGAAAAGATGCAGACCTGTGGAATGCATTGATTGATTCAGGATCAGAGAAGTGCCTAATCAGCTACCACAGAATAAGTGAGATAAGTAATGACGTGAAGCCAAGTTCTCTGACTATAAAAGGCGTTAACGCTAAGAGTAATGTTGAAGGCGAGGTGGAGCTTGTCCTAAAGTTAAAAAACGGTGTAAGTTTAAAGACAAATGCTTTAATAATTAAAGATGGTATTTACAATTATGACGTCATTATTGGGCGTGATTTATTGGACAAGAACGCCGTGGTAGACTTAAACCAAAGATGTATAATTATAAAAGATGAGAAAATCCCCTTTGCAGAGGTAAAACGACGAAAAAAGAAAAAGACAGAGTGTCTCGAGTATTTAATAGAGAATACTGAGTGTCTCATGGCAGACACGATTACGTCCAGAGCTAAGAAAAAAGTCCTAAATAAGCTAAGAGAGAAGAGGACGTGCATTGCTGAGAAAGCAAGTGAGGAAGTAAGAAGGGATGGTAAGAGAGAAAATCAGCCTGTTCGAGGCGTAGTTGCAGTTACCAATTCCCAAACAAGGCCAAGGCCGTTAAGAGTGCATACTCAAAGAATTGAAATTGCTCCTAATGTAATTTTGAAACATGTTGGACATGTTGGAAAGTGTAAAAATGGAGAATACATAATAAAGAAAGCAACTTTAAAAGAAGGCATTTGTGTCGCAGAAGCGATTGTGAGAGTTAACAATAGGAGAAAGATTCCGTTGTTGTTAATTAATAGCTCCGACAGAGCGATTGTTTTACCAGAGAATGCAATTATAAGTACTTTAGAAAAAGTGGAGAAGGATCACATTGAATCCGAAGTTTACTTGTCAGATGTACAAGGAGAATTAAAGGAAGGATTGAGTACTTTTGTACAGGCAACGAGTGTTGTTCAGGACAGTCATTTAGATGTCGAGAAGAAAGACACTAATAGTAAATCTGTCGGGATCACAGGAGTTGTCGACGAAGGGTACGTTTATGATTCCAAAGAAGTAGCCCGTGGTCGGCGGAAATTAAATAATGATGATATCAAGTGTAACGATGACGAAATGAAGCCTGAATTGCTGAGTTTGTTGAATGAATTCAGAGACGTTATTACTATAGACAATGAATCGATCTCAGCTGCTGCAATTAAACCATACAAAATACGTTTGAAACCTAACGTGGATGTCGTAAATGTCCCTCCCTATCGTATTGCCCACCGTTACATGGAAGACTTGAAAGTCGTTAACGAAAAAATGTTAGACGACGGAATTATTAGACCATCGATTTCAGCTTATAATTCACCGATAATTGTAGTTCATAAGAAAGATGGAACTATACGTCCGGTAGTTGACTTTCGCAAAGTAAATGAGGTAATTCATGAAGAATCATTCCCGCTGCCGCGCGTGGACGACATTCTCTATAGTTTAAATGGTCAAAAATATTTTTCAAAACTAGATCTTAGGTCAGGATATCATAATATTACACTGACCGATGAGAGTAAAGAAATAACCGCATTTACAGTTGGTAGTAGAAAATATGAATTTAATCGTTTACCCTTTGGTTTAAAAACCTCACCTGCATATTTCCAGTCTGTCATGACGCAAACGCTATCTCCTGTTCTAGGAAAACTATCTTTCGTCTTTATGGACGACGTGCTCATATTTTCTAAGGAGAAGGCACAGCATCTTGCCGATATAAAAGTTGTACTTGAACTATTAAGAAACGCTAGATTGTCAATCAAAACGGAAAAATGTGAATTTTTCCGTGACGAAATTGAATATTTAGGACATTCCATTAGTGGAATGGGAACCAGAAGCACCGGTACTGACAAAGTAAAGAATTTAGAAATTCCAAAGAATGTTAAACAACTACAGTCATTTCTAGGACTAGTAAATTTCTTTCGTAGGTACATAAAAAATTTTGCGAGTATCGCAAGCCCACTCTATAATCTCCTAAAGAAAAATGTCGAATTCAATTGGTCAAAAGATTGTCAAAACGCTTTTGAAAAATTAAAGGGTGAACTGTGTGAAAGCACGGTCTTGAGTCACCCAAACTTCGATCAAAAATTTCATCTGTTTTGTGATGCATCGAATGTAGGCATAGGAGCTGTTTTACTCCAGTCATCTACTGATAAAGTTCGAAACATGAGACCTGTCGCATTTTTCTCTAAAACGTTGAATTCCACTCAACGACGATACTCAACTACGAAAAAGGAAATGTTCGCTATAGTTGAAGCGTTAAAGTACTTTAAATATTTTGTTTTAGGCTATGATCTGGTCATTTACACCGATCATAAGCCTTTAGTTCCTTTGTTTTCAAAGAAATTGCCTGAAGACAACACGCTCGCTAGGTGGAGTATTTATGTCCAAGCCTTTGATGCCAAATTAAAGTATTTTTCTGGGAAGGCGAATAGTGCCGCCGATGCATTAAGTAGATTAAATCATGACAAAAATCCTTTAACAGAAAAAGAACTGTCAGAGTGTTCTGATTTAACCCCAGATGTAGAGACTTTTCCCGTTGTAACCAGGCTGCAAGCCGCTGCTGCGGGTAACAAATGTAACAAACCCGTGACTGAGGAAGAGTTCGAGGAGACAATGCCAGGAAATGATGACGGAAGAAACAACAACAGTACTGCTGAAAGCCCCAGACGTGAACCCAGTGACTTTAATAGCAGACAGAAAACGAGCTTATGCAGACTGGATAAAGTTAACAAGACTACAGACCATTCAAGTATTAACGACAACTGGTCGTTAGACGAATTTAAACGTGAACAAGATAGTGATGCCTTTTGTTCTGAAATGAAGGATGCCCTAGAGAATGCAACAAAAGTTTCTAATACTGACATGAATGAATTTCTGATCATGAATGACATTTTGTATAAAAGACGAAGAATTGATAACAGACCCAGCACCATTCTGACTATTGTGGTGCCATATACTTTGCTGCACAGGACAATTCTATTCATACATAATTTGTCCCATACAGATTTGAATCATACCTTGTTTAAGTTTAAATTAAAATATTTTCATCCGTACGAACGGACAATTACACGCAAAATTGTTGAATCTTGTGACATCTGTAAGATTCTAAAATCACGAATACCGACGCCGATTAAAATTCTAAATGCTCCAATTGGAACACGATGTTTTCAAACGGTCAGCATGGATTTCTACGGTCCATTACCAATGACGGACAATGGTAACAAGTATATTCTTGTATTTATCGATCTATTTTCACGTTTTGTTAAATTATATTCGACTAGTGATCGATGTACAGAA
Source organism: Morinoia aosen (assembly GCA_030386875.1). NCBI lineage: Eukaryota > Metazoa > Arthropoda > Malacostraca > Amphipoda > Talitridae > Morinoia > Morinoia aosen. Next base: position 6,358,641 of record CM059569.1, read on the forward strand.
ACTGTTACAGATTGTCTATGGAATTTTTGCTGTATGTTTGGTACCCCGGACGTGCTACTGTCCGACAATGCCCTGGAATTTAAATCCTCTAATGTAAGAAATTTCACAAAAGGACTTTCTATCTTAAAAAAGGAAGTTCTAGCTTATTCCCCTTTTTCAAACGGCATTGTTGAGCGATGTAATGGTAAAATTCGACACCTGCTCAAGTTATATCTAAATTTTCTTACTCATAATGAGTGGGATAGACTACTTGATATTGTAGAGAATTCGATTAATAATAGCTATAATGAAACTTTAGGAGATACACCTGCATACACGGTTTTCGGTAGAGATACGTGTGTTTATATCAGTTCTACTAATTTAGAAGACTTCGATGTTGCGACTACATATGAAGATGTTCACAAACAAAAATTTACCGAGTCATCTATTGTAGTGAACAATATTAGAAATGCGATCATTAACGCCACAATTGAAAGAACTGCCTATAGAAATATGAAACGTCGCGATAAAAATTTAAAAGTGATGGACCGTGTACTAGTAAAAAATCAGGCCAAAAAACACAAATTACAGCTAAATTTCTTAGGACCAGGTATCATTGAAAAGCTAGGTAAAAATTATGCAGATATTAAGATCGGTAACAAGATTATCCGATCGAACCTAAACTATGTGCTGCCTTTAGATAAGTTAAGAAGGTAAAATTGTCAACCTAGTTGGATCTGTTCATTCCTTATATTCTGAAAATGCCATTCCATATATGTATTTCAATGGTATTTAGTTTGTAAGTTCGTTCAATGAGTTTCTAGCTTGTAAGAGTGTTCTACGAGTTTCTTTCTTAAGACTTTATGTATGTCTTGCGTTAGGAAATGTTATGTTGCGCTAACACCTTCAGAAGAGATGTTGAGCTCAGGATGTTGTCATACTGTTGTTGCGACATCAAGAGCTGTGCTCATCAAGCCGTCAGCTAGAGTTGATAAACTGAGCTGTAATAAACTGAGTCTGATAAACTGAGCTGAGGTGATGTCGACACGAGAGTGCGAGTGTGCAACCGCGAGAACTGCCTCGATTCTGCCGCAAATTGTTTGGCAACAATGCTAGGCAGTGTAGTTGGAATGAAAGCGTCTTAATGAGAATGTGTCTTAATGAGAATGTGTCTTAACCCGCGCACGGTCGCGCATCCCTCAGAAAAGTAGTCAATTTACCCGCGTTACTCTGCCGTTCCCTGTTCACTTACCGTAATAGGCAGAGATGTAAAAATATGAAGTAATGAGTAAAAAATGTTGCTTTACACTTTGATGTTGTCAGATTTTTGATAACTTGAACCGTTTCTTTGTAATATGGAGTCAAACTCCGTAGATTTTTGCACAACATTGCTTCAAAGAGATCAATGGCCATTTTTGTGTTTTGGGAACAATGTAATGTTTTTCACTGCTATTTTATGCAGAAAATCCTTCCAAACCTGCTGATGTTTTTATTTTTCCTCTACAACAATTAGAAAAAAAGTTATGACCATTTATGTCTACTAGGTGTTATCCATTCTTCGTTTTAGTTCCTACATAAATGCATGTTTGCATGTCTGGTTATATTACTGTAAGTATAGTGTTTCGAAACTTGTAATTTTCACACAATATGAATAAAATACTGCTCTACACGCTACTGACTTCAGATTTGTCTTATTTGCCATTTTTACGAAATAAGGCGAAATAAGGCCCTGAGTAGTTTCGCTGGTAACTGAGGCTGCCACTGACTGTTCGCACGCACACCCTCTCACGGTCGCCTCATTTACCACACTGACTGTGCTTACCCCTCCCAACTTCCAAGTGGTTGGAGCTCTGCCTTAACCCCCACAATGTGGGGGTTTCTGGCTCCAGCTGTGTAGCACTCGCTGAGACGATCATTTTGGTGTATAACAACTTGGGGTTATGCCTTACGTCTGGCAACCAGTGAGCCTGGTAAATGAGGCGACCAGTTACAGTGCGCGGGTTAATGAGAATGTGTCTTAATGAGAATGTGTCTTAATGAGAATGAAGCGTTGCCTTATTATGAAACGACAATTGCTTACTTAAACTTGTGGCCATGCTAATATCCTGTATCGTATCCTTTCAGAATCCTTGGGCGACTCCTGAACAATTCCAGGACAGTGCACACTCCGATTTACAAGATACACATACACTTTGAACCTTCAATTAGTACTTGGTAGCGTACTTATCTAACATCAATAAATCAATCAATCAATCGATCAATCAATCAATCAATCAATCAATCAATCAATCAATCAATCAATCAATCAATCAATTAATCAATCAATCAATCAAAGATTAATGCCATTGTAATAAGCAAATACTTGCTGTTTCACCTAAGGTTAGCGTTTAATACTACAACGCTAGACTTCCACTTTTTATTCTGAACACGTTTAAATCCCGATGTGCACCGGGGAAAATCAACTTTGGCAGCCGCAGGAAACAAAAATAGTCTTCGGTATCAAGATACGAAAGGAAGTATTACAAGAAGCCTACTGCAACTTTCAAGTGTTCCTGAACCTCGAATCCCCGTTGCGTACTCGAATTCAAGTATTTGAATCGGGTGAACACGTCGAACTCGTGTTCATAATCAGAATCGCTGCATTCCCAGCGAACATCCGGTGAAGAATTACGCAGGGATAGGGGGCGTGCTCAACCGTACACATTAACCAACAATAGTGTTGATTTAAAGATTTATAATTTGTTTATCACATTTGTGTGATTAAAATTAATCACAATTTTAATTCCCGCGCTTTTAGTAGCTCTGTTGCCTGCTAAGATGGGTAATAAGGTTGCCAACTTTAATGTAGACACCATTCTAACGGCGATTAAAGCCAACAACGGTCAAATATCGGATGAACTCATCCGACACACCGAGGAAACGAGAGTAGATCTCATTCCTGACCAGTTAAGCGACATAATGTTGCTTCTGTACACGATAATTACTATCATAATTACGGTAATGATTATTTACATAAAACGCGACCTTAACAAGGTAATAGGTCGTCTAAGTGGCGAGGACGTCGCTTTGCGTCGAACCGCCTTAAAAGAAATCTGTAATAGTCCTAAACAAGTAATTGCAGTTTCACCTTAAGCTCTGATTAAGATGGATCTGATTATCATATTCTTGGTTTTAATATCTCCCGAGGAGTAGAATCCTCCCATGTCTTAGATTACTGCTATTTTATACGGAGAGTTTTTCTATATATACGGAATATGTTTTTATTGTCGTTAATTATAAACATTGATGTCGCGTTACTCGCCCTTTGCTAAGTTCATTTATTGTTTTAGATTGGTGGAATTGAATTAGCTATTGATTTTTCTTTTATTTCCTTGCAATCTTTAATTTAGTTGAATTGAGATATGTTATTTTAAATCGTATTTGATTCCTATTCTACTTTTACCTTGCCAATTGTGGTAATGTAATGTCTGTTTAGCGCATTTAAACCTCTTTTTGATATTTTATGTAACTTAGTCTTATGATGGAGTTTTCCTTTTTATTTCCCATTGCATTGAAAATTCTGTTCTCGAAATATGTTCATATGTTAATCCTAAATAAAAATTTTGTTCTCGATCTGACGGTAGGTGTCCATTTTGTTCAAAAAAGTATACCTTATGGAAAGGATTTATTAAGTACGCGTTTTGATGTTTGATTTTGATATTTTGATTTGTTAATAAAATTGTGTGGTGTATCCATTTATATCCGAAATATCTGGAGTATCCAAGAATTCTAAGAATCAATTGATAAATAACTTGATATGAATGAACAAATTGTTTGAGCTAAGTGCGAAGAGTGATTATTTGGTTGATTTTGGGTAATAAATCTAGTATTGAATTGACACTAAAAATAATGTTTGACAAGATGTAGGATTACCGTTGAAATTTGTTTATGATGACGGCAAAAGCCATACCTGCCTACCTCCGTTCATAATTCGGAAGCAATTTTTCTGATCTGTGAGTTGTAAGAGTTATTGATCGTCAAAGGATAATCAATGTGATTGATTGACGTTTTAAAAATATTTTTATTGTAATAAAAAATTTTTGTGCGTGGGGGGTCCTAGATGTGCGCCCGCCAGGCATATAAATAGGGTCGGCGAGAGACATCGACGTTCATTTAGCGGTGGTCTGCCGTAGAGGTCGAGTTTATAAACAAAAGCGTCGCTGTCAGTAGCGGAGCTCGGCTGTCGAGAAGCATCTGTAGAGATCACTGATGCGCTATAAGTTAACGAGATTATCTTCCGATCTAAAGACTCTCTACCAATTACACGCCTGTGTCAATTCTGAAGTACAATAAAGGATAACCAAAATCGGCTGTGATTCACTCCCGAACCTCATTCGCGTTAGTTCGACCTGATACTAAAAAGGGTCGGAACAAATTATTGCACGCCTTCCTTTCCTTATATACTGCGTAATAACTTCATTGTGAAGATTGAGCGAAAGTTGCTCGCTCGTTCCCGCATCCCTTATGGCCACCTAGTCAAGAATACCCTGTGTTATTTCGCAGCTTGAGTAGATATCGCTGTCTTCTTGTTATAAATCACTCAAAAACTTCACTCTCAATTCCCACTGTTCCTGGATACCTTTTATCTGCACTGTATCTCTGTATTGAGTTTAGATTGTGTGCTTCTGCATTTTTATTGAAATGAAACTAGCTCATTCTGTATTGAACTCATTTTTATGGATTCGCAGTGTGTCTCGATTCGTCATCTGTTCGCAACAATAGCGCCGTTTAACCCCCAGCGCGTAGCAAAACTCTTTTTTCTTAATGCCCAAATTTTCGGCTCTTCAATACAATGATTGAAGCTAATTTCTGGTGTCTCGAGAGAATAATTTAACTTTCCCTTATTCAGTTTTAACAAAAACATTTATCTCCCATTTGGGTGTATCAGAGCACTCATTTACTGCAATTTTCTTGGTATAACTTAATAAATCAATTCATTGCAATTCTCCTGCTAATGAATGAATCACTTCTGTTCTATCTGCCGAGAAAATATTTGGTATCAACCGCAGTTGTGGAAGTTCAAAAGTCATTCAAGATAGAGTATTTTCACATGTTTCTATCCAATTTACCTACATACATATACCAGGCTTCTTCTCCCTATGGGTGGGTAGCCGACAGCAGGCCACAATCATTCACCCCTGAACTTGAACTTGAAGTTGAGGGCTGACAACGTCGGGGCCTTTGTAATGGCCTTCAATTCCCCCTGCAATACTCACAATATTCATACAAAGGAGTTCAGTGGCTGTGTACCAAACTTTTCCAATAAACTATGCATGGTCCACCAATCTTCGTCACAAACTGCCATTAGACAGCATCACTGGGATAACCAGTGCGTCAAAACACCATCCCAAGGCATGGCGGGTCATTACAGTTCACTCTACATGACTGGCTCATTCCAGTCACTGGCTTTTACTCCAGGCACGTACAAGAAAAACTTTCATAGCTTCAATGACACTCAAATTGCACTCATGATCCAATCCAACAAAACAGCTCTCACCACAATCATCTTCAGCATATCTGGCACACCACTCATTCTCTCCATACTGCTCAAACACCACATTCATGAAACTCTCTCTATCTCTCTCTTGCTCATACTTACTACATTCCAGCACAAAATGCTCAATTGTTTCCTCCACTCCACTATCACGCGCCTGACATAATCTATTATTATTATCATTCCATCTCCTCGTACTTCTATTCACGCTCAATGACTTACACCTCAGAGCAAACAAGAGTTGACTACCAAAACTACCATCATAGAACATCTCACACTTAGGTACTTTCTTTGGCACATACCAGATTAGTGTAGGCTTCCGCGTCATGCTAAGCATCCAGTTATTCAATCCAAACTCTTTTGTACGCCTCTCAATCTTTTTTTCCACTTCTTACAGTCCCACTCAGGTCCTTCACCTCCAACATTCATTAAAATCCAGTCATCCACAGGTCTCTCAATTCTAACACGAATAATCTTTTGCACACCTGGTTTTCTTGCATGTCCCCAATATACTTTCTACCAATAGCTTATACTCAGATTCCATTCAAAAATTCGCTTTACCCACCTCCTATTTTGCATTCTCTCAATTCTTACCTTATAATTCAGCACTGCTCTCATCATTCTTTCTGAAAATAGGCTCCACCCTAGTTCACCTCTAATGGCTTCTGTAGCTGTCCATTTTGGAGCAACCTATGCTAAACGTCCTACCTTATTTTGTTTACATCCAGCTTTTCAAGATCATCTATTCCAGGCAAGAGCATTCATAACATACATGACAGTAGGTACAGAAACATACTTCCACATTCCTCTCACACATTCTTACTTGTTTGCTCTGTATCTGGGCACACTACTTAACCGTCCACTCCACTGCATTGCTTTTCCCCCTTTCTCACCCCTAGTTCTAGTGCATCCATCTTCACTTATAATCCAACCTCGATAGGTGTATTCTTTGGTTCTATTCTTATTTCTCCAAAATTCCACAGTCTGTCTCTATCAGTCACATCACTATTTACACTCCTAATCAAAAGTTTTAAGCCACTTGGAAAATTTAGAAAAATGCCTACTTTTCAGTGATAAATAATTAAATGCATTCAATATAAGGATCGGTAATTACTAAAGATATAAGGTTAGAAAGGCAAAAAAATGCCAATAATTTTAACAATTTATTAAGAAATCAACACTTTAAATGACTAATGACTTTTTCAGTTGATTATAATTATGAGACCAGGGTAACAAAAGTTTGGTTTAAGGATAATTTCCGGTATTTTAGAATAGTTACAGGTTGGCACTGATAGCGTAAGGTTTCACCATACCCAAAGCATGCAAACTTTCTGAATTTGAAAGCGGTCGAATTGTCGAACTGCATAAGCAAAGCTTGTCGCAACGTGCAATCGCAGCTGAGATTCTCCGCATTAAAACTGTAATTTGTAACTTACTAAAGGACACAAAAAATTATGGAACAGCAAAATCAAGAGGTAGACCGAAAAAAATTTACCTGCATGGGGTAGGAGAATAAAACGGGTGGTTTCGCAAGACAGAGGACGGTCTTCCAAGCAGATTAAGGACAACGTCCTCCTAACGGACCTTTTTCTTTATTATTGAACCAGGAGCAATGAAATTTGGTATACTGCTTGGAAATGCAATTGAGAATCGATTATCCTCGTGTAAAAAGTGCGATTTTCCTGAAAAGAAAATGGGAAATCAAAGAAAACGACATTTTAGGGGGGTTTCAAAATGCTTCTTGTCCGATAGTTTTTGAGATACAGTGATGATTTTGGTATCATTGGATGCGGAAAGACGTGGACATTCCAAATCGCTAAACGATTTTCTCCAATTTTTTAGTTGAAAAAAGAATCAAAAATTCGAAAACAACCTGCGTCATAGAAAAAATTCGGATTTATGACGTCATAACTTTTGAACATAAATTTATTGTTGAAAACTATTTTGCGATTTGGAATATCCACATCTTTCCGCATCCAATGATTTCAAAATCATCACTTTACCTCAAAAACTGTTGGAGCAGAAGCAATTTGAAACCCCAAAGTCCATTGTTTACATTATAAGCAAAACAAAGAAACGTAAACAATTATAATTTAATTTTTTTTCATTTTGAGTTCAGGTTAGTTCCTTAAAATCATTATAGAGTAATAGAGAGACATAGGAGATGACATAGCAACGTCAAGCCGCGAAGAAAGTGCCAAGGGGGAGGTGTAACATGATAAAATACCCATTCCCCCTCTCCTCCCCCTATTCTTCAAACCCCCGTAGCGGGCGAACGAGTTAACGTACGAGTCTCATTTTTTCACTGTATGTACCTGACCTTTTACACTTCTTATAGCAGCAAAAATCCCAGTTTCTCCAGAAATCTCAAAAACATGGATTCCTATGGGGGACGCTGTCCGGCCCTCACAGATGCTGATTGCAGTGCGGTAACGATCAGGCGGCACCGCTGATGAGAAAAAAATTCAATATGGATGGCCCTGATGGCTTCCAACGGTACTAGCACGACCAAGAAATCCCTCCTGAAATGTTTTCCACGCGCCATAGTGGTGGAGCCTCCGTTATGGTATGGGACGCATTTTCCTACAGTGGAACCATGGAGCTTCAGCATGTGCAGGGTCGTCAAACAGCTGCTAGTTACGTCGGAATGCTGCAAAGATCATCTTTGTCAGCAGAGGGTCCTCGTCAGTGTGGGGATGAATAGATTTTTTAGCAAGATAATGCAGCAGTCCACACCGCCCGCCAGACCACGACTTTCTTTCATGAAAATTGGGTCACTGTTTTGCGTCATCCAGCATGTTCGTCGGACTTAAACTCACTAGAAAATGTTTGGGGGTGGATGGCAAGAGATGTTTATGGAAATGGTAAACAATTTGCGTCAGTAAACGAACTTCGTGCAGCCATCTTTAGGAGCTGGGACAACATTCCTCGAGCCCTCACGGAAACCTTCGTTTCTGGTATGCCAAGAAGAAATTTTGAGCTTATTAACATGAATGGAGGCAGTACTCGTTACAGAGTTCAACGTTTGCTCACCTCAACGTCGTTGAAGAAAGATTTCCTATGATTTTTGTATGTGGTCTTATAATTTTCATCAACTGAAAAAGTCATTATTCATTATAAGTGTTGATTTATTAATAAATTGTTACAAATGTTAGTTTTTGTCTCTCTCACTTTTACCTTAAGTAATTACCGATCCCTAGTTGAATGCATTTGATAATTTATCACTGAAAAATTGGCATTTTTTTATATTTTCGAGTGGTCTTAAACTTTTGATCAAAAGTGTATAACATAACCTTACTTTTATCAGCACCAAAGTTCATCTTGAAATTTGTACTCTATCTATTCACAATGTCAAGCATATGGAAGCACATGTCGGTTTGTATTTTTACAAATTTTAACTAAGAAAATAATAGCGAGGAATAAGGCTTTGAAACTTAACATTTTTTATTAAAGGCTTTACTGTTAAAATTGAACGTTTCGACTCAAAGAGTCATTCTCAACAAAATGTTCTGAAAAAAATAAAATATTTATATATTGAAAATATCGAGAAAACAACAAAATTAAATGAAAGGAAAAAAACAAAAAAATACGTAAAAAAATAAATCAAATTCCTAAACTATTTGCAAAGGAAAAGCCGATTGGGAGTCATTTAAAAAAGGCTTTCGTTCTAAAATATAAAGAGATTCAATAATGCGCAGATCAATGAGTTTTGAGGCAGCGGCTAAAATGTTTAAGTCCTCTAATTTTACAGGAAGATTACATCTTTCAGCATGGATTCGTATGGCTGAGTGAGAAGGAGCAGCAAGAGGACGGTTAGTGCGATAACTGCTGCTGGCATGCTCTGCAACGCGAATATGCAAGGCTCTAGTGGTAGAACCCACATACTTCGACGCACACTATGCGTAACTGTGTTCATAAATTACAGAAGAGAGCATACCTTTCGAAAGTTTGTCTTTGTAGTTGGAAAATGAACCAATTCCATATTTATTAAGAAGCACAAAATGTAAGGTAACATGAGTGAAATATTTGGATAAAAGTAGTTTTTATCCAAATGTAGTTTTTTTTCCTTTCTTTTAAGTGTGTTGTTTTCTCGATAATTTCAATATGTAAAAATATTATTTTTCCAGAGCATTTTGTAGAAAATGGCTCTTTGAGTCGAAACGTTCAAATTTAACAGTAAAGCCTTTAATATAAAATGCTAAGTTTCAAAGCCTTATTCCTCGCTATTATTTTCAATGTCAAGCATCCTTTGTAGTTCATGTCCATATTCACTAACCACAACCACATCATCAGCATACAACAAACAACTCAGTCTCTCATTACAAACTTTCAGACCTAAGCCACTCATTCTCAGTCAAACTGCTAATTCTGCTGTGTACAGTCCAAACAACTGGGGAGACAGAGTACAGCCCTGTCTCACTCCTCTAACACTTCTCACTTGCCCTGTTTCCAAATTTCCTACACTGTAAAAAATGTCCGTGAAATTCACGGGTAAACACCGTATAAATCACAGTTTTTTACTGTGAGGCACATTTTACAGTAAAACACTGGGTCTCAATCCAATAACGGTAGAACACCGTTGTTGGCTATTACAAGTGAATTCAAATCAATGGATTGAATGAAAGTAATTTTGTTCAACTTGAGCTTAAATGACTTGAACGAATGTTGCCTAGTTACTATAAACTCTATTAGGTATGTAATGTTCGTGCAATAAAAATCATATGAGAAATGAATAAATAATCAATATCTAAGAAATTTCTTTCCCATAACGGAAATGCGAATGAATATTCTAATTATCGATTGATAAAATTTATTGTATTTTCCTCTTACATCAGTTTTATAAGTGGTAGGCTATTTTAGGCTTTAAAAGGTTGAAGATTGAACTATCCTTTCAAAAATATTGGTTCTCTGTTTTATTTTATCACTGCGCTGTTTCTCAATTTATGAAGCTTCAATAAAATTTATAAGGCAGAAATACGAATTTTCTTCAAATGTTTTGTTACAATAAATGTATTGATAAATTAATAACTGAGAAGCTGACACCGTGTCAATAGTATTGGAACTACTTTCTCCAAGGGAATTGTGTTTGCGCGGCAGGTAGAAAGCCGTTGGAATTGTGCGAGAGTGGAGTCAATGTTAAAGTCTCAGTTATTGCTTTCCAATAAATGTGTTTTGTTCTCACCACCAGAGTATAATAATTTGACAGTGCTCGTCTCATATTGATAGCTATCATATAGAGTTCATGAGTGGGGGTTTTAATTTAAACGGACGTTTACCATTGATTATCGTAAAGTACAGGCAGTGATCGTGTTGATCTACTCACACATATAGTATAGCATTTGGACTTAAGTCTTGTTAGAATGCTGCTGAGCGATTTTATCGTCCCTAAATTCTCCCCACTCATTTTGTGAGTTTCCAATTTAGACAAATTTAGTTGTAAAAAGACTTGTGGTCGAGTACTTTAACCATACTTTTTTTTCCTGGTGCTTTTTTTAGTTCAAATGTAGAGTGTCAACTCCAATCGGCAAAGAGAAGTAGACATACTGTCAATGCCATTTATTGTTAACATATAGATTTTATTGAGTGTATAAATTGCGAGTTCATTAGAGCGTTCTCATATTATAATTAAAATATATCTCAAAAATACACATCCATAATGTGTTGGAAGAGGGTAGTCTGAGGCCCCATTATAATTGTCCATTCTGTGGTAAAGTATCTAAATCATTGGCAGGGTAGGTAAGCCATTTTGCATTCCATAAAAACTTATGTAATGTTGTATTTCCATTTCCTTGTTCATTTGAAAAATGTCCTATGAAATTTAAATCGTATGCTGGATTCCGAGCGCATATTTTGCGGGAACATGGGAAAAAGTTGTCAAATGGCATCCAAGAGGAGCATCAAAGATCTCCAGATACTCTTCTGCAGTGTAACCTGCAACATTGTCATCAAATTTGTCCCCATTCAAATGCTTTGCTCCAACTTCTAAATAATCATATAAAAGATGGTGAAATCATTAGGTGTCATATTAAAAATTGTGCTAAAAAGTTATTTCCAAAAATTTCTTGTTAAATAAGTCGTCATATTAGAAATCATCGTAGATGTTCTCATAATCAGGTTGCCTTGAAACATATAATATCACCCAGTGTATATGAAGGCAGTGTTTATATTCATTCAATAGCACTTTTAGCTCATGAAGTTTGCTCCGGTGTATCTGATGCTAGTGAAAAACCTGATACTAGAGAGACAGATGAGAGAATGGAAAATAGTGATGAAAAAGTTAGGTAACAATGACTTAGAAGCATTTTATTTTAAAAATCTTGCATTGTTTTACCTCAAATTGCAGGCAAAATTATTCTTCCATCATCTACCATCCAGCATCTCATTGAAGAATTTCATGAAATTCACCAACAAGGACAGACATTTTTGTACTCTAAAGTAATCACAAAATTAAAAAATCAAGCTGACATTCCTGATGGCGAGTATAAAGAAATTGAAAAATTATTCACCAATGCAGATGTGTTTCAATGTACATCAAAAAGTTTTAGAACTGACTTCAAATGTAAAATAACTTTCAAAGAATGATTTAATTAAGGTCCCTGAAGGTCTCTTGGTTTATTTTCTTGTGAGGAAGCATCTGTCAGTTTTTGATTTCAGCCTTCATGTCCATCAAATTTTTACTTCCCCTGGTCAGGTTCCAAAATCTTATGATTGTGTGAGTTATTCAGACCTTCATGATTATTACCCTCTTCAAGGGTATGAGAAGAGCTTTGCAACATTATTGATTCCTCTCAAGCACAAGAGTTTTTTGTAGTGATAATGTCAATCTCGATAAAAGAGAGCATATTTCAAGAGTTGCTAAACCTGGCAAGTGGTACCGTTAATGGCATACTTCAGGTGCTCACTGAAGCTGGTGTGGAAACTAGGGATGACATGAGTCTTGTTGAAGAGGATGACTTTCGCTCAATCCTGAGGCCGATCTAAATTCGCAAGCTAAGAAATTTCTGGAGATGTGCTTCGGGTAAGTAAATTTAGTTGTGTGGGGGCACCAACTATGTATCGATGATTATTTATATATATATTATCAGATAATTAATTGCATTTCCTAAGAAATTCTTCCTAAAAGCCAAATGCTAGGGTAAAGATAGGATTTTTGAAATGTTGATGTTTACCTAACTTTATTTTTTGTGTTTTCAACCATTAAAAATGTTAAATTAAAAGTAAAATTGTTTTATTCATATATTTAGCTATTAAATTTCATTAGAAATAAAGTTGCATGTGTGTGAACTAGCTAATTACAGAGTGCTTAGAATTGTTTAAGTTTTGGTTTGGCAAATTGTGAAAAATTCAAGTAATTACTTTCGTCACATACCTGTAAACTTTTCTGAAGCCTTGTCCTATTTAGTCGACAATGTACACAGGTTTTCTTGAAATCAATGTGAAATGAGCAAACCATTGATGAATTTAAAAAAGCAATACTGTAGGTAGAAACTTCTTAACATTTGATTTTTTTGAGAGTTGAATTGAATTTATTAATTTTTAGTAGTGTGTTGGGATGAATATAAGTCAGTCTTTTAATGCTTGTTGTTTGAATTATGAGATTCATTCAACGCTTGACTTGTCGGCTAAATACAATGAAAAAATATGTTACTGCTTAATTTGTCCATTATGTGATGTAATCTTTTACTTGTGTTGGAATCACTTACATTTTTCTATAAGTGTGAAATTTTATGTGAATTACTAAACATAAGCAAGAAAAATTGTCTTCTGTTATCTACTAGTTTATATTACATTTAAACAATATAATGTATTAAAGTTTGTGTGAGAACGATTATTTTGCATTACTATGAAGAAAGGGCAAGTTGCTTAGTGAAGTTGCGAGAAAAAATTTTTAAGGAAAATTTGAAACTCAGTCTAGTTCAAGTGGGTATTTCTTCAATGCTGCTTTTCCACTGCTGATCAATTTACACCTGGTCTTTTTTATCGCAGTTGCATTGGTTATTGAAGATTTCCCCCTTTTTCTTTTACTTCTGTAGTGCCAAAAGAAAGAGTAAGTTCTTTAATACCAATTCACTTCAGAGGAGAAGTTCAGTTTTCTCAGTGCTGAGTGCATATGTCATTATTTGAAAAAAATTTATAATTACACCTCACTTTTCTTCAGTGTTTTGAACTACATGATCAAAAAATTTCTTACTTCTGTTTTCAGTACAAATTTTTGAGAGCAAGCAAAGGAGGGGAAGTGATGCATCATAGTGAACAAAACTGTTCGGAATATTGTTGACTTGCCAGGTTGAAGTAGCCCAAGTTGCCTTCAGCTAATTCAGTTTGTGGGCAAAGTGGCAAATAGAGACTGTTTTCAGATATTTCTCATGCGTTCAGTTACTCATCTAGCACGACTCCAGAAGAATGGTGGAGGTCAAAGAAAAATAACGGACCATTGTCCAATATAGTTACTAAGAGGTTTGTACATTTTTTGTGTACCTCCAGGAGTGCCGTTTGTGTTTGAAATATTCAAGCATTTAAGTCATACAATTATGCATAATTTTATGACACATGAAAAAAATTATTGTATGTGGTACTTAATGTTTTATTGTTTCTATTGATATCAGTGTTTCAGGGTAGGATAAGTTCTTTCTTTGACTAGTTACTTCTTTGCTTTTACTTCACTTTTGGTTCACTGTTGCTTTTTTCTGATTCCATCCATTTATTCTTCACCTCTCATCTGGTTTTGTGAATTGCTTCAAATTTATTTCTATGCGCTAGATGTGGGAGCATATCTTGTGCATAGATTTTCATGTCACCTGATTCCATATTATATGATGCCTCCCTCTCTTTGAACTACCCTTGTTGTGTGGTTAGGGAGAGTCAGAATTGACTAGAATTATACTTTGAGTTACTCAGTAGTTGATTTTCTTATTTGTGATATAATTTTAAATAAATTTTGTTGCTCAAAAAATGAACAGATCTCCTATTTCTCCACAAATTCACAAAGCAATTGATAAAGAATTTCTTCTGTAAATATTAGAATTGAAGGGAGGATTTCCAAAGTGAACCACCAAAAACTCCTTACATTTCCCTTTTTCATTGTAGCTAATAGAACATTTCTCTTTTTAGAGAGCTAGTGAATGAATGAGTTCCTCATGCAGTTTAGAAAACGGAAATATTAGGGGCAGTTGCAGTATTTACTCTCAAATTTTTGACGTTTATTGTATTTGTATTCCCCCTCAGGGGGATACAATTATTGTATCTATGGGAATTAGCGCTCCCAGGGGGACTATGTAAGGGCATCAGCTCAAGGTTAGGTAGGCTTTATTTTTGTTGAAATAGAATAGGTTTTTATTTTGTTACGGACCATCTTTTTTCGGTTCACTGCTGTCCTGTTTTTCAGCTCTACTACTTTCTTCTTCAACTTTGATCTTGTTTCATGAACTTCTTTCTCATCTTACTGTTTCTGTGCCCTTTCTGCATAGATTCCCCGTTCCCTTAACTCCATACTAAATGGTGACTTCTTCTTTCCTCTCTTTGGATCGCCTTTGTTGCAGATAGAGAGGCTTAAACTAACTACTAATCTAATCTAATCTGTATTTGTATTCTTGTTCAATTTTAGGGACTTGATCATACCGAGACAGTGGTAATTTCATTTTACTATGTGTTTCTTTTCTAACTTTTCAGCCCTACGAAATAGTTCAATTTCTTCACGTGTAAGTTGATTAAGAAATGCACCTAGCATTTTCGTACTAAAACAGCAGCTGTTTGGCAGCTGCTGTTTGTTGCTGTACGCGAAATTTGGCAGCTGTTTCGCGTAAACTCAATAGGCTGTACGACGGTAATTTGATTTTGCCCGAACAGTGTCAGAAGTACTTAAATTTAACTGATATAGAATTAAACGATCATGAAATTGATGTTTTAAATTTGGGCTGGAACTATCACACTAGAAGTAGGTTCGATCCAGTTAAAAAGCAGCTGCAGTTGGAGTTGGCTTATCAAAATATTCTCAAATTAAGTCGGGAAAGTTTAGTTACAGTTGAACCTAACTTAGATGCCGCATTGATAGCTGAGAGCACTCGCAATAGAAGCACGTTTAGTAGAAAGGGTTTAACTCAATCACAGCGCCAAGCCATCCGTAATTTACGTTCGAATAAAGAAATAGTCATTCGCAAAGCTGATAAATGTAACAAATACGTACTTTTTAAGCCCGATGTGTATAAGCAAACGTTAGACCTTATATTGGCAGATCATACCAAGTTCGAGCGGTTACAACGGGATCCTACCGAAAAGATAAAGAAAAGATTGAATCAGCTAATTTCCATTGTTAATGCTGTTCCGAACCCTTACAATTTAAAGAAATTGGAAGGGCATTACCAGCCTGGTTACATATATGGCAACGCAAAAAATCCATAAGGACCAAAATAATCCTCCCTTAAGGCCAATAATTTCACAGGTTCCTGCAGTAACCTATTCAGTGGCGAAGACCTTAAATAAAATTATATCGCCATATCTACTGCAAAAATATATGCTACGCTCATCAGATGAATTTGTGACACTGTTGCGCAGCAAATCTCCTGCCGGTATATTAGCTTCTTTAGACGTAGAATCATTGTTTACTAATGTACCCGTGCTGAATACTATAGACATTATTTTGGACTATGTATACAATAGAGATGACTCTGCTCCACCTGATCTGTTTCCTCGCCATATTTTGAAGGACCTTCTCATAATATGTACAACCGAAGCTCCATTTAAACATATTGATGGTAGTTTGTTCCGACAGGTGGATGGCGTTGCCATGGGTTCCCCTTTAGGACCTACTTTTGCTAACTTTTATATGTCATTTGTTGAGAACTTGGTGTTGAATACGATGGATGTAAAACCGAGCATTTACTGTAGATATGTGGACGACATTTTTGTTGAAGTACAAGACCTTGAGCACCTGGAAGCATTGAGGAGTTTGTTTGTTGAAAAATCTGTTTTAAATTTCACGTATGAGTTGGGTCTACACGGTAAGCTCCCATTTTTGGATGTTTTGGTTGAAGCTTCTAACGGTACATTCCATAGATCCGTTCATGTTAAACCTTCCCATGCTGGGGAAACTATTAATTACGATTGTGAAGCTCCTCAAATCTATAGAGAAGGCGTCATACATACTTTGATAAATAGAGCTCGTAAAGTTTGCAGTAATTGGGAAAACTTTCATTCCGAAATGCTTCGAATCAAACGTTTACTTGTTAATAACAACTTTCCTAATACATTGATTGATAAAACTATTGATAAATTTTTGAACCGAATCATGAGCAGTGACAATAATTCAGCGAATGCAAACCGTATCAATATTTATTACGAAAATCAAATGCATGATAATTACAAAATTGACGAACGGGTCTTTAAAAACATTGTTAAAACTTTTGTTAAACCAATAAATCCAGAAACTTCTATTAAAGTTTGCGTGTATTATAAGAACCGTAAAATCAGTGACCAATTAGTAAAAAATAATCTGTCTGCATCTGGGGTCAACGATCTGGACAAGGCCGGTGTGATTTATCAATTTAAATGTAACCGAAGAGAATGTAAGTCTCTTGATAAACGTTACATTGGCATGACCAGAATGACCCTGAAGCAAAGATTAACCGCTCATAAATATCAAGGTTCCATTTTCAATCATTTTCGTGTTGACCATAGTTGCAAACCATCCAATGAAGATCTGTTCCCTAACACCAAAATTCTTTATAATGTTATTAAAAAAGATCATATTCATATAATTGAAGCATTACACATTCATGAGCTTAAACCTCCCCTTAACGAAAACACGAATGATTTTTTCGCTCTCAAACTGTTTCGTAGAACTTCAGCTTGCTAGGTACGACGAGGCTGCTCGACCATTTTGCTCTTGTCTCTCGTGTGATGAACATCGGTTTTGTACAATGTATCTAGTCATACTACTATTTCTGTGATAAAAAGGTTGTTATTTTGTCTAGTCGCTTTCGCCTTTTGTGATCTACTTATCTAGTCTATATTACTTAAGTGTTAGTTTATGCATTTTTTCCAATGTGACTGAAAATCATTCTGTTTTTTTTACAGCCTGATGATGATGTTTGATACGTCGAAACGTTGCATTTTATAATTAGACAGAAATATAGATTTTAACGAATTGCTGTGTTTTAGTACGAAAATGCTAGGTGCATTTCTTAATCAACTTACACGTGAAGAAATTTACTATGTGTTGTTTTTTTCACAGAGTACAACCTGCTGCAAGTGCATCAGACCTCAACACTGTAGCTCAACCGCCTACACGTGGGATTGGATCAATGTTTGCTCATCCATTTTGAAGAATTAACAGGAGTTAACATAAGAGATCAAGTGCAGGCGACGCACCACAGCAGAGCACAAAGAATTTCATTGTGGATGGATAGGTAAGTGAAATCTCGTGACATAATCCAAATCAATATGGATTATAAAAATGCAAAACTGAACTCAGGCAACACGCTTTCTGAATTGCCAGCAGCTATTTTGGGTGCCATGGCCTATTTCAAGGAAAACAAGATGTTATGTTCAAAGTGTTCAAGGTGGGTACTGCGCATGTTCTAATGTTCATTTTTATAAATTTTATCCATTCAAACTTCCCTCTGGGAGATAAACCTTTGTATCTATGGGAATTACCATTCCCAGGGGGAAAATGTGAGGGCCCAAGCTGAGAGTTAGGTAGGCCTTTTTTTGTTGAAATAAAATGTTTTTGCTTTGTTAAGGACCACCTTTTTTGGTTCACTGCTGTCCTGTTTTTCAGCACCTACTACTTTCTTCAACTTTTATCTGGTTTCATGAACTTCTTACCCAACTTACTGTTTCTATACCCCATTTGCATAGATTCCGCATTCCCTTATCCCCATGCTAAATGATGCTTTTCTCTCTGTGATACGTTTTTTTTGTAGCGGTTAGGGAGGCTTAAATTAACATACGAGTATAGCTAATCTAATAAATCCATTCAATCTTCATTCAAATCCATAGAAGCTTATAATATCAGAACTCTCCTATATTCTTTCATGCATATATTTCTTGCATTATTTCCAGTGCTTTCATTATTTTCTAATTTTTTCACTAAACATTAGTGCCAAAATGCAACATAGTAGTGCTGTGTCTGCTTAAAATTACCCTGAAGTGTTATGACATTTGATGTGCTGACTATGATGGAAAATTTTGCGTTTAAAGAAAATTTTTACAAGGCGGGATTCCTTCACTATAAGTTTCTTCTACTCTTCGTTATAAGCTTAACAATATTAAAACAACCCTTGCGGAGACCTTCCACTAAAACATCTACGCCAATGTGAAAAATGTACTGATCATTATTTTTTATTGCAGGATGAGAAGTCCGTGCAGGAGATCGAGGATTCTAGACATTATCTGCACCCTCACATTGTAATAAATGGTAAGTAACACAACATACCTGCCTCAATGTAAGTGAGTTCATTTTACCACTCTATTTTACCCCCGTATGATATCTTGATACTTAGTTAATACTACCATTTCTTCAGATAAGCACCAAAAAGCTGGTATGAAGTATTTAAAAAAATAATTTGAGGCTGACCTGGACAGTGTCTTATCAATACAGTCAATCGTGAATGAATTCCAGGCCACGCTTCCATTGATATTTTCCGTCTGGTGGCATTTTATGGAAATATATTATAACAATTTTTATAAATCTTGGAAACTTTTTTCGAAAACCTTCAACAGAATGATCATCTTGTCGAAATTGTCATTTCAATATATACGCTATAGAATGGAAATACAACGCACATATTTACGAGTCAAGAGTCTTCATAGAAAACAAAAAATATCAAGAGCTGATATTTCATGATATGTGGCCCAGCATTTTGAACCAACTAGCAGGAAAAATTACATTTTCTTCCATGGCTAGCTTAATTAATGATTTTGAGAATAAGAATGGATTCAAGATCCCAAATGCCAGCTTTGTATGAGTTTTATTCACGAATATAAGAATGTATTGTAATGAAATTTTTTGTAAGAGATTTTCTTTATCTTTAGTAGGAGTGAAACACAGAGTTTTTTCGCACCAACTTAGGACCACATCAGGTTTGTTGATGAGAGTTTGTGTTGCAGGTGCAGAGTCTACGCTGACCGCCAGTTCGATTATGCTTGCATTGGATGGGACTGTCGTGATGGAAAACTTGATGACGTTCACGACTTTGCTCTCTGCACTGTTTGCAACATATTACTGTTTCAACTACAAGTACCCTCCCGAAGCAGCTGCAACGCTGGAATTCATTCAGAGGTATTTGCAAATGGTCTGAATTTTACGAATAGTTCAAAGAATTTTTAGTAAAGCTTTTAATTTCCATCCAGTCATGTTAAACTAAGTCAATAAATTCATTAACTTATTCGCTGCTCGAAGTTTTTTCCTCTTTTTGATGGCCAACGAGCAATTACAGTAGAAATTTTAAGGCTACCTCTTCGATATGAAATAAATTTAATTTTATTGTTGTGTCGACGTTAAGAACTTGAATGCCGCAAACTGTTCATATAGATATTCATATATATACTGATATCGTGTTACAGTAAAATGCCTTGGTTCCGACATAGCATCGGTTGCTTGTAATTCTTTGGTAAATATCACTCTGTATTCTTGGAATTTATTTACGTGATGCAATTACTTACTAAACGTATTGTCTAACTTGGCTCATAGCACTCATAAATCCACACGCGTTATCTGAATACGTTCTGGCATTAGAATATTTTTGAATTTTGTATTCTTTGATGCAACGTCCTGTTAAATGGTAATTTTTATGTATATGAAGTGAGTTCTAGAAATAAAACTGAATTTACTGTGTGCTCTTGGGTTAAAACCTTACGCTACTGCAATGCGACACTCAATATACTTGATCAATAACACTCAATATACTCCTGCGATCTTAGGGTTAAAAATCGTTTTTAGCGCGCAAACGTCGATATGATCGACATGCGTAAGAATTATTTGTATTCAAGATGCAGGAAGGCAATTATTTGTAGTGAACTCACTATCACACAATTTTTCTCATTGCGGTTCAATTGTAAAAAAAATTATTACCCTCTTTTGTCCAGAATACGAATGATCCCTGCTCATGTCTACGAGATCGTATGCCTTGCGAATTTTAAAATAAATTTTACTGAGAAAAATAAAACTGAGCGCTGAAAACGTTTGGTCTACCTTTAAATTTAAAAATCTTTGTATCTAACACTTATTTCACTAGTTCTAATTATTGTATCAATAGGAATCAGCACTCCCAGGGGAAAATGTCTGGGGCGTCTGAGCTGAGAGTTAGGTTTGTTGAAATGAAGCGTTTTTTGTTATGTCAAGGACCACTCCTTTTCGGTTCACTGCTCTCCTGACTTTCAGCATCTAACATTTTCTTCTTCAACTCTTGTCTTATTTCTTCAACTTCTTTCGCAACTCACTGTTTCTATGCCCTATCTGTATAGATTCTGCATTCTCTTATCTCCATACTACATACTGCCTTCCTCTCATTGGAACGTTTTTTTCGGTTAGGGAGGCTTAAACTGTCATCTAATCTAATGTGCTTGCTCAGAGGGTGAAAGAAAGGAATGAATCTTGGAAAAAAAGTATTTATAATTTTTCATTACTGATGCTTCGTGCGGATAAACCCTGGAAGAGGTACCAAGATGGCCGTGGAGAAAAATAGAAAAAGGTATGCAATGAACCCGAAAGTGCTCTCGTTCATCAATGGTGTCGCAGATTTTGAATGGACCGAGATGTGAACGTTGTTAGTAAGCATCTGATGCCCTCCCAATCGACTCTCATGGTAGTCGAGTTGAGTTCTTTGGAAGAACCCCGTAAGATCTTCAAATTTTTTCACCTACCAACATTTACTGTTCAGCTTCTCTTATATTTTTATTTAGTAACATTTACAGTAGTTTCTCGCGTTTATGGGCAACATCTGTTACATAAATATATTTCCATTGATATGCAGTCTTTGCTGAAAACTCTTGTATTTCTCCACTTGCAACACTCGTAAATTGACTATTCACTGCCTATCTTTATTTCTTTGCAGTTCGACGAATCGTGTTTATTGTAATTGCTGCATATTTATAGAGGATTAGATGGTTACACTGCTTGGCCTGTTGAATTAGGTAATGCGATCGTTTTTCTTAATTAAACCTCTTGGGCTATTAGCCCTCTCAAGGCAGGGGTTTAAGATTTTCAATCTTCGTCACGAAATGCGTGATGTTGTGCCGGCGTAGCCGCACATGTCTGCACGTGTCTGTATGCTTGATATCTGTAGGCTGTACCGCACCTATATAAGCCGTACTTGTCGAGGCTAAGGTGCTCATTCATTCATATTCCAGCTTTCTGCCAACACCTGGCCAATAAAACTCCACCAAGCTTCACCAGTGTTTACCTGCCCCGCATATGTGGTGGCCCAAGTATGTGTGTTGAACTGAACTCACGCTCGCATAATCGTGCATAAGTGATTGAGTGGATTACAAGTGTCCAATAACTGACTATATCGTAACATTATAACATCTCGATGTGTCACGGAGAAAATAACCAGCTGTGGCAGCCGCAAGAAACTACAATCGTTTTCGGAATCGGTGTACCAAAAGAAGTATTGCAAGAAGCTTACGCACAATTCACAGTCTTCCTAAATCTTGACTCACCATTGCGAACCAGGATTTTGGTGTATGAATCCGGAGACGATATTGAGATAGTCTTTGAAGTCAAAATCTCCGCATTCCCAGCAACAAATAGTCAGTAAAGGAACAATTTTTTAAATTCTACAAGTGATACAAACAATTGAGTGATCAACAACTTGATTTAACTTGTTCTGAGATACTTTACTACGAACTTGTGGTGTTATAAAACGTGTCAATAACTGTACCAGTGCTGAGTGACACGTACTAACATTAAAAAGGAATCAATTCATCAACGTGGTACCAAGTTATACCTCAGTACCATCTTGCAGCATCAGTCAACAATATTCCCAGCGTTTCAACAACAACAGCCAGGCAACGTGATCTGCAGCCGTCGTCTTTGTTGCAGTTAAGTGTTTATTGAAGAATTGTTTGTCTCTAGGTGCGAGCGAGTCTCTGTCTCCAAGCAGGCTATTTTTTTTTTCATTGCATTTTTTTCCCGTGTACGTCCGGTAGAGCACTGCTGTGCTACAAGCAGACAGTTGCGCTGTGAGAATTGTGGAAGGCGCACCTGCGCCCAGCGTATCTGGATGTAGCTGTTTAACCTCATGTTTACCTTCAATAATTAATTAAGTCGAATATCTAACTGTTATTGAGTAGCAGAGTTAGTAGAAGTATTTAAAAACCTTGATTTTGATTATTCGGAGCTGTAATTTCGAAAGAAATTCCTTTTGCTGTTCAGCAGCTATATTTTTTTGATGCTCTTGCATGAGAGGCGCTGTAATGTGCACGGCAGTAGTGTTGGTAAGACAGCACGAATAGATCTGATTGTGGTGCTTGAGAAGTTAATTTGGTAAATCTGAAGGAGATGACAGTTGTTGATTTTGTAAATTTCGATGCCTTAGCATAGTTAATTAGATCGAAATAAACAAGTTTTCTTCTATGCACTTTTTGTCTCAAATGAGTATTTTATTAGTTATAGCGGTAAATGACTTACCGCAACTCCAGTCTTTGAAGCGGAAAGAAATTCTTGGATCGAGCTGTATGGCAATACTGCAATGGCGTCTCGCTTCCAGCGCTCTGTCTTGAAAGACGAAACCAAACCTACCGCTATACCTCGTTAAATACTCATTTGACGAAAAAAGTGTATGGAATAAAAGTTGTTTATTTCGATGTTATTACCATGTTTCAAGCAACAAAAATTCGAAAATCGATGAGTAGCTGTTTATTCGAGCGCATTCGTCATCAATGACGAAACTAAACTTACCGCTATAAATCGTAAAATACTCATTTGAGACGAAAAAAGAATAGAAGAAAACTTGTTTATTTTGATTCAAATAATTAGGTTCAGGCACCAAAAAGTGGAAAATCGACAACTGTCATCTCCTTCAGATTTACCGTTAATTTTTTAGGAAATAGTGCCGCTATTTATTGCTACTTATTGAGAGTATTGGTTGTGTATTTTATTGTTATTAGTACTGTTTTTGTGATTATTATTGCGGATAACATTATTTTATTTCTGTGTATATTGCTTGTATTTAGGTGTGTAATTTCTCTCTTTCGGAGTGCGACATTATTTTTTTATTTGAGTTTTGATTGAATTTGATTTATTTTTGACTTTAGAAAGTTCTAGGATCAATTCTGAGTGATAGGATTCATGTCATATTCGTCGGATAGCGATTCAGAATTCATTCGGACAGATCCTACTGTAACTAGAAACGGACGAATTAGCAACCCAAGAGTGACTAGTGTGACAGAAGTTGCCACGATGACGACTCCGGCTGGTCCCAGTACTAGTGGTAATGTTAACCCGACTCAACTTGCACGCGACATTGCTGCGAATATAAATGTTCCTAATGTAGGTACCATAATGACTAATGCTGAGTTGCCCATTTTCCGTGGGAGACGACGTCAGAATGATGGGGAGTTTCTCGAAAATAAGACATTTTCCACCCACATACAGAACCTGAAGGCATACATGACGTTACTGCCAGACGCTACCAGTGACGAAAGACGCAAAGAATTTCTTGTACGATCAGCAAATAAGAACGTAGGGGATTTCAACGCAGTTGTGACAAAACTTGTAAATGCAGATTTAAATTACACTTTCGATCAGGTAGTTAAGATTCTGGAAGATATTTATGTCTGCCGTGGAGAAAAAAGTATTCACGCCCTTGCCTGTGATTTGAATGAATTGCAACTGATCAGAAATAACGCTTTAGCGGCGCAGTTGGTCACGGCGTTTTCAAAGATACGAAAGCTTACTGAGAGTATTTTGACTTCAACCTCACTGGGGTGGCAAAGGCACCCGTATTTTCAGTCCTGCGCGACGCAGGAAGAGTTAAAAAAGTTTGTTGGTGATAGTATTTCTTACGGTTTAGCATTAGCTATTCTTGGTCCGTTATTTGATGAGTCGTTCGCTAGGAAAATTTTTGAGCAACAATTCAGCACCGCTGAAGAATTGCTAGCGAGGCTAATTTCAACTGTCAGAATGCAAGCCGAGACCAAGAAAATAATCGCGCAAAAGTACCAAGTCAGGCACGAACCTGAGAGTTACGTAGGTGAGGTAAGCAGTGAAGTTGAGGAAGGCATTGATGCCCCAGATCAGTTTCCGGAAAATGAGGTGTTCTACGGAAGTGTCGGAAAATATCGTAGAAACTACCTGTCAGGAGTACGTAGGATAACTCCTAAGCCTTGGTTAAGAAATCCTCGTAGCAGAGGAAGAGAATTTAGTAGTTACGTAGGTGACAGAGCTAGTGGATCTTTGGAGTGTAACATGATGAATAGTAGTTCTAATGTTGCTGGTCAGGCACCAGGCCATTTTCCCAAGTACGAAGCAACAAAAAAACGCGGGTTCCCGTTTTGTAATAGTTGTTCAATGGTAGGGCATTTCGAATGCAAGGCCAAGAGAGATCAGTTCCCGAGAGGTTGTTTTGCATGCGGCGGAACCCATGTAGTAAAGAATTGTCGAGCGAGCGGTACAGAAGTCCGCAACTATAAGGCGTATTTACGCGGTAGAGGTAGCACAAACCGTGGTACACGTGAAGTTCATTGGGCGGAGGCCGAGTCTGACGATTTTTTAAGGCAAAATTAGGAATAGGTGGAGGTAGTGGTAGGAACGTGAATTTGAATGAGCCCGAGGTTGGTCGTACCCTCGTTAATCCTACAGCCGAAATTCCAGATACCACCGAAACAACGAAATCTTTCATTGATCCCGTGTTTAACTGTAAAAATAGGTACAGTTTGTTGTCGGACGAAGAGCTTACGGATAGCAATGCAGTTGAATCATATTTTTCAGTAAGTGTTGTAAAAAATTTTAACAAAAAAGGTGGATTAGTTGCATTTAAGGATTGCAATAAGCCTACTATAATTATTAAAAACAGCGATCAGTATTTAAGTGCTTTGCTCGATAGCGGGTCAGAAAAATGCCTAATCAGCTATAGGCAAGTTAAAAATTTGAACGAAGAAGTTAAACCGAGTCATTTTACAGTGAAAGGCATAAACGGCATGAGTAACGTAACAGGTGAAGTAGAATTATCCATTGCAATTCCAGGCACTAGCAGAGTAATTAAAACAAGTGCACTGATCATAAAAGAGGCTAAGTTTAATTATGACCTGATCCTAGGCCGTGACGTTTTGAAAGATGCCGTGATTAACTTTAAAGATAAAAAACTTCTTTGGGAGAATATTTCAATTCCCTTTCGTGATTTAAATATGGAGCCAGTTTTAAGCAGGGAAATAGTGATGAAAAAAATTGTGAACAGCGACTGTTTAGTTTCGGATGTTGCTGTTGTCAGAAAGAGAGACAGAGTCAGTTACCTGTCAGAGAAAAATAACTGCAGAGAAAAGAAAAAAATCACTGCTGTGGCTGAGACGTCACAGAGGAGTCCGAGGCAGTTAATAGTTCATTGCCCTCAAGTGGAGGTGCCCGGTAACTCGCTAAAGATTGTGTATGGCTTCCTTAAGAAGGCAACTCCAGGAGAGTATATAATTACAAAAAGATGCCTCGAAAATGGCATTCTTATAGCAGACTCAATTGTTCGAGTTGATGAAGACGGTGTGGTACCGGTTATGATTCTGAATTCAAGTGAAGAGCCTGCGTATTTGTCTGAGAATACTATGCTGTGTAATGTAGAGTTAGTTGCAGCAGATGATATTGAGAGCGAGGTGTATTTAACGAGTGTGGAAACAGCGCTCAGAGACGCTCATAATGTGGAAGTAAATTCTGTCGCGGTGTCAGATACGATTCAGGTTGTTTCGGATGGTGGTGGAAAAAAAGCCATGGTTGGAAGAAAACTTGGTTTGGACGCTGATACTCGGGGTGGACGTGGAATTCTCGTTGATAACGAGGAGTTAGGAGTTAATGCACAAGGAGGTGCAGAAGAAGTAGCAGAAGTAGGTGTGTCAAAAGTTGGAGAGCAGGAGGTAAGACGTGTTTTGACGGAAAAGGACATTTCATGTAATGAAGAAGACATAAAGTTACCTTTAGTTAATTTGTTGAATAAGTTCCGTGATGTAGTTACCCTCGAAGGAGAAAAAATAGGTATTACAAATATTATGAAGCACCAAATTCAGTTGAAACCGGATGCACCGGTACTAAATTTAGCTCCTTATCGCATTCCCCACAAGTATCAGGAAGAGGTCATGAAAATAACAGATGACATGCTCGAGCAGGGGATAATCGAAGATTCCAGCTCAGACTTTAATTTCCCTGTAATCGTAGTTAAGAAAAAATCCGGAGACCTTCGTCCCGTGATTGATTTTCGCGCCTTGAACAAGATATTGATTAAACATTCATATCCGATACCCCGTATTGACGAAATTTTATCGACCTTGGGAGGTCACGCCTGGTTTTCTAACCTGGACCTCCGTTCAGCGTTCCATCAGATAGAACTAGAAAAGGAGAGTAGAAAGTATACTGCCTTTAGCATCAACTACCGTAAATTTCATTTCTGTCGCGTTCCGTTTGGTCTCAGTACCTCACCGGGCGTGTTTCAAAGAGTAATGACCTCTGCCCTTGCACCCATTTTGGGTAAACTTGCATTCGTCTTCCTAGACGATACATTGTTTTTTTCCAGAAATAAAGATCAGCATTTAACGGATATAGAAAGCGTCCTTAAGATGTTGCGATCCGGAAATTTGTCATTAAAGCTCGAGAAATGTAATTTTTTCAAAAAAGTGTTGGAATATTTAGGCCATATCATCGCCGCCGATGGTATTAAATGTAAATATTCTCAGAAGTTGCAGGATTGCCGAGCTCCTAGTAATGTGAAGGAATTACAACAGTTCCTGGGGCTAGCCAATTATTTTTGTAATTTTTTACCGAATTTTGATGAGGTAGCGAATCCTTTATACGATCTTTTAAGGAAGAACGTTGACTATGTTTGGACAGACGCGTGCCAGAAGAGTTTTGACTTTATGAAATCATCCCTGATTTCAGACACAGTTTTAAGACATCCTGACTATACTAAAGATTTTCATGTTTTTACTGACGCATCTAATTCAGGAATTGGAGCCGTGCTAATGCAGGCGGATGATTCAAGCGATAAAATTCTAAGACCTGTGGCTTATTATAGTAAGAATCTTAATTCGAGCCAGCGAAGATATTCCACTACAAAAAAAAGAGTTCTTCGCAATTTTTTCGGCGTTGAAGTATTTCAAATTTTTAATAACTGGATACCCTGTCCGGGTTTATACAGATCATAAACCTTTAGCGCCACTTTTTAATAAAAAACTTCCTGACGACACCAATATGGCGAGATGGTGTATCAGTGTTCATTCATTTGAGCCCGTGGTTAAATATTTACCCGGCAAGGAAAACGTTGTAGCAGATTATTTAAGCAGATTACCTATAAATAATGAGAAATTAAATCTTAAAGAACTAAATCGTTGTGATGCTCTGGAATCCGCATTTGAATCAGAAGTCTGTATCGTGGAGACTCGATCACGACACAAAAGCATGACTAGACATGAGGTAGTTGACCTGCCTAGAGCTAACGCTGACGGTGCAGCAGACACAGACGCGCGGCCCGCGCTGCTAGACTATGTGCCGAAGGAAGGAGAAATTTCTTGGACTCTAAGAGAATTTATCGACGAACAGAACAAAGACGCATTCTGCATTGAAGTCAAAAACGCTTTACTGAATGACAGTATTTCGACTATTCCAGACTTACAAAAATTTTTAATTCTGAATGACATTCTGTATCGACGTAGACAGATTGACAATAGACCTAGCACCATTCTAACAGCAGTCGTACCTAATTCTTTGATGGGTAGAGCTATTTTAGCAATCCATAGTATGTATCATGTAGACGACAAGCATACTTTGTTTAAATTCAAACTGAAATACTTTAATCAATTGGAAAAAACGATTGTGCGAAAATTTGTGAAAGATTGTGAAGTTTGTAAACTAATTAAAGCTAGACCTTCAGTACCAATTAAAATTTTGACCGCTCCGATCGCCAAAGAACCATTTGAAGTCGTATCAATGGACCTCCTTGGACCACTCAAAATTACAGATAACGGAAATAAATACATATTGGTCATCATCGATCTTTTTTCCAGGTTTTGTAGGTTATATGCGATCTCAAATCGCCATACGGACACGATAATTTCATGTTTAAGTAATTGCTTTTCACTAATGGGATATCCCAAAACACTTATCTCGGATAACGCCCTCGAATTTAAATCAATGGCGGTAAAACAATTCGCCAAAATACATGCTATTGCTATAAGGGAAGTTTTGGCGTACAGCCCACATTCTAACGCAATTGTAGAGCGCAACAACAAGAAGATTACGAACTTGTTAAAGTTGTATGTAAACACACTTGCTCATGCAGAGTGGGATCAATTACTAGAAGTTGTTGAGAATGCATTGAATAACTCGTTGAATTCTACTTTAGGCGAAACACCTAGCTACGTTGTATTTAATCGTGATACATGTGCTTACTACCAGTCCGATAATTTTGATTCAGTAATTTACAGTTATGATGAAGAATTGGATTTAGTTAAATTGCGGGCAAGGGAAGCCGCCCGGACCGTAGAAAATATTAGGAATTTAATTATAAACAATACAACAGCAAGAAATTTACACCGAAACCTCAAGCGACGCAATAAGGATATTAACGTAGGTGATCGTGTGCTTTTAAAAAATCACGAAAAAAACATAAGCTAGAGCTGACCTGGGTGGGTCCAGCTATAGTCCAAAAGGTGAAACGTAATTGGGCTGAGATCAAGATTGGTACTAAAATTATTAGGAGTAACCTAAATCATTTATTACCCCTGAGAAAGGTTAACCTGTGAGTTAAAATGACGAGTTCAATACACTGATTGACGTCGCTACGACACGACGAGTTACGATTTACCTCGTTACACTTATTTAGCAGTTAACAGTACGCTAAGGTTAATAACCATAAGTTTAAGGAGTTTTATTTCGCTGTGCAACATGCGTTGTGTTCATATTAATCTCAGTAATCCGTACGTTGTATTTTTCTATGTTATTTTTACAGTTATTGAGATGTTTTGTTCTCATGTAAATTGAGGTAATGTTAGGTATTTACCCAAGAGGTAAATGGAATGTGTACTGTCTAGCTTCAGCTTGTCGCTAAGACGTTGCATTTATTTTTTCTCAAATTCACTCAGACATTTGAGTCGCTGAATTGACAGATTTAATCGTGAACGTTTGAGTTGGATGCGAAATGCAATCGCTGAGCTTGCATATCATCTTGCGAGATGGGTTAATTTAACGCGGCTGACGTCTCTCGCCGAGCTATTTTTGTCCAGCCGGAATGTCCGGCGATCAGCATAATTTAATTTAAATTCATAAGAGACGTGTCTAGTTGTCTGGTATTTTGGATACGAAAAACAGTTTTTTTTATTCGAGATTTATCATGGGTAATTAATGACTTTTGTCAGACCTCCGAGTTCTGATACCAAATTAAATGTGGTAGGTTATTCTTTTTTAGTTGTAACGGCCATGCTAATAGTTTCTGTATCTTTTCCTTTCAGGAGTGAGGTTCGATGGGCAACGCCCAGTCTAATATCGACGTAGATACACTCGTCGCTGCCCTGTCCACTCATTCTACTACAATAAACGAGCAGTGGATAAGCGAAAATTCGTCGATGGAACTGTTACCGGATAAGGTAACAGACATCGTACTTATGTTCTTAATCGTCGCGACGATGGGAATGGCCACGGTCCTTTACCACGTCAAAAAAGAAGTAAAGGTACTCACGACGATGCAGCGTGAGGATTTTTCAAGAATCATGTTAAGGGGGAGACCACCACGGATCCTCCCACAAGATCAATAGTCCTCAACGTTGCGCGCGATGTAGTGATAATTAATTTGCCTCACGTAGGGCGGGCTGGACGTCCCAGAGATGCAGGACGACAGAACCGTTCCTGTAACTCTGCAGGTGCGCGACGCGTTTAAGGTGTTTGAAAATTAATAGGATTGAAAATTTGATTGAAATAATCGGAAAAATTCGGGAATTTTGAAAACTTAAATTGTTTTTGAAAATTTCTTGAAATATTGGCGCGCAGTGATTTAGGAAAATGAGAAAACGCAAGAAAAATGCGTTCAGTGTTCTATCAATGTTGTTGATATACTCATAGGTTTAAGCTTGCTGTGTTTCTTTATTATTGATGCGTTAAAATCTTAAGATGGTAATTAGAAATTTCATTCTTAATTTTGGCGTTAGAAATTTACTTGAACGTTTCTAATTTAAAAATTTTTTGCTTCGAACTGCATTGATTTTTTTTATAGTATTTCCGAATTCTTGCGAAAATTTACAATGTGTCTACTATGTATTTGCAGAGCGGTATTTTCCATAATTGGTTTGTACTATGCGAACAGCTTTTATTTTGAGTTGGTTTTTCTGCCGTTAGGTTGAAAGAACATGTGTTGCGTTTTTTATTTTTTTGATCCTTAAACATCGCTTCACGTGGCTGTCGTCGTGCTTAAATTATTTATTAGGCACGGTAAGTCAATTGCTTTGCTTTTGCGTGTTTCCTTGCTTTTGCTATTTTTGCTTTTTAATTATTAAGGATTTTTTAATGTTCTCATATGCCGTATAAACATGTTTTGAGGGTGCCTTAAAATTTATTTTTAAAATACTCTGTTTGGTTGATTGCGGTAATATGTTAAGAATTTAACGGGGTTGAAGAGGAAAAAAAAGGGTTTAAAGATTGTTGGATGCTGTGTTATAGTATTGATGGTTGCGGTGCGTAAATTAAATTGTCAGTATTTCTACGAATTTACTCAATCGTATTGTGTTTTTTGGCGTTTTATTATAACCATATTGATGACTAAAATGTTGATGGCAAATGGTAAGTGATTAATAGGGGATGTTCCTTTTTAACATGTCTTCTGCGATTTGATTTTTTTTTTGGAGCTGCTTACATGTTTTTTTTTCTCCGCGTTCTACTTTTTAGATGCGTTTTACCTATAATCTACCTGCTTGCATTTTATCTATAATCATTTTAGTTATGTAACCGGTTCTTGCGTAGAAGTTTTAACTGTGCGTTTTTTAGTTAAGGATACTAACCATGATGTGTCGAAGTTTTTTTTTTAACGAACGGGTACGTATATATGATGTTCGCTCAAGTTACCCTCGTGATTGCTTGTTTTGCTTGAAACTATAATAATGCTTGGTGTTGATAACATTTGTTGAGTTTCTTTTTGCTTTTTGATAATATAAATTGCGATACGATTACCGTAATTTAATATAAAACGGTTTACGAGCGATTTCGTAATAGTTATCGTTCATTTAAAATTGTCATTTAATTTTTTTTTTAATTCATTAATTGTGAATTCATTACTTGTTATTTTTGTTCATTGATGAGCAAGCTAGTTAATTTTTTTTATTGCGTGGTACCTACGGGTTGAGTTAATTCTGCGAATCCTTGAATTTCGTCTAACAACCTTTATTTTGAAGTGTAGTACTCTCTCATGGATAAAGGGGGGGCCTATGTGCCGGCGTAGCCGCAAATGTCTGCACGTGTCTGTATGCTTGATATCTGTAGGCTGTACCGCACCTATATAAGCCGTACTTGTCGAGGCTAAGGTGCTCATTCATTCATATTCCAGCTTTCTGCCAACACCTGGCCAATAAAACTCCACCAAGCTTCACCAGTGTTTACCTGCCCCGCATAATGTGGAAGCCTTGATGTAATTATTATAGTTTTAGAAACTTTCTTTTGTTAGTGCCTCAATTTATATATTTTTATTATTTCTATTGTTCTATTAGACACAACAGAACCCTTAACTGTTAGCCATAACACTTGATTACTTTATGATTTATATTCGTGTTTTGCCATAACCTATGCGGAAACGGATTCTGAACATACGTACCTCATATATTGCATGTATATTATATAAAATGAAAAATGTTCTGAATAAATAGTGGAATGATTTTAGTAGGTAATTTCATAAAATTATGTACAAGGAACAAAATATTGAATAAAAAATTAAATTGTTATTCCCAATAATGTTTTTTGAAGTTGGTATGATTTTTTATTGATGAAGTGAATTTTGGTATCTCAAAATTCGACTTTAAATGTGTAATCTATTTTAAGTCTTATTGTTCTGTCAAATATACTTTGCAAGCTGGAACTTCCACTCAGTTTTTATGGGGAGGATCTTGGAGGACTGTGAATTTCAGCGAAGGAGATAGTGTGAATGCTTTCAGCTCGTAATTCATGCTTGGTCTCCTGATCTGATTATGATATCTACTGAAGCATTTGAGCATTTGATTATTTTAGTGGCAATAATACGTATTAAATTAAGTGAATTAGTTTAGTTGAAGAAAAATATCTAAACCTAAGAAATATTCAACTTGGAATTATTTAATTTCTGTAGCCTTATGTGATGCAGACGAACTTCCACTTTGTTCATGATATTAGTTCAGGTCAATCCTACTAATTTTATTGTACTTTTATGACAAATAAACAGACATAACTGTAAGAGTTACGATGATGCTAATTCGAAATCCATTGACGTAAACGCTCGAGTTATGATTTGATTTATTTAAGAATGTTTTTTACCAAGGAAGAGTTATTGAAGTGTCATTTGAAAGAAAGAGGAACACGGGAAGTTTGTGATTGATTTTGTTATGAACAATTCAAAATTCGTTCAATGAACTTGTCGTTGCTTTGAGAATAGAATAACACGACTTCTTGTATGATAATAAGCATTGAATCGATTTTAAATCGTTACCATTCGTTTGTACTTTTTTTCGTAGAGGATATGGTTTTGTTTAGGAAGCCAATAATAAACCTTGCAATAACAAATCGTCATTGTTCCAGTCATTGACCTTTCGTTACGAGGTTTTCGAGTATTTAGGTAATTAACGCCAATTGAACGTATTTACAAATAGTTGACTTCAAGCCAATGTAAGCTGCTGAGCATGATCAGCGGAAACAACTTACGTCTGCAGGTGACGCAAGTTCCATTTTAAAGTTTCATGAAGTAAGATGTTTGTTGAAGTACTAGGGTTGACCAATGGAAGCCGTTATAGCTTTCTATTGCTTTAGGTAAACTATTCTTTTGCACAAATTTCAACAGTTTTCTACGATATATGGCTTGTACTATTTCGTATTTCAAAGTTCCAAAGAGCGATTGTTTTTTTCTTGGCAATTGAGCAATTATAGAATTTCATCTTTTTTGTCACGATTACTTGCATTTCACACGGTTATTCGGCCAATAATAAAAAATACATCCGTTTTACAACCATTTTTTCACGGCAAATCAGAAGAAAATACTGGTTTCTACCGTTTTCAATGCCCAGGTGTCGCGCCTGTCGCGATACGTGAAAAGGGTTACTAATCACGCACGCAGGGGGAGTCTCAACCCCCAAACATGTTATAGTACTATCCTTTATGCTTGCGTACACCTGCATACCAGACTTGGAGAATAAAAGAGTTAGCAAGATTAACACGAATTTATTGGGAAACACGTGGATAAACACACAAGGCATGGGGACGAAATGATTTGAAATGGCACAACGGCGTCAATGAAAAGTTCGTAAGTTTCTACCGCCGCAAATATTTAAACACGACATGACACAAAGGTGATGCTTACCGAGCATTCAAGTTACAAATACTCCCTCGTTGACAACGATTCACGCATCCACAGTAACACAAATCATAATATTAGCGAGAATAACACATCACGATTTAACCTGGAATTGTGACACGGTGTCGAACCATACAACGGGAAGTCGATACTCGACTAAATAGACACAGGAAATTGATAGCCAAAAATTAGATGATTCCTCGCGATACTTTGAAAAGCACTTTTCTGTGTGCTGATCTACATCTGAATTTGAACTTCAATCACCACCTAAAAGAGCTCTCACAACTATAAAACACTCGCCCTTTTGATAATAAATGATTCACTGATGGGTATCCACTGCCGATGCTATTGCTCACTGCTGATGTTCCGCGTCGTTCACAGCCGATGTTATTGGTCACTGCTGATGTTCCGCGTCGCAGCTTAGGCTTGCTGCTGGCGTAGGCTGATCTCTTGCTACCTCGCTGCAGTGGTGCCCTCCCCCCCGCTTCTTTCTACGGGTAGCTGATCCCTTGAAGCGGTTGTGAGCTGATTCATTGCAGTTTCATGCGTTGAACTTTGCAGTGTTGGTGAGCGATCTTAACTGTTTGCCATTTGCAATGTTGACGACTGCAGCTGAAGTTGATTGTGAGTTCGACCCCGATGCACAGATGTTGATTGCTCTTGGTTGAATCTCCGACGCGTTTATTCATGACGATCCCCGATGCGAGGCTGGTTTACTTCGATTAGGCTTCCTTTGTAAGACGGTGCTCCAATGACTTCCGACGTCCAACGTTGTTTTATGTGCCTCGAATTATTAACTTTCAAGTTGCAGTTGGGTATAAGGCCAGCCGACGAGGCTGGCCTATTGTGTAGAACACCCTCAGACGTCTTGCGCAGTCTCTCACGTGTGTTCAAAAATTCCTCACGAGGCCGAGGCTTCCTCTCGCATCCTTATATATGTTTCGCTTCCCTCTTTCGAGATCGTTCTCCACGCTTCCATTCTACAGAGGCAGCATCTGCAACCTCATTGGCGGAATCCTTGCTTATTCTGACGTCTGGGACTCTCATTGGTGCGTGTTGAGACACACCTTCTTGCGTCATAGCTTTGGCGAGCGGCGATTGGCTCCGGTTGTGCGGGCCTGTGTTCAGACGTCACGTCCTCCTCCTTGCCCTGCAAAGCCTCGGCTTGGGTGCGCTTGTATCGTGCGTGTGTTCGTGTGTGCGTCGTTCTCTATGCCTGCGCTTGCCGCACTTGAGGCCGCGACATCTGACACGCCTACCTCTACCCCAAACAATCGCCGCTTGTTTTTCCGACCGAACAGTGACGAATTGTCCTTACACACACGGATAAACTTTGGTCGACATTCTCACGCTCGAGAATAACAGTGATAACGGTTTTTTAGACATTTCCTAAAGCGAAGTATTTTCCAAAAATTGCACGAGTGAAGTATTTCCCCAACAATAACGTTAAGTATTTCCCCGAGTAAAGTATTTCCAAAATTTGTTTCCGAAAGTATTTCCCAACAATAACGTTAAGTATTTCCCCGAGTACAGTATTTCCAAAATTTGTTTCCGAAAGTATTTCCCAACAATCGCTTGTTAACACTGGAATATACCACCCAATTGGAGTTTGTTCCTAAGGAGTTAATGAAAATTAAAGAGGAGATTTGCTGTATCAAGGAGGATTTTGCTGTATCAAAGTGAGAATTTCATGAAGTCAGCTGCAATACTCGATGTATAAATTTCGTTTTTGAAGTTGCAAGCGTATTGCATTTAATATTTTTGTAAACTCTTACTTAAATGATGCTGTCCATTCTCGTCGGTAATTCAAACTGAATTATTGTGTAACACTGAGAGTGTGTTCTTGCTTAGGCAAAGTTAACGAGTTAGCTTCACGGAAATATGAGCGTTTCACATTGTCGGAAATGTACAATATTCCATATGGAGACTTTATTTTCTGTTAGATGGATTTAATACAGCGCGAGAATTGAAATGAAAAGCATTGCAGTGAATACATGGAATTTATCTTAACGATGCGGATCAGCGTGACAGTCTGCGGTGCAGCGAAGCTATGTAATTTATGGCTGTTCCGAGCCAAGACTATAAAATTCTCTTGTGCGTGAAGTTAGGTGTGGTATTACGTGAGGTTGGAATGTAGGATATGAAAGTAGGGAACGTCTGAGAGAGTATGATCAGTAACATTGATTTATAAATGTGTCGTATCAAAAATGACGAGTTATTTGAGTCAAACTGGTGAAGGTGTCAGCACCGTTGTGTGGGAATTTCTTGATCACTCTTTCCCCATAATGTTGTTGACGCTGACGCTGGTCATTCTCAAACATCATTGGTATACGTCATTAATTTCATTTTTGTTCATTGTCATGTAGGCATGATAATTATTAGGGTGATAATTCCCTTAATGCGTTGTTTAACGACGTTAGTGAAACTTTGAAACAGAAAGAATATATACAAATCGTATGTACGAACGATGTCGTCGAGCAACGTGGAATCATTTGAATGTGCTGCTCTGAATCTGGGGCTGAGAATCGGATAAATTTTGAGTTATGTCTATTTTATCTCTGCATTTCTTTGTATGTCGGTATTGCTAGAATGTCGGATCGCTAGAAAAGCCTTCGCGGCCGAGTATAACGAAAAGTCCGATGACCTGATAGTACCCAATGTATGTGTAATTTTTTTTTGGTATGTCGGTATTGTTAGAATGTCGGATCGCTAGAAAAGCCTTCGCGGCCGAGTATAACGTAAAGTCCGATGACCTGATAGTACCCAATGTTTGTGTAAATTTTTTCTGGTGTGTCGGTGTTGTCATAATGTCTGTTCGTTAGAAAAGCCTTCGCGGCAGAGTATAATGTAAAGTTAGACGCCTTGACAATACCCAATGTATATGCGTTTTTTTTTATTGGTGCGTATTCAGGATTTCGGCCTACAAGGTAAATCTCCTGCGAGTTCGTACATCATGTGTAATAATGTTCATATAGTCTTGTGAGGTGATTTGACCGATTAGTAACACCGTCGAACGAATTTCGGCTTTGTCTAGAGTTGGTTGAGGATACCGGAAATTAAATATTTTATGTGTGTATGTAGGAATTCTTCGCGTAGCTCACGTCCGCCTCACTCAAGGCAGATTTGAAGGAAACCGAGGAACCATTCTTGCGTTGAGCGACCATGTAATGCGCTGTCTCTCGATTACCAAGTAACCATGTTAGACAATTAAACGCGTATTTACGGAAGTTGATCTTAGCACTATAACGCGAACCTAAGGGGTTGATGTCATGCTAGTCGCCGAGCTGACTGAGAACAAAACCTGAAGGTCTTCGCAAATAAATGTGCTTCATTTTCTACAATTATAATGAAAGAGCTTATGAGCTCCAACGTGGGAGTCCTACGCGTATTGACGCAGTAATCTACAGGATTTGTCCGCGATTTGACGCAACGAGGATCTACGGAATTTTCCACGAGTTCACGTGACGCCAAGGATGAATTTTTTTAATGGAAAAGCTTCAGTAACCGATTCTCAGCAGGGGGCCCTCCCCAGGATCAGTAGCAAGCCAGGATCAGTAGCAAGCCAGGATCAGTAGCAAGCCCAGGATCAGTCGCAAGCCGAAGAGGAGTAGCACGTCACAGGAACAACAACAACAAGCTGTACCTAGGTGCACAGGAGGACCAACAGCAAGTTTTTGTTGCAAGAAAAGACGTCTACTTTGAATCACAGGATGAAATGATAATTATGAGGAAGAAAACTTGAGGTCGGAAAATTACCTCCATTTGCGATTGTGTTTTTAGGTGGATTGCAACCGAGAAAGCTGAAAGGATGTCTCTGCTTGTAACAAATTCGCCGATTTTTCGTTCTCTAATTGATATGTTTATCTATGTCGATGAATTGCCGAGAGCAATTCGAGAATAATATGTCGTGTGTGTTTTATTTGATGCGTGTAAGTTGTCGGATGTGTGCGGTATCTTTACTGTGTTCTTTGCTATTTGCGTACTACAATAATGTGTGTAAGAGATGCGTTTCAATTATTTACTGTGTCAGGTATCAATGAATTTTTCATAAATGTGTCAACATTGGCGTGTTACAAGAAGGTAAATGATGAGGTGATATGTAAGGATATTTTCATGTCGGGAAAAAGCGAAGGGATTGAAAAATGGGGGCGAATATTTTCTAAATTTTTTAACGTAAAGGGTACGTCACGGTTATGATTTAAATTAACGGATGAAAATTTGCACCAACTTTACAAGTTGGCACAAATTTTTCTGGGGCGATGCGGGTATTGTTGGGAAATACTTTCGGAAACAAATTTTGGAAATACTGTACTCGGGGAAATACTTAACGTTATTGTTGGGAAATACTTTCGGAAACAAATTTTGGAAATACTTTACTCGGGGAAATACTTAACGTTATTGTTGGGGAAATACTTCACTCGTGCAATTTTTGGAAAATACTTCGCTTTAGGAAATGTCTAAAAAACCGTTATCACTGTTATTCTCGAGCGTGAGAATGTCGACCAAAGTTTATCCGTGTGTGTAAGGACAATTCGTCACTGTTCGGTCGGAAAAACAAGCGGCGATTGTTTGGGGTAGAGGTAGGCGTGTCAGATGTCGCGGCCTCAAGTGCGGCAAGCGCAGGCATAGAGAACGACGCACACACGAACACACGCACGATACAAGCGCACCCAAGCCGAGGCTTTGCAGGGCAAGGAGGAGGACGTGACGTCTGAACACAGGCCCGCACAACCGGAGCCAATCGCCGCTCGCCAAAGCTATGACGCAAGAAGGTGTGTCTCAACACGCACCAATGAGAGTCCCAGACGTCAGAATAAGCAAGGATTCCGCCAATGAGGTTGCAGATGCTGCCTCTGTAGAATGGAAGCGTGGAGAACGATCTCGAAAGAGGGAAGCGAAACATATATAAGGATGCGAGAGGAAGCCTCGGCCCTCGAGAGGAATTTTTGAACACACGTGAGAGACTGCGCAAGACGTCTGAGGGTGTTCTACACAATAGGCCAGCCTCGTCGGCTGGCCTTATACCCAACTGCAACTTGAAAGTTAATAATTCGAGGCACATAAAACAACGTTGGACGTCGGAAGTCATTGGAGCACCGTCTTACAAAGGAAGCCTAATCGAAGTAAACCAGCCTCGCATCGGGGATCGTCATGAATAAACGCGTCGGAGATTCAACCAAGAGCAATCAACATCTGTGCATCGGGGTCGAACTCACAATCAACTTCAGCGGCAGTCGTCAACATTGCAAATGGCAAACAGTTAAGATCGCTCACCAACACTGCAAAGTTCAACGCATGAAACTGCAATGAATCAGCTCACAACCGCTTCAAGGGATCAGCTGCCCGTAGAGAGAAGCGGGGGAGGGCACCACTGCAGCGAGGTAGCAAGAGATCAGCCTACGCCAGCAGCAAGCCTAAGCTGCGACGCGGAACATCAGCAGTGAGCAATAACATCGGCTGTGAACGACGCGGAACATCAGCAGTGAGCAATAGCATCGGCAGTGGATACCCATCAGTGAATCATTTATTATCAAAAGGGCGAGTGTTTTATAGTTGTGAGAGCTCTTTTAGGTGGTGATTGAAGTTCAAATTCAGATGTAGATCAGCACACAGAAAAGTGCTTTTCAAAAGTATCGCGAGGAATCATCTAATTTTTGGCTTTCAATTTCCTGTGTCTATTTAGTCGAGGATCGACTTCCCGTTGTATGATTCGACACCGTGTCACAATTCCAGGTTAAATCGTGATGTGTTATTCTCGCAAATATTATGATTTGTGTTACTGTGGATGCGTGAATCGTTGTCAACGAGGGAGTATTTGTAACTTGAATGCTCGGTAAGCATCACCTTTGTGTCATGTCGTGTTTAAATATTTGCGGCGGTAGAAACTTACGAACTTTTCATTGACGCCGTTGTGCCATTTCAAATCATTTCGTCCCCATGCCTTGTGTGTTTATCCACGTGTTTCCCAATAAATTCGTGTTAATCTTGCTAACTCTTTTATTCTCCAAGTCTGGTATGCAGGTGTACGCAAGCATAAAGGATAGTACTATAACATGTTTGGGGGTTGAGACTCCCCCTGCGTGCGTGATTAGTAACCCTTTTCACGTATCGCGACACAGGTTTTACTGTTATTTCACGGCAATTTCGTATAAATTACAGTTTTTTACTGGTTTTTATTTTCTGGTATTACCGTTTAAAGCACGGAAACTCGTTAGAAATCACGGTTTTTTACCGTTTTTTACCCCCAGGTTTTACCGTTTTTTTCACGGTTTTTTGTTGGCAGCAAAGTTGCCAGACATTTTACCGTGAAATCACGGTGAAATTTTTCACAGTGTAACCTGTAGATAGCGCTTGTGTTCTCACACAGACTTTGTTCAATGTTTACAATCTATCTGATAAATCCAACTATTCTCAAAATTTCAAACAGCTTAACCCGATCCACTCTGTCACACGCTTTTTCGATATCCAGGAATGCTAAATATACCTTCTTATCATCCTTCTTCATTCGCTCAATTATTTCACTCACTACAAACAGATTATCCTCGCCACGTCTATCTTGCCTAAACCCATTCTGTTCTTCCCCTAGGACTCCTAGTTCTTCTATTAAATGCTTCATTCTATCATTCAAAATACCACAAAAAATCTTACACACAATGTCAGCGAGGGCAATTGGTCTGTAATTTTCAAGTTCTTTCATACTCTTATGCCCACCCCTGTGCAACAGAACTACGTTACACTTGTTCCAGTCATCGGGTACTCTCTCACTCTTCCATATCCCATCAAATAAACACTTCATCATTTTACCTACACTTTCTCCTCCACATTTATAGAACTGATATGGTATCCTATCAGGGCACATGCCTTTCCATTTTCACTTTCTTCAAAAAACTTATCAACTCTTCACACGTGATTCCATCTTCCATTTGCAGCTCATGTTCATCAATCAGAAAATTTACGGGTTCATCATCTGTTACCTGCTCATTCATTCCACCAATGTCCTCCCAGTAGTCCTCAACTGCTTTCATCATTTGCACCCTATCAAGCACATTGCAACCATTAACTACTAATTCGTCAACTTGAACTTTACTACCATTATCATTACCTTGTATAAACTTATACCAATCTTTTATCCCATCCACACCCTTTTTTCTTAGATTTTCAACTTTGTGTCTCTCTTCTTTAACTCTAGCCTCATTTGTCCTTCTCTTTACTTTCTTCTGCTGGTCCTTGTACTCATTCCATGCTCTCAGCCATTCATCCTCAGTTATTCTGCATCTTTCACACATTTTTCCCATATTGCATTGTTTCATGTTTTACGTCTTTCTTCTCATCCGTTTTTCCTTCATCTCACTTGTAAACCATCTAGCATTCCCTGTACTTCTCCTGCATTTTGTTCTATCAATCTTTTGCCCTGCCACAGCATACAAGGTTCATGCCTTCTCACCGTTTAGGTCATTTACATTTTTGCGTCTTTTTCAGTTACATCTGCTCAATTCATTCTTAAATTTTTTCCAGTCTGCCATTTTTATTCGCCAGTTTTCTTTCACACTGGGGACCTTCTGCTTTGACTCTTTGCCTCTCCACTTATATTCAAGCACAAGCATCTTGTGGTCACTATCAATATCAAAATCATCTTCATCTAGAAACATATCTTTGACATACAGTCGTGGTCTACTATTCACTATCATATAATCAATTGCAGTTTTCCATTCCCTGCTTTGCCATGTATGCAAGCCATTTTCTATTGTGACATT
Source organism: Morinoia aosen (assembly GCA_030386875.1). Lineage (NCBI taxonomy): Eukaryota > Metazoa > Arthropoda > Malacostraca > Amphipoda > Talitridae > Morinoia > Morinoia aosen. Next base: position 6,400,613 of record CM059569.1, read on the forward strand.
CAGGTTCTCAAGTTCATTCCCATCACCGAAATCAATCAATTTTTGTTCATTCGCTTTCACAGGCTCACCAAGTGTAACAACATGGCAATTCATGTCACCCATTACAATCATAGGGCATGTGCAACGTTCTCGCACAATTCTTTTTAATATTTTATACCTTTTTACATTCTCTTGATGAGCTAAAACCCCATCAGCTGTCATATAACATACAATCATAACAACAAATTCTCTGGCATACATTCTTTCACACTTTATTGCTAACAAATCTTCACTCTCAGGTTCATTTCCAGCAGGAATTTCTTCTAATTTCCAATTTAGAGCATTCTTAATAATGAGACCAACTCTACCACCTTTTTTTGACAACTTACACGCCTTTTTCCTATCATATGGTACTTACAAGTTAAACTGACTCTACCACGCGTTGGGTCTCTACTACACCAACACAATCCAATTTACCATTCTCAAATTCTGCTACAAGGTCATCTAACGTTCCTGCATTCCATCCACGCACATTTATCCATCCAAACCTCATAACAGTATTGGACAGTTCAATACATTCTTCATTTTTGCTCTGACAGCTTTTCATTCATCCTGTTCCTCCTTCCATTAAAATTTGAATAGCTCACCTTCTTGTGCAAGGTGGACTCCATCTCCACGAACGCATCAACCCATATCGAGGAAGCTGGAACCCAACTCACGCATTCTCATACTCTTCGTCCTCTTACTCCTAATCCTTTCATGCACCTCCCTGCTCACCTCCTTTCGCATCCTTTCATACTCCTGATCACAACCAGGCCTTCTCAGAAGACTCATCACAGCAACTCTAACATTCTTCTTCCGAGCACTTTCAACCACTTTCATAATCGCGTTCACCGTGCATTCTTCCTCACATTCAAGCAACCGAGTGCCACCTCCTTACAATACAAATCATACCTTCATCCATGCCATCTATCACTCTCTCAGCTGGCTTACAGATCTCTTCCACTCCCTTCCCTCTCATGCTCGAGCATCCACTACTGTCACTCATCCTTACAAACTTATCCACATTCTTCACCATACTATCTCCACATATTCTAATCATAGGTCTCACTCTCCCTATCATACTACTGTTTCGTTCAACTCTTCAACTCACGTCACTCTTTCCAGCCATCTTCCTTTCACTCCCTTCCACTACAGGTGCATGCACCCCATGTGGCACAACAACAGGTGGCTCATTCACTTTCTTTTCATTCGTACTTCTTTCATTATGCTCATCTTTCTACTCTCATTTGTCACATTTCCACCATCATGTGCCACATCATTACGGCATTCACACTCCTTGCCCCATCATTTGCCTCATCATCCATTGCATTTGCACTCCTTGCACCATCATTTACCTCATCATCCACTGCATCATTCTCTTTGCATCATTCTCATTCTAATCTTCTTTCAGCTTCCTTTCAGTCTGTGAATCACCCTCTAAAGCAGCCATCAGAACGGTCAACTTCTCAACCTCTTCTTTCAACTTCTCTCTCTCATCATCCAAACATTTCCAGCATGTAAACACAAGATCATCCAATTTTCTCCGACTCATCTCTCTCAAGCCCTGGCATGCATCCATATCCACCTACTCTGAACAAGTAATGCACTCAATCATCTCCTTCATCCTACTTACACCTCCCTTCCTACGACCATTCCTATTTCTTGCCATTCTCAAACACAGAACTTCTATCTCAGTACAAACTTTAAAGGCAGAAGAGGCTTTCACTCGCTGAATCTACTAAAGTTCAAGTTATCAAACGAAAAGAAACAAAAACATAACCCACTACTCTCACAGTCACTCCATACAATGTCACACTCTATACTCCTTACAAGCAAATATAGACTAGCAGTCAAAACAACTTAGTCAAAAAGTTGCAAGTCACGATACCAACGCTCAGTCTCAACTACAGTCAGAACACAGAACTACCACTCGAACACTCTAGTCAAAAGTTGCAAGTCACGATACAAACGCTCAGTCTCAACTCTCGAGCAATAAAAGAACTACTCTCACGAGCATTCTATACAAAGTCACACACTATACTCACGTGAATATACAAACTATACCAGTTTTTCAGGAACTTCACTTTAATCCACTACAATTTTTCAGGAACTTCACTTTAATCCACTACAATTTACGTTATAAACACTTTTAATGTACGAGGGTGTACTACGATGAAATTTCCTTTGAGTGATGTTCGATTAAAAGGTTTAAGCAAAAACTTTTTGAATGCAAATGTAAGGAAGATCTCGTGGCCAAAATTTCAGAGGCTGCTGGAGAGATTTCTGAAATGCCAGACGTGTTTCCTAATATCCGACAGTCGTTAACACTTTTTATATAGAATATACAGTATAAGGGAAATAAGAGAACATATTACGCTAGTTATTGGCGGTATCTGGCATGCATCGCAGGTGTGTGCAAGATCTGGCGGTATCTGGCATGCAGCACAGGTGATCATGATAGAAGGGGGGCAGAGGCAAGCTTTTGAAACGGGTGCCACCGGGGCAGTGTTGTAAGGCTGTTTCAAGTGATCCTGATAGTTCATTTCTGATGAGGAATGGCTTTCGGGTGTTCCGAAACAGTTTCTTTCGGGTATTCCAGGCCAGTTTGTTTCGGATACTCCTGAACAGTGTTCTTCGACTGTTCCGAGTGCTCCGAGACATCTCACTCCAAAGCTCCGGAACGTAATTTCTTCGAATCGTCCGAAACGGTTCTAAACGTTTACGAGTGCTCCGGAATAGTTAGTTCTTGGTGTAGAAAAGCTGTTTTTAGTAGTCCTTGTACCAATAAAAATTTCATCGGAGATTCTTTAATGAGAAACATGTTTTTTTTATACCAACATATCCCGTAAAATTTTAAAAATTGTAATCATTGTAAAATCTCTCTAAAACTAATTTCAATAAATTATAAAGTCGCAATCATTCGGTGTTCATCACAATGAAGTTTTCTTCTTCTTCAATACACCGAAGAAAAAGTAAATTGGCGATTTCGGCGACGTCACCGTCTTCGCTCACCAGCCATCCACCTCACTTGGCCATCTTTACTTTTCTTCTTTTTAATTAGCCCTATTGTAAGATTTACTCCTGAGTGTGGCTGATGTCTTCGCTACCGACTCCCGTTCTTCATTGCTTCTTCATTGAGAGGGTCCTGACGGTGCCTTGATGGGCTAGCCTTCTCTGCCGACCTGCTGCCTCCCTGAGCTTCGCAGCTGCTCCGCCGCTCGAGTTCGGCTGCTTAATTAATTAATGTGATTTACCGTAATGGTTTGCGCCATAATTTTACGTTAGTGACGTCAGTTACAGCTATGAAGAACCTGCCTCACTTTTAAATTAAAGGAAGATTTAAAACTTGACTAAAGTTACCATGAATTAGGTGGTAGTAATAGTAACTTGGGTTTGCAAGCACTTCAGTTTTTCGAGCTATATCGCACCAAAGGTAAAGCCATGAATTAACTAAATTTGTCCTTTATACTTAGATAGTAATAATTACTCCAAATTTCTATTGTAATTACTACTGGTGTTAAATTTCTAGTTCTCGTGTTTGAAAATAGTGCTCAAATTTAACAAAGTACAATTACTATATTGGAAAAAAGTAAAATTAACATAGATTTTAGCATATTTACTTAGACTGGGAATAATTAGTCTTTAAACAGATAACTCTAAAAATTACGTAAGCTGAACTCTCGAGCCCTGTATTATTTTCTGTTGGTCTAAGGGTTCACTTAATACCATATCTCATGTTGCGATTCTTAAATTTGCGTACGCAGTCTTTCGTACACATCTATTTTGCAGCGGGAAATCAATTTAATTTGAGCTTGTATTTTAATCTAAAAAGTCATGAGCGGTTTTTATCGACTTAATCTGTTCAAATGATTAATTATTTATTCTCCCCTGACAATGATCGTAGTACGGTACTGGAGGGGCGCTGAGGGCTGCTGGTGTCCCAGTCTCTCCCTTCTTTCGACCCATTCGTGCGATATAGCATTCATTTATTAAAATCAAATAAACTTGCATTTACTTTGAATGTTTGCTATCCCTGCGTCAGTGTCCCATATTGTTTTTGTCGGTTATGAATAGTCCCTATGTTCCAGGTGCTTCAGAATAGTTTATTCTGGTGTTTCGGAACAATTTTCAAGGGTTTGAATCAATTCCTGGTGATACAGAACGATTTGTAACGAAGTCGTTAGTTCTGTAAATATTTGAGGTACACGGAACAATTGTAAGTATCATTCGTCTTTGTCGTTTACTTATTGTACTGTATTTACTGATTTAAACTATTTTCCGTGTGTTACATCGTACCAGTCCACCGTCCGGCGGCAAGTTCGTTTTGAGAATGCTCCCAACAGTTCATTCCGGGATTATTCCGGGCGTTTCAGATTTGTGATATTTCCTACAATGAAAAATACTAGAACAAAGCACATGCTTCTGTTTTTGATTTATATACTAGGGAAAATTAATACTTTGAATATTGAATTTCAATTTGGACACTCGAACTGTATTCAATGGTGTACTGTGATTACTGAGCAATTTTAAACTATTTCATTCAAGACGAAGTTATTGAGGGGGTCATCCAGGCCCCTGCCAGGTGCCTGTCGGTCCGACGAGCATTTTTTTGTTGTTGAAAAGGACCCTTAGGTGGGGGACTGTTCGGTCCTAAAATTTTATCGCACTACGGTCACTAGATTCCTCCCTCCCAGGGGGGGGGGGGAGATAATGCGACAAAAAATTCTGAATATTTGATCCCATTTCGACCCCATATAAAAAGAAAACAAAACGGGAAATGGAAAAAATTGAAACCGAAACTTTGCTTACAGTGCTTTAAGGATTCTAAGACTGTCTTTGGTTTTGTTCTAGCATAAAAGCTCCATGAGTTCTATTCATTTGAAATATCAATAGCAATGAACTAAAAAACCAATATGTCAAATTTTTACAAAAACTAAAGCCTGAATCGAAAAAATGACTTGATGAAATTGTGTTTCATTTCAAAAGTTACATATGATAGTCAAATTTCATAAGAATCAGACAACAGATATAAAATTTCATATTTATTATTAGAAGAAAATTTTTTTTTGTTGGTAAATTACAATTAACAGTGTGAATATGAAGTTATGCATGGGGATTATCGAAATAAAATTTAAAACAACATTCAATCACATAAATTTTCCATTTCATTACACTTCAACAAAAAATTTTGTTATGGCTTCTACCAAAAACCTCTAATTTTCTAACATTCAAAAAATAGAAATCGCTGAGTTTTCATGCTAGGGAAAATGCAAAGACAGTTTTAGAATCATTGAAACATTTCTAACAGAAGTACGGTAGCAAACTTTCCAATTGAACAAATAATTTTTTCTATCAAGCTCAAAACCCAAAATTAGTGTATGTTTGAGTTAGTGATCAAATATCGCATATAGAAAACCAAAAGTTACAAATGGATAATTTGCTACCGTACTTTTGTTAAAAATGCTCCAAGGATTCTAAAACTGTCTTTGGTTTTGTTTTAGCATCAAAACTCAATGACTTCTATTCCTTTGAATTATCCAGAAATATCGATAAAAATAATCCAAAAACTCATTTTTCGTATTTTTCCAAACCTAGGGCCTAAATCGAAAAAGTTACTTCAGTAAAAAAGTTTACTTTCAACAAATACATATACTGGCCGAATTTCAAACGAATCGGACGAAAAAAGTTGAAAAAAAGATGACCCCCTTGACAGCATCGCCCATACGGACTTTTATTTTTATTTTTTCAACCTAGAGCAATGAAATTTGGTATATTGACAGAAAATGCAATTTTAAATCGTTCGTTTTCTATGGAAATATGCAATTTTCTTCAAAGAAAACGAAATATTGGTAGAAAATTCAGTTTGAGGGGGGGGTTCAAAATGCATCTCTTCCCACAGTTTTTGACCTACAGTGACGATTTTGATGTCATTAGATGCGGAATATCGTTGACATTATGGGAGGCTACACAGAGAATCTCTAAAGTCAAAATAAAAAATATTAAAAATTTCGAGGTTGCATTTTTTGGGGAGAGGGGGAAATTTTATTTGTGACGTCAAAACTTTTGTTTGCAACAAATTTTAAAATTTACTTGATGCCTTCATTATTTTCCACGCTTTTCCGCATCCAATGATACCAAAATCATTACTGTATGAGGAAAAGCATTTTGAAACCCCAAAGTCTGAGGTGTTCAGTATAGGCAAAACAAAGATATGTGAACAATTTTAATTAGAATTATTTCAAATTTTTTGGTTCAGGTTAGACCCCTTAAATTCTTATAGAGTAATACAGAGACATAGGAGATGACATAGCAATGTCTCGCGGAAAAGAAAGAGCCATGAGGGAGGTGCAGCATGCTAAAATTGTTGAAACCTTTATTGTAGCACCTTGAATGTAAATGTGTATAATACTGATAATGTTACAGTGCTCTTGTGTTAGAATGTGTTTAGACAGTACTCTACATTGAGAACTGAGCTCATGGTTCTTGTGGAACTGAGCTCATGGTTCTCGGGCTTGGCTGGAGTCCACTCCACCGCTATCCTTCGTGATGTAAACTAACTGTGTCCTGCTGTGTGTTACTGACAAGATATAAATTCCCAGTGTCATGCTTTACTTAACCAAACCTCAAAAAAATAAAAGTTCCCCCGCCCCTCCTCTACATTCTTTAAGCCCCGTAGCGGGCGAACGAGTGAACGTATGAGTCTCATTTTTTCACAGGACGTATCTGACCTCATACACTTCATATTGCAGCAAAAATGCCTGTTATTCAAATGGTCTCAACATCCTGGATCCCAATGGGGGACGCTGTCTTTAATTCATCAAAAATATCCGACATAGACACAAATGACAACCAGACACATAAACCACTAATCGATTTGTATTTGATTGGACGATGTTCGGAGCACTTAGCGCTGCCGCCAATTGGAAAGGGCAAACGAGATTCAGGAAAGATTGTTTAAATTTCTTAGTCCGTCTATGTAAGCAAATAAAATACGATTTTCCCTAACGGAAGACGGAATTGTTGCCAGTTTAAGAATTTTAGATCCCGCTGTGACTCAAGATCTTGCCAAGTCTCCGAGTTCCCTAACAAACTTGGCACTGCATTTTCCCCATATTGTACCCGAGCATCAACTAGATTATGGGGACGATAAGAAGAGACTATTTAAACAGTTCAAAAATATTATAACATTGAATAAATCTATACCTATGTTTGACATTCCTTACGTAACATCAAAGACGGCTGTGTCAACTCGAAATATTCGGAACGCTCTCTGATTTTAAGACCAGCCTTATCGTTCTACCACACTCTCCTGCATCTGTGGAAAGAACATTTTTACATGTAAATTACATCAAGACAAAAAACAAACTCACTCAAAAAGAACATTGAAGGAGATAGGTTGTTGGCGTTGTCAAATAGTGCTCAAAACTGTCACGAGTGAAAACCTATACCTAGGTTAAAGCCCATATTAGACGGTGGCGAGCAGTGTCAGTGGTGTTACGCGAGAGATGTGCTCTTTCTCCGAAGTCATGGTGGCCGCCGTCATCAGCCCACTACAATGCTATCACAAGATACGGTGTTGGCCAGCCACGGACACGGCCATGGTAGACGAAAGGAGGTAAAGTCATTTCTATGGGGACGTCAGTGCACATTCGCTAATTCGACTAGATAATGGAAAGGCTTCATTTCAGACAAGCCGCGTGACGTCACTAGGATCAGATGACGTCAGCGGCGGCAGCGTACTACGATGTAGTGTACTCTGTCCTTCCAGATGTGTGCGCACTTTGTCCGTACATGCGTTAGTACGTATGCCAGTGCAACGCCCTGGTGCGGGGTTCCGCATTGTGGATGCGTGGTCAGCAGAATCGAGAAAGTATAAATTGACGTGCGCGACTTGTAGAGTTGCATTTGGTCCGTGCTCCACCCTGTATCAACATCGCTACCAGTAAACGTCGCAGTTCACCAGCGTATCTCTACCCTTTGGCCTTCAAACTGGTGGCCAGAGAGTTGACGGACCCACGAATTTAAGAAAATATAATTGAGAAGTGAAGAATATCCAGTGACTTCAGCAAATCAACACGGCGGAGATAACGACAGAGAAATCAAGAGAACTACCGTGAAGATCGTCTGGTGACGAGAATTATTGTAACGTCTAAGAAGAGGATCTGCAGAGACAGTCAGAGCAACGAGAAATCGATTATAAGGACAGCATCTACCGACAGAGAGCTTCAGAGATCTACGGAAAGGGCGGCTACAGACCCAAAAACTACATCTATTTGGTGATTCAGCCGACTACAGCTACGATATCTTCGTGCTGCGGACGAAGCAGTAACGGTGCATCGCCTACGACGACTGCGGAGATCACGACATCGTGCGACAACTAAAACTACGATTTAAGATAAGTAAAACAGCAATTGTAAATTGTTATAATTGTTACAGTCCCGTTGCAGCCTAGATATTCATTGCGCGTGAGGCAGACGGCAGACCGCGTGCAGCAGCGGAGGTAGAATTTTTTCAAGGCCAAACAAAAGCTGCACTTGCAGTGAGTGCAAGAAGTGTATTCAATGCCCCTTGACATGAGCTGTTTTCAAGGTGTTAGGAGAGCTGTTTTTTAAAGTGAGTGGCGCTTTTTTCTCAAAGTGCTGCTATAAATGTTTCAAGTAATTTTGTATTGTTTTAGTTGCGTAAATTTACGTTTGAGCAACCGTTAAACTCAGTTGAGCAGTGATGTTATTTGTGTAATACCTAGACACCAAACTAGTAACGTAACTATGCCTGAAATTTCAGTAAACAGCGCGTTTGAAACGAGTACATGACTACCACGGTTATTTTTCTGGCGATGATATATTGGCGAAAGAGACATAAGTATCCTTAAATGCCTTCTGTAGCCTGTGCAACATGTAGGTCATGTAATGCTACCTGAAATTTGAGCGAAGAGGTCGGTTGCAAACCATGCTCCTTACAAATAATCCCTACTTGCTTGTGGTTAGGAAAGACATTGTTGGGGTAACTATATCTTGGACATTTATTGGGTCATTTAAAAAAAATCAAATTTGAGTTTTTTCGCTGGATGCGTCTGGGAGGATGTTGCAGGGGGGAAGTGCGTTCCAATTTGCCCAAAGATAATGCTGAAGACCTTTGTAAAACTCAACGTTCAAGCAGTAGCGAATAAGGAGAGAATTGTTTGCAAGAGACTCATTGCATCATGATTTCGAGGAAGTACTACTGATCAAAGGATCAATTATTGAAAGAACAATTCGCTGTATTAAGAGGACAGGAATTGATTGAAAGATGATGTACAAGTGGTATGATGCAGTAAAATGATGAAATAATGATGAAATATACTGTGGTAATTAATAAGATTCTCAGTAAATTAGATAAATAAGAGTAGGAAGAAGTAAAGATACTCTTCCAAGTGAAGTGAACAATAGTGGATGTTCTGATGAGACATACCCGATGGCATTGCTTTGAGTATGAAAGAAAAATATGTGAGATAACTAGAGAGCAAAAAGAGCAGAGAACGCGGCAGAGTTAGTGTCCGTGAGAGAATAAAAATAAAGAAGAGAAAGACTCTTCTAGTGTACGTAAATGGTAAACCCAGAGAGGTAAACCCATAGAGGTAAACCCAGAGAGGTAACCACAGAGAGGTAACCCCAGAGAGGTAAAAGATTCCGACAAGGCTGTGGATAAATCTGGTGAATGGTTTAAGGTTACCAGGTAAATTTACCAGCGAGGTCGAGTAATACTGTTGAGGAATAGTATTAAAGTAATGCGCGCAGAAAAGTGAATAAGCTTTAAGAGAAGCTGTTACCGTTGATTTTCGATGGGACTCTGACTTTAGTCCATAATTTCATGTGGTGGAAATAATACCATTGATACCATGACGGTCAGAGTTTAGCATTTTAGATTGCGGTTGTCATTGTGCTGGCGAACAGAAGTACTATACGAGAGTAATAATGAGAGGCATTAGAAGCCCAGTAATTAACCACACGTGGTGGTCTGGTAATTTGTTAAGAGTAACGAGTAATGGAGTGCAGAGTGTGCAGAGCAGCACGCATAAGTTCATGTGCAGTACGAGTGAGTAGCTTATTCTTTTTGCATTGGCTCAAGGCCGCTAGTAGCTCATGCTGTACCAACAAGGCAATGAACTCTACCAAGGCGATACAAACGCCAGACAGTGAGGCGCCGTATTTCCGGTGGTTCTGTATAGCAACAGTTGACAGCCGAGGTACGACGGCGTGGCTATGGATATGACTGGTGAATAGTCATGAATAAGATGTGTTTTGGACAATTGACGAATAATTGAATAGTGGAGACTAATTAGAAGTAATACCAAAATTTAATATATTTTTTAGCTATTTGTAAAACGAGAGTGGCTGTTTTTAATGTTTTTTGAGCACGTTTACGATCTAGTGCGTCATACAGTCATTTTGCAAGCCGACTCGAATTTCATAATCAGTAAAGTTTTATGCTATGTAACTTGAAATTAATCAGACGTAAAAGAATGCAAAATTTATCGTCAAGTCTCCCAAAGTTTCTACGGGATAATTAACAACTGATTGAACGATTAAAATTTAGAGTGTTTAACGTCAATATTGATTTTTAACTTGACAACTTTTCGTGTATGTACCGTAAAATGTATGTTCTTATATATTCAATTGTGTTTTTCTGTTATATTTGCTTATGCTTCATGTTAACCTCGAATATGCTTTAGTATTTAACTTTTTGATTACGGGATTAACGTAACGCGATATGTGAAATGTAAAGTAATCGTTTACAGTATAAAGGTTTAACAATCACAGAATAACATTTTTCGTATGTTCTTGTGTAAAAGCCGCACGTGATTGTTGGCATGTGATGCAAGAAATGACGACTTTGCACATATTTAATCTTTTTTGTCGTTCTTCGTCTGGGAACGCACTCTCATGTCTCGATGAGAATTAATATGCTGTATTCACACTTTAAATGCAGATTATAAATTCCTATCGACATCCGGCTGCTGATGCCAAGGTTTTTACACGAAGACAGTGTTTTCGAATTAAATGCCTATTCGGAATTGAGCGGACTTTTATTGAGACAACATTCATTTTCTGAGAAAACTTAAATGATTATGAGAGACCGGTTCATGCTGGACATTTAAATAATTGACTCAAGTTTAGAGAAAGTTTATTCGTCATTAACTAAATAGTAAGATTTGTTTAGGATCACTCTGACACTAAAGGTGTTTCTCATTTTACTTTATTCAATCATTCATGTACCAAATTTTGCGCTTTAGCCATGCTAATCTTCTTGTTTTCTCCAATTTCAGTTCGCACGGGTGCGAGCGGTAACACGACATCTTGTAACACGGTAACATGGTACATGTACATGGCCTCGCGTGGGCGTACGAAAGCACAGCCTGGCGCCAGAGCGCCTGTCAACAAACATATACGGCCTTGACGCCAGTTAAGCCACCGCGCGCAGTCAGGAGATTACTGAATTTCACCTTCGCGCGCAGTGATTTCAAAAGAGTAACTTACTTTGAAGATTTAATGTGGTGTGAATACTTCATACTTTACCATGGACATAGTGTTGAAAACGTGGTTTAATAAATTTAGTAACTTGAAATGTGGCAATTATGAATTCAAAATCGTTCAAGAGTTATGGGCTTTGTTCACATTTCATTACGATTGAGTTACGATTATTTGAAACGGATTAGTGAATATTCCTTTGTGTTTGCAGGGTGCGAAACCCGATTTTCATATTCATACCTGATGCTCTAAACTAGCGTGTGTTCGATTTTGTTACGTATTATCTTATATCTTACTCCACGTTCTATATAGTTATGTTAATGATGGAATTAAGTTTTACGAGTCTACGGCACTCTGTTTATTCCGATTGTTGTTTTACTAATGGTGGAAAAGTTCCGTTCTAATTTGTGCGAAGTTTGGCTATAACATTATCTAACTTCTATTCTGAAGTCTACGGAAGCGCATACGACGATTTGTAATCATTATCTAACGTCAATATTTTCTTTTTGGTGAAAACTTGAATGTTCTTTAATTTGATGTCCACCTAATTTCATTATCTTTTCTGAATCATTTTTCATTACCTACGAGGCAATAGTTTTTATTCATATAAATTTTTCCGAAATTGCCTTGCCGATGAACTCGTGTTTTGCTCGGAGTTACTCGTTCATCAGAGATGTAAGCGGATGCTTTAATATTTACTCAGGAATTATTATTAAGTTGGTATTTCCACCCTTGTGTTTTAAGAATTTCATTTTACCCATGTTCGCGAAGAAGCTCGAATCGATGCAATGTTCGGGTGTATGAGTATGATTTGTTTCATTTTGTTTTTCGATAACACATTTCATGCGAATATTTTGATGATTTAAATTTTAGAGATATTGTGTAATTATGTATTTCATGCGTGTTTATTATTATCCTTAACGAGTGTATTGTTTTTTTTTTACATTTTATGGCGAGTGTCGAGGCCAATGTACGAGGTTTCTGCGTGCCGTGTTTCATATTTATGTTTGAGTGAAAACTTCTTTAGTTGTTGTTTCAACGATGCGATTTTTTTTTCATTTATACTGAGTTACAATTTCAACTGTTTTTCACGAAAAATGTTAGAGTTAATTGTGATTTTCATGGCTGGTGTTGTTGTTAGCGTTTTTTTTTTGTTACGACGCTGGCCGATGTGCATTATTTTCGGGTTTTCTGTACCCACAACTTTTTATTTTGGATGTTGCACTATTCGTGTGACTTGAAATTTTTTTTGCATTATATACATGTGTTGAGCAGCGGCTCCTTCCATGTTTGTTTTGATATAAGAGGCGTTCGTGTTTTTCTTTGCGATGCTTTTGTCGAGTTTAACTGTACGCGTTGGTTTTTAATGTTAATGGCAGTTGTTTTGTCACGAACGGGTTATTTATACTTTTGGTTTTCAGGAGCTGGGTGCCTTTACCTAGCTGTATTGATTTTTTATTTTAAGTTCTTGCCCTTTGCTTCATTCATTTTTGTGCTGGGTGCTCAGTCCTACGATGGGGGAAGGTGTGTGTGCGCACTTTGTCCGTACATGCGTTAGTACGTATGCCAGTGCAACGCCCTGGTGCGGGGTGCCGCATTGCGGATGCGTGGTCAGCAGAATCGAGAAAGTATAAATTGATGTGCGCGACTTGTAGAGTTGCATTTGGTCCTTGCTCCACCCTGTATCAACATCGCTACCAGTAAACGTCGCAGTTCACCAGCGTATCTCTACCCTCTGGCCTTCACTCAGACGTACGATCAGAAACAGGACCGACTTCCGGTGTTGCTTCCGCACGCCGGATTTCAGAAAAATAGAATTCCGACCGCCCCCTCGCAAATCCACCAGTACTAAAAGGTTATCGATCTCCGGGTGTATCATACGGACAGCTTTTTAAATTAAAAGCTGAATTGAAACAATTGGAAAATTAGTTTCATTCAGTCATACAGGGTGTTTTAATACTTTTTTAATACTGATGAAGCCGACGATTGCGCGCCGTGTTTAATTGTAAAAAGGACAATATAAAATTCAACAAAAGGGTATCGTTTATTTGTAATAAATAGTGCGACATAAGAATTTCGCTTATAAGTTCATGAACTAAACAGCGGGAGAATTAATTTTCAAATGTATATGCGATTCCAGCATTCAAATTTTTCGAGTAATCCAACACCCTAACAAATTGCAAAATTTTTTTTCAAGCGCCATTCCAGCTTCAATACCAAAGAAACTCGAACACATTGAGTACTTGAACACACACCCGTTAAAAACTACTGCATATGTTAAAGTTACAAAACGAACAGAGGGCAGATTAGATTTGATTAGATGTTAGTTTAAGCCTCTTTATCTGCAACACAGGCGATCCAAAGATCCAAAGAGAAGAAGGATTAGATTAGATGATAGTTCTAGCCTCCCAAACCGCTAAAAGAAAGGGTTCCGAAGAGAGGAAGGCACCATTTAGTATGGAGTTGTGGGAACGCGGAATCTATCCACAATGTGCGTAGAAACAGTGAGTTTATTAAGAAGTTTATGAAATAAGATGAAATTTGAAGAAGAATGTAGTAGGTGATGAAAAACAACACAGCAGTGAACCGTAGAAAAGATGGCCCGTAACAAAATGGCAAAAAACTATTCTACTTCAACGAAATGAAGGCTCACCTAACCTTTAGCTCAAGACCACCTACATTCGCCATGGGAGTGCTAAGAACAGAGAGCATTGATTATTGATATGCGGGAAAGTTAAAATTACCCGCATTTATGATACATTGTTGTACGGATTATATAAAGAAACGATAAGATGAAGAAAATATAGGAGAATATGACATCGTTTAGCACCTCACGCCGCAAAAAAAGGAGTTTCACAAACAGGAAGAAAGAAGGCACCATTTGGCAGGGCAATAAGAGATCAGGGAATCTATGCACAAGGTGTGTTTTTGCATAAGATATTTTACATGGAAGCAGCAAGGTAGGAAGTTTATGATAAAAATTAAACGTTGAAAATGTTAAGTTGAACAGGATTGCAATGAACCGAGAAATAGTCGGTTCACACTAAGCAACATTATGTTAGATAATTAGTAGTACAAGCCTCTCTTACCAAAACAAAGTTCTACCAAATAAATGAAGGAATCATTCAATGTCAACTTGAAAGAACGGGGAATGTAAGCACAAGGTTTGTTCCCACACAAGGCTCCATGCACGTCACTAATAGCAAATAAAGATTGCAGTTCATGAAACCAGGTAATAGGTGAAGGAAAACGCCAGAAATGGTGAAAAATTTGCAGCAGTGAATCGAAATAGGATGGCCCATAATAAAACAAAAACTTACGCTCTCTCAATAAAAAAGGTAATTTCCTAATTAGAACTTAAAGTCAGGAACCAAAATTAATTTGTTATAGATTCGTTGGGAGCGCTACACGCAGGAATACTACACTCGAGAACAACAAGTCAGAAAATAACAGAGGAGCAGTACAAGACCGTCACTATACATATTACTTATTAGAATACAAAAAAAACATACAGAAAATGCGGCTGTAACACCCAGCTTAAGTAACGTACCGAGTATTTTTGTGGAGTGGGAGGTTGAGAGCGCTCTTTGCGCTAATCGATAAAATAAAGTAATGAAATAATAAATAATAATAAATAAATACTCCTCCTATAAAGACTTTATAAAATATATTCCGCGTCTACGGCTCTTAAAAAATCGTTTATATTCGGCCTTTACGGCCCTTTAAAAATCTTTTACATTCGGCCTTTACGGCTCTTTTAAAATTATTCAAATATACGTGAATGAAACCTTTAACCGTTTTTTGAACTCCTGCAAGTGCGAAAATCTTTCATTCGAAACATGATGCAAATGTCTTTATTTGAGAAACACAAATAAGTGCCAGTTTAATGCTGGTACAAAAACGGAGAGAAAAAGCATAAAAATGTATCTTATAGCTGTCTAATTGAAATTGAAATGTGTTTGTTAATTCAAGGAAGTAATAAAGATAAGAACTTTGTTGAGTGAAAACACTTGTGACAGTGTTGTGTAATAAAATATGCGTCATTATAATGTGGCAATGGTTTTGTGAGTAAGAGTTCCGGAAGTTGTTGTTACGCTCCTCTTTACAAGCTCCGTAAGCTGTCGTCACGCTCTTCTTTTACGAGCTCCAGAAGCCATTGTTACGCGCTCTTGCCTGACTTCCGGGCACGGCTGGGTTTAAGAGGAAGTCTGCAACCGGCAGAGGACAGTACACTGATACGTGCGTTCCAGAGTCTTTCCTTCGCCTGTCTTAGTAGTCTAAAGCTACTGAAACGGTAGTTTGCAGCTAGAGCTAAATAAATCTCATGTTGTGTTGAGAAAAATATACACAACAGACAGTTTATACGTACATTGGCATATCATTTTTGGATTTCATGAAATCAGGGAATAATACTATAGGTGCTTGTTGTGACAGAAATTCAAACATATCTTTTCGATCGAGCATGGAAAAAGAGAATACACTTATGAGAATTACACCTGGCTTTAAATGAGCACGCTTTAACCCACACACTACGTTTACATGACAAATGCGAGTCCATTGATAAAAGAACTTACAAGAACTTTTGTAGGTAAATGGATGAATGTAAAACGTATACGAATGTACGCATACATATATATATATATATATATATATATATATATATATACACACATGCACACAAACACCAGGATAGAATTATGAATATTATGAAAACTACAAGTTTTGTTTTCTAATTTAAATTTTTTCACTATAACGGGCATTAGTTGATAAGAGTGAGCTTCACATAAGATAGGAGTGATAAGTGAATGATAAGATAAGAATGATAAGTGATAAGATAGGAGTGAGCTTCACATATTTTTGTTCCACATTACTGTAAAAAGACGAATGAAAAATACCCTCGCTGAGCATAGATCTTTGAAAACAAATTTATTACCATCCATGCGATGAGCAAGCTCTGAAACTCGTTGTGCAGGCTTGTGTACTTGTTTCTTGATGTGCGCGTTGTGCTATGTTTAGTAAAACTTGTTTTTGACTAACCTTGTTGCACTATCTATTCAAGTAACGTTTCGGGACATAATTCTTTTAGAAAGATTATAACACTTAGTAAAATAATGGTCTTTAATAAATATGATGTCATTTGTAGGGGTCTTTTTCAACTAAGAACTTGATGTTAACTTTCTATTTCTGCAGTAACGCTCTAAAAAACCTAATAAACTACTTCAAACATTAGATTTTAAATTTTAAACATCATAAATCTATACTGGTAAGTCGGTTCAGGAATGCTCCTAGCATTTTTGCACTAAAACACAGCAATTCATAAAAATCTATGTTTCTGCCCAATTATAAAATGCAACGTTTCGACGCATCAAACATCATCCTGAGGCTGGAAAAAAATACAGAATAATTTTCAGTCACATTGGATAAAACGCAAAAACTAGCACTTAGGTAATATAAACTAG
Organism: Morinoia aosen; assembly: GCA_030386875.1. Lineage (NCBI taxonomy): Eukaryota > Metazoa > Arthropoda > Malacostraca > Amphipoda > Talitridae > Morinoia > Morinoia aosen. Next base: position 6,417,600 of record CM059569.1, read on the forward strand.
ATATGTAGATCACAAAAGACGAAGCGACTATACAAAATAATTTTTTTGTCACAGAAATAGTAGTAAGACCAGATATATTGTACAAAAACTTCGATGTTCACCACACGAGAGACAAGAGCAAAACGGTCGAGCAGCTTTTCATACCTAGCAAGCTGAAATTCTGCTAAACAGTTTGAAAGCGAAAAAATCGTTAGTGTTTTCTTTAATGGAAGGTTTAAGCTCATGAGTGTGTAATGCTTCAGTTATATGAATATGATTTTTTTAAAAAAACATTTTAAAGAATTTTGGAGTTGGGAACAGATCTTCGTGCTGTGTTCTCCCTCAGGCTGCTTTACACTCCCGGCAGACTTGTGAATATCTATAGACTTGTGAATATCGCTAGACTTGTGAAATATCTTTGCCCGAAGTGAGTGGCAAGGTACAAACGAACAAACGAACCCGGCAAGGTAAGGAAAACACAACTGGAATAAGCGCCGTATTATTGTGAAGATCGCCGACAATGATGGCCCAAGAGAATATTACAGTCGAGTAATACAGCAACCGAGGACGTCTTGGCGGGCCGACGGTTGTCGGGGAGGCGCAGCGTGGTTGGAGGACGAGAGCAAACCGGTGAGGCTGCTGCTGACTGAGTGTCTCTGACCAAGGAGTACCAGAGACGCTAGCAGGGAACTGGCGCGTCTAGGAAGCAACGAGGCGTGGCGGCTGGCAGTCGAGGCGGCGTTGAAGGCAACGGAGGAGGTGCTGGCGGAGAGTCGAGACTTAGGTGTGAATATGAGGGACGCTGAGAGTGTACTGAGGCAGCGTCGTCGTCGTCGTCGATGCTTATAGACAAGACGGAAAGAGAGTTTGACGCCGAGTGTGTCGGGAAAAGAAGAGATGAAACGGAAAAGGATAGATAGGAAACTGATAGAGATGCGCTTTGCGCATATGATGGTAGTGTTGGAGGGTTTTTTTGTAGGTAGTTTAAGGGTGGTAGAAGTTAATTACCCGTCAGGGCTTTGTATGGTTGGGTCTTTAGTTAGTAAGCATCTTTAGTACTGGACGTTGGTGAGTATGCTTGCCGTAGTGGTTAATTCTCCCCTAGCACAAAACATTCGCAGGAGTCTGTTGTAGAGTAGTGTCGTTGGTGTCGTGTTAAGTGTATTTTGGTCTCGGTTGGGGTGCGAGTGTTTTCATTTTTGAGCTCTGGAATTGTTTGTGGGGTATTTGCAGAGTGTCTTGCGGGAACGTGAGTTGTAAGTAAAGTTGTGGGTGCATGTCGTGAATATTTTGCCAGATTCTTTTTGGGTGTTTGTGGAGTGTTATGTTGATTGGTTGGAAGTTTGCTCGGCGATGTAGTTCTGCAGAGGTGGAGAAATCTTGCCATTCTGAATTTGTTATGTATCTCGTGGCTCAGTTTTGTACACGCTGGGGTGTTGAGATAGATGTTGGTGGAAGTGTGTGTAGGGGAATGGCTCGGTAGATGAGAGTAGATCTGACTCGAGCGATATAGAGTTGGCGTTTTACTTCTAGGTTCAGGTGTTTGAATCGGTAAAGGCGTGCGAGGTTTTGGTGTGCTATTGCTGCTCGTTGTCTGGTGTGGGGTGCATATCCGGTTGTGCTGATTGTGAGTCCCAGAACTTTGCCTGAGTTTGTGTAAGGGTGTGGGGTGTTGTTGATGTGCACTGTTGGGTGTTTGCGGCGGCTGATTGCATTTATTTTGAATTTGTTTGTATTGGTTTGTATTTTCCATTTTCGTTCGTAATCTTTGATTTGGGCAATGGCTCGTGTTGTTAGAATAGCTTCCATATTATATGGATGGTTGGCGGATATAATTTGTGTGATGTCGTCTGCAAAAGCTATGTAGTTAGTGTTGGGATATAGGTGGGGGAAGGTCGTGTGTGAAGTAATTGTACAGTGTTGGGGAGAGAACTGCTCCTTGGGGGACTCCTGACTTGATGGAGAAGGGTGGACCAGTGTAGTTTGTGATTCGTATGGCTGCGGTGCGGTTAGTGATGAAGCTATACAGGATTTTTGTGAATAAAGGGTGTATTTGTAGCTGTGACAGTTTGAATTTGAGTCCTGTGTGCCAAAATTTGTCGAAGGCCTTGCTTACCTCTCGTAGAATGATGTCTGTTTTGTTCATTTGTGTTTGTTTAATGTGGAGAGTCTCGTGTAGTGTGACAAGTGCGGTGTGTGTATTTCTTCCGTGCGGAATCCGTGTTGACAGCTGTTGTAGATGTTGTTGATGGTTAGATGGTCTGTTAGCCGGTAGGTTAATATCTTGTCGAGGAGCTTAGCGTGGGTGTCTAGTAGGGAGATGGGGTGGTAATTTTGCACCTCGTGTTGGGAGGTGGAGGGCTTCAGTAAAAAGATCATTATTGTGTGTTTCAGCTTGTTTGGGAAATAACCCGCTGAGAGGGCGTTGTTATATATGTACAGAAGGTACTGGAGCATGTTTTGCGGTGTTTAAGGTGGTGTGTGGTTTTTTTAGTTGGTCCTGGAGCTTTTTGGGAAAACGTCCGAAGTGCGTTTTTGAGTTCTTCGATTGTGATTGCTGGGTAGTGGAAATTGTGAAGGCGGGAAGTGTCTCCTGTCTCGTGTGGTTCGTTTTGGGGAGCGATGTCGTTCATTTGTGTTTCTATGGTGTGTATGTGTTCAGTGTCGAAATCGTTGTTGGGGTCATCAATACCTGAGTATATGTTTGACCAGTGTTGTCGGAGCAAAGGCTCCTTTGATTGTGGTGAATGGTAAACGATGCCGCCTTCTTTAATGTAGGGGGTGCTTTGTTTTTTATTGTTGCCTGACATAAGTTAGATGGCGGACCAGAATTGTTTGGGATTGTCCATCTTTTTGATGTTAACGATAGTGTTGTTCCATGTCACCGAGTAGATAGGTTGATATGCAGTTTTTATCTATTGTCTGAGGCTGAGGAGTTCTCTGTATAGGTGGGGTGAGTGGCCGTGTCGTTGGAGATAGTCGCGGATGTGATTGTGTCTTGTTTGAAGGACGAGTATAGCATGAGTGGGTTTGATGCCTGGGGTGGTTCTGTGTGTGATAGTTGGAATAGATTGATTGGAGGCTTCGTTGATGTGGGATTCCCATGCGATTAGGTGATTGTCTATGTCCTCTAGTGTAGGGCTTAAGTCTTGCGGTATTGTGTGTTCGGCGAAAAGATTGCGGTATAGTTCCCAGTTTGCATTGTGGAAGGAGGGTCGTGGGCGGATGGGAATTTGTATAGGGTTGGCTGATATTGTAGCTATGATGGGGATGTGGTCGGAAGGTGTTAGTGGACCTGGTTCGAGTATGATGTTGTGGAATGTTTGCGAGTTTGTTAGTACGATATCTGGACTAGTGGAAGCACGGTGGGTGATTATTGTGGGAAATTAGGGCCGATGTGGAGACATTTGTTCTTGTTTATTAGTGAGTGGATTTGTCTCCCCTTCCTGTTTGCGTATGTATAACCGAAGGTGGGGTGTGTGGCATTCATGTCGGCTAGGAGGAAAGTTGGGTGTTTCCGGTTAAAAAGAGTGTGCATGTCAATGTAGTTGATGTAATCGATGCGTGGAGGTATGAAGGTTGTGGCAAGTGTGATTGGGCCTAGTGGTGTTTCTACTGTGATGGCCAACATATCTGTGTGGAAGTTATCGTGCAGCTTGAATGGGAGATCTTTTCAAATTGTTATCGCTACTCCAGCGTGATTTTCATTTGCTTTGTTTGTTGTATATGTATTTTAGTTCCAAATTTTGATGGGGGTGTCGTTTTGCATGCAGTGCGAGTTTAGTAGAATTATGTGTGGATTGTATTGACGATAGATGTTGCATAATGCGATTTTGTTATTTTGCCTGTGTTGGACGTTGTGTTGGATGACGGTTAGTGTTTTGTTCATATTGTGTGTATCCATTATGTAGTCGAGTGTTTGGGTTTCTTGTGGGGGGCGTTTAAGTTTTGAGCATGTGTGCATCATGACGAATTGATCGTGTGGGATTGTGGCTATGGGCGCGTCTTCGAGGTCGTAGTGGTAGTCAACGATTTTTTTTCCAGATGATGTCCGGGTTTGGATGTGCGACAGCGATTTTGAGCCCAGCGGGGGTTTGCGGTTAGTTCATCTACTATCTGTTCAATGGTGGGTTTGCTTGGAATTTGCTGTGAGTTCGTGTCGCTACGGAAGAGTGTAACCTGGATTGCGTCATCGTGTGCAGGGGATTCTTCTGATGAGGGTTGTCTTTTTTTCTTCCGTTGTTTGGTTTACTTCTTCGTGGACTGCGTTCTCCAATTTTACGTCAAGTTGTCGTCGCTGGTTTCGTCCTGGGTTGAGTTCTCTTCTGATGAGTGGTGGCTTGTGTCCATTTCGTCTTCGTTGGGGTCGGTACTTGCTTGTTTGACGGGTGCTTCCGTTGTGTTTGCTTGGAGTTGTTTGTTGGGTTCGAAGAACATGTTGAAGATTTTTTGTGAATCGCGGTCGGGGAACTTGGTATCCACGTCGTAGTTGTCTTTGAGGGATTTGGATAAGATTGATCCGAAATCTTCATTTTCGGTGAAGTTTGCAATGTGGGCTTCAATGATGATAGCGGCCAATTTTATGGGTACCTGACTGCTGAGTGTGAGTGCGTGCTCCGTTTTTGCTCTTTGTTGGATGGCCGTTTTTGCAATTCCAATGTATGTGCTTTTCGTTTGGTCTGTTTCTTGTTTTTGGAGTTCAGCGTTCTTCTTGCGGATAGCATCTTTCCTGTAGGGGCAAGAGGCTGCAAGGGTGCGGTGGTTTCCTCGGTAGTTGAGGCACTTCTTGTACGTTGAGTCGCACTGTTGGTAGGTGTGGTCGCGTGCAGCGCATTCAGAGCAGTTTGGTGTCTTGACAGTGCATTGATGTGAAGAGTGGTCCTCAAATTTGTAGCATTTGAAACAGATCCGTAGGTGAGTGTATTTTTCAAGTTTCATTTGCGATGGGGTGATCTTTGTGTTGAACATGAGGAGCCTCTTCTGGAGAGCGCGCTGCGTCATGGCAGTGTCGTTAAAGGTTACTTTGATGACGTGTGTGTAGTGTTTGATTTTGTTGATTTCCAGGAATTTTGCCCATGGTTGCAGTCGTGTTATTTCTGGCTCTATTTCTTTTGGTTGGAGTTGGCCTATGCTGCTGTCCAGTTGTCTTAAAAAGATGGTTCTTTTGGCTCGAAGATCTGGGGGAATGATGGGTATCAGATTTATTTTACGAAAGTGTGTGGTGGCTCTTTCCGAGGTCAGTTTATCAATGGCAGTAATGTCATCAGTTATGACTTAGAATCTGCTTGAGTTGCTGGTGAGTCGTATGAGAGGGGCTTCTAGGTGTTTGAATGTAGTTTCAAAGACTTGTCGGTCTGTATGTTGGCTGACGTCGATCTTGCGGAACTGGACTTTGTAGGTAGTGTTGTATTTCTTGGCAGGCTGTGTTGGGATGGTTGTGGTAGTTTTCTTGGTCGTTCGTGGTTGGGTGTTATTGCCAGAGGTTACGCTGGTGCGTGTGTTGTTTGGTTGCATAGTGTTTGGTCTTGTTTGAGGAGAGGTTGGTAGTAGGCCGCGGGAAAACTGGCTCCAGCCAGCTCTCCCCGAACCTCGTCTTCCTTGATGGGGAAGCATGATGGTGGGGGTGTTAATCCTATTTGTTGGTGTATAGTGTCTCAGGCGTCGGGTTTGTCCGGAAGGCGGCTGGTGCCCTTCTTGTACCCGCTCCCCCCCTACTATAATGGGGTTTGCCCAGGTGGACTGGGGCCTTTCGGTACACCAGGCTCAACTACCTTCCTGCGACGCTCAGCGATCGGTATACGTAAGAGCGAAATAAGAGAAAGCTACTCACACCCGGTTGGGAGGCAAGGGCTCGGCAAGCGAGGTATGGAGTCGGCTGCTGATGTGAAATCTTGGTAGTGAGAAGGTCGTTGCTGAAGATTATATGCTTCTTAGACGGTTTTCACTGAACTCCTGAGGCTGCGCTTACCGCGCGGCTGTGTATATAGGCCATGGTTGAGCCTCACTGTGGCGTCCAGGTCTCTGATTGGTCGAGACGGTGGCCGCTTATCGCCATCTAGGTTTGTGCTAAACTTACGGAGGTTTCTATCGACGTTGCCTGACTTTTCGAGGCAGGCTGCTTATAAAGCTTGGTCCGGCACCCCAGCGCCAAACTTGAGCTCTGATTATTAGTCGTTTAGTACTCGCGCTTCGAGGCTGTGAGGTGGCGCTTTTAAGCTTGCGTGGTGGTATGTGGGCATAGCTAGTTCATACCACCACATCTTCATTGGATGGCTCGCAACTATGGTCAACACGGAAATGAATGAAGATGGAACCTTGATATTTATGAGCTGTTAATCTTTGCTTCAGGGTCATTCTGGTCATGCCAATGTAACGTTTATCAAGAGACTTACATTCTCTTCGGTTACTTTCAAATTGATAGATCACGCTGGCCTTGTCCAGATCGTTGACCCCAGATGCAGACATTATTTTTTACTTATTGGTCACTGATTTTACGATTTTTATAATACACACAAACTTCAAAGAAGTTCCTGGATTTATTGGCTTAACAAAGGTTTTAACAATGTTTTTAAAGACCCGTTCGTCAATTTTGTAATTATTATGCATTTGACTTTCGTAGAAAATATTGATACCGTTTGCATTCACTGAATTATTGTCACTGCTCATGATTCGGATCAAAAATTTATCAGTACTTTTATCAATCAAGGTATTAGGAAAGTTGTTATTTACAGGTAAACGTTTATTTCGAAGCATTTCAGAATGAAAGTTTTCCCAATTACTGCAAACTTTATGAGCTCTATTTATCAAGGTATGGATAACGCTTTTATAGATCTGCGGAGCTTCACAATCGTAATTAATAGTTTCACCAGAATGGGAAGGTTTGACATAAACGGATCTATGGAATGTACTGTTAGAAGCTTCAACCAAAACATCCAAAAATGAAAGCTTACCGTGTTAACCAAACTCATACGTGAAATTTAAAGCAGATTTTTCAACAAAAAACAAATGAACTCCTTAACGTTTCCAGATGTTCAAGGTCTTAATATTGTACTTCAACAAAAATGTCATCCACATATTTACAGTAAAAGCTCGGTTTTGCATTCATCCTATTTAACACCAAGTTTTCAACATATGACATAAAAGTTAGCAAAAGTAGGTCCTAAGGGATACCCATGGCAAATGAAATGTTTTGAAATGAAATGTGTTTGTGAAAAATGCTAGGAGCATTCCTGAACCGACTTATACTTACCGGCTAACCATTTTTGAGATCCGATCTAAGGCCCTTCAAAAGAACTTGTGAATTACCCGGACAAATATGGTAATTTCTAAACTATAGTACGTACAATCTTAAAATTAGTAACAAATTAACTCTTGTGATGAGAACAACATTTTTATGAACTTAATAATTTTTTACGCCCCCGTGGGAGGCAAAAAGCGAGGCTCTCGTGGCCCTCAATAGTCGGCCAATTTTCTCTATAAGGCTCATTTGGGGCGCATTGTAATTCCTAAACTATTGCACCTACAAACTTAAAATTACTTTCAATTGAAACATCAATTTATTCTCCATGCCGTAGTGTAAAATAAAACTCTCATACGTTTCCTGGGGAGGCATCGATAGAGGTTCACCTACCCCCTCAATGATTGGCCGATTTTCTCCATGAGGCTCATTTGGGGCGCATTCTAATTTCTAAAGTATTGCACCCTCAAACCAAATTAGTTTCAATTTAAATATCAATTCATTCTCCACTCCGGAGTGTATAATAAAACTCTCACGCTCTTCTTAGGGGGGTGACAGAGAGCCAGATTCTCCTACCCCCTCAATGGTAGGCCGTTTTTCTCGATTAACCTCATTTTGCGCCATCATTAATTTTTAAACTATTGCACCCACAAACTTCAAATTAGTTTCAATTTAAATAACAATTCTTTCTTCACTCCCGAGTGTATAGTAAAACTCTCATACTCTTCCTGGTGGGATGACAGAGAGCAAGGTTCTTCTACCCCCATTAGCCGCGCTGGCGATGCACTACTCAACTGCATTTGCATTTGTCTCCTCTTATTCTGATATTTTTTAAACTTCTCGCGTTTCGTTTTCTTCGAAACCCAGGGACTACTGTTGGAAATCTCAGTTAAGCCAAATGACTCACAATTACTATGTTTTCTCATCAAAGATTCCTTATCCTCGTTTTTGCCTTTCCTTTTTTCTTTCTCTACTTTCTCTATACGCTACTTCATTATGCCTATTACAAACTCATCTTATTACTTTAACGATACAATGATTCACATACTTAGCTTTTCTGCATCCAAAATATGGGAGCACTTATGGATAAAGTGTCCACAGTTTTCCCCTTTTTTTTCCTTAACCTTCTCATACAATGTTCTTGTTAGACGTGTCGGGCAACTTTCACTTTCTCACGCTCGTGAGTGTATTATCACATTACTATTTTCGGTAGTTAACTTTTTGCACTGTTCCAGCTATGGTGCAAATTTTATGGTTACTACTATACAACAATCCTCATGTCCCTATCTCCAGTGAACTCTCTGGTGCCAGCATTTTCAGCGTAGCTAGTAAATTTCTTTAATTTGTCTAATGATAAAACATTTTATTCCCTTCGTGCTCATTATTTTGGTAAACTAGTCGATACCTAAGAACGGAAAAAAATATTATGAATGTCGACCGCATAATATTAGACGCAAAATAATTTAAATCTGTTCAATTTACTCATAACATTAAATCCTTCAATCTCCAGTTCCTGTGTTGGTTTGCTCATATTCCAATACAAGTGCACACTAACGAGAGTGTTTTTAACTATGCGTTACGAGAATCATTTTTTTTAGTGACTTATATTCATTACTGAGTTATTATGCAATATTATTATATATATTACTGAGTGCTAGAGTGCGCTCAGCGCATACTAGCACTGAACTTTCAGATAAAAAAATATAAATTTCCGCCATTAAAATTACCGGCCAGCCATTTTTGAGATCCGATCTAAGACCCTTCTAAGAAACCTCTGAAACACCAGGACAAATAGGGTAATTTCTAAATTATATGACGTACAACCTTGAAATTGGTACCAAATTAATTGTCGTAACGAGTACAAAATTTTCATGTACTTAAAATTTTTTTTGCGACCTCGTAGGGGCAGGGAGCGAGGCTCTCGTGGCCCTCAATAGTCGGCTGATTTTCTTTATGAGGCTCATTTGGGGCGCATTGTATATTCCTAAACTATTGAACCTAAAAATTTGAAGTTTCTGTCAGTTTAAAGATCAATTCATTATCCATGCCGGAGTGTAAAATAAAACTCTCATACGTTTCCTGGGGAGGCATGGATAGAGGTTCCCGATTTTCCGATAATGGTACGCCGATTGGATAATGGTTCCCGACAATGGTAGGCCGATTTTCTCGATTAACCTCATTTCGTGTCAACATTTAATTTTTAAACTATTGCACCTACGAACTTCAAATAGCACGGGTCTTTGACGAAATTATAATTTCTTCACTATCCGAGACGAGTTTATCGCGTGTCTTTTTTGATATCTGACGCTCGTTCTCCGAAGCCCGTCGTTGTAACTGTTTAGAGTTCAGTTGTCTTCTTGTGTAGTGAGTAGGCTGTATTTCCAGCCCCACTATAAAGGGTGTTGGTGGAACTCTTGATACAAACTTCGGCTACTAGTAGAAAATACAAATTTAAACACTTTTTCATTAGTGAAAAATATCGAAAAACGCTTAGTTTTTTAATTATTGGGCTTAGCAGTTTTTAATGCTGCGCTTCAAGAACTCACGGCGATCCTAGTTAACCACATGCACTAAAATAAAAAAATAATAACACACGAGGGTAATCAAAAACGCTAAATAACATGAGGTACTTTAATAAATAATAGAAAGAAACGCACCAAAGTACGTGTTCAAAATTTCGACCATTAACATCGATACATGCACGACACCTTCGTCGAAGCGAGTTGCGTACGTTGCCTAACATTCCTGGGTTGTCAGCGATATCTCCAGCAGCGATTGCAATTCGAGCGACAATGTCTTCTTCCGACTCCACAGGTGTCGCATAAATTAGAGATTTCAAGTGCCCCATAAGAAAAAATCTAACGGACTCAAATCAGGTGATCTCGGGGGCCTGGACACATCACCACCACGACCAATCCATCGATTTGGAAATTGTTGGTCAAGAAATCGTCGCACATATAAAGCATAATGTGCCGGAGCTCCATCCTGTTGAAACCAAAGTCGTCTACGAATACCCAACGGCACATTTTCCAATAAACCAGGAAGGACTTCTTCAAGAAAGATCTTGTACACATCTCCAGTAAGACGCTCTGGCAGAATGTATGGACCAATGAGTTGATTGTGCACGATACCTGCCCAAACATTGACAGTGTAGCGATGTTGGTGATAACGTTCATGGATGACATGAGGGTTGTTCTGCTGCCATGAGTGAAAGCTATGATAATCAAAAATTCCATCTCGGCTGAAGGTTGCTGAAGACCCTGGACTCTTTGGAAGTGATACGGATGATAATTAGTCTGGTTTAAAACATGCCACACTATACAATGGTCACGAATACCCAAAGATGCTGCTGCGGCACGAGTGCTAGCACGCGGGTTCCTACGGAAATGTTCCAACACTTCTTGCTCTTGATGATAATTTATTGGGCGACTAACTTCTACTCTGTTTACACTAAAACTGCCGGTTCCCGTCAATCTTCGGTGCAATGCAGTGAATAATCGATGATCAGGGACTTCTCGATTAGGGTAACGTTCGTGATAGATTCTCGCGGCACGTCTTGCATTACCATTATCAGCACCATAAGTGAAATGCATGTCTGCCATTTGTGCATTTGTAAGGCGATACATCTTACCACTTCAGTGCCACGGTGCTAACTGACAAAAGATACACATACGCTTCTCACCAGGGGTCGCTAACGTTGACTAGGAATTTCTAGAAATTTCCTGAACCTGTGAATTAATGCTTTAAACTGTAAGTAAAACGTGTTCGATTCTGCCAAAACTTGTTCATTCTAATTTCCCATATTGCCCTTATTCCTGTCTGTTGCGAAATCGCTGTTGTGTTCTTGTAGCGTAGCATTACAAACTTCTAAGCCCAATAATTAAAAAACTAAGCGTTTCTCGATATTTTTTCACTGATGAAAAAGTGTTTAAATTTGTATTTTCTACTAGTAGCCGAAGTTTGTACCAAGAGTTCCACCAGCACCCTGTATAGGCCAACTGTTAAAAATCAGCTGGCCGTAATAGTGAGGCTAAAATTTGGGCCGCACTATGCCTTTATTGTAACAAACAAAGTAGATTCATTCCATGCTTGAGAATATAAAGTTGCAACCGTCTATGACTCCACAGTTCCTGCCACGTAAACATGTTTGGTTACAAATTACGCCATATTTATTAAGGGTGAGTATTTTATGAAATTTGGCAATCTTTCAAAAACAATTATGCCACAAAGCGCTACTAGAAAAAATAGAGACAAGGTTAACCCAAAATGGGTTATACTAAACATCGTACAACGCGCACATCAAGAAACAAGTACACATTTAAGCCTTCGCGATGAATTTCAGTGCTTGCTCATTTTATAGATGGTAATAAAATTTGTTTCCAAAAACCTAAGCTTAGCTTGGATATTTTTCATGCTTCTATTTTCAGTCATGTGAAACAGAAATATGTGAAGCTCACTGGGGTAGCAATAATTCTCGTTTGAAGCAATAAGCATGTGTAATCTGGCTAGTGATGTATGTAGTTAGTGCTTATTAAAGGTCCAGTGCTAAATATTATCGAAGCATTAATCTTCATGACTCTAGGATTTAGTTTCATCCACCAATAATCATATATAATTACACAAGTACAGAAAATAGGATAATAATGGTAATGATGCAAATAACCGTCGCCCTGCTTCATTGAACTGACGTCTTCGCTGCTGTTAATAGTCGACAGATACAACTAAAATATAAATTATAATGACTTAGGGAATGTAAAAGTAAGTTAATTTCTAATCTTATAACAGGCTTTTCATGAAAATCAAGCTACAGTTTCAGAGCAAAAACTCTTTCATCCTCTCAGTATTCTCATTCACAACAGACAGATGGGTACATGGGATAAAATAGAGGCACCTTTATAAATTGATTTTACGAGTAACAAATAGCTAAAAAGATTGTACGCTTAGGTGAGATATGAACCTAATCACGGTTTCATAATCAACTGCACTTAGCAGGCTAAGGAACCGAGATTTGTGATCTGAAGTGAAACATTTTCCTTTTCCTTACATTTTCTAGCAGTTTCGGTTTTATATATGCTCGGGGAGCGGTTTGTGTTCACGAGACACTGATGGATTAACTTGCAACTCAAGACATTTGAAATTCCTTCGCCATGAATATAAATTACGATTCATAATTTGACTAATCTAGCTCATTTGAAGGAATCTCATAAGTAAGTTACACTAACCGCATGAAATAACCTACACTATTCGAGAGATCCAAGTTATTTTTCTAGGCTAATTGTTCGACAGGTAATAAAGTCCGGTCCTTACAGTCCAATTGTTTTCCCCTCTTTTATCGGTAATTTTTTCGCTTTTTTCAACGAAGGGAAGGGGATTATACACTCTTCTTCAAGACAATATTTGATATGGGAACGCATTTCCTCCTTCACATAAGTGATGAGGCACGGGTTTTCTCCATTTACCACGGACGTCAAAAATGCCAGTGAGAATGGACCGCAACTCGCTCCATCCATTTGGTGTTGTACTCCTAGACATTCAATGAGAATTTGTCTTATGTTCTTCACGTTCGCGTATAATTTTTCCAAGTACTTTATCACATCAAGACTTGGCGCACAATTCAAAGAGTACAGGTACTGGACGCGCGCTACGCCTTCTTCAGCTCGGTCGCGACACAATGCATGCGTTAGTCAAGACGATCCAATGACTCCCGGTGTCACTAGCTTTTTGAGACCTTTTCAACTGGCCTTTACCTCACATTGCAAATACAAGGTATTTTAATATTTGCACAAACACCTCTGTGTGACAACCCAGAGGCTTCGGTTCGAAAACCTCCAGGGTGGAGTGAATTCTTTATTGTTGGTTCTCCCTGGGAATAGGAGTACAAAAGGCATCAATCTCGTCACTGGAAACCAACTCGTTGCTTGAATGATATTTTGTTTGTTTTGAGTTGTCAGGTTCAAATCTTTCAGCCAGATTTTCTTGCTTGATGTGCTTCTGTCTTCCGATTCACAAGTCCCGACACATATGAGGTCTTTTGTATTTCTTTCGTGTTTATTTTCCGGATAGGATTCAGACTTAATGTTAGATGTTTTTTCCCTTTTATTCGCATCAGGACGCTCGGAGATGACATCAACTGCAATGATTCCCTGCTGAGTGCTAAGACAGGTATCAGACCCTTGTTTTTCTGTAATGCATTTACTTCGGTTATCAAGAGAGAACACAGGGGTCAGGTTTTTTACAATGTTTTCGTGTTGTATGTCATTGGAGAATTTCGCTTTTTTTGCAACATTCTTTTTGGGAGACATCGAATGGGTTCTAACACGAATTTTTCCAGTTAAAAAATTGAATTGGACACTTTTCAATTTCGTTTCGCTCGTATTAGCACCATCTTGGGATCGACCATGCAAAATTTTATTAAATTTAGCTAGAGCTTTCTCAGTGGAAGATTGTGTCCTAGATCCCCGTCCCGACCAGCGCTCTACATACTCGTCTTCGCCTTCATTCACCGCCTTCTTCTTGTGTTTCATGTAATCGAGTAATGCTTCTTTCGCTCTACCCTTCGCTTGTGTATACATAGTACGACTGAACTCTGCTGGTGAAGTTCGAACAAAAAGTAAAAAAGAGAAATGTTCCCATCAGCCATTGCCCAACCTGTCTGGCCTTCAGTGTCGCCTTTAGTACCACTACATTGAACATAACTATAAAATAAATGTTATTACGTTTGATGTCATCGCATATGTGAAATGTAACAAATACACCTTTTTCACTCCAAATTAATTCAGGTCAACTTCAAGTTAATCAAAATTGAGTTCAATTTAATCCAATTCAAGTTCATATTAATCCAAGTCTAGTTCATTTTAATCCATCACAAGTTCAAATTAGTTCACGTCAAAGTCTCATGGGTAATAAAGTTGAATTTCACGCATATAAATCTCTATTTTGGTGTAAATAAATCCTCGATACTACTATGTGTAACAAGAAATTACTTTTTGAACATAAATTTTTGAATGGATGCATACTGCCATTAATGAGGAAATTTTAAACAACTGTAATGAGTAGGCCTAGTATGATACGAAGTTTTTATAATTGACTTGTATCTATCCCGTCGCTCAAATATATGAATCGCATTAGATCTGCCTCTTGATGCTGGATACGTTGTCCATTTTGAGAAAGTTTTTCTTTAATAAATTGCAGTACGGGTGGAAATTTTATGTATTCCTTTGTGAAATGAAAAACGATTGTTTTGCTCATCACATCCAATAAGTACATACATAACACAAAAAAGGATGAAATTAAAGCGGCTATGTCAATTCTGAACTCAACTTGGGGTTGGATCAATTTGAACTTGACTTGAATTAAATTCATCTCGACTGGAGTTAAATTGAACTTCACTTGGATTAATTTTAAGTAAAAAAGGTGCATATTGACGGATGATTTCGTTTGAGCATGTTTGCCCCTCGTTCCTCATTTTGATAACGATTATTTCACTTAGTTGAAATATTTTGATAATATGTCTTGTAAGTGCAATAGTTTAGAAATTATTGTGGGCAAAAGATGAGGTTAATCTAGAAAATCGGCAGACCATTGTGGGGCCACGAGAGCCTCGCTCCCTGCCCCCCCACTCACTGGGGCGTAAAAATTTTTTCATGTACATAAAAATGTTGTACTCGTCACGAAATTTATTTGGTACCATTTTCAAGATTGTACGTCTTATAATTTAGAAATTTTCCTATTTGTCCTGGTTATTCAGAGGTGTTTCGACGGGTCTTAGATCGAATCTCAAAAATGGCTAGCCAGTACCGGCTAGCCTTTACCGGCTAGCCATTTTTGAGAACCTTTCAACAGCGGAAATTTATATTTTTTTTCTTTCAAAGTTCAGTGCTAGTGTGGGCTGAGTGCACACTAGCACTCATCCTCATAATATTATTATAGCACTCATAATATTGTTATATAATAACTCAGTGTCTGGCAGCGCAAGTGGTGTCGCAGTTTGTGTTAGTTACCCCTAATCTTAGACATTTTCTTTATGTTTTCTGGTGCCTCTACTCGGCCTTGCGTTTTGTGTCTGCGACCTATGAAACGTCTGCGTATATACTTTAGTTAGCCCTTAAGTTTAATTTGTATTGTATTTCAATATTGCCTATTATTTTGATTTCCTAGCTGAATAGCCCTAATATTTTCAATTTAATTTTGCGTGTTGTGCCATGTTATGCAGTAGCTCATGTTTGTACACACTATTCTTACAAAAATAAATAAATCATTGTCTTTGCCAAAATGTTGTGTATGTATGAGGCACTGCAAAGAGATTCCGCAGTCATAATTCACATCCTAAGGTCAAAAGAGCTTCCTTTCTCCTTTTTGATACAGGCTTTAGCCTAATACGACACCTCGCCTAAAAAGAGGCTTAAGGAATCACCTCGGGAGGACAAACTATTCCGCATAGTTTGTCGAAAAGGAAGACGCTTTCGCAGTTTGGCGAATCAGGGAATTTCCTAAGGAGCCCTACCGGAGTGATTACGGCGAAGACAGTTGCTCGTCTTCCTAACGGTACCGCCGTAGTTCAGCACAAACAGAATTCACTTCTATTGCCCTAGCGGACTATATACGGCGTGGGCGGTACCCACACAAAAATAACTCGTGGTACCGCCGTAGTTCGGCACAAACAGAATTTACTTCTGTTGCCCTAGCGGACTAATTACGTCGTAGGCGTTACCAACACAAACCACAGGAAGGGCAGCTGCGAGGAAAATTTAGCGCCACCAGAAAAAGGTAGCTGCACAGAAGACAGCCCCTTTTTTCCACGAACCCTCACGTCGACCGCCTGGCGGTATCGACACTCAGTAATATATATATAAGTAACTAAAAAACATAATCCTCGTAGGGCATACATGAAAAACACTCTCGTTAGTGCGCACTTGTATTGGAATATGAGCAAACCAACACAAGAACTGATGATTGGAGGATTTAACGTTAAAAGTAAGTTGGACAGATTTAAATTATTTTGAGTGTAAGATTATGAGGTCGACATTCAGAATAATTTTTTTTCGTTATAAAGAACCGACTAGTTTACCAAAATAATGAGCTCGAAGTGAATAAAATGTTTTATCATAAGACAAATTTAAAATAATTACTAACTACGTTGATAGTACTGGCACAATCGAGTTAACTGGGGCTAGAGACGTGAGGATTGTTGTACAATGGTAATCATAAAGTTTGCAGCAAAGCTGGAACAGTGCGAAAAGTTAACTACCGAAAATAGTGTTGTGATCATGCACTCACGAGCGTGAGGAAATGGAAGTTGTCCGACACGACTAACAAGAACATTGTATGAGAAGGATAGGGAAATAAAAACAAAAAGGGGAAGAAAACTGAGGTCACTTTATCCAGAAGTGCTTCCGTATTTTGGACGCAGAAAAGCTAGGTATGTGAATCATTGTATCGTAAAGTGATAAGACGAGTTCGTAATAGGCATAATCAAGTGGCGTATAGGTTCGGCCAAGAAAAGAAGAGAAAGCAAAATGAAAGGCAGAAACGAGGATAATAAATCTGTGATCATAAAACGTAGTAATTGCGAGTAGCTTCACTGGGATTTAAAGCAGTAGTTCCTGGGTTTAAAAAAAAATCGAACCGCGAGTGGTATAAAAAATATTTGAAACAGGAGAGACAAATGAAAATGCAGTTGTGTAGTGCATCGTCAGCGCGGCTCATGAGGGTAGGAGAACCTTGCTCTCTGTCATCCCCTCAGGAAGAGTATGAGAGTTTTATTATACACTTCTGGGAGGAGAATGAATTGATATTTAAATTGAAACTAATTTCACGTTTATGGGTGGAATAGTTTAGAAATTAATGATGGCGCAAAATGAAGTTAATCGAGAAAATCGGCCGACCATTGAGGGGCCACGAGAGCTTCGCTCCGTGCCCCTACGGGAGCGTAAAAACTTTTCTAATTACATATAGATGTTGTACTCGTCACGAGCATTAATTTGGTACTAATTTCAATATTGTACGTCTTATAGTTCAGAAACTACCCTATTTGTCAGGGTAAGATGGGTTCTCAAAAACGGCGAGCTGGTTGACGATATATTGATTCACATCTGTAGCTTTTCTGCGTCCAAAATACGGAAGCACTTCTGGAAAAAACTTTGTATAGTTTTCTTAATTTTTTATTTTTATGTTATTACTTTGCGTACAGTGTTCTTGTTATTCGCGTCTGACAACTTTCACTTTCTCACGCTCGTGAGTGTATTATGATAACACTATTTTCGGTAGGTAACTTTTCGTTCTGTTACAGCTATGCTGTAAATTTTATGGTTACCATTGTAAAACAATCCTCATGTCTCTATCTCCAGTGAATTCTTTTTATTCGCAGACGTGAAGAACATAACAAAAGAATTGATTGAGTGTCTCGGAGTACAACACCAAATGGATGGAGCGAGTTGTGGTCCATTCCCACAAGCATTTTTGACGTCCGTTGTAAATGGAGAAAACCCGTGCCTCGTCACTATATTATGTGAAGGAGAAAATGCGTACCCATATAAAATATTGCTAAGAAAAAATGTCTAATGTGTTAAATTTAGGTTAGAGTAAGTGACGACACTTGTACACTATATGTATTATTAGAATCACACAGCAGGACTACAGTAAGTTAACATCGCGAAGGTTTGCGTTGGAGTGGGATTCAGCAAAGCATGAGAACCATGAGCTCAGTTCTATGAGAACCATAAGCTCAGTTCTCAACGCAGAGTACTGTAACATCATTAGTATAATACACATTCAAGGTGCTACAATAAAGGTTTCAAAATCATTCTCACATTGAATATGTGTTACATGAGGCGATTCCTAACTTCGTTCTTAGTCTGGAGAACTTTTTTGCGGGCAGGTTCTTTGTGAATATGTCAGCAAGCATCTCGTCGGTAGGGCAATACAATACGTCTATATCTTTGTTACACATAAGATCCCGCTCATAGTGAAACTTAATATCGATGTGTTTGCTCCTCCCATGATATTTGGGATTGTTGGCATGACATATGGCCGACTGGTTATCTTCGTTTACAACCATTGGTTTCATAGGACCAAAGTTTAAGTCACTGAGTAAGTGCTTCAACCAGACAGCCTCTTGAGCCGCACAGGCGGGAGCAACGTACTTCAGGAGATTATCCCAGTTGGACTACTTTTTTTGTTCGATTCGTTCGAAAATTGACCAGTATATGTATTTTGTGAAAGTAAACCTTTTTTACTCGGGTCATTTTTTCGATATAGGCCCTAGTTTTTTTTGACAATAAATGAGTTTTTTGGTATATTTTTTTAAAATGGGACTCGTCCTCGAGTTTTGATGCTAGAACAACAACAAAGACAGTTTTAGAATCCTTGGACCATTTCTAACAAACTTAGATGGGCTTTTTTTCAAATTCAAATTTTTTCAATTTTTTTTCAAAATTTTGGAAATTTCTAAAACAACAATTTTTTTTGTTTAGAGCTATATGCTTTTTCGAAAAATTCGAATTTGAAAAAAACAGTAGAGTTTGTTACAAATGTTTCAAGGATTCTAAAACTGTCTTTGGTTTTGTTCTAGCATCAAAACTCGAGGACGAATCCCATTTTGAATGTTGAAAGTTTTTTTTTTGGGTATAAGCCATAACAAAACTTTTGGTTGAAGTGTAATATATAATGAGTAATTCATGTAATTGAATGCAGTTTTAATTTTTATTTTGATAATTTCCATACATAACTTCATATTCCCATGTGAATTGTGATTTCCAAACCAAAAAAAAATTTTTTTTTCATATATATGACTTTTTTCAGTCTGATTCTTATGAAATTTGACTATGATATGTAACTTTTGAAAAGAAACACAATTTATTCCATTCATTTTTCATTTAGGCCTCAATTTTTGAAAAAATTTGACATACTGGTTTTTAGGTATTGATATTTCACTGGTATTGATATTTCAAGATGTATCTCCTCATTCCGTTTTGGTGCTAGAATAAAACCAAAGACAGTTTTCGAATCCTTGAATCATTTCTATCAAACTCAAATGTTTTTTTTCCATTTCCCATTTCTTCTCTTTTTATATGGAGTTGAATTTGCTCGAAAATGAAAAGGACCAAAATTTTTAACTTTCGAGCCCATTTCAACCCCATATAAAAAGAAAACATATAGGAAATGGAAAAAAACAATTGAGTTTGTTAGAAATGTTCCAAGGATTATAAAACTGTCTCTGTTTTTGTTCTAGCATCAAAACTGAATGAGGAGATACATCTTGAAATATCAATACCGGTGAAAGATTCGGATCCCCTTCCCTTCCCCCCCTGGGGGGGATCCATTGTCCGTGGCGCCATTAAATTTTAGGACCGAATAGTCCACCACCTAAGGGTCCTTTTTCAACAAAAACATGAGAAATGACCATCGGAGCGACAGGGGCCTGGGATGTTTCCTTCGGCAGTCGAGAGAGCTACACACGTTTGTTTGTTAGACCTCCTCGTAATTACCGAATTACTGAGGGTGAAACAGTAACCAGAGGTAGACTTGCGATCATTTATATTACCAGCCCAGTCAGCATCTGAAAAACCAATGCAAGCATCAGAACATTTGCTATACAAGATACCTAGTTTAGAGGTGCTTCTCAGGTACCTGAATATTCTCTTAACACACATCCAATGCTGTTCAAGTGGTTTGGAGCTGTATTCAGCGACATTATTCACCGCGAACGCAATGTCAGGTCGAGATCTGGTGGACAAATACAAAAGGCTACCTACAGCACTTTGATAAGTAGCAGGGTCAAATTCGACATCATTTGGGGAGCATACCGGATTTACATTACATCAGCGGGAGTTGCAACAGGTTTACAACTATCAAAGCCAAATTTTGACAACAGAGCCTCAGTATAAGCAGCTTGATTTAAAAACACATTATTTTTAGATTGTACAACACTTACACCTAGGAAGTAACTCAACACACCAAGGTCCTTCATTTTGCACCGAGTAGAAAGACTCATCTTTATTTTATTTATTTCGTCACCAGACTCAGAAGCAATTAATAGATCGTCTACATACACCGCCACAATACACAGTTTCTCATCTTGAACGCGAGTGTATATACAAGCATCACTCTTAAATTGTACAAAACCCAATTTCTTCAAATAGCTATCTAGTTTAGTATTTCAACACTTAGGAGCTTGTTTTAGTCTGTAGAGCGACTTTTGTAGTTTACACTCCAGATTTTCTTTGCCTTTGACAATAAAACCATCAGGTTGAACTAGGTAAAGTTCTTCAATCAATTATCCATTTAGGAAGGCTGTTGTAACGTGCATATGATGGACTTTCATGTCATATTTGACAGCGAGACCTAGTACTGTCCTGACAGACTCCAATTGAACCACGGGACTGAATGTCTCTTCGTAGTCCATCCCGTATTTTTGTGAGTAGCCCTTAGCCACAAGGCGAGCTTAGTAAGAGCAAATGCTTCCGTCAGGTCCGGTTTTTCTTTTAAAGATCCACTTTGATTCAATAGGTTTTTTGTCATTAGGACACTCTACAAGAGACCATACTTCATTTTGATTTATAGACTCCATCTCATTCTCCATAGCTGTCTCCCATAGTTTTGCTTCTGGTCCACTGAGTGCTTCTTGAACACGAGATTGTATATCAAGCTCATTTTTCATTAAATGCACCCATTCACCAAACCTATCAGGAGCCCGTCGATACCTGGCTGATTGTCTAGGCTCCACTCCCTCCATCCCAGCCTCTGACTGTTTAGGCTCCACCCCTTCCTCAGAGTCTTCTGGTTCTGGTTCCTGAGGAAGAAGGGTAAAGTGACCATCATTTACTTCTGAAGGCTCTTTCTCCATTGACATCTGCTGGGATTCATTAAACATTACATCTCTACACAAGAATATATTTTTGCGGCTTATGTCTTACAGACGATAACCCTTGGATCCACTTCCATATCCTACAAGAACACACGGTTTAGATTTTGGATCAAGTTTTTCCCTCTCGTCTTTGGGGACATGAGCGCACGGAATGCATCCAAAGGTTCTGAGGTGCTGTACATTGGGCTTGTGTCCATAAAGGGCTTAATAAGGATTCATATCATTCAATGCACTAGAAGGGCTCCTATTTTTGGCATACGCGGCAGTTGATATAGCTTCACCCCAGAATAATTTTGGTAATTTTGAACCAGACAGCATAGCTCTGACAAAGTCAAGGAGAGTTCTATTCATTCTTTCTGCAACTCCATTTTGTGCTGCTATCTTAGGCACAATTTTTTCATGGATAATTCCTTCCCTTTTTAGGAATTGTTCAAAGTCATTAGAGATGTATTCCCAAAATTATCGGAGCGCAGAATTTTAGTTTTGTGATCATAGTGATTTTCTACCAGAGATTTGAACTCCTGAAACACTTTAAAAGCATCACTCTTTTGTTTGATAATGTACACCCACGTATATCTGGAGTGGTCATCTATGAAGGTTACAAAATACCTTCCACTCCCAAGTGATTTGGGATTAAGCTTGCCCCACACATCACTGTGAATTAGTTCTAAGGGTGGACGTTCCCTTTTGTGATTTGTTTTGGGGAAGGGAAGCCTGTGATTTTTACCGTCACAACAACTTTCACAAAAAATGTTATTTCAACTCACAGAACAATCAAAACCTTTGACAAGATTCTTAGTGGCTAATTTCTTAAGATTATTAAATCCTAGATGACAGAATCGTTTATGCCACAGAATTTCATCAGAGGAAACTTTCAGGTATTTAGTAGCTGAATGAAGGGTACAATTAAGTTTATACAATTTTCCTACTTTAATGCCTAAGGCAATTAGTTTGTGTTTTTTTTTACAATCTTACATGAGCTTTCGTCAAAGTAAACTAAGTTTCCACTTTCTGTAATCTGAGGTACAGATAGTAAATTGTTGGCTAGGCCTGGCACATACAAGACTTTCTTAACAACACAGGTATCTACTAGACCTTTAGGCAACAATAC
The DNA here is from genome assembly GCA_030386875.1 of Morinoia aosen. NCBI lineage: Eukaryota > Metazoa > Arthropoda > Malacostraca > Amphipoda > Talitridae > Morinoia > Morinoia aosen. The sequence goes on from CM059569.1 coordinate 6,439,791, forward strand.
CATAATTTCAACATCACCTACACCAACACCTTGCAAGTTTCTACCATCACCGACTTCAATGTTAATTGGGCTAGATCGCTCATTCATACAAGAAAAATCATTCCTATTAATACACATGTGTGCAGTTGCTTCAGAATCTATCCCCCACCAATTATTGACATTTATCACAGACAATGTACTGATATAGTTGGTTTTAACTGCTCCAAAAACTTTCTGGTCTTCTGTATGGTTCAGAATGTCTTTCCCATCTTCTTTCTTCAATTTTTCTTGATAGATCCAGCACGTGGCGCGTAGGTGTTCTGTTTTTCCGCATTCGTAGCATCTTGAATTTTTCAATTTGGAGGTCACAAGGGATTGTTCACTGAAGTCTGAAGCACTTTGGTTTTTCATTTTTGTTTCTTCATTCAGAAGGCGCTTTGTCACCATATCCCATGACGGGAGTTTTTTGTGAGCTTCCAGTGCAGTCACCGTTGTGGAGAAGTGGTCGGGAAGTGATGACAGCAAGATTATTACACGGCTTTCTTCATCAACAGCGTCATCTATCACACTCAAGGACTCAAATATTTCGACAAATGCTTTGAGGTGAGTTTGTAAGTCTTGATCTTTTTTCAGTTTCATGTTGTAAGTCTTTTGAGTAGTCTGGACTTGATAGACCACGTTTTCTTATGGAATGTACCTTCAATTCTGTGCCACAGTTGCACAGGGTCATTGGGGTCGCCCAACAAATACAGTTGAGTCGTTTCGACACCAAGCACATTTGTAGCTAGGGCACTGTCACGTCTTTCTTCAAATTTCCTTCGAGCAGTCTCGTCCGTAGTCTGTGGCATGGTTTCCATTCCTCGAACCAAGTTCCATAACTTTTCATTCATTAGAAGCATCTTCATTTGCAGCTTCCATGTAGGATAGTTTTTATCATTAAGCGCCGTGAGGCAGTTCTTAGCACTTTCACTTACGGAGCCTGCCATGTTTCTTTCTTTTTCACTTTCACTGTTTCTGTCTCAAACTTATTAGCAGATCACCAACGTCTGTTCTCACTTTTTCATTGTTCCGGGCGGTTTTTCGCTTCGGAATTTGGGATAACCTTACTGAAATTGTTTCTTCGCAAGGTTGTCTGGGTCCATAACCTGTTAAATTTAGGTTAGGGTAAGTGACGACACTCGTACAGTTTATGTATTATTAGAATCACACAGCAGGACAACCGTAAGTTTACATCGCGAAGATTAGCGGTGAAGTGGGATCCAGCAGAGCATGAGAACCATGAGCTCAATTTTCTCTCTCAACGCAGAGTACTGTTTAAACACATTCTAACACAGGACTACTGTAACATTATTAGTATAATACACATATACATTTAAGGTGCTACAATAAAGGTTTCAACATAATACTCTTACCTTTGTTGAAAAATCGAAAAAATTCACGGTGAAAGAGTGAAAACAATTGGACTGTACGGACCGGAAGTTATTACCCGTCGAACAATTAGCCTTGAAAAATAACTTGGATCTCTCGAACAGTGTAGGTTATTTCATGCGGCTGGTATAGTTTACTTTGAGAATCTTTTAAATGAGCTAGATTAGTCAATTACGAATCTGAATTTATATTCATAACGAAGGAAAATCAAATATCTTAAGTTGCTAGTTGATCCATCAGTGTCCCGTGAATATAAACCGCTTCCCGAGCTAATAAAAAGCTAACACTGTTGGAGAATCTCAAGAAAAAGGAAAATGTTTCACGTCATATCGCAAATCTGTGTCCCATAGCCTGCAAAGTGCAGTGGATTATGGAATCATAATTAGGTTCATATGTCACTTATGTGTAGAATATTTTTAGCTATTTGTTACTCATAAATAATATCAATTTATTACAGTGCCTCTATTTTATCCCATGTACCCATGTCTGGCTGTTGGTAATAGGAATACTGAGAGGATAAAAAATTGTTGCTCTGATACTGTAATTTGAGTTTCGTGAAAATCCTGTTATAAGATTAAAACTTAACTCATTTTTACGTTCCCTAAGCCATTATAATTTATATCTTAAATATTTCTGTCGACTATTATGAGCAACGAAGCCGTCAGTTTAATGTAGCAGGGCGACGGTCATTTGCATTATTACTATTTTTTGTACTGTTTTCTGTACTTATGTTTTTATATATAATTTTTTGATCGAAGAAACTAAATCCTAGAGTCATGAAGATTAATGTTCTGATAATATTTAGCACTGAACCTTGTAAGTCCTGAAATGAGGACTAACTACATATTTCACTAGCCAGATTACACATGCTTATTACTTCAAACGAAAATCATCGCTACCCCCAGTGAGCTTCACATGTTTTTATTTTACATCATTATAAATAGACGAATGAAAAACACCCAAGCTGAGCATAACTTTTTGGAAACAAATTTTATTACCATCCATACGATGAGCAAGTCCTGAAATTCATTGTGTAGGCTTGTGTTCTTGTTTCTTGATGTGCGCGTTGTGCTATGTTTTGTATAACTTATTTTTAGCTAACTTTGTCTATATCTCTTCAAGTAGTTGTTTCGGGACACACTTCTTCTAGAAATATCGTAATATTTCATAAAATACTGGCCCTTAATAGATATGGTGTAATTTGTTGTCGAACATGTTTACGTGACAGGATCTGAGGAGTTATAGCCAGTTGCTACTTTCTATTCTTAAGCATGGAATGAATCAACTTTTTTTCGATAAAGGCAAATATAGTGGGGCTAGAAATACAGCCTACTCACTACACAAGAAGTAAACTGGATTTTAAACAGTTACTACGACTAGCTTCGGAGAACGAGTCGCAGATATAAAAAGGGACACTCGATGAACCCGTCTTGGATGATGAAGAAATTATAATTTCGTCGATGACCCCTGCTATTTGAAGTTCGTAGGTACAATAGTTTAGAAATTAGTGTCAGCGAAAAATTAAACTTATCGGTCGACCTAGCTGGCTGCCCCCCACGAGGGCGCGAGAATTTTTATCTCTAGCCTTCCAAAGCACCCACAGATTTTTTCCTCTCTGAGAGGGATGTGAGAGACCCCTTCCCTCTCTAGGAGGGGTCTTTTACAGCTAAGAACTTGATATTAACTTTCTATATCTGCAGTAACGCTTTGAGGAAACCTAATGAAGATATTCAAAACTTTACATGTAAAATTGTGTATGTCATAAATCTATCCTAGGTTATTACTTATTAGTTCTGATTTAACCCAACCGTTATGGTTATTTGCTAATTCTTTTATATTTTCAGCTCTCTTCAATTTCGCCAATAATATTGATAGTATCTATTTTTTGTCATTCTTTCACATAAGTGAAGAGTGATTTGAGATCATATTCAGTGTTTATAACTCATAACTCGCCCTTCGTTTTACCAATTAATACAACCATATCTGTGTTTGCGAAGAGTGTATGTCGGTCTGTCTCAAAATCAGCGTTGGACGGGTTCGTTTCTCTTCAAATAAACAAAAAAAATTCAACATCGGCATCTAAGGTTGCTTTATTTTCAATCAATCATATATCACCTTGTACATTGGTTTTTTAAATGCCTTATAACTAACACCAGGACGCCATGACACTTTTCCCTCGGTCCGACCGGTACCCAATTCAGACACATGGGTAGAGTGGGGAATATTCAACTATACCCAACAGAGAAAATCGCCACCCAGAGCCGGGATTCGAACACTCGATGCCTTCACAGAAGGGCCAGGTCCTTAAGCCACACTGCTATGACGAGCACTTCGAGACAGCGCTTCATAAGAAAGGTCACCGCGGCATTCACCAGCGCGGCTTATTGGGGTTGGGGAACCTTGCTCTCTGTCATCCCCAGGAAGCGTATGAAAGTTTTATTATACCCTTCGGCATTGAAAATGAATTGATGTTTAAAATGAAACCAGTTTCAAGTTTGTAGGTGCAATAATTTAGGAATTAGAATGCGCCCCATATGAGCCTTATGGAGAAAATCGGCCTACCATTGAGGGAGTAAGGGAGCCTCTATCCACGCCTCCCCAGGAAACGTATGAGAGTTTAATTTTACACTCCGGCATGGAGAATGAATTGATGTTTAAACTGAAATCAATTTGAAGTTTAAAAAAATCGCCCGACTATTGAGAGGCCTCGAGAACCTCGCTTCCTTCCCATCATCAGGGCGTAAAATTTTTTTTTAAATACATGTTATATCTTGAAATATGCATCGTTATAAGGTGACACTGGTTTTGTGAGTGAGAGATCCGGAAGTTGTCATGCTCCGCATTTACGAGATTCGGAAAGTCTTAGTTGCACTTTGCCTTTCGAGCGCCGGAAAGTCTTTGTTACGCGCGCTTGCCTTGCTTCCGAGCAAAGCGATTATGTAGAGGAAACTGTAACCGACGAGAGGCAGTATACAGGTAAGTGTGTAGCAGAGCGTTTCATTCTCCTGCATTGGTAGTTTAAAGCTACCAAACCTGTAGTTTGCGGCTACAGCTAAGTGTACCTCATGTTGTGTTGAAAGAAACTATCACAACAGTACATAAAACTGTTGTACTCGTCACGAGCATTAAGGAGATCATCCCACTTTTTCAACTTTTTTCGTCCGATTTGTTTGAAAATTGGCCAGTATATGTCTTATGTGAAAGTAAATCTTTTTTACTCGTGTCATTTTTTCGATTTAGTCCTTATTTTGTTTTTGACGAAAAATGTGTTTTGTGGTATATTTTTATTGATATTTCAGATTGGAACTCCTCCTTCAGTTTTGATGCTAGAACAAAAACAAAGACAGTTTTAGAATCCTTGAAACATTTCTAACAAACTCACGTTGGGATTTTTTCCAATTCCCATTTGGTCTATTTCTATATGGTGTCAAAATCGCGAAAAAATGAGAGATTTTGGTCCCCTCACCCCCCCCCCCCCCGGTGGGGGGGGGGAATTATTGTCCGTAGCGCCATAAAATTTTAGGACCGAACAGTCCACCAACTAAAGGTCCTTTTCCAGCAAAAACATGAGAAATGACCCCCGGACCGACAGGGGCTTGGCAGGGGCCTGGGATGATCTCCTTAATTTGGTACTAATTTCAAGATTGTTCGTCTTACAGTTTAGAAATTACTCCATTTGTCCATGTAATTCAGAGATTCTTTCAAAAGGTGTCAGATCGGATATTGAAAATGGCTAGCCGATGTTACAAGCTATGTTCAACGAGCGTGAAGTATGAGGCCAGGCGATCTATTCCTGACTAGCAGAGAGAAGCAAAGACAGAGTAAGAGGAAATGAACTACAAAGTAATACTCGAAAAATTTATTTATGGAACAGCACAAACACAATTTCACAATTTTTGAGCAAAAAATTACAGGAATTTAGATGTGAAATAAGTTCATATACATCCTATTCTCGGTGCAACTGCAGAGAACGGGGATAGGAATGTAATGCACTGAATGGAGAATGATGATTTTCCCAAAATTTTCGCAATCAGTATACTCAATTGGCTCAAATTCAACTGCGTAAGTTACGTTGAAATAAGAGCCTCGTTACAATTAAGAATCTCGGCCCCTGGCTGGATTTATTTTTCGATAGAAACCTACATGTCAAAAATGCCAAAAGCCGATGGTCGAATACTTGTAGCTCCTCCAAGAATCGGTGTCCTACGTTAGTAAGCCCTGGTGCCAAGAATAATGGAAGAAGGAGCTCGATTTCTATCTCACAAGCTCTTTTATTCACTCCCAAAATCTGAACTTCCACCGAGCCAATATTTGTTCTAGGAAGTCAAAAATTAATTTTTTTAATAGAGAAGCCACAGAATGTTTGAATCCCATCATAACGTTAGTCGTGTCAGAACAGAACCCTACGATGTCGCTCAATTTGATATTTTTATCACTGAAATCTTTTTTATGTGCAGTAAACAATCCATTGGCTGTGCTGTCCTCTTTTTCAACAAGATCAACAGAGGAGCTCTTAATTGCACTCACTCCATTATTGGACGATAACTCCGAGCTGTTTAGCTTTACTGCGATCAGTTGTTTCATCCATAATTACAGCATATATAAACTTCATTAAAAACAACGACAAGATCACTTCGTAGATGTTGTCTGATAGGTGTTGTCTGGTACCTAAAAACATTGTCTAATAATGCTTGAAGCTCTGTGTTTCCCTAAGCTTACTTTCTTTAAGAAACATTTTTTCAGTAGTAACGAAATAGGCAAATCATGCTCAGAAATATTTGCACATATCGGCTATTCAATTTTCATACCTGACTTGTCAATTGAATCATGTGATAAAATGAAAAAAGTTATAGTTTGTGTTTTCCTTCTCTGCACTGAGAGACTTCGTTAGCCAAAAATTTATTTATTAAAGCCATAGCACAACCCTCACATCTGTAAACCTGAATACTGATATACAAACAAAATGCATTTCTGTAAGAAATTCTCGCACACTACAACTTTAAAGATTGAAAAACAGTTGATAAATAGATTTAGATTTAACGAAATATATCGGCGTTAGATTTCAATCTAATTCAGATTGAACGGAGAACAAACCTCCGTAAAATGACGGTAATAAGGTTTACGTTTAATTTAGAATTCTAAGAATTCCCAGATCTTGTTAGTTTTGATATTAAGTTCATTATGGTGCGACGCCCCGAATAGGAGGTGCTCGGTTGTTCAAAGTTGCGTCACTGCATGAGAGGCTTCACACGGTTAGGCTGCACCACGGTGCACGTCTCTTTTGGGTCCACGGTTAATCGGTAAAAAAGCCAGCACGGGAACCGGAGGGAGCTATCTAGCCCGCGACCGAACCATGAACACCTGCAACGAGCAACAACACGATAATTGCCAAGCCTAATCTTGCGAAGCTTATAACGATCAGTAAGAGCTTATATTTCGACACTATACTACAGAGAATTCATGTCAGAAGCACCCTAGCATAACGAACCCAGAAAGCAACGAAGAGTCTGATCGGAGGCACCAGGCACTGCAGATTCGGCGAAAAATCAGACAATGAACGGCCAGCAGACGGACGCCCAGACGGACGCCCAGACGGAAGCGAAGCTGATTTTAGATTCGTATACTAAGGAAACAAAAGAAAAACGGTAAGCTGAGGAACGAACAACCCGATATACCAAAATTTCAATATGAATAACAATTTTAACCACGAAACTCACCCAAGTATATTGCCATACTCGGTGGGCCGCAAAACCACTTTAAGAGGTAGTTTAGAAATTTAGTAGAAAATAGTACAAGACAGATGTTCGGTCAAAGGACAGGAAGGATAGTAGGGAGATGTTTTAACTTGTGAAAAGCATAGCCCAGAAGAAAATTACCGCTGGGAGGTTCGCAGAGCAGGCGGTAGCCCACCACTTAAGTTTAGAAACCACACCAGCTTAATCAAAGAATAATTGAAATAATGATCATATAGATCTTTAATGGCAGCGCCTATATTCAGGTCGCAACCCATAAATTTAAGGTAAGTTTAGTTCAAGATTCAGCGCAGTAGGCCGTAGCCTTACTACAGTTTAATACAACAGGCCGTAGCCTAATTAATTTTAAGTAGACCGAACACCTTTAAGAGTAAAATTTAATACCCGAACAAAAGATTTTAATGAAAGAAAATCGCATTCACACAAAATTAAAAACAGTTAAAAGATAAAAGTAGCAGCAAGAGCATAGGACGTCGAGGGTCAGTGGCAGAACACGGCAGAGTTACGCTGTTAGCAATCATCACAAGAGCCCGTCCACAAAGCCAACCGGCCACACAACCACCTCACGTGGGAGCAGGAGAAGGAGCCGAGCAGCACACTGAATTTCAAAAATTAGGACCATTCGACCACACCGCCCGAACCCCGATGAAATCGGCAAAAAAAAACAATCCCACAGGTTCATCGTACAGGCTCAAAAGTAAAAAGCCACGGGAGGCGTATGTGGGAAGAATTTCCCACAATATAAACAATTTCAATTTTTTCTTTATTATTTTTTTTTTTGTCAGCTAGGACCCTTGAAATCATTATACAGTAAAAAGAGACATAGAAGAAGGCATAGCAACGTCAAGCCGTGAAGAAAGTGCCAAGGGGGAGGTGTAACATGATAAAATATCACTTCCCCTCCCCTCCCCCTCATACTTCAAACCACCGTAGCGGGCGAAACAATGAACATACGAACTTAATTTTTTCACAGGATGTACCTGACATCTTACCCTTCCTATGGCAGCTAAAACCCAATATCTCAAGAAAATTCGATTTCCTGGGAGTACGCTTCCCTTAAATCAACTTCTAGTATCTAACCATTATCTGCTTTAAGTTTCGACTTTGGATCTTCCCATTTAAAGTTTCCAGTTGGTAATGCTTGGCACGTAGCCCAGCCTTAAAGATCACTGGCATCTATATATGTGATAAAACTATTTGGTTTCCCTTTATCAAATGTTTCTGGAATATATGGATTGTTTGCTTTTGCATATCGTGTTGATATTGTGGAAATCCCACCTCTTATTACTTTATCGATGAACAGGAGCATATCAGAATCTTCAAACAAGTCCAATTCTATTTTTGTATGTTCAGTAAAGCATTGAAAGACAATCTTGGAGCTGTAAAATAATGAGCTGGATCTAGAGAATAAATTTTCACATGTGTTAGTCTAAATTGTTCTAATACTTCTGTTAATAATAATGTATCGACTTTTAGATATAAATTATGGTAATCTTTGAATGTTGTGCAATTAAAAACTTCCCATACTTTGAGTGCATGCTGATATTGATCCTCTGAAATATTTGTATCATTTTTTCTACGGTAGAATTCACTTGTAGCTGGTACACTATTTCAGTTAATTTTCATAACTATTTACATATTCATACGGTTCAATACCTTTTTCGTTGATCAGTTCTAATTGTTGTTCCTTGAGAAAGAACTTCGACAATTCTTTGTGCTCGGATAAATTCTACGAAGGTTTATCTGGAGACGAAGATAAAAACCTGTAGCTGTCTAAGAACCGTAAGTCTCTGGTGATATCTTTAGTTTTTCCTGTATGTTTACATACATAAGAATAAACTTTTATTGTTTGTGTAAAACAAATAAATTCCTAATCTATTTGTGGAATAACGTTAAACTTTCCGGTCATGTTTTTTTCTAAGTCATTCACGAACAAAAATGAGCATCGTAATTAGACAGATTATGTAAGAACACCGGTATAAAATTTGGATTCCTAACTTTTAAAATACATTTCACATGAGCTGGACCTTTGCAATGACCTGTCAAATAATTGTGGTCTCGAACTTTATAATTATAATTTGTAAATTCTTCATACATAGCATCTTGCAGCTTCTTTATATTCTTTGAATATATCTGAGGGTAAATTCATTTTCCAAATTATTTTCAACAGACTATAAATTCTCTTGGTTTCTTTTTCTAAATATTTTACAACTTTTGGGCAGCATCTTTCACTTTATATGTTTCTAAACGGGAGTATTCATCTGCTTCAGATTTTGAATAGCAACAGAATGAATCAGGTTTGTGCTTCTGAATGTTCAGTGTGTAACTTGAGTTTTGATTTGGTTGACACGTATCTATTTTTGTCAACGATGATTCGAAATCAGCATAAATTACAAAAGGATGCCTAATTATTTTTTGGTTGTGTTTGAATTTTAATTTACCTCCTTCAAGTACATACTTTGTTGGAGTGTGAACTGAGCAATCATTAATGTGGTTGGTTAATAAACATTCTTGGGTGAATGGCCATAAACAATTTGGACAGACATGTTTTTATGTCGGTCTTTTGTTCGCATAAATGAACTTAATGGATTCATTAAAATATAAAGACTATTATTTTCATCTGTTCACAATGAAAGTGATATAACATCTTCATTTTTTACTTTTGTTATTCTCACAGGACATAATTTTTTCAAATATTTAAGGAGACCGTCTGGGTAGAAATCAGGATATGTGTTGATTGTATGTTTTTATATGCATCTTATAGAGGATTTTCTTGCGCTTCCATTGGTACTTTCCGTTTACGTCTACTCCGAATAGTGCGCCCACCAGAGGGGGGAAAGCGATGGGGGTGGAGTGACCTTGAACCCTCCCCCCTTCATTATTGGGGGTCAATTGAGCGTGTTTCTCTGCGGGAATGGCATTAGAGTTCGTTAATGGGCCACTCAAAGTGCTTCCATTATTCAAACGAAATATTCTAACGCTGAGTAAATATTTTTTTATAATTTTTGACAATTTCAGAATTTAGCTGTTTTGCCGTATCTATTATATCGCAGCTTTCATTCATAGCTCGATGACAGCTGCAATATCATAACTACAGCAATGGCAAGCACACCAATCCAAAGGGCTTGAAAAGAGCTATAAAACAAAGAAGTTGACTTGACGAAAAAACGTATTTTGGTCGAAAAAAAAATGAAAAATTAAAAAAATTGGTTGTTTTCAAAAATTGCACCTATTCTCTATTGTTGTATATTTTTTCCCAGAGTTACAGAGCGACAGCAACGTAAATTATATCAATCGAAAGGGCTTGAAAAGAGCTACGAACGCTAAAGAGTTCATTGTAGAAAACCCTGTAGTTCAAAAGATAGAAAGAAAAACAATTTTTTGTGACAAAAACACGTTGTTCTGGAAACTGATAATTGGTTTCTCAAATGTATCTCCTTTCACAATTTTAGAGCTACGAGAATGGTTTATATACCATTCGATAGGGCTTAGCATGGTGTATCCATAAGCAATAACATTTTTTGATTCATTTATTATTTTGAAAATTACACCACATGAAAGAAAATGAAAAAAGGTTATTTTTTATTTTTTTAATTCCCAAAATCCACAAAAGAAGTTATCGAAATTCCCTATTGCTTATGGTTACATAGATATATAAGCAATCTAAAAACGAAGTACTGGTTCTGTAACTTCAAAATTGTAGAAGGAGATAGGTTCAAAAAAAACCTATTTTATCATATATTTCGAAAAAAAAAGTGCAGCTACAAAAATTTCGTCGAAATAACAAATGATCTATGCATCATTTCACACCTACTGTGAAAGTTTCAGAGAAATCCATTCATAAATAACGGCCTTTTTTTACCCAGACGGTCTCCTTAAAGTTGTAAAGATTTATCAACACATTATTGTTTTTCCTCAAATTTATCGATATCTTTAAGTTTTACTGGGAATTTCATGTCTCTGAAATTTAACTTTTCAGCTTCAGTTTTCAATCTTCGAGATATTCTATTACCGTTTTCCTCATTTTGTCAATAATACCTCGCAACACTCCACATAAAGCATTTATTTTCGGAATTTTTAACAATGGTTAGTTAATAAGTTGACTTGTGAAACTTTTCAGGTAACTCCATATAACTAGAACCTTTGATAGGTTTGTATTCGATAATTTTTACATTGAAAACTAATAATTTATCTGTTATCCACATAGAGGAGTTTTTTGTATATTCTTCAATCTTTCTAATAGCTCTTTATACAGATCCTCAATGTTTGTGAAGTTTTTCGATATACCAATAAATTTTCCTGTGTTGATTCATGCTGTTGAATATACTTTTTCATTTTTTTCTTGTAAATACAAAATTAAACTAAAGTTGCTAATTGAATTTTCATAGTATCAAACTTTTGCTCTCTCAAAATTGATCTCACAACCGGCTTTATATTCCTCATAAAAACTGTTGGATCTGTAACTGATATATCTGAATACATATATCCCAGGCATTTTTCATTTATACCACATTTTTTCTGTTGAATTTACAACCATAAACGTTCCTAAAATGCTTCTTTGACTTCTTATGTTGTTGTAGATTTTTTACTTCTACTTTACATATCCTTCATATCTTTCTCTCAAATATGAATCGGAAATAAACTCTTTATTTATGCTTCTAATATGCCTAGTAGATTTTTGATGTGTTCCTAGATCAGAGAAATTATATTGCATATATTACAGAAATCTTTATTTATGTGAAAATATAGATCTGAAACTAATAGTTTACTCACGTTTTTATTGTGTTTTATACTTTTCTAATGTCTTCTTAAGTTTATGGTGTAAATATTACAGATACCACAAAAATTGTTACATGAAGTCATCTTTACGGAAATTCACTTAAAAATATTATGCCTATTTGTATTCTTAGCATTAGATAGATGAGATACATCAAATGGTTCCATTTATTATAAAAAAATTCTCAATATATTTTAAATATTTCATTGTGTTTTTTAATTTAACTGTTAAAGCATTCTGAGAATTTGCATTAATCAAAATGAACATCAATATTCCAGATGAACTAATAGATGCTCAAAAAATTTTAAACCCCATGCAATTGCTTAATTTACGACTGGTATTTGAAAAAAACACCTCTTCTAATTAGATGTAAAAAATTCCCTAGAGATATTAAAATTACAACTGTTTAGTATATGATGGAAAAAATATTTTTTACCATAAGTAGCTCCTTCTCTCGTTATTGCATAGCGAGACAACAAATAAAAAGAAAAATACATTGAAGAATTAAACTTAATAAAATGGAAGATATTATTAGATATTCTAAGAGAAGTTGTTATCAATAGTGCATATATAAATCAATTGCAATTAGATGTTAATCAAATTCAAAATGATATAAAATTAATTAGGCAAAATATGAATCAATTACAATTACATATCATTTATCTTGAAACATTTATCAGAGACGTTTCTTATCAAGTAGCAGATTTAAAAACAATATTGACATTTGCTACAAACAGAAAATAAATGTTGGAAAATGAATTGTAGTTTATTAGTTATATAAAATGGTGAATATGAGAAAAGACAGTAAAAAAATTTTCCAGAAGAATCGCTTCAATTTTTTCCTTCTGTTAGCTTGAAATGACTCATCGTAGGGAGATCAAACTGTGGTAAAACTTCTTGATTAAAAAAGCTTCTGTTAGAAATATTTGTCGATTTTAATCATCTTTTTCAATACAGTAAATCAAAACATCAACCAGAATATGAATTATTAAAAAATTCTTTTGATCGAGGCTATAGCCAATCTGAAATAATTAAATTATTTGATAAGGGAATGGTCATATTGACGATTTCCTTGAAAATATACCTTTTAGAAGAGATTCAAAAAAGATTTTTTTCATTTTTGGTGATATAGCAACTGAAAGAGATCAAAGTCCAGCTGATAGCTTTGATACAAGAGGAAGACATAATAACTGTAGCTCAATTTACATATCATAAAATTGTTATTTATTACCGAGACAAACAATTAGTACAAATGCTAACATTCTGATTCTTTTTGGTTTAGACTCAACTGATATGAGGAACATTTACTCAGATATCATATCTCAGGATATGCCCTCTGAAGAATTTAAAGAGTTTTATGCGGAAACCTACAAAAAAACATATAATTTTATCTTTATAAATAAAGACAGACATCCACTTCAAGGTAGGTATTTTCAAAACTTTGATAATTTATATATTCCTAAATAATACTTCAAAGAGTAAAATTATCTCTAAACATAATACTATTGATTACCTTTGTTTATTTGACACAGAAATTTATATCTATAAGTGAGTTGGTCGTCTGTGTAAGTCATTTCTGCTTATAAAAAAGTCAAAAATTCGTCAACGAATAACTATTCTCTTAAATTCTGTGTTAATTTGTTTTCTGTATAAGGTAATTGTGGTGAATTGTGCCCTAAGTAGTATTCTGCTTACTACTTATGTCCAATGAAATACTTAAAGTATTTGCTGACGCCCTTCGGCTACATTTTGAGACCTTGAAGTAGGACTCAAGTCATTCGCTCGACTTGGCTGGTCTACTTGCTATAGTATTCGAGGGAGTTTTGAAACAATTCCAGCATGGTGAGCTCCCATCTGATAATGTACAGTGGGACTAGATGTGAGTGCTCTTTGCGCTTAAATTTGCTTGAAGGAAAGCAAACAAGAAACCGCACTTAGCACAGCCAAGTCCAATTGAACGAATTTACACAGCTACTACGATGCAGCACTTTTTGTACTTGACGAATAAATGACAGCATCAAAAATCTGTTTTACCCTACATACAAGGTCACATGGAAGCCACATGGTTCCGACATGGATTGTCTATATTTGCCATATGGTTCTACGAGCCCATGCTATGTGGAAACCCTATGGACTTTTGGAAAGTTGCCCCATGTGGTACCCACATGATTAGGACACGTGTAGAGGATGTGGGTCCTACATGGAAACAATATGCCTCGTGGTTATCCCTCGCTTCTGCCAGCTAGGATCCATGTGGTGATCACGCATGGGTTCCATCTATAAATCATGCAGACTCATGCAGATAAATCATTCTACCGTCGTGTATTATGCATTGTTTCCATGTGGTTATCAAAGTTGGTTGGTCGCTCCGGTGTGACGGTGCCGTTGT